>OX411556.1:46892310-48099057 GCA_948146395.1 Fragum whitleyi
GTTTCAAGTCAACCAATCAACCCATTAAGCCCTTCGTTTATTAAATATTAATACATAGAGTCACAAGTTGCGTTCCTGAGGGACTACAGCACAAAAGAGCATCTTTGCCACATCACAGATTTTGAATTATTTCGTCCAATGGTCTTTCTGTTAAAATTGTCTACATTTCTCACGTACGCCGAATGGGATATTTTGAGTGATATTTTTGTCACATTACGGTAACATATTCTACGGCGTTAGTGTCAACAAAACAATGCGGTGCTCGATTGCCCGTAAGAAATTCTATTATGACGATGTAGAAATACATTTAGACCAATTTACTAAATTTAGTTAATACCGCGAAGCCGACGCATGTCTCCGTTCTTTGATCGCAAAGCGATCGTAGACTATTGTGGTTCGGATTTACAAGAAAGTATCGCACGACCATCTTCCAATGCAATGCAATCGGAAACTCTTTTATATGAGATAATCATCAGTGAAAATCTTTACAAGGAAACTGTTAGGTGAACAAAGTTAATACAATCATAGAACATCTTTCATTTGCCGATGATCAAAGACATTTATGTATAATCTAAAACGAATTAACCTGGAAACTTTCTTACAAGAACAGTATTGTAGAAAAAGGATCGCATTGCTTTTGACTGCAAAATAGTATCTGTATAGGTCTACATTTATGAGATTCTTTTTGATTTGCTTGAATTGGCTTCATATCCAAATGTAACAAACAAATCAGCTCACATCTCTCGCAAAAAGAAGTTGTACAAAAACGTCTCAGACTTATCAAGATATCTGCTTTTTTCGCTCATGTATTAGATAAGATAATACCTTTGAATTTATGGAAGTATGAAAATGAAAATCTTTTCACACTGACATATAAATCCACTAAGCCCAATCAAATAGTATGATTAGGTTTTAGTTTTGTATATACCTTCATGCATTTAGAAACAGTCCGTTCTTAAGACAGAATCAATTTCTTACCTTTATCCGAATAAAAATAAATGTTGGACACGAAATTTAGCCACACAAAAATTGTACGAACGATTTAGAGTACCAAACAATCAAAACTAGCCGGAATACGAAGACGACAACAACGGGTTGGGTTTTTATACTGACCCCTCGGCAATAAACGTATCAACGTCCGATTAGTGACGGAATTTGACGGACCGCTAATTCGGAATTTGACAGGCGTGACGTTACGTCGTTTTTTACAACGAAGTTTGTCTTTTGATTGCTAGTTATTTCTTTTGGTTATATTTTTTTCACAATACTTATCTGTTTGATTTATTTTTTCTGTCCTTTTCAACACCTACCGAAAGTACAGGATATAATTCATGACCTTTTAGAACGTGTCGAATATCTATACGTATCATTTGAGCATGTGCGTGACATTTCCAACAATTAGATATTTTCGTGAGGTGAAAACGTTGAGTAGCGTAAAACGCCAAATACTGTAAATATTAAATTTTCTGATGGTCTACAGATACTTTGAGACCTTATCTATCTACTAAACGCATGGTGAAGACTCTGATCAGACTGTGCAGATGCACAGGCTGGTCAGAGGCTTTGTTTTGCGCATATTTTAAATTGTTGGAAATCTCACGCATAGGCTCATTTATCATTAGTAGATTTTTGAATAGAAAAAGAAGGAATGTGCTGGCGACATTGATATCAAGTAATGAATACTCTCAAGATTAATATCTTATCATTCAATTTTCTGGACAGAAAATGTTAAGGTTTCTTCTTAAAAAAGGAATTATTCATTATGGTACTATTCTGTGTGTAACATTACAAAATAGCTGCACACTCAAAATTGTTTTCACTGGGTAATAAAATCAAATTTTCAGCCAATCAGAACGCATGGATATAGATAGACTCAACTAAAATTAAATTGTTAAACCATAACACGGTACAGAGTCGAACTGTATATCCATCGAAGTCACATTTCATTCCTGATGTTGCCGCGCATGCCGAACAGAGATTCGGCGGATTCTAATTACTTCCACCCAACTTTACATCTGCGCCCCAGGTTATAAAACTTTTCTCATGGTCAACTGAGAATTTTCTCAAATTTTAAATTCAAATAAATGTATGAAAATAAAAGAAAATATCAATTTGTTATTTATGATAACGTATTGATGTCATCTTTTATCTTAATTCATTAAAATGAGTATTAATACAGAATTACGGCTTTAATCTCAAATTGAAATTTGAGAAAAAATTGAGTTGAGAATGATATAAGTTTTATAACCTCGGGCCCCGAACGGACTTCGGCTCTGTCTGAAAAATGTCCTGTCAAAAAAACAGTACAGGCCTTCCTGTCTCCGGTGGCCCTCGAACCCGTGACCATTTGATAAAGTACCAAGCAAGCTAACCACACAGCCAATCGTGATCGGTGGGATTTGGGGGATGAGGGGTGGGGAGTATAAATAAAAATCTTCAGCCTATCGGGGCCCGAGGTTATAAAACTTTTCTCAGGCTCAGGCTCAATTTTCTCAAATTTCAGTTTGAGATTAAAGCCGTAATTCTGTTTTATTAGTACTCATTTAAATTTCAAAACATAAAAGATTATTTTAATAAATTGTTATAAATAACAAAGTATTAATATTATCTTTTATTTTCATACATTTATTTTAATTTGAAATTTGAGAAAATTGAGCCTGAGCCTGAGAAAAGTTTTATAACCTCGGGCCCAGATACAACCACCCTAACAGACGAGACTGTTATTAAATTATTTAATGTAATGCAACCACACATCATGTTTTAATGAGGACATGCATGTACAGGGTCTAGCCGACAACAGCCATCCCTAGAAACCTCTACATTTGTACTAATTATGTTAATTTGTTTAACTGTCCCCTTAAGTAGTGGATGACATGTGTACGGGGTATGTTAATTAATCTGGACACATCTGAAATGACCCAAAGTGTATTTGACATCCTCAAGGATTGTTTGTTGTTCTGATTTGTTTTACTACATTCGATGGGGGTGTATAAGTAGAATTCGCTTATTTGACTCGTCGATTGTATATAAATTAATAGTGATATAAACAAGTCACAATATATTCGATGAATACTACAATTGTCTTTCTATTTCATTTCTTTGCTTAGCTGTTTGTTTACACAACAAACTGTTTAAATACACAACTACAAATAAATTGATCATTTAATTTTCATTCTTCCTTTATTCATTAACATGTATCCCCCCCGCCCCCAATTTTGTTAAAACTGGAGGGCGTAGCTCAAAACTAGTGGGGATTCAGTCAATGAAATATTTTAAAAGATAAGGTAATGTTATGTTTGTATATGCGTCGACTAAGAGTTTCCAACCTGGATTCTGCAAAGAGATCATTTAAACAACCACGTTTGGTGCAACGAGCATATATTCGAGCTGCCTCGTATTGATTTTATCAAGTTGTTCTATGAAGTGATGGGGGATATTATCCCATAGAATATCGACATAAACGAGTATAGATCTTAAAAAATATGAGAAAAATAATTGCAGCGAGTTTCTGTCAAAAAAGAAACTTTAGTATTTTCATTGCGTTAATCTTTTTTTTCATGCTTTGCGATTTGCATGTTTACACCTAAATGTTTGTGACTTTCTATTTCAGGCATTTCTGTATTAACCCTTTCCTGTTTTACAAAATTTTTGACCTGTCCAAATTAAAAGGTTTTGCAGACGAAAAATTCAAAGTGGATTTAATTTGAAAAATAACCCTTCAATATGGTAGAAAATAGTGTGGAAAAAGAAGAAATTGCTTGTCAGAAGCAATTTCTTCTTTTTTCACAATGTTTTCTCAATTATAAAATTACAGGCACGTAAAAAGCAGGGATAAAACAGCAGAGGGTTAAGCATTAGAAGGCCTGGGAGCTCGTTTTATGTAATATTTTTGCAATATTATAGTCTTCCAAAGATTAAATCTCACTTCTTTCAATTACATGTTACAATCAAAGCGCTATAAGCACTGGAGGTTGACGTTTCTAGTGGCATTGTGGTGAAAATAAAAACGAGACGAAAAGAAATTATCCATGTAAACATGTGATAAATGTAAAAGTTTCGACCCAAGAATGGCAAGTTTCAATGTTAATGTAAACTTTATAGGAATGACAATGTTTTTTTTTACTTCTTTTTGTTAAGCCTATGTTTACGGTTCAAAATACGAATGGAATATGACATTAACACCTTAGGTTTATTTTGTTTATGAAATATGTGCGACCCGTCACGCAAATAAGGAACACCCGAAAAATAATTTGTAAAAAATATATCGACTCCAGTACCGGTCAACCAGAGGTCGCATTTTCAAAAATTTTAACGCAATACCCAGATCGTTCCTTTTTGAATGGCGAGTCACATAATAATCAGGGGCATCAAACCCTCTTTAATCCAGATGAGCAGTTTACTTCACATTTGATATAAAATTGACTCTAAATTTAAAAGTAACTAAGAGTGTGCTAATGAGAATTCGTGATAGATTAGTAACTTTAATGTACATATCCACAAATAGCACAAAACAACTATATTGATAAGAAACAAATGAATTCTCGATAATACACCTGCGGCTTCAAGGTAAATGATATCATTGAAATGTTGTGTATTCGATACAATATAAAATGCAAGACACCGTTTTGCTTGTAGTGCGGTTCCTTATGTACGAAAAAGGGCTCCCGTAGGATTTTCGTTCTGAAATTGAATTTTTGGGTTTAATTAATTGTTTAGGGGCAAAGTAATCGCAAATTATGCGGGTCCAAATTTTCCGAGTCCATTTCCCGATTTTATGGGCTCTCAAAGGAGCCCATATGAGCAAATCAGGTATTTTCCTAAAAGAGGGCTCATGAGATGTGTATTTTTCTCCTAAATGGTTATTTTGGTTTGGCTGTGTATTTAGCGTGGATTGGAGTTAAAAAATATATAAAAATCCATGTTTTAAACGCTTATTTCACCCTTTTATGGGCTCTTACAGAGCCCAAAATAGCAATTTTGGTGTTTTTATATTAGTAGGTTGAGGGGAAAAACCATGTTTATTTCGAGAAGATTTCTTAAGCCATAGCATGGATTGGGATTTAAAAAGAATACAAAAATCCGTGTTTTTAAAGCTTATTTCACCCTTTTATAGTTCTCACAGAGCCATCAATAGCAATTTTGGTATTTTTATATATTATAAGGTTAAGGGAGAAAACCTTGTTTGTTTCGAGATAATTTCTTAAGCCCTGTTTGGTATTAAGAATAGGTTTGCGTAGAAATACTTACATGTCCATGTTCTCTAGGGTCATTTTAGAATTTGTTTGGGCCCATATGAGCCGATTGCGGTGTTTCCTTAAACAAGATTCACAAAAATGACATTCCTTTGACTTTTCTTTTCAAATTACGTTCAATACCTAGCATTGGTTAGTGTTGATGTATTTCATTTTTCAATTTTTAACCTCTGATATCTTTTTTGATTGGCTTTAAAATGAGCCCATATGGACAGGTATAGGAGTTTTCCAAACTCGCAATTTTTTTTTTTAAAAAAAAGGTAGCCTTCTTTATGATGCCGACTTGTATTACAAATGGTACAAAAGTTTATAAATCAAATTTTCAAAACCCATACAGTAAAAACAAAGTGAAATTGACATAGTGAATGATTGCGGAATTATATCAAAATGAAATTGAATGAGTGGGAGGAGCGTGTTTTGAATGACATGTTAGGGAGGTAACATTAAATCGCCAATTGCGTTCAAAATATCCATTACCTCCCTTTAAATGTTTTGAGATTGAATGAATTGAGCGCTGAGTGAATGATTTTGTTAGGAATATCTTTCAGTTTTACGATGTTCTTAATTGTACTCGGTGCTTTGGTCCTAAATGAAGCCCATAAGAGAAGGATGTGTGTTGGGTGGGGTTGGGGTGTGTGTGTGTGTGTTTGTGTGTGTGTGTGTGGGGGGGGGTGTTTGTATAATGCAAATATACGACAAATTAGAATAATAAATGACATATTTCTTAAAATATGTTTGTTTTCAATGTCGGTTACTCGTGTCACAAATGGTATTAATGATCTCCTTGGAACGGAAATATTCCGTTTAAATTTCCTAGCCAATTACCTCACTTTTAATCGATTATATTGACCCTGAATAAACCCATATGAGTCAACATAGTTACTTTGCCAACACTTTGGTTCAAGAAAAGATTTCTGAAGAAAGGCATTTCTGAATCCTTATAAGTAAATGGGTGCTGGTCTCGGTAAAACATACGTGAATCAAATTTTAATAGCCCATACCTATTTCATTGGCGCTTACTGAAGCCAATTAAGAGCATTTTTCGGCATTCTGTAAATATACGACGGATAACTATGTTTGTGTTCAATGTTGTTTTCTTGCTTTAACATTTATAAGTTCCCACGAATAAAAAACAAATCGTCTTATTTTGCTAGTTTGACCGCTTTACTCTGTTTCAAATCGTCTTTACTGCCCTTTAACGTCTCGAGTAAACTCTATATAACGCATAGTTCGCTTATGCGTATAAATTTAGAACTATCAAACAACAAGTTGGAGTAAGAGTTATTGATGTGTGTATCAGCTCTCTTCCTTTGAAATTCCAATCGAAAGACAAACAATTGCTGATGATACAAGGTTTACACTTACAGATTATTGAGTCCTTACGGATTGTCATACTTATAAGCATTCTCAAGCATTCGCAGGAAAAACGCCTGCATCAGGTACCTACATGTCTCTACTCACAGACACTCTTATGAAAATGTCTATTAGTATATATCTCATCTGTTCTGATAAAATTTGCTGCATTTTTTAAAACAAATAGTGAATCTTCCTAAAAATCAAGTAAAAGAGATGATACTTAGACGCATGTATATGGTTCGCAACGCTTTTTACAAACAAATTCTTGTAACATTTATAGTAATATCATATTTTATCTAATTTGTTTATTTTTTCTTAGAAATCAGTTACCAAAAAGTCATGTCATTTACAACAACTTTATTATTTCAACTCGTTATGACATGTTATAATCTCTAAACAGGTGCATCTATGCCTATAAAGGAAACATCAATGACGAGACCACATCATAGAAAGCCTTCATTTTAATGAAATGCACGATATTGGATGTCTGTTAAATTACAGACTTTTAATGAATCAGGACAGTATAGGATTCTTAAATGATGAACAGGCACAATTACCATAAAAATAACAGTAATCCGTGTACATGTAATCTTGCTGATTTGAATTATATCTTGCTGCCTCGGGAAATGCATGTTTGGTAAAGAACATCATTCGGCATGGCCATCTGATTTTTGTTTTAATTTTGCAACCTACCTAGTGCAAACGAAAGCCTTGGAAAATTGTTCATATTCAATGGGTGCGTGTAGTTATTGAGTGTTTGTTATGGCTAGAGTATGGACTTTCTTGCTGACCATATGTATATATTAAAAAGGCGATGCATACCAAGATTTATCTTATAACTATACAAGTATCCGTATGATAACAACCCGTATGATATTTTTTATGATATCACATAGTTATTTTTAGAACAATAATATCATACAGTTATTTTTAGAAACTAGCATTTAAGTTAGAAACATCGACTAAAACAAGACAAAAAGAGGTTATAAGATAAATATAATACGTACTAAGTGTATTGTATGAAAAAATATCTAACTCGGTTGTGAGAATTGGTAATTGTCTCGGCAGAGCCTCGACAATGATCAATTCTCCCAACTTCGTTAGATATTTTTTTCCATACAAAACACTAAGTACGTATTATATATAACGATTACCGGTATTTACTGTATAACCACGGAGAAAAAATCAAACTAAGGCAAAGCGAGGCTGCTCTAGTAATGCTTGATTCATATTTAAGTTGAAGAAAATACTTGGAAAGTTTTTCTATGGTAGATATATCTTCAAAAAAATAAAAATATACTTTAAGTTTTCTTCACTGTATAGGTAGAAAAATAATATGGATCAAACATTAGATTAGATATGAACGAACATTTTTATTACCTCTTCAAGCGCAAGATTCCTTCAGTTCCCTGTTCCGGTAACGGCTCTGCCCGTCCAAATCTAAAGAAACGGACTTTGAACTGCTAGTTTGCATTGGTCATACAAGCGAAGAGGTAAAAGCTTCTTAGAAATCACCAACGATAAGTATGTTGTTTTTGTTTGGAAGATGTGTGAAACATGCACAGTGACAAGGAAAATTTCTTTCAGCCAAGACAGAATAAAAAAAATTGAGTTTTTTACCAGTCTTCTTTAAATAAGACCCACAAGAATAGCTCCATGACATCGAAAACATTAAACTAAGATTTTTAATGAAACTTTTAAGCCATGGAAACAGCTTGTGTGATCATCGAAAAATAGTATCATTCCTTGCACTGAGTATATTGACTATTTCAGTACGAAACAATAAAGACAGTAACTCTGTTAACTGAAAAGAAGATATAGTAAAGTGATCGAGAAAGGTCAGAACACTCATGATCTCCACTTTAGAGATCAAGTAATTGTGTCCATCAGTAAAATTGTCAAGAAATTGTGTTTCTCATTCGAAAAAAAATAGTTGAATTCTCCTTCTTGGCCTTACACCTCATCGCAATCTTGTATCTTACAGTCACACAGAAAAAAGGGTGTGGTGACCATGGCTGTGTCAAGTTTGATACAGTCGACCTGGGTTATATTTTTTTTAGGTATTTTCGACTACAATAATTTGGTATTTTCGACTACAATAATTCAAGTCTTGTGTAAGAAAGCTTCAAATTATAAAGTAGTTCTTTCGTGTATTTGGAGGATATTCAAACCAACACTTATGGGCTTCACCAAGCGCCAATAATCATGTGTGGGCATTGTAATTAGATTCACATTTTTTCTAATTCTACCCTCATCATAACCCTACTTAATTTAATGAGGCACGGGAAATGTTTGAGACAAGAAATTGATTTTTCCCCACCCATTATTAGGCAAAGTATCCGTGTTGGTTCATATTGACTCATTAAGATCCAGTTCAATTGATTAAACATCTCGTCGATGGTTAAGAGAATTTCGAACGACATTTTGTTTCAAACAATAAAGAACCATGTACACCAATTTTGGTACCCGTGAAAACCATATGAAGTGCCGTTGTTCTTAAAACCCAACTTCGGAAACTCATTTTCCGGCTGCTATGTGACCCTTTGCAAGCCAATCAAAAGGAATGTTAGACTTTAAATATGGGCTTATTGTTTATTACACAAAAACTATCTTAAAAACAATTACGTGCTGAAAGTAATTGGAGAACGGTTCAACTGCAATGAAAATTACCTTTTTTGTGACCCTTATTCAAAAAAGTACCCAAATCAGTTAACATGGGCTATTATGCCGGACAGCCCATAAAATCCTGAAATGATCCTAGATAACATCGACCTGCAAGTATTTCAATGCCAACCGACACTTTATATCAAACAGAGCTTAAGAAATCATCTGTAAACAAAAAAATATTATTCATATACCCATAAATAGAAAACATCCAAAATTGCTTTTTTGGGCTCTGTGAGAGCCCAAATATAGTGGAAAAGCTCTTGAAATATGGGTTAC
Source organism: Fragum whitleyi (assembly GCA_948146395.1). Classification (NCBI taxonomy): domain Eukaryota; kingdom Metazoa; phylum Mollusca; class Bivalvia; order Cardiida; family Cardiidae; genus Fragum; species Fragum whitleyi. Next base: position 46,901,862 of record OX411556.1, read on the forward strand.
TGTATTTTCTAAAATGTTCTAATACTAAAGACATTGTAAAACTAAAGAAAACATTTAAGAAGAAAAACAAAACGCCTTTCCTGAACCTAGTATTAGGAAAATACCCATTTTGCCCATATGGGCTCGTTTGAGAGCCCATAAAATCGGGGAACCGACCCGAAAAATTTGGACCCGCATAGTTTCCGATTGCTTGACCCCTAAACAATCAATGAAACCCAAAAAATCAATTTCAGCACGAAAATCCTACGGGATTACATAAGGCACCACACTATTGTGTTGATTCTTCTTATATTTTTTCACGAAGCTTGGTTAAAAACATCATAAATAATTAATGGGAAAACGAATATTTCTGGTATGCCTGTCAGCATTTAGGAGAGAAAAAATGAATGTAAGACCTAGAGATTGTAAAAAAAAGGATAATTGACATAGCGGCCGTGTTTTAAATATTAGAAATCGGTTGAACGGTTGATTAGAAATCCGCTATCCGCGGGACCGCTTTACGCAGGGTTAATGCTATGGAAAATACATCAGATTTTTAGATGAAGACAATGTATGCATGTCCAAAAATAGCTCTTTGTTATTTGAATTTGTTCGGAGAATCAATGTCGTAACTCCGTACATCACGCACAGTATCTGACGTCATTTGGTCTCCGGGCCAGGTAAAGCGCAGAACCTCCCGAGAAAGGCACCGAGTATTTCCCCCTTGAGGTGTACCATCTCGGTTTGTATTGCTCTTTAATATCCACGTCAGGAGACTTCTTTGCGAATGCGATCGTTTTCCGTTACCCATGCAATAAAAGAAAGAAGAAAACAAACCGAAGTGTTAATAACAAAAAGATGCGAAACGTAGACCGCGCGTCGAGCGAATTAATGTCCCTTACAACCCCCTCAAAGGCATTTAAATCGGTGGAAGTATGCCTTAACTCAGTAGAATTTATACGATTATACGATTGCCTGTATTAGACGAAGTAAAAATATATAAGTTAACAGAAAAAAGAGATATTGTCTACCCGAAATATAAGCGGAGAACCCCCTCAACGTCGACCTGAAGACTTTAAATTTAGCTTTCATCCAGTTATTCTTAAGAAAACACCAAGGACAGAGTTAATAATCGATTTTAGATGTTTGTGATTAAAATGTCCTAACTCCCTGTGCAGCTTAATCTGAGTTACGACATTCTAGGCACAACCCGAAAGAAACTGTTCAGTGTAAAAATGGTATAGTCTGGTCGACATCTATATGGACCAACCTTTTCGTCAAATACATAAAATTGCGTTTTGAATGAAGGATTTCTATGTAGTAAAATATAAATTTCAGCTTAATACCATATTTATTTGAAACAAAATGATTTCAAAATAATGATTTTGTCTATCTAGTTAATGATAATATTTTCGCATTTTCTGCACTTAAACACCGGGGGGTGAAGGCTATTTAGTTGTAAGAAATTGTAACTAAATAGTAAAAACACGTGGTTTTATACTGAACATTTGTCAGAAGAAATGCCCATTATTCCATATTTGGAAAAGTTGGTTAGCATATCGACGGTCAGGACATCTTAAACTGAAATATCCCGTGATTTGTACCGTTATCATTTGCCTGCTTATCTAGCTTTTCGCGTGAAAAACCCAACGTCTTCGTAGAATAATCTTTTTTGATTGGTCTAAATAAGGAAATATGGGGTTCACCTCAGAATAGATAAAAACTATTATCAATTATCTGTTCAAACAGTTTTTGTAACAGAAACAGAATACACCAAGATTTGATATCCTAAGCAAGTAAAAAAATCTACAAAATTAATTTTACAAAAATACTCGATTTTATACTAAAAGAACTTGCCAAAATTGATACTCTTTTGACTCGGCCCCTATGCAAATCAGAGCTATTTTTGGATAGACACTTCGCTGTTCCGTTTATTATAGATACGAGTAGGTATGAAAGGCAGAGAGTTAATATGAAGACGGACGGACAAAAACATTATTACACATTCAAAAATTCTGAAAAGATAAATTCTTGATGGTATTAGTTGGAAAATATGATATGACAAGAAAAAAATACGCTTCATTAATTCGATTCTGAGGTTTTCGGCGAAATGCTGGTCCATAAAGAAGTCAAACGGACTATATCACGGTTTAACAAATATCTTTTTTGTTGGCGATTCACTGTTGCTGATACGAAATTGGATAAATTCCACCTTTTGTTTCGAAGTTTAATATGTTCGAGTATATTTAGTCTTTGTGGCAATGCGTAGAAGTGGTTTGAGGTTAAGTATTTATGACATCAAGAAAAAATCGGTAAGGTCAAACTAGAGTCAAGAATGCGTGTATTTTATGCTAATACCACGGCATATACAGCGACATAAATCACACTCTGCACTTCAAATAAAGCTATGGCATTGTACTATAAATCTTACTTAAACTCACCCAAACTTGTGTATCTATAATACTTCAAGGTATACTTAGGAAAATGTCTTTAGTAACTTTTATATGACCAAAGACATAAAAATAATATGTAACTTTCCTAAAATATTGACGCTATCTTATCTAGATGGGGAGAATTTATCATGCCGAGGCTTTGAATTGGTATGCTAAGTAACTTACGTACATAGTACTCTATGTACCATGTAACCAGTTTGCAGGACTTTTATTTTAATGTAACCATCCCACAGGGAAGGTAGATCAAAGAAACATTCTTGTACGACTATAATCATTTGATCGTTAAGCAAATGAACAAGAGAAAATTTTAGACACCTATTCTGCGTTATAATTGCTCTGACAGGGCAATGCTTAGCGGTGACGTTATTTGGCGAGTTCACGTTTCAATATTTTTGGTATTTTCAAAAGTTTGATGGCAATTATCGTTAACGCGTGTAAATAATTGTACCCGAGAAAACCAAAATTGCTGCACATGCCTAGCAGAAATGAATATATTTCATCGTCTGGGGCCTGTTTTACCAAACATCTAACGGTCATTTTTTGCGTAAGTCAAAAATTAAAGTTACGTCTTCAGGAGTAACGAAATATGGAATTCTGCCATGCATCATCTCACTGGAATCGTATTCTAAAGACGATTCCAGTGAGATTTCCGAAGGCAGTATTTGACAATGAATGAAAATACCAGGTACGATTTGTGATTTTGACTTACGATCAATTTTTTTCGTAAGAAATTTAGTAAAACGGACCCCTGGTTACCAAATTTCAATTACGAGGGCTTGGTTACCTACCTTTGCTGGGACTCTTCAAATTTATATGGTCAACTATTTATAGAAAGTTGAGTAAATATACAATAGCTGGTTCACCTTAACCTTAAATGCAAAGACCTGTTTCTTATGTTCCGCCCTGCCAGGTAAAATACCATGGACTATACCTATTCGACTACCTCGAGGGTCCGCGAGTTGTATTGGCGCTCGACTCTTGACCTAACGCGGTTCGAGCGTTACAAGACTATGCTTGCGGGCAAACAATTATCAAAAGCCCCATTCAACTCAGTCCTACGTTCAGAATGACGAAATGGTGCAAACTATTTGCCAATTTACCCCGCTTTGCACACAAGTGCACATGCAAAGCGGTTATACTTTGTAAACAATTTACATATTAGAATCATCCTGAAAGTAGGGCTGGTGTAAAGGGCAGCAGAGGGTTTGCAAAATAGCTTCGTACTCATTTTTTTTAATGGAACCAATCTCAATCAATTACAATGCCCGAATTTCGGCGTATGCTCTATTGTCCAATGAATATTAGTTAAAACAACTTCAATTGATCCCGCCTAGAAAAGTTAGTTGATCGCACTGGTGGAACAATCTTTGTTCGTTGTAATCTTCTAATGTACAAAATATACATCGGGACTCGAGGTTATCAATTTTTTCTCTTTCACAATTCAAATTTTTCTCAAATTTCAATTTAAGATTAAAGCCCTAATTCTGTTTTAATACACATTTTAATGTTATAACATAAAATATAATATTAATAGTAATTATAATAAACAACTTTTTATAGAACGTTTGACCTCTATATGTACCAATATTTTGCCAAAAAATATCAAAATCGGGGGGGCCGAGTCAAAAGTGTGTGATTTTAAGTAAGTTTTTTAGTATAAAAGTGAGTATTTCTATAAAATTAATTTTGTGGAAGATATTAATTAGGATATCAAATCTGAGTGTTTTTCTCTTTGCTCAAATTTTTATTTTCACGAGGAAAACTAGATAAGCAGGCAAGTAAAAGCGGTACAAATCACGTGAGATTTAAGTAAAAGATGACATAACCGACGATATGCTAATAAGTATTTCCAAATAAGGAAAAATGGATATTTCTTCAGTCAAATGTTTAGTATAAAACCACGTGTTTATACTTTACGTTTACATTTTCCCACAACTAAACAGCCTACAACACCCTTCATTTTTAAGAGTGGAAAATGCGAAAATATTACCATTAACTAGATAGACAAAATCATTATTTTCAAACCATTTTATATTCAAAAAATTATTTTTTTGGAATGGTATTAAGCGGAAATCAAGAGTTTACCACATTCAAACTCTTCACTCAATTGCAATTTTATGTAATTGATGAAAAGGCTGGTCCATATCTAGGAGTCAAACGGACTAAACTATCATCTTAAATTTTCATAAATTTATCTAAATTTAAAATAGGAGAAAGTTCTCAGTTGAGCCTCAGAAAATTTTTTTTACCTCGGGCCCTGAAAGACCAAAATCTGAACAGAAATGTCAAACACGGTCTTTATACTTAATTTCATAACTCGTTATTATTAATGAGTTTTTGTCCGAGGTATGATATACCTGGTTCTATCTGTCGCAATAATTAATAAATGTTGGTGGTATAATCGTGTTTGTCAATAAGAATAATTGGTGACGGACGTGGATTTTAGTGTGCTAATTAATCGTCCGCTTCCACTCGTGACGGTTAAAACCCGTGCTAATGCACGGAAGATTAATATTCTAATATATTTCACGTGAAACTCTTCCTAAGGCTTTTTTAAGACGATTTGGACCTGAAAATGTCCAATACCCCTGTCCAACGCATAAAATTTCCTTAGTTGATTTTTGGGTTATCTTTCAAACTTCAAATTGGCACATCCAATTAAAGTACAAAAAAAATGTATAAATTAATGAATTTAATCAATTGTTTGTTTATTCTGATAAAGAATTTAATTCATGTACCAATCAAATCCAACAATTTTATGGAAGAAAGTCGATTAAACATTTAGTCGTCCTGAACGCAGAGTTTTTCGATCCTGAACGCAGGGCTTGTATACCAATTCAAATATTAACGTCATTTTTTTCTTCCGCGTTTTATATTTGATACCATTTATTATCATAGAAAAAATGCTGACATATTTAAAATCGATTGTTTTTTGTTATATTAACATTTAGAGGCATTTCTATTAAATCATTAAACTTTGTTTTTAATATTTTACGCCGTGTGCTCGAACTCTATTGGTTTACTATTAAGATGGTAAAGCAGGTTTTGAATACAAGAAAAAAAGGGGAAAAGATGTTTGATTCGCAATATTTTCCCTTCTCGTTTGTTTGTCATTAAAATTTTTCAATCATACATAAGATAATAAATCATAAAATAATAACAAAGGTGAACAGAATAAATAATTGATTAACACAATGCTGCATTTTATTAACAAGTTTATTTACCAAGATATGAAAACAGCTTGAAATAATTAAAGACTATGCCTATATTTTATGCCACTGACAGCGGATACACGGGAACCTGTGCCGCAGTTGTAAAGCCAACCTCGAAGGAGGTTTATACTTACTATGAATTGCCAAATTAAAAAAAAAACCTCTGTATGCGCTAGTTTTTACCACCATGGTGAAGATTTATTAAAATAAAGTTAAATCATTAACAAGGAATACTAATTAACCACAAGGAGTCGTTATGTGTCAAAAAGATATAATTAAACCGACAAGGATGACGGTTAAAACCAGTATGGATAATTGGGTCAGTCACATCGCAATATTTTGGACATTACTCTTCCAACAATGATTTGGTACTAGTTAAATATTCAGGACGACAGTCATCAAAAGAGAACGTACTGAATATATTAACCCATACGCAAGAATGACCAAACCAACGTCATTTATTAAAGTAAGCTATCCAGTTGAAACCGGTTTAGTATTCAATAATAAAGTAATTTCCACAGTTGTCAACATTTCGCCTTTTACTGTCCCCGCATCGATAGATCGGGGGCATATTGTCTTTTCTCTGTGTTATGGTATGTTTATATGTCTATTTGTTTCATAACAACTTTAACATCGGTCATGACTTTTAATTGGTGAGTGAGAGAGCCTTCATACTTCACACGTGCACTGGTTGTGAAAAACCTTTCTGTAGGTACCACATTAAGGTCACCGCTCGAGGTCAAGTTCATTTTGAAGGTCAAATAAGTGTAAAACTATAATTCTAACATTGGCCATAACTTTGCAATGGTAAGCGATATATCCTTTACATTTCTCACCTGTATTGACAACACTTTTCAGTTGATATAAAAAGTCAAGGCTATCAGTCAATGTCAAGGTCTTACTTTCAAGGTGATTTTTTTTTTACTTTAAAACTTAAACATTATGCATTTTTTTTAAATATTAAATGATAGACAATTTGATTCTTTACAAGAAATACAATTGTAAAGAATCAAGATCTAACATTTAATATTTTAAAAAAAATAGTACTAGATGGAAAGCATGATATGACTTGAAAAAAGTACGATTCATTAGTTTGATTCTAATATTTTCGATAAAATGTTGGTCCATACAAAAGTCAAACGGACTATAGTATTCCTAGGTTACATGGGCATTGCTTGTGCCAAGACGACCTACCAGTAAAAATCAAGGTCATTGTCAAAAGTCAAGGTCAGGGTCATTTGTGAAGGTCCTTAATTTGAATATAATTACTAACATTAGCTTCATCTTTTGAACGGTAAGTAAAAGAGCTTTGATATTCCACATGAGCATTGTTTGTAGCAAAACCTTTCAGTGGACATACGAGTATATATCAATGTCATTGTTTTGAAGGTCACTGTTTTCAATATTGAATTTTTAACATTTCCATATTGTTTTAAACGTTCGATGTGTATTGCTTGTGACAAGACCTTTTATTAGATTCCATCATTGTTTTCAATGCAGGTAATTGTGGGGGAATTCGTGATTCTGAAACACATTTCGTTTATTTTGAAGGAGTGAAATCAGAGCGAAACCTCGTCTTCGATGTCTCGACTGGATAGAATTGTCGTTGGTTTCAGGACTGTCGTGGGCAATAATTGGCAAAATACAGTTAACAACATCGTGAAATTGACAAGCATAGTGACTTTAGAACGATTTTAGAATGAAATTGAACGAGTGCAATGAGTAAGTTTTGAGTGAAATAAAAAGAGGGGGGGGGGGGGGGGGGCTAATCCAATATCATCAATTCCTTGTAAATGCTTTAACTTTCTTTTAATAAATCTTCACCATGGAGGTAAAAACTAGCACATACAGAGTTTTTTGGTTTTTTTTTAAAATTTTGAAATTCATCCTGAACAAAATTTGCGACATTGGATTACCTCCCATTAAATTCACTAAAAACTCGCTCCATACACTCATTCAATTTCATTCCTAAATCATTCCAAAAGCATCGCCTTGTCAATTTCACGATGTTGTTAACTGTATGAAGGTTCTCTTTCAGAAAATCAGCCAATATCAAAATGTGTTGACCTCAGTCAGCTTCGCAGCATGTTCACATATGAGCCTGTGAGTGACATTTCCAACAATTTGAAATGAGCGTGAGGTGCAAACATTGAGCTGCGTAGACAGCCACCTACTATAAATGTAATGTTACCTGATGGTATACAAGTACTTTGAGACCTTATCCATCTAATAAATGTAAAGTGAAGACTCTGGTCAGACTGTGCGGGTGCACAGGCTGGCCAGAGTCTTTGCTTTGTCCCTATTTGAAATCGTTGGAAATCTCACGCACAGGCTCATATATACTACTAATTTTTGGAAAGGGATTAAAACCGCAAGAACTTATTTTTCCCAAGAATGATATTCATTCAAAAAAAAAAAAATTGTTTTAATGTTCCGTCTAATTATATAGCAAGGTTTAATTTTTGTCTTATTGATGTCAGTTTTTGTGTTCAAATAGAGTGTTCGTAAACGACGATGCGTTTGCTTTTGCAGGTAATTGAGGGGGATAACTGGGGAAAAAATGTAAGAATTATTTCCCCGTTTTAATTAGTTTTTTTTAATAAAGCTATCTGTTGTTGACCTCCCCTTGACCTGCCTTGCGTTCAAGATGACAAAATGTGTCAAAATTGTTTGTAAATTATATCCCGCTTTGCACGTCCACTTGCGTGCAAAGCAGGGTATAATTAGCAAACAGTTTGCACCTTTCTGTTATCCTGAACTCAGCGCAGATCTCATTTTAGAAAATATACGATTCACGGATTTCCACCCCGGTTCTCTCTCGCGTAACTGGTCGCACGATTTTTCAATAATTATTATTGCTCGTTTATTCAAGCCATTCCCTTGACCTTCGTTCTCAATACTCATGTATGGATGAGAAACATTCTCATTTTGAATTCCGAAGTATAACATATAACCTATTCTGTTCTATATTTATTTTTCGATATTTCCGAAAGGTTTTCAGATGGTTCTTTTTATGTGAGTCATGTCGAACATATATAGATATTATGAATATTGACAAGTTGACAGGTTTATGGCTTATGTCTTGTTATTGGGGGCCAATTAGCCACAACAAATGTTTTGTTGGTTTCCTTAATTTTCCGCCCACGTGCGTCTTGAACTTATTTTTTTCTTGAGAAGGGGTTGGGGTTGGGCAATCTATTTAATCGACAAATGAAACTAACGATAACTTTCTAACTCAATTCAATTTTCAATCGGGAAAAGGGTTCGAAGAGAGGGGAATTTTTTTGAATTGGTTTTATAGATCGACTGCTTTCGACAAACTGTCAGTCATATCAAAAATTTATTCCTGGTAGGCCTATTTCCCCACCAGCACAGTAATATCGTTACTTAAAATATGACCTACGTTGCCGAAGTGAAATAACCCCGTTGAATATTTTTGATATTACACGGGCGTTATTACACTAGTGGAATAACTATTCAAATGAGCTCAGAGCGAATAGCAACGCTATTTTGCAACCGCGAAAATGACGTCATAATCTATGTTTTGTGACGTCATTTTTAAACAGCGTTATTAGTTTCGCGGAAAATTGAAACGTTGAATTTCAAGAATTTTGACGATTTTTCGCTAAAATTCGGGTCATATTATAAACAGAACATAAAATTTGAGCTCATGAAATACTGAATTTATTAAACTCGTCATCTAAAACAGATAAAAACTCAGCGCAGCCTCGTTTTATCTGTTTATAGATGACTCATTCAATAAATTCAGTATTCAATGACCACTCATTCAGTATCCTCTATTTATAATATGACCTACGTCGCAGGAGGGAAATAACGCCGTTGAATATTTTTGATATTACACGAGTATTATTACACTAGTGGAATAATTATGCAAATGAGCTCAGAGCGAATAAAATCGCTATTTTGTAACCGGGAAAATGACGTCATAATGTATATATTGTGACGTCAGTTTTTAACAGCGTTATAAGTTTCGCGGAAAATTGAAATGTTGGATTTCAAGAATTTTGACGATTTTACGCAAAAATTCGGGTCATATTATAAATAGAATATAAAATCTGTGCTCATAAATTACCTAATTTATTAAACTCGTCATGTATAAACAGATGAAAACAGATGAAAACTCGGCACAGCTCTTATTTAGTCTCCAGCTGCTATCCCACTTAGCTTTAGATGATATCCCTTTTGATGGGAGACAAATTCCGGAAGAAATTATTTCCTCTGACGGGATTGGAAAGAGGAAAATACAAGTAACAAATTTTCTTTTTTTCAATTTCGACGATTGCGGAAGTCATGAATCTTTTTTTAGCTATCAACCCTTTCCTGTTTTACAAAATTTTGACCTGTCAAAATTCAAAGGTTTTGCAGACGAAAATTTAAAGTGGATTTAATTTGAAAAATGACCATTCAGTAGGGTAGAAAATAGTGTGGAAAAAGAAGAAATTGCTTGCCAGAAGCAATTTCTTCTTTTTTCACAATGTTTCTCAGTCATAAAATCTCAAGCACGTAACAAGAGTTGTCCGCGGACAACGTAGCTCGCCCAAACAGCTGCTTGTCACAAACAGCGCTTGACTGAAGACCGAAGTTCAAAGTGGTTTCTTTCAATGTTAAAGTCCATAATCTAATATATATCTGTTTGAGTAGTAATTAAGAAATATAAACTTTTTTGTTTTAATGGCATGTATAAGGTTAGGGTAAAGTGAAAGGCTACAAGCAGATGAGGTTACCAATGGAATTTCTTTGTACCAAACATGAAGTTTTTCTTTAAAAGTCCACAAAAGGTCAAGATCAAGGTCAAATTGTGAAGGACCTTGGTCTCTGTAGAAGCCTATCACCTAGTGAGTATGTGAATGAAGTAATAATGTCCCTGAGTAAAGCATTTAGAAAATATAAGCAAGGTTAAATTTTTGGTGAAAATTTTTCAGTTTAAGTTTTTCCAAGTCCATAAAAGGTCAAGGTCAAGGTCAAGGTCAAATTGTCAAGGCCCTTGGTTTCTGGTGAAAGCCTTTCATCTGGTGACTATGTATATGAAGTAATGATGCCCCTAGATTAAAGCATTCAGAAAATATAAGCAAGGTTAAAGTTTTTGGTAAAAGAATTTTGGTTAAAGTATTTCTAAGTTCATAAAAGGTCAAGGTCAAATTATCAAGGACCTTGATCTCTCACAAAAGCCTATCACCTAATGAGTATGTATATGAAGTAATGATGTCCCTAGGTTAAAGCATTCAGAAAATATAAGCAAGGTTAAAGATTTTGGTTAAAGTTTTCATTTAAAGTTTTTCTAAGTCCACAAATGGCAAAGGTCAAGGTCAAATTGTGAAGGACCTTGGTCTCTGGTGAAAGCCTGAAAGCCTATCACCTGGTGAGTATATATATGAAGCTATGATGTCCCTAGGTTAAAGCATTCAAAAAATATATGCAAGGTTAAAGTTTTTGGTTAAAGTTTTTTGGTTAAAGTTTTTTTTAAGTCCACCAATGGTCAAGGTCAAGGTCAAATTGTCAAGGATCTTTGTCTATGGTGAAAGCCTATCACCTAATGAGTGTGCATATGAAGTAATGATGTCTCTAGTCTTACAGAAAATATAAGCAAGGTTAAAGTTTTTTTGGTTAAAGTTATTGGTTAAAGTTTTTGGTTAAAGTTTTTTTGAAAGGGTCAAGGTCACAGTCTAAAGGTCATTTCGACATGGATGTTGGTCTCAAATGAAAGCCTATGCCCTAATGAGTGTTTCTGTAAAAAATAAAGCCTCTAGGATAAATATTGATAGAAATAAAAAACTTTAACCTAATGCGGACGCCGACACCGACGCTGACGCTGACGCCGACGCCGACATCCGAGGGTATGACAATAGCTCTTCCGAGACTTTCGTCCCGGGCGAGCTATAAAGCAGTAATTAAACAGCAAAGGGTTAATTAATGCGCGTTTAAATGATATGTGTTTGTGTGATTAAGAGAATACCCAAATCTTACGCATAGTGAATGATGAATGATTCGAGACTCTCGCATATAAGCTGAGCCTGTGCGTTCATTACCAAAAATTTGATGTGTGCGGGATGGACAGACATTGGGAATCCTCTACAGCCACATTCCCCGACTGTCAAAAGAGATATGTACATAGGTTATAGCGAACGTTAGTTTTATATTTCGAGAGAGACAGATACAAACAATTTGCGTTCAAGAAATCTGATTTTAAAATCACCTAAATAATTTTTGCGTATAATCGTTAACATTTGGGGAGAGACTTTGTTAAAATTTTCACTGCATACCTTGATGGCCCAACACATTTTTAGCATTGTTTAAATGGGCCTTTGTGTGACATTTCCAACAACTCAATGTGGAGACTTAGGTCAGCCTTTGCAGCTGCATAGGCAGATATTGACTCAATGAGCACGTATCTATTGGCAATAAGAAACTATTTTGTATACATTCAGTTGCTGTCCATGATGCAGAATGCCAGCCCTTCACTTATACCTAAAGTTGTTGGAAATGTCACACACTGGCTCATGAGGGTCCCGAATTGAAACTCCTACAACCCCTCAGACCAAAGTTGGTCGATGGGGTGGAGGGAGTTATACCACCCCATAGACCTTTTTCAGTCAATTAGGTGGTAGGAGGTTAACATTGAGACCCCTTAAGTTTAATTGTGGTCCAGCTATAAAGAAGAACAAGGTTGCTAGTCTAATTAACACATAAATGACAAACTGTCAGTCTAATAACTGGTCAATGAGTGAAGTCATCATATAATCCTGTCATAATGTCTCGACTTTATACACTTTTTATCGTATCTACCACATTTTTATCAATCGACAGATATTATGAGGGGATTTCACCTCTCGGAAACACCTTGGCGGTCAGACAGTTCTATACCATAGGCGTTACCTAAGTTTAAATTTAAACGCACTCAGCAGACGACAAACATAGAATATATAGGATTTGATAATCGGACTGAGACAAAAGATGAATGTACTCCGTCCGCTCCCCTTTCTATGATTTGAGCGTTGGCGAAAAATCAAAACATCGTAACTACAGCTTGAATAAGCTGTAGTTTCCATGTTATGATCAATTTTCGACCACTGTTTTAGAGGATTTATATCTATTACCCACTTGCGTAATGTGAGTAATGGTAGTTACGCTCTTGTAAAAGTACATGTAAATGTGTTGGGTATCACATTGTCGATGGGTGATCAAAATACATGTATCATAATTACGGCTTGAAATAAGCTGTATTAACGAGATCAAGTTTTTTTTAGGGACGGTGGACAATACAGCAGCCCTGTATACAGGATGACAAAACAGTGCAAACAGTTTGCAAATTATATCCCCCTTTGCATGTGGGGTATACTTGTGAACTGTTTGCACTGTTTTGTTTTCCTCAACGAAGGGCATGACAAAAAAGACTTTGGTCCAGGGTGCAATTACACATGTATCCAATCTTTAAGAGGCGGATTTAAAACACTTGATATCGAAAAATTTCAACAATTTTAATATATATTAATTTAACATTCACAATAACAAATATAAACTGTAGGATATATTATTTTGATGGGTCAGTGCAAAACAGCTGTAACTGCTTATATGTAATATAAAACTACAACTCTTTTGTGTTGACCATTCAATTTAACTACTTGTTCCAAGGGCTTAACATCTTAATTAAAAGTATGTTTCAGAAAAAAAAAGAAAAGATCTGTTACTAAACACCAATGCCCCTGCAAATGCCATTTTTCTGTACAGCTTTATACAACTTTTCAAAAGTAACTGTCTTTAACAATCAAAAGTTAAAGCTAATTCTATAACTCATATGTCATCAATGAGTGACCTTCACTAAATGACCTTGAATAATGACCTTGACTTTGTTTTGGATGGAAATGACTCTTCACAAGCAAGGTACATGTGAAGTATCAAGGATCTTTGACTTACCTATTCAAAGAAATGCCTGTTGTTATTACTTTTAATTTTACAAAAAATGACATTGAAGAATGACATTGAACTTTGCTGGTGACATTGAACTTGATACTAACAGAAAGGTCTTGTCTCAAGCAAGTGACATATTAATTTTGAAGGATCTATATTTTACCAATCAAAAGTTATGGCTAATGTTAAAGTTTTTATTTAAAAAAAAAGATGAGTGACCTTCATAGTGACCTTGACTTTATTATGCATGGAAAGATCTTGGAAGAAACTATTTGAAATATAAAAGATCTTTGACTCACCAATCCAAAAATATGGCAAATTAATTAAAAACATTAAAGTTGTTTCCATTGGAAAGGCCTTGTCTCAAGCAATCATCATGTGAAATATGAAGGAACTATCACTTATCAAACAAAAATTATGACCAATGTTAAAGTTTTTAATTATGTTCATAATTAATGATCTTCTAAAAATGACCTTGACCTTGACTGATGACCTTGACTTTAGTATTCATGGAGAAGTATTGCCACAGACAATGTAAATGTGAAATATATCAAGACTTTATCACTTATCATTCAAAAGAAACTGCCAATGTTAAAGATTTAATTTTACACAAATTTGATTTTAAAAAATAACCTTGACCTTTGCAAATGAGTTGGAACTTGGTACCATCAGAAAGATCTTGTGAAAAGAAATCATCATGTATAGGGATGAGTATCTTTTCACTGCGTTTATTGGGGTATTAAGTGCAATCGCCTTAGCACATGGCAAATAACGCCCGTAGAGCGTTATGTTTAAGCCATGTACTAAGGCAATTGCACTTTATACCCCTATAAACACTGTGAAAAAGACACTCTGCCCTTATAATTGCAATCCTCTTGGTCTAAGAAACTATTAAAAAACTCGGCTTAACATTAAAGTTTCGAGTCTACTTTCTGCGTTTATTACATAATCTTTTTTAGATCATGTTTTTTTTTCGCCATCAAAGTTAAACGGCATAATGTTAAACAAATGGTACACAAATAAACGACAATTTGACATTCGTAGAGGTACTTATGATCTAAACATAATTTTGACAAGTCATTCTGCATTTTAAACCGAAACTATCGTGATCGGGCTTAGCTGAGAGGGTCGCTTGGTGGTCTTCGTCGACTCGCTGTAAACATTGACTCAGAATCTGAACTGCATGCTTTTAATCATAAATTCTTTCAAAAATATTCTTTTATATTAAATAGCAATATTACGATATGGAAGGGGAACGAGGGGTTTTCGAGTTCCTAAAAAACAGGATATGCAGATCGAAGGTCAGGTGTTTCCCGATAGACCTATTGCATTTTATACAGAAATAAAGTGCAATGGATTTCCCACGTGATGCAATTTAAGATGGCAATGGACAGCCGCCTCCCGACTCTATAAACCGGAAGTGGGTTTTCGTTTATTTTACGGCTCCTTTTGCGTGTTGTTTCAAAAGACCGGTTTACGTAAGATTCTGCTTATGGAAATAACGTAGAATAATGATGGTAAAATTTCATAACTTAGCTTCTTTTCAACATTTGATATCAATTGAATGACTGATTCATAAATTTAACAATAAAAATGTGTTAAATGCGTCATTCAATTAGGAGAGGTCACTGTAAAATAACGAAAACTTTCTTATTTGCATGGAAAGGTATGCTGAATTTTTTACCAAATAAAGGAAAAATATGGGGTTAAAACATATTGGAAAATAAGAAAAATTCATTGGGTAATTTCTTCAAAAAATACGTTTTTGTGGCATTTTTACCCAGTGAAAACTACAAAAATTAGTTCATTTTTAGCTTTTGAAGGCAAATTGTGCAAATGCAATTGATCAAAGAGAAATTTTCTTGGCAACAGCCATTGTGTACATGTATAAGGTCTATCAAAATGTATGTGTTTTATAGCTATAAGCTAGTACTTAATTTATACTAGACCTAAGATGTATATAAACCTTTTACTGAAAAATGGCCAATACCACTCAAGGGCAGATAACTCTAGCATGAAAACGAGCATGGAAAGATACCTTCAAATTTTGATATAATGACTAGACAATGTTAATCTACAATATATGTGAACAAGAAAAAAATTCATTGGGCGGAAAAAAATGACGCCATGTGTCCATTGCTACCTTAAACCAATCAAAATTCTTTATTTTGTTAGATTGCAATTATTGAGCTATGAAGGCTCTATCACTAAACATTCTATGTATGGTTCTTATGCACCGCACTTCTCCTTTGTATGATCTAACCACCCATCAGGTTTCAAGCTGATCATTATCTTACTTTCAGAAAGTCCTAGACAAAAAAGTTCTAATAGAGTCCTATGCTATAGGGATGAGTGTCTTTTTCACTGCTATTATTGGGGTATAAAGTGCAATTGCCTTAGCACATGGCAAATAACGCCCATAGGGCGTTATGTTTGAGCCATGTGCTAAGGCAATTGCACTTTATACCCCAATAAACGCAGTGAAAAAGACACTCTTCCCTCATAATTGCAATCGTCTAGATCGAAGAAACTATTTAAATACTTGGCCAAACAAGCTTCAAGTCTACTTTCTGCAAGTATAGATTACACAACCTATTTTTAGATCGTGTATTTTTTAACTCACTATCGAAGTGAAATGCCATAAAGTAAAACAAAAGATACACAAATAAACGACAACTTTGAAATTCGTAGAGGTACTTATGACAAAAAACTTGTTTCTGCCAAGATAGTCTGTATTTTTAAACTAAAACGGCTTGGTTGGTCTTAGTTGAGAGGATTGCTTGATTGTCTTCGTCGACTCGCTGTTTTCTAAGATTACGTCGACTCTGAATCAGAACTGCGTGCTTGTAATCGTAAATTCTTTCGAAAATATCTTAATTTATAATAGCTTGAATAGCAGTGTTGCCTTGATGATGGGGAGCTAGGTTAATTCGAGTTCCTACAACACAGGACTTGCATATCGAAGGTTGAGGGTTTTCCCAAAAGACCTATTGCATTTTATACAGAAATAAAGTGCAATGGATTTCCCCACGTGATCCGATTTAAACCAATCATAATTCTTTACTTTATTGGATTGCAATTATTATAGTACATGTATAACCCCATCGCTTCAGGATTGACCATTGTTTATATAATTTTTGGAAAACTTAAAACCCCTTTTAAACCCCCATCCCAACTAAATCGATGTCACAATGATTTCAGGCAAATTTAACTTTTTCCAACTAAATGTTTAGCATTTGTTTTAATTCAATGCTTAAACTAATAATTTGCTTAAGTTTTTGTTTTTACCAAGTGTAATGTACTCTAGATTAAAACCACAGATTTACAACTATGAAGCCATGTAAGAATGGCTAACAAGAGCACCACCTACAGGTGCCTACACTCAGCTGTTGAGCGCTGGATGGTGGGAAAAAATCTAAGTCAAAAAAGGGGCATAATTTGTTCAAAATGCATAGAGTTATCCCCCTTGATAGTATAGGTTGCTCTTTTGATGGTGAAGATGTGGGCCAAGTTTAAAGTAAATGCTTTCAGTAGAACCAGAGATATAACAAAATGTCAAAGTTTTGGCACGACGACGACAACGACCACAACGACGACACGAAGGCTATAGCAATACCTCGCGTTTTCTCCAAAAACAGCTGAGCTAAAAATGTCTTAATGGCATCAACCTCTTATAAACACCCAGCCCTTTCTAACAGAAACTGATTACAGTAAAACTTGTGTTAAGCAACCACTTCTGGGGACCATTAAAAGCGGTCGCTTATGGAAATGGTCGCTAAATACAATAATTAAGGATAAAAAAGACATGTTTTGTGATAGAATATAAAGATTGTTACAAAATTCTGACTGAATCTTAGGCTGTTCGAACACATAAGAATCGTCTCAACGAGACGATTCTAATGGGTTTTAACATCATAAGATTAAAAGAAAAACATTTTTATGTTAAAGAAATTCGACTTTTTCGAAAATTTCACATACGGCAAAGGGACTTTTTTCAATGGTCGCTTAATAAAAGTGGTCGCTTTAAAGACGTGGTCGCTCGAGCAAGATTGACTCTATTTTATTATTCCCCTGTGGTTGTATTAGGGCTTATACGGTAATTAAGAGTGGAAGGCAGTGACGATGTAATGACTGATGCTGACTTTTAAAAAATCCCCATCGCCAAAACAATGGGGGATAACATAGGGGTAACTAGGATTTTAATTTTTTTCTTCACTCAGAAGGTGAGCACCAAAGAATACAAATGTTAATAGCATAAAGACAATATGTGGCTTTTGACTAAATGATAAAGTGATAAATGATTTTTATGGTTTGAGCGTTGGTGAATAACCAAAACATTGTAACTACAGCTTCAATAAGCTGTAGATACTATGTTTTTATTTTTCAGCAACAATATCTTTCAAAAGAAGATTTATTCATATTATGCACTGGCTGATATGCGTAATGGTAGTTACGCCCTTAGATAATAACAGGTGGATATACAGTAATACTTCCGACATAATGCTAGTAGTTAACAATGCCTAAATATTTAAATGTACATGTATTATATTTGGTCAAAATTGTTTAAATATATATATTTATGATATTTGGTCAAATAGTTTAAACATATGTAGCCCATCAGGCAAAAAGGGACCATCTAAAGGGTTTAGTACAAGACTGTACTAAGTGTATATACATTGTATATACTCTTGGTATAGTCTTGCACTAAACCTTCGAATTCTGGTTTGAATGAAAGGATCAACCTTGTCAGACTGCATGCATTGGGCAGGTTGACTATGGACAAATCATTTTGTATTTTGCTGATTTTACAAAACTAGAATCATCACTCGTTCTTCCTGTATAATTTTGTTTGAAATGCTAACTGTGTCTGACCTATGGTTGAGCCAATCGAGGGGTCAGCACAACACTATTGTAAGTGCCTATAAGCTACTAGGCAATTACAAGCACAGTCTTGCACTAAACCATCCAGACTGTACTAAGTGTATATACATTGTATATACACTTGGTATAGTCTTGCACTAAACCTTCGAATTCTGGTTTGAATGAAAGGATCAACCTTGTCAGACTGCATGCATTGGGCAGGTTGACTATGGACAAATCATTTTGTATTTTGCTGATTTTACAAAACTAGAATCATCACTCGTTCTTCCTGTATAATTTTGTTTGAAATGCTAACTGTGTCTGACCTATGGTTGAGCCAATCGAGGGGTCAGCACAACACTATTGTAAGTGCCTATAAGCTACTAGGCAATTACAAGCACAGTCTTGCACTAAACCATCCAGACTGTACTAAGTGTATATACATTGTATATACACTTGGTATAGTCTTGCACTAAACCTTCGAATTCTGGTTTGAATGAAAGGATCAACCTTGTCAGACTGCATGCATTGGGCAGGTTGACTATGGACAAATCATTTTGTATTTTGCTGATTTTACAAAACTAGAATCATCACTCGTTCTTCCTGTATAATTTTGTTTGAAATGCTAACTGTGTCTGACCTATGGTTGAGCCAATCGAGGGGTCAGCACAACACTATTGTAAGTGCCTATAAGCTACTAGGCAATTACAATAGTGTTGCACTGACCCCTCGATATATCTGTTTCAAATATTTATTTAACCAAGTTCACAGATGGTCCTTTTTTGTGTGACATGTCACATGTGTATAATATTTGTTCACAGATACTTAATATGGCCCTGATACGCAATGACCAAAAACAAAAGGAAGATTTCAAACTAACATAACACATAACATATAACATTCTGAAAAAGACATTTAACACATTCCGACAGTTATCTCTATCTTTCCCATGAGAATACTTAAAGTGCTTGAGTAAAAATTTACAATGACACAGGAAATTTTTTGACAAAAGCCCATTTATCCATGAAGAAGAAGCGAATCAGAAAACAAGACAATATGCGTATTGTCATGTGATGAGGAACATTCTGCTAAACGTATTAACACGAAATGAACAAACATACATACAGACAGACGGACATAGAAGATGATACCTATATACTAGGAAATCTGGTGGCATATGAAAATCAGAAAAAATGTTGGAAAAACGAAGAAATTGCTTATTGCAAGCAATTTCTTTGTTTTCCCACAATGTTTTCTAAACAGATACACAATGTTTTTTAACCCTTGTCATGCTGAACACGGAATATTTCTGCTTTTTCAGGGGCTATTGAAAAACATCAGCCTGCACATATGTGCAGTCTGATGTTAGTCTACACCACCTGTTTCTTACTTTCAAACCAGAATTGTCAATAGATTTAATTTTTCAAATAAAAAATGACCTACAGTTGGTACTTTCAGCGCTTTTTGCCCTTTGATTTTTCATGCAATTTTTTAGCCAAAATTTATTCAGCATGACAAGGGGTAACACTGCATCAGTTTGAAATTGTTGCCTGCAACAACTTTCAATTTTAGACTTGCCAAAAACAAATCTTGTAGTCTGGAAATAAGGTAAACATGATAAAATATAACAAATTAACAAATCGTAATGAATGATATCAGGTGTAAGGCAAAATCAAACAAGATAAGATTGCAAAATACTTATGCCTCCGAAACATAAATTTTTAGAAGTTTGACCTTAATGGATGACCTTTATATTAAATGATGTGTATTGTTAAGTGTAACCTTCATGCCAAATATAAGTATTTTTACTGGAGCAGTGTTGAAATTACCAGATAATGTTCAGTTTCAGGTTCTTTAACAACATTTGTAGAAAAACTCTAGTTCTCGGGTTAATGTTTTATCGCAGATTGCTGTACAGACAGACAGACACAGGTAGAACAATTTGCCCCTAACATATCCATGCAGAGGTATAATAAACTTCTTTTCAATAATAATTTAACAGGTTAAAATTTCCTCCAAAATGGCAATATGTTTAAAAAACATTTAAATTTAGCAGTGAATGAGAAAATAACAAATAATGAACACAAAATCTTTAGTAAAAGATTCTGATGTTTGACAAAGTCATAAAAAACAAATTTTTTTGAAAATCTGGAGTAATAACATTTAGATATACAGATTAGAGGCCGCAAGTCCAATTTAAAATCTTTACTTCCAAATGAAACCCTATGTTTTGGGTATCATTTGAATTGTCTCACGAGACAATTCAAATGAGTTACTTCAAAATATTTAAAGCCACTAGAGTGTAAACAAGAAAATTGTTATCAAGGCCCCTTTTCCTGTGATATGGCACCGATCCTTCCCATTTTCAATAGAATTCATCCTCATGACCTAACAAACATTCTGACAAAGTTTCATGACAATTGAACCATATTTGTGGCTTCTAGAGCGTAAACAAGAAAATTGTCCTTTAGGCCCCTTTTCCCGTGATATGGCAGGGATCCTTTCCATTTTAGCAATTTTTACAAGGGACTACCCAAGGAATAATTTCATCTGATCATAAAATCTGGAGTAATAATATTGAGATATACATATAAGAGGGGGTAACTCCAATTTAAAATCTTTATTTCCAAATGAAACCCTATGTTGTGGGTACTAATTTAAACCATCTTAATTAGACAATTCAAATGAGTTATTACAAAATAAGGTTTGAGCAGGGACTATTGATATAACATCTATTAAGTGACCATTTTTACAAAACATGTATAAATTTTAAGTAGTCATTTACTTAAACTACCACTTTATGCTGCTCCCTTACAAAAAATGGTGCATACTCAAACTTGCTTTGAGAATTTTTTTTTAGCCAATCAGAATGCACGAAAACTGATGGAATCATCTAAATATTAACTAAAACAAATTCCTGCTGAAAACAAAGCTTTAGCAGACACAGACGTACAGCCTGATCTTATCCTACACTGCATGCTTTATACTAAGCAATTGTGGGGATATCTAATTAGCCAAGGGAGGTTGAAATGTTGCTTAAATTGGCAAAATGCATGAAAGAATATCTAAAATGAGCAAGAAAGGGGTCAAGTTTTATTGAACATCCAAGCTGGTCCCTTTTTGTGTGATGGATCACAAAAACTAAATGAGCCAGTGTGTGACATTTCCAACAATTTCACTTGTGTGCTAAGTACAAACGTTAAGCAACGTAGACAACGGCACAAAGCAGAAGTATTATATGCTAACTGCAAGATGATGGATTATGACTTTTTCTTTAATGCTTTTCGGTGGTTTATTGAGAAATAACAGTAGATTATCATTTGATAAACTCACCGCAAAAGCAGTGAAATTATCAAAAACTTATACCCTGCTTTTATGCATTTCATCCTATCTGACGTCATGTATGCTGGGCGAAATAAGTGACGTCACAATGAACGTTGCATAGCAATCACGCGCAAAATGACACGCTTTACGAAAATATGTCCTAGAAATTTCACATTTTGTCTCATTTTTGCATTAAAGAAATAGAATAATCGTTTGTTTTTCGAGCAAGATCGATTAATATTTCATTTCGTGAAAAACAAAAGCTATATTTTCACTCGTGGCTCTGCCACTCGTGAAAATATAGCTTTTGTTGTTCAATCAATGAAATATAAATCGATCTTACACTTAAACAAACGAATATCCTCTATATCTCTTACCGTAATATAGTGCATAGTGAAGACTCTGGTCAGACTGTGCGTGCACAGGCTGGCCAGAAACTTTGCTTTGCGCGCATGTGAAATTGTTGGAATGTCACACACTGGCTCAAATAAGTAACATATAGGACAAACAAAACAAAATCTATTCGGTATGAACCAAATTTCAGACTAGAGTATAATCATGGTAGGGAATCAGGTGACATACATTTTACTTAGTTTTTTAATGATTCTGTAATACTTGGAAAATTTGAAAAAGGTTTAAAGCCAAGAAGGCGGGAAAATGCCAGGAACTAGCTGGATGTGGAAAATCCTTTGAAATTCTGCTGGAAAAACAGTTATTGACAACCAAGTAAAATATTACTTGGTCATCAATAACTTATTTATCATCAGATTATTTAAAAGTCCAACACACTCAGCAAATTTCTGACATTTTTTCACATTCTCTGCTTTAAATTCAATTCAAATTGGGTTAATGTTGACTGAATAATTGACTTTTTTGTGCGAGTCATGTAATTCTCCGCTGCGAGTAATGCCGTGCAAACTTCAATAGCTGAATAATGTTGTATAAAATAGTTATTCTACCTGACTTTGTCATTTATTCTATATGACCTTGATTTTAACAATCT
Organism: Fragum whitleyi; assembly: GCA_948146395.1. Lineage (NCBI taxonomy): Eukaryota > Metazoa > Mollusca > Bivalvia > Cardiida > Cardiidae > Fragum > Fragum whitleyi. The sequence continues at coordinate 46,924,619 of OX411556.1, forward strand.
CTCTTCAAAATATTTTATATCAAAGAGCCCCAAGATGGTCAATTTTTACATTGTGAGTCGTAAATTTTAAAACAAACAAAAACGATTAACAATTAAAGACTAGACAATGTGTTAGCAATCTTCTGTAGAAGTTCCGTAGATTTGAAGGCCACAATTCCACCGCTATTACACCATTTATTCACACCTGTACACTCGGCATTATCTGGAATATGGTATTTCAACTGTTCAAGACTGTCTAAATCAATATTTCCACCATCAACTTTTGCTTTCGAATGTAACTTATCGTAACTAACGATACTGCCCCCTAAGGAACGTAGAATTGCGTGGGGCGCACAGGTGTCCCATTTAAATGTTCCGCTTTTTGTAAGAAGGTATCCATCAGCGTGACTTTGACATAGTCCGAGAAGTTTGTAGCCAGCTCCAGCAACATGTTTCAACGTGAAGTCTTTACTCAATGCTGATTTGATGGAATCTGATTCGCTGGTACTGATAAGAATGACAGGTAGGGCGGGACTAGAGGCAGGGCTTTTTTGTGATTGGCAGGAGTCTCTGATAGAGGTGGCTTTTACATCATTGTAACATACTCCCCATTCTATATGACCTGACCAACTGAAAAACACAAGAAAAACCTTGATTGATTGAATGGAGTTTAACACCACTTTCAACACTATTTCAGTTATATCGCGATGGCTGGAGCACCTAACAATGGATTCCTGGTATTTCTATTACCAGTACAACCATCACATTCTTTCCTAGCCTCCAGCTGCTATCTCACATAGGTCTAAGATTATCAACCCATTGGTGAGAGACAAATAGTCGGAAAGAATGAGTGCCGCTGTCGGGAATTGAACCTGGGACCTACAAGAAAAAAAAGAGATGTTTGTAAAACATTTATGCCCCCATAAAAGCAGGTCAATACCCTCTTCTTTCTCAATCAACAAAGGGCAATATCTCACAAAATATGATGTGTAGAGTTATGGTTCTTGTGCACTGCACTTCTCCTCATTGAGATCTATCCACCTGTGTTTCATGATTCTAGCTTGCATACTTTTTGAGATATGCTCTGGAAATAAAAAAATGGTCTACTGACGGACCGATGGACAGACCTACTGACAGACGGACAGACCAACAAGAGCAAAGCAATATAGCCCCCTTCAAAGGGCATGATGAGAGTAGTACACACACACATATATATTGATATGACATGTCACACAAAACAGGTCCATCTTGGAAGTGCAAAAATGGTCTACGGACGGACCGACAGACAGACCTACTGACAGACGGACGGACCAACAAGAGCAAAGCAATATAGCCCCCCTTCGAAGGGCATAATGATAGTAGTACAAACACACATATATATTGATATGACATGTCACACAAAACAGGTCCATCTGGGAAGTGCAAATAGTTTGACCCTGTTCACACTTGACGATCTGTATAGACTGACCAGGGTCACAACTTTTTTCAAACAAGAGCATCACAAAGTGGTTATAACGCTGGACCCCAGATGATTGAAAAAACAAATTTACTTGTCCTGTTGAAGGAAGACCCTGAAGACATACCTAGGTGTCAGAGCAACACTATTGTAAGGTCCATATATACTTATAGGCACTTACAATAGTGATGCTCTGACCCTTGTATACACTTAACATCAGACAAACAAAGATCACAAAAGGTAACTATGAGCATCTTGACCAAACCTCAAGTAAATCTTCACTCGGGGCGCTCATATGGCTCAAAAACAGGCTTTTTCTACTAATCAAATAGAGATTGAATGAGAAAAAGAAACAGAGTACCATATTTCTTCTAGTAAAACGCTCCCAGGAGCTATACATACCATCATCAGGGAGCTTTTATTTAGTATACATTTTCTGATTTAAAAATCAATAAAATTGATGTCATTTAGGCCCTTTTCCCTTTAATTTTAGGTGAATTTCCATATCAATGATTTTTCAAAAGAAAATTCATCTCCAACTAAAGAAGTTTAAATAAGTTCCTAAAATTAAGCACTTGAAATGGGTAAAAAAAGTAGGGGTGCTTCTAATAGGGTGGGCACTATTTTTAGAAGAAATACAGTAAATCAGTTCTGTGTATTTTCACATCTAGTTATACAAGGGAAGCAACTCCTGTACCAAACTTACAGATACAACAGGATGATCTGCCTTGAATTAAAAGAATCTCATGAAGAAGTTTGCCTGGCCACAACAAGAAAATTTTTGCAGGAAAACAAACATCAAAAGAACATATAAGTACAATTTGATTCAAATCACTTTGAAGTATTCATAATTAAGGTAGAAAAATTTCACTTAATACCAAACCCTCTCTTTCTGCAAAACATATAGTAATGGACATAAAAAATATGGAGGCAAATTGTCAAAAGATATGTCTGTCATACTACTGAATGTCTAAGTATGATAAACAACAAAGTGAGATAGATTGTAAATGAAAGTAGGTAGCGTTACAGTTCTTGTTCACTGCACTCTGTATGAGAAATATAACTCCCAACTTCAAGTAAAACAAGCATAAGGTGACAGAGTTATGCTCCAGGGGCCTGTTTTACTAAACTTCTTACGAAAAAGCTAATCGTAAGTCAAAATCACAAATCATACCAGGTGTTTTTATCAATTGTTAGGTTCTGCCTTGCAATATCTCATTGGAATCGTCTTTAGAAGACGATTCCATTGAGATGGTGCATGGCATAATTTCATATTTAGTTACTACTGTATAAGGAACTTTAATTTTTTGACTCAAGCAAAATTTGATAGTAAGATGTTTAGTAAAACCCAGACACAGAAGTGGATGCCGCCCACCAACCGTAAACAAGTTGCATGGACACCAAAGAATATCACAAAATGTCTCCTCTTTGAAAATGCCTTATAAAAAGAGAAAATCATTTGTTAAAGCTGTCAGCCTGATTAGCTCAGTTGGTAGAGCACCCGACTTCAAAACCATTGAAGTTCGACAGCATGGGTTCGAATCCCTGGCTGGCACACTAACTAAACTAATTATCTTTCGGATGAGACATTAAACCGAGGTCCTGTGAGACATTGCTTTAAACCAAGCTAGTTAAAGAACCATGGCAGATATCAGCAGTAGTTTCGTCATGTATCCTTGCACTATCTCTGTAACAACTAACCATCTTCTGGGGGCGTCGCTCATATGGGCATGTGCTACGGTAGAGATGATAAATAAACAGAAATACACACTTAAAGCTGTTGTTACAATGTTTCAATTGCCATTCCATGCAAATTATTAAAACAAAATTGCGCAAAGTATCCAGGGTTCTACAGTCATCTCATTATAAATTAGTGTTTTGATTGGTCAATCAACTTTTTGATTTGCAGCTCTGAAGTGATCTCACAATATTCTTACCTTCTGTCATCTCTCAGTTTATTAAATGGCTGGTTAACCACCCCTATAACGGGTAGTCCGCTAATTTTGTCGTAAACACCGATTAAAACCGTGGCACACTGTAGACCCCAGGACACCATGCCGTTATTTTCTACACCAACTTCGCCTTGAATATACTGGGCTGTAGAATCTGTGACGAGGTAAAAGGATATTTACTTTAAGGTTGTGAAGACGTAACAGTTCCACTATGTTATGGAAGTAATTAACTTTAACAGTGTTAACTGAGATTTCCAAATGATTTCATTAGGAAACCTCCGTCAACATTATGAAAGATCATGAGTTCTGAAATATTTTGGAACTATTATCGGTCCACTACATAAACACCTAATTAATGAATCAAAATTAGATTTATGCAAAAACGTTACATTTATAGAAGAAAAAGAATCTTTTAACTGTAACCTCTTGTTAAAAACAGTCAAATGGGTAACTAATATTAAGCTCCAAATATTTTTGCTCTAACCTTTGAAGTTCCGAGAAAATGAATTTTTCTTATTTGTTTTGTTTGATTTATTTTGTCTTCCTGAATACTATTCAATCCTTAGATAGGTGTCAATTTGGCCAAACTGATTGTTTCAATGATCTATCTGACATAAGTAGATTACAAAAGCTACAATTTCATGACTAGCAGAACCCATCGAAAAATAGCTTTTTGTTTCAGAAATGATATATAATATATATATATATATATACAGTTAACAACATCGTGAAACTGACAAGGTGAATGATTTTGGAATGATTTTGAAATGAAATTGAATGAGTGTGTGGAGCGAATTTTGAGTGAATTTAATGGGAGGTAATCCTATTTCACAAATTTTGTTCAGGATGAACAAAATTAGCGATATTGATTACCTCCCGTTAACATGCATACATGTTCTTTACATAGCTTCCTTTTTCTTCAAGAACCTATGGGACGCTAACACCTTGAATTGTGTCATTGAAATTGCGATTTTTCTCTATCAAAATTCATTTTGGATGATGTTATTGATTCTATATTTTTAAATGGGTTTGAGCATTTTTGAATGGTTTGAGTGAGTTTTTGGAATGAGTGAATGGAACACAGAGTGAGCGAATAAGAATGGTTTTGATTGAAGTGAACGTCAATTTCACGATGTAAGTAACTGTATATAGCTCTTTTGATCTCACTAATGAGCCTGTGTATGACATTTCCAACAAGTCTAAGTGTATACAATGTGAAAACTAAGATCAGCCTGTACATTTGCACAGTCTGATCAGTCTTCACTCCATGCTCACAAGGTAGCAACAAACTCAGTTACTGTACCCAATACAAGGTGTCAGTGCAACACTATTGTAAGTGCCTAATAGTGTTGCATTGACCTCTTGAATAGTAGAATATCTAAAATACCCAATTAGGCTGTCCAGGCTTCTTAAAGTTTGTACTTCATGCACACATGAAATTGTTGGAAATGTCACGCATATGCTCGCATCACTTGCATTATTTCTTATGAAATATTAGAATTCAGGAAAACAATGACAAGCAAACAATTTTTACCCTTGTCAGCCTAGGCAAGTCTTCTAACCCTGTTAGGGTAAGAATTTTTTTTTAACAAATAAAGAGGGGCCAAACATCAGCTAGTCCTTTCCCCTCTCAGAATAATTCCCTTAATTTCCCCCTGCATTAATCAATATTCCAACCTTTATACGGTTCTCCCATGGGAGTATTTGTTTTTGTTAAAAATTAAGTAATGCTGAACCCGGAATATTCCTGCTTTGGCAGGAGCTATAGACAAACAACAGCCTGCACATATGTGTAGTCTGATGTTTGTCTACACCACCTGTTTCTCACTTTCAAACCAGAATTGTCAATGAATTTAGCATTTCAAATAAAAATTGATCTACAGTTGGTACTTTCAGTGCTTTTTGCCCTTTGATTAGGATGAAAATATTTAGCCAAAATTTATTCAGCATGACAAGGGTTATAGAGTTGTGACTGTCTGCTTATAAACTACTTCTACAACATATCTTTATTTGTGTTTATATTGAATTTTTTTCAGCATTTTCAGGGGTCATGAAAAATACACAACTTAAGATTTTCTCCCTGTATCAGCTCATAGGACATCTTTTTCCCCAAATAAGGGTTCCCGGACCCCTCCCCATATGAATAAAAAGAATCCCTATTTTCACATCCCCTAGGTGGCCACTAATGAGGGATATCAGTTGGTTATCTCCCTTGAAATACTCTCAAAGGAGGAAGGGTCCTAATCAGAGGTGCGTTCGTGAGAGCAAGATGAAAAATTCCACTTAATAAGATTTTTAAGACTTCATAATGAACGATTTTGGGTGTTTTGGGTGAAAATATTCGATGTCGTCATGACTACTCGTTTTAAGCCAATGCAAAACCATCTTCGTTTGCTCATTGAGATATCTTAAGATTCTTATTAAGCGGCTTAAAAATCTCGCTCTACCGAACGCGTTATCTTAAAAATCTTAATAAGAATCTTTAAGAATCTCGCTCTAACGAACGCACCTCAGTGATTACTTTGGACTTAATCCTTATATTCTTTGCACCATAAGATTTAAAGATAAGCCCACTACAAAATATTGCACAATTTATAAGATTCATTTGATGTTAAATAAATATTCATTTTCTATTTTACTATTGAAATCATTATCATTAATACGAATTGCATAAATAAGTATTTTGTATTTACAAAAAGAAAATTCGCAACTTCCTCAAAGAAACCATGGATAAAATCCAAGAATAATTCTAAAAGGACCGCTAACGATTTTGGATTACCTCTGATTTTATCCACAGAACAAACAAGGGAGATAACACACAAAAGTCTCCCATTAAATTGCAAGTCACATCTGTATTGACTATTCTTACCTATAGGATCTATCCAGATACCCACGCTATCTTGTGATATGTCTTGGTCCAGTATGTTCATATCACCATGGTTACAATCACCAATCACATTTTTATGAATTACCTCGGCTAATATATGAGAGGCTTCTTCATTTCCGTCCAGCACTGTGCCTTTAATAGTAAAAGTAATTTCAGAGAAGTTGTTAAAAGAAAGGAGTTAACGGACAAATCACAAACACACAGACAGCCAGGCGCACAAACAACATAAGTTTGGCTTGACTTAGTCCAGTGGATCTAAAAAACTAAAATTTTTCCTTAATAGCAACAAAAAGATAAAAAAAATTGAGTTTTGACCACAGGATTCAACTATTTATGGCTCTTACCAAGGCTTAGCCTGGTAAGCACAGTATGTTATGTGTTTGGCTGTCAATCCTAGGACCATGGGCCATGACTCCAACTTTCACCCGACATTTACAAAAAGTCCTTGTAACAAGAAACATTAATTTTGTCTCCTTCTTATGCACGGGGGGTGATGTCCATAATCGGAGCCACTGGCTCCGCTTTCAAAATCATGTGTGGAACTTCCGCACCACGTGCGTCTCTGATTATGTAGATGTAAACATTTCATTTTTTCGACATATTATCGGTTTTGGTGATAGTTTTACAGCTAGTTCCTACGAATGAATTTAGAATTCTGTTTAAAAAGTTACTATAGTCTTTCTTTTTATGCAATAATAACGTCAATTCACGTTTTTTTTAGGCATTAACATTTGCAGAGACCCTCAAGATGCTTTAACGACCTCGTGGTTCGCACTCGGGCGTTAAACAATTTTTCGGGTCTCTGCAAAACAAGAATTAACCTTATATTAATGTCAGAATTAACTACTTCATCTTAGGATTTGATATTTGTCAACTTTTAAATCGGAAAGGAATTTATCTTAATTTATTGAAATTAGAAATTATTTAAGACAATGAAATAAAGTACTTAGAAATGTCCCAGTCGATTTTGCGGTTTAGGGGTGCGTTTTATAAATGCGGTGTTAAGATTTAAACAGAATTACATATGTATATAAATTTGACATTTAGCAAAACGGATCATATACAAGGGCGAAAATACGTATCATAATAGATCAAAATACAAATGTATGTCACCATTATTATTTAATCAAATCACGTCATTTGTTACAGTCGTGACCGCCAACTATTGTCGTTACGGCTTAACGTGCGAAGTATAATAGACAGGCCAAAACCACTGGCAGGCCCCGTAGAAATCTTTATCTCTTTTCAAATTCAATACTAAATGATAGCCATATAATTATCTTGTACCCGTGTGTTTTAAGTAAAATTAATGTAGCTGGCTGTCTAGTAACACGATGAGGTGAGACGTAACATAGACAACATGCGTCGTTAAATGACAAGAAAAGTCACACCATGAAACCAGCAGAAACTTCATATCGAAGATGGTTAGGGTATATGGAAGAAGAATAAGACACTCCACAACTTCAGAGCCAGGATACATAATCAGAGCCTGTCCACATAATCGAAACCAAACTATTTTCTTCGATTTATCTCATATTGTAGGCAAGTAAATTGGGGTAGAATATTCTGGTTGTTTTGTTAAGCTCGCGCATACTGAAAACAATAGTATACGTTATTTATCTTGTCCAGAATATTGCATTTTGGAGGTAAAACCAAGTGTTTTTATATTCCTGGCTCAAGATTGCTCTGAGAAGAAGTCATTTTTAACAAAGACCAGCGAGCGTTTTTACAGTTCTTGAGTATGTTAACGTGGCAAAATGTATAACTGGTCGAATAGCATTCGACTTTTTAATGATTAATGAATAAAATCTGATATAAATGAGGAAGTTCCGACACCTTTCCCATTTTTTCAGTCCAAAAATGAAATGTTTACATCACATAATCGGAGACGCACGTGGTGCAGAAGTTCCACACATGATTTTGAAAGCGGAGCCAGTGGCTCCGATTATGGACATCACCCCCCGTGTTATGGAAAATTTGTAACACTAAATATTTGTCTCTAAACTCACCAATGGGCATATGATAGGTATTCTGCATTATAAATGACCTGGCTTAGCAGTGAAGTAATTTGGCGAGTTCATTTTTCAATATTTTGGCGTGTGTAAATAACTGTTTCCTTAAATCATTAGGATGAACACATTTTATTGTCTGGTTACCAAACCATCGTAACTTCAGCTTGTGTGAGCTAAAGTAACGAGGGTTTAGTAACCCTAAGATGATTCAATGTTTTGAGTTTACCTAGTTGACTGTCTATCAAAATGAATATATTCTAAAGAAGGCTGATTATCCTTATTATGCAACGGCCTGTTAATTAGGCTCCGCCCTGCCAGGGCATTTATCATGGATTATAGTTTGCCCGAGTATGAAAAGCAGCTGGTGTCTCAGACATGGTTGAACAGGTGTGAAAAATGACAGGAAACCATTGGTAGAAACACCAGCTGTTATGAAATAACTGCAATCATGTTAAAAGTGGCGTTTGGACTCAATTCAAAACTGGGGGTCATTTGCCATATTATGATCCCCTTTAAACTAGATAAAGAATGTTTCTTTGACAATTTTGGGGGGTCATTTAAAAAAAGAGGGGTCCAAATTCAAAGAAACTGGGGGACATGTAAAAACCCTGGTCAAACGAAGTCCTTACCTAGCAGAGCCTTAGTCTTGTCCACGCTGTCTTGTATTTTCACTGTCACAGTCTCCCCTAATGTGTTTGTGAATTTATTACTCTCTTCTCCATAGATACTGTCACCTATTCCAGGAAACTGTGGGTAAAAATAAGATTTGTTCTTCTTTGACTTGTACCCTAAAAAGGACCCATTCCCAATGCCAAAAAATGCCATTTCCCCCAAAATCATGAAAAAAATTCCAAATTTACCTAAGTCGAGGACCTTTCCAAACTCCTAAAGTGAATATTTAGGATCAAACCTGTTGTTTCTCAGTTTAATTTTAATTTGAATGTCATAAGAGACAAAGAAAACTCCATTCTGGTAGTAAATTGTACACTATACTCAAGTTTTGGTCTAAAACCACTAAAATAAGATTTTTCCTAATATTTGTGAAAAAAACACAGTTTTTCTCAATTTACCTGTTCCCAAAAGCCTGAGAAAAACACTGAAGCTGATATTTTGACCAGGGTTTTTACATAAAACGTTGGTGGGACGAACACAATGTTCTATGACAAAAAGGGGCTGGTATGGTATGAAACAGGTTTATTAGTAAGACTTAATCACACAAGAATCAGAATGGTCCAAACAAGTGTTGAGCCTGACTCCTGTGATGATTTAGTCTGAAAGACCCAGTCCTTAGGAATAGGTCAAGGGTATGTGTTGAGCTGTTCAATACAAGAACTCAAACACGTCAAGGGTTAGAACAGGTTTGGGCCGATACAAGCTGGTCCAAACCAATGCTGACTCCAGAACTATGTCTAAAGCTCAGACCCTAAACAATGAGTTGAACACACACGGTTTGATCACCTGCACTTCTGAACCAAGGTTTGGGCCAAGGTTGCAACTCTGAGGTGACAAGCGTATGGAACTCACGATAGAGTCACGACACAATATTGAAAACCTGCAAATATGAGTTCTGGCATGCCAGATCTGCAAGTATGAGGTTAAAGTAGTGGTGGGCTTTAACAAAGGCTAGAGCGTAAAAATATTTTTGCTTATATAGCAAAGCAGTGGCTATATCGTCAAATGACTAGTTACCACGAAGCCAGCAGACAAGCGACTGACAAAGATTAAAGAAAACTCTGCCTTTTATACCCAAAAGAAATCACGTAACCACTTTAAACAATTGGAATACTCCAATTTTATCATTGTGGCAACAAAACGTTTAGCATACGTTCTCAGTCTTCATAGATCATAGACTAGAGACATGATTAGGCTAGTGCCTTTTCCATACATGGATGGTCAACCCGGACATTCCGTGACAAAATCATTAGGAAACCTCGGATAACACCGTTAAAGTTCATTACTCTTGAATCTTTGCACAACTATTATGGGTCCACTACCTTAACTCAATGAATGATAAAATAAAAAAATCCTCTTCTTTGTAATAGACTTCAGGCCTCGTCTTAATTAACAGAATGTGCGAAGAAACTCATACAGTTCTGCAGTTTAATCCTTGTCATAATGAATAAAAACCTTGGCAAAATTACATAATGCACATATGTTCAGGCTGATCTCTGTCTATACATTCTACCAAAGCAGGATAATTCAAGGTTCAACATGACAAAGGTTAACCTACACAATTTTAGTTTACTTCCAAAGGGAAGAAACTCTTGCAATGAAATGTATCATTTTTAACATAATTATCTCCCTTGAAGGAAGTGGATAACAAGAGGACAAAGATGGTCCTATATTGCTCACCTGAGCAAATCAACTCATAACTTGTCAACCATGTTACAAATACCAGACTTTTTTTGATGTACTTTTGGGTGATTTTGTTTTTAATTTCCCATGGCAAACAAAGTTATTGAGGGAATTGAATTCACCTTCAGTAAACCTACACCTTACACCCTGCCAAGTTTGAAATATGCCCAATAGTTTAAGTGAGATTTTTGGCAATATGAGGGATGATCCAGAAGTTCGTATAAGAGGAATAATTTTCGCATTTCTGACTTGTTCAGTATATAATTTAGTGAATATGCAGTTTAGTAACTACGGAGAGTATAAACGTTATAATTTTTGCAGAAATATCTTAAGTGGTCTAAGAATATGGTTACCATAGCAACATAGGTATGCCTAGGTGGGGGAGCTTGAAAAAAATATTGGAATTTCATTGTTGGGGGAAGTTTTCTGAAAGTTTTCAAAGACTTCAGTTGAAATTCCTTGGCTAAAATAAACTCGACAAAAATAGAAAATTGTTTGTCATATTTTAAAGCTTGCTGTTAGACTTTTTACAGACACAGACATGTTTTAATCATACAGAATATTCAGGGGGGAAATGACAGTACTTCAACACCATAATATAAATCCCTTTCATTTTTCAAATTTAGTTATGTTTTTCACCAACCCAAACATTTTAGATAATTTAGAAAAATGATAAAAATGTGCAGAAGAAAACTTTTCCTAAAGCTATCCCGGATATTTAAAGAGGGTCGGGCTTCATATGAGGAATGAGAATGGTCTAATAGAGTTCCAATAAACGAAATTGTCCCAACTGATTCTCATTATTTTCCAGGTACAGTGTATTGGCCACCCACCAATGGTTTTGACCATGAAGAATGACTCATTGTAATATTGTGTTTAGTTATAAAACCATGTAAGTACAGATTAATGAAAGCTATATTTCCGTGGTTTTACAATTAAACCTAGATGCCAATTGGAGGAACATGCCACAAGTAAGCAATAAAATTAACAAAGGCAAACAATTACAATCTATTTTATGCTGAGACATGTACATCTGTACATATACATGGTCATTTTTAAACCTTATCCTGTTTAATTCAAATTTTGTGGGTGATTTAGCAACAATATATGCATACAAGTGTTAACTTTACAAGACTTTACTTTGCTGTGTTCCCAATCTACCAAAAATCTCATTTTGACCCTCAAAAATTCCCTGCAGGGGTCATTTTGACCTTATGAATTTCCAGTGATGCGACCTTAGCAATATTTAAGATTATACAGATCAACTGTTTTCTTCATACTTTGGCAAAAATTCTATATAAATGATACAACATAAACAATAAAGTGTGTCTACACTTTATTGTTTATGCTGTTTCAGTTATATAGGTTACTGCAGAGACTGATAAGTTTTGATGTTTTACTCCTTTTTTACACCCTCAAAACCAGTTTTGACCCCCAGAATTTTATGGTCAAGGGGTCAATGACTCCCTAATTTAAAAAGACAGTAAACATTTTTTTTCAAGTCTAAGCTGAAGTTACAAAGACTTTGGTAACCAATTAATGAAATGTGTTCATTATTGCTAAGCATGTTTATCCTTCTAGTTTTAGGTTTAGGTTTAAACCTATTTATTTTACATCGATTGGGAAACAAGTTCTTACAACTTAGATTAATCCCTCTCGATTGTGCTTCCTGGAAAATTCCCCAGTACTCGCGCCGAATGTGTGGGCCAATGAAAGAACCAAGATCAATAGCCGCTCCCGGGAATCAAACTCAGGACCTTTGGGTCAAGAGGCCGACGCTCTACCTCTAGACCACGGACACCACTTCTAGTTTTAAGATACAGTTATCTACCTTCGTTCATGACAGTTGTCTGCTAACTTTTGAAAGAGCCAAAATTTTTAAAAAGTTAACTAGCCGGATTACGTCATGGTTAACCCTTTGCTGATTAATCCCTGCTTTTTATGTGTCTGTGATTTTATGATTGAGAAAACATTGTAAAAAAGAAGAAATTGCTTCTGACAAGCAATTTCTTCTTTTTCCACACTATTTTCTACCCTACTGAATGGTTATTTTTCAAATTTAATCCACTTTAAATTTTTGTCTGCAAAACCTTTGAATTTGGACAGGTCCAAAATTTTGTAAAACAGGAAAGTGTAAAGCCCTGTCCTGCCAGTTGAATAATGCCACAGAACTTTTCTCGGTTTATATATGTTACATTTCATTTATACTTTGGGATAATTTCAAACAGTCTAGCTAGTACCTTAATTAATTAATAAATTGATATTTAACCCTTGCCATGCTGAATAAAAAATATTCGTGAAATTGCAACAAAATCAAAGTGTTCAAAGCACTGTATGCACTAAATGTGAGTCGGTATTTTTTAAGAAAATTAAATTTTAAAGTTTTTCTGGTTTCAAAAAGGAAAAACAGGTGGTATAGACAATAGATCAGACTGCACATATGTGCAGGCTGATGTTTGTCTATAGCTCCTGCCAAGGCAGGAATATTCCGGGTTCAGCATGACGAGGGTTAACAATTAATAAATTAGTATGAAGGAAGCAGCAGAGCTCGTGTTTGACCCTTCAACCAGGATTTTGACCCTCAAGAATATGGAAAGATCATATTTTTACCCTTAAAATTACTCCCAGGGGGATCATTTTGACGGCCTTGAGAGAAAATTCTGTGGGTCATCACTGGGTTTTATCGCTCAAATTTTCAATGATGTTTCTTGTATACTATTTAGCATTCTACTGATTATTTTTTCCCTTTATAATACATTGTATTACAACAAAAGGTCAATTCACTATTTTCTAATTTTTTTAGTATAACAGGAAAATATCATGAACAGCAGAAGAGGGGTTTTGAGATATTCCTTGTTTGAACAGCTCTGTGTACCCTACCTGTTGCTTCAGGTCATATCGCACAACTTCCTGCACAAGAACATCTGCCAGCGTTTTGAAGTCTTGTACAAATCGTGCATTTTTCTGGTCTCCGGTTTTCTCCTGAACAAGAAGCTCTAGAAGGGATGATTCAGATCTGATAATGCGAGCGATGTTGGCCCCTTTCTCTGATACATTGATTAATGCTGTCAAAAACTCAGAGATCTTCATGCTGAAAAAACGAACAAGGACTTCGTAAAAGTATGTCTGAAAAGCTCGATAGGGATATACATGTATGTTTGACCTTAGAGCTAGGGTGTTGGATCTCAAAAATAGGAAAATTTTCCTTTTCTGGCCCCTTAAATCTTCTGCCAAAGGGGGATGTTTTTGACATTTTAAATATAAATATATTAGAATTAAGTGTTTCCTTCATATCTATAAGAAATTGATATAAATGTATGTCTTATAAAGACTTATTGCATGGTTTCAAACATTTGGGGGCGGCAAACAGGGAGTGTGTGGGAGAAGAGTACCCTCTCAAGTGTTGACAAATTTGATAATTTGGAGGGTTAAACTGCAATTTCCATGACTTAATATTTGAAAGATTAAATTTGCAATTTCCATGATTTATTTGTAGGTTGTATACAAGATACAAAATTTTATTTATAGTCGGGTTTGTACAAAACAAATAACATTAGCGATGTATCGCTATTTGCCGACTTACATACAAAGACATACATACAAAAACACAAAAGAGACAACATACATGTTAATAAAAATGCGAGATAGGTAATAAAACTGCAATATTTGCTAATTTCCCCAAACCCTCCCTATCCCCGGGTAGCGTCAAATACCTCTACCACAGGAATAAAGCCCTCAATGGAATAATACAGGTGTACTTCCATTAAAAGGGACCCCAGCCCTGAACTTATAATACTTGTAAGAGAAAATCTATTTTAGTGAAATAAAAACAAATTAAATATACTCTGTCCAGAATGTTTGTCTCAGAGTTAACTTTCAATAAAAGATGAGATCAGTTTGAATTAATTGCACATTTGTTTAAAAAGAAAACTTCAATATACCTAAAAGTTAAATTTATACAAAGAATTGCACTTAATACTGTTAAGACAAAAATACTTGAAAATTGTAAAAAAGTTAAATTGCACATTTAAGCTGTGACTTTAGATGCTTACTCATGACATTTAACATTCAGAAAGCACAATGAAAGAACTAATTAAGAATATGATAAAAGATGTCTTGTTCAATCTTATTAATTATTATAATCATCACGCACAGTGAGTTGTTGGAATAATAATCATGACATGCAAAGCAGAAAGCAAAAAAGCAAAAATAAGCATAAATTCAGCCAAACAGTTCTAACTAGAACAACAAGGACAATGGCAACTCTTCCCGTCCCACGCCCCAATCATACTCTGGAATTGGTTTAGACTTGTTGTATCGCGGCAGTGCTGAGGTAAGGAATTCCAGAGTCTTGGAGCAGCAGAGCGGAAAGAGTTGAGACCATAACTTGTGGTTCTTACCTGTGGGATCTCAGCTTTCCTGGTATATCTAAAAGAGTAAGAAGATTCTTTAATACTCACTAGATCATGTAAGTAAGATGGTGTTTGTTTGTTTATGATTTTAAAGGTCTCCAAAGCCATACTTCGTAGTCTTCTTACTTTTAGTGTAGTTAATTTGGACATGTTCAAAAGACTTTCATAATCAGATTTATAATCATCATAAATGAACCTCAAGGCTCTCCTCTGAATACTTTCAATCTTTTTTGTATTTAATTCTCCACAAAAATGCCAAGTTAGTGGGCAAAAATTAAAATTTGACATGATAAAAGAATGATATATATTGAGTTTTCCTAACTTACAGAGATATTTTCCTATGCGTTTGAGAACATTTAATTGTCTTGAGGCTTTAAGGCAGATAGAAGATACATGAGCTTGAAAATTTAGTTTAAAATCAATTGTTACACCTAAGAGTTTTACTTCATTATCACAGTTTATGTTAACATCATGTAACTGAAAAGAGAAACCATGGTTTTTTGATTTTTGTCCTACAGCTATGGCTTGAAATTTTTCTGGATTAGCCTGCATTTTGTTATCAGAGAACCAATTTATGAGTGTGAGACAGTCATTTTCAAGAACAATTTTAACCTCATTTGGGTCTTTACTTCCAAAAGATATAGTATTATCATCTGCATAGTTGTAAAGTTTGCTTCTTTTAATAAAGTGAAAGATATCATTTATGAAAATGTTAAATAATACTGGACCTAAGATAGAGCCTTGAGGAACACCTTTGTATAAGTTTTCAAAATCACTTTTAAATTGCCCCAATTTCACACATTGTTTTCTGTCAGAAAGGTATGATTTGATAAGTTCTAGGGAACTATCTGCTAGTCCGTAATGTCTAAGTTTTTGAGTTAACAAATCATGTGGAAGGCAGTCAAAAGCTTTAGATAAATCCATTAAAACTGCTGCAAGATAGTAATTATTATCAAGAGCCTGTTTCCAGTCTTCAATTAATTTGAGGAGTGTTGTTTGGCATCCATAGCCTGATCTAAAGGCAGATAAAAAGGAATTAAAATGCAAGTCAAAGAATTGTGAAAGCTGAGAATTTATGGCTCTTTCAAAGATTTTTGAAATGACAGGTAATATGCTTACTGGCCGATAGTTAGACTTGTCCAAAGTGCTGTTTTTCTTATGAAGTGGTGTGACTTGAGCTATTTTTAGACTACTAGGGAAAACAGAAGTTTCAAAGGATTTATTAATCATTGTAGTTATATAGTAGGTTAAAGTGTTTTTTGCTGCTTTAATTATTTTAGGCGGTATCCCATCAATACCAGTTGCTTTTTTGGGGTCTAACTTGTCAATTTGTTTTATAACGAAAGACGGATCAATTGGATGAAAAATTAAACTTGTTTCATCTGTTTTATTTTTATCAATGGCTTCAATACTTGGGTGTTTATCTGGGGATATTGAAGTATTTTCTCCAATTTCTTTTGCCACATTCACAAAATATTTGTTAAAGATATTGCAAACCTCCAGTTGATCTGTTTTTATCAAATTATTTTCAAGGAGAATTGTGTCTTTTCTGGATTTGGATCCCTTGTTTGTTAAGAAAGGTTTTATGGTTGGCCAAAATGTCCCGGATTTGCATCCACCGGTGCAACGATCTATGAAGTATTTGTTCATTGACCTTCGTCTAAGGCTTGTCACTATGTTTCTTTGAATTCTGAATTTTTCCCAGTTTCTTGCATTTCTTTTTTTGTTATATTGATTGAATAAAATTCTTTTCTTTTTTCAATGACTTGTTCATGTATGGTACTGGTTTTGAGACAAGTTTTCTTCTTTTAAAAGGAGCATGATTATTTAATGTTTCGGTCAGAATGCTATTAAATTCATGGTACATTTTGTTAACATCATTTTCATCCAGGTTGATTGTTTGGAGGTTTGTAAAAAGTTCCTCGTTAAACTGTTCAGAGTCAAACTTTCTGAAGCTTCTATATGTACAAAATTGATTTTTGGAATTTGCAATTTCCTGCTTGACCTGAAAGGCTATCATATTATGATGATCACTTAATCCACAATCAAAATTACATGTTTTACCTAAAAAAGAAATATTGTTGGTTAAAATTACATCCAAAAGAGATGGAGAGCTGTTTTGAGTAAAACAAGTAGGTTTTGAAAGCATGTTTTCAAGAGCAAATATATCACAACTGTGGACAAGGGTTTTACTTTTGTCTTGACATAACATGTCAAAATTTAGGTCGCCTATTATGACTATATTATCATATTTACAGAGAGCTTTATCAATAGTTTTGTCAAAGTCATCCTGTAAATTGCTATTTGCAAGGGATGGGGGTTTGTATGATCCTAGAAGCAAGATATTTGCTTTGTTAAGGTTTACCTGAATACTGATTGATTCTATTTCTTTGAATTCTAGGTCTGGTTTTCTCTCTCCTGCAATATCTGATCTCAAATATGTAATTAAACCGCCCCCATTGCTGGATCTGTCTGCCCTCCACATGTGATAGTTGTCAACTGAAAATTGAGAATCTGGAAATGAATTATCTATTTTAGTTTCTGCAATAAAGAGAAGGTCAATGGTATTTGATAATAGTAAATCTTGGATAGAACAGAATTTATTTCTTAGGCTGTTTATGTTGAGATACCCACAGGTAAAGTATCTAGGGTTTTGCTTTTTCAGGTTTGTAAGTGGTTCAAAGTTATTAACATTTTCATCATTGCATGTTGAATTAAGTGACTGATTTATTGAGAAATATGATTCGTTGAAAAAACTGTCAGTAAAATGAAAATCATTGCATTGGTTGCAAGTCCATGGCTCTGTGTTTTGTGAAAGTATATTGTATTCCTCTGCGGACACATTTGCACATTTAATATGCCACCAGAAATAGCAGGCCTCACAATAAATAGCACGGTGGTTCTTGGCAACAGGGAATATTTTTCACTTTCTACCGGCTTTTTCAAAATTTAAATAAACTTCAGTAGAATAAAAGTTAAATAGTGATTTGTGAGAGTATTTTACTTGTTACATGATTTAAGTATGATAAAAAGAAAAAAAAAAAAAGAAAAAAAAAATACCTGCTGGCTGTCACTGCTGAAATGTAAAGGGATAAGCAAAGCCTATTGAAAACTGAGTAATCCAGGATAAATTGCTTATTCATAAATCACATTAACAAATTAAAACTTTCTACATTTAGGTTAGATTTAGTTTACACCGTTCAAGCATTCAACGAAAGACTGTATTAAGTATCTATACATTGTATAGACCCTTATCCAGTCTTGTGCTGACCTCTTGCCTTGTCAGCTGTCAAATTAAAACAGCACGAAAACACGTTGAAAATGTTAGTTCTTTTTCAAATCCTTAAGAAAACTAGTCACAAATTGGATAATACGATGCCACATTTAAATTCAAAGAAAATAAATTCCTTAAATAAATGCTGCTGATGCTGATTATTGATTTTTACCTGTTTATTTACACAGAAACTGTCATTTCCGCATAACTCAACGAGGGCGTTTGTGTACTACGTCATCAAGTCGTGTGCATTTTCTGTGTATTGCGGTAATTCCCTAAGAACACCGTAAATACATTTTGAAAAATGGTCACTAAAATCTGTAAAATCTCGCTGCATCCGACGCTTTTCAAATGATTGAATTCTATTTTCTTAAAGAAAAATTCTTCTTCTCACAGTTTATCTCGATCGTTTCTCGGGAAAAATGAAAATAAACTCCAAAAAGTCTGATTTCAATTGCAAGAATAGAGCCTAAGATTGTCCTTAAACTTCCGTCACAGACAAAACATCAATATTACAAATTTTGTGACCATAAACATTTCAAATTATAATGACAACGCTCTGAAAAGAAGCATAACAAATAAAATTCATGTGAACTTTAGGATTTAAGAGCTAAAACGAACTAAAAAGTGTCAAAATATGGAATTTTTGATGGCGTAATGGACGACATCTTGCGGATCAAATGGACGTAATTCAAGGAAGGTAACTATGATGGTTGTGACTCGCGAGTCGTCATGTGGCAAAACTAACGGGATTTTATTTTTGTAGACTCAAAATGCCACGACAGAGGGATCATGGCGATTCTTTTGACGAATACGATGCTAGATCTTATGCACATCTAGTCCCCAGCACGTCTACAGGCATGGAGAGCGCCAGTCGCAAACACGAGAAAAGGAAAAAGTCCAAACAAAAATCCCACAAAAGATCTAAGGAAAAGGAAAGAAGGAAAGACAAGGACCGTAAACGTGATAGTTCTTCTTTGAACTCCGCAACAGTGACAGTGTTAGGTCGTACAAGTATTGTGGATTACGAGGATGTGAGTTCAGATTCAGGGTCATTATCTGAAGTATCTACACATGCTGCTCCAAGCAGAGTTGAACATCGCGAAAGATCATCCAGAGGTCGAGGCGATCAATCCCCAGCGTCGCTATTACGAATATACCAAAATGAGAGGAGCCATAGTAATTCGCCTGTGATACGTGAACCTAGTCCATCATATCGAACAGAAAATAGTGCTAGTAGATCTAAAAAATCAAAGAAAAGACAGCGTTCACCTGATCATTCTAAACAATCAGAGTCGTCAAAGTTGAAATACGCAGAGCCACCAAGGGCTTATGCGGAACCTCCTAGGGCTTATGCAGAGTCCAAAGGCATGTTCAGAAATCATAGTCCGATTGGCGGTAAGAAGCGATTTAGATCTCGATCACCAACTAGTCCATTTGCTCGACGGAGAGAAAGAAGCAGGTATGTCAGTTTAATTTTCCTGTTCCGTAGTTCTATTCATTAGCCTGGGCATGATTGCCGAGACCAATGATTGCATCAATTATATTTTGATTAGCGATATCAAAGGAAAATTAATTTTGTAAAATCAACCAGATAATCTGGTTTGGTTGTTATCAATGAGGTCTATAAAGACATTTGCTGTTTATTTTATCAAAATCGATTTAGAAAAAAGGAAGGTATTGAAGTTTAAAGTTTGCCAATTACATCCCCTTTTCTGTCACTAGATTTCATGTTTCAAGTTCAAGGTCATCTGTCAAGGTCAAAGTAGTAAAAAAAATGCATTCATGTTTCACAAATACATCTTGTTTTCTGTACATGAAATTTTAAAAAAGGAAGTAGATACTTGATGTATAAAATTGAATTAGACCACATGCATACTGCTGCAGTTAAATTATTTTATAGATGGTCAACTCAAATTAACAACAAGACAATTCCAATGTTTACTCAAAATAGAGCTTGGTGGATAAATTATCCACACCAGATCTAGAGCACAGAGATGTCAGAGTTCAGAATTGTGCATGAAGCATCCTCTGCCTTAATGTAGTGGACCCATTAAAGCTCCGCAGCATTTTGGAACACATGATCTCTCACAATATTGACCGAGGTATCTTCATGAAAATAATTAGCAAACCTTATAATACGTTGTTAAAGTTTATGACTTCCAAAACATTGCAGATTTATAAAGGGTCCACAACCTTAAATAGTTTGAAACAAATTTCAAGATGTCTAAAATTTCTTGTCATCTCTTTATTTTGTCTTTTGAAAATATTTTATCTTTCATAAAACCAGTCAGTTAACAAACAATTAATCCTTACTTTCAGAATTGATTTTAACATAGCTGGGTAAGTGATATTGCTGGATTCATATTTATCAATTAACCAAGAATGTATTAAGCCTTTCACAGTTATTTACGGTATTCCTTGCTTTTGTACCATTCTTGCTTCAACTAGAGATGACACTCTTGGATTAAGTTATACATCAAATAAAATAGGGTCCAATTTTAGGACTCAATATTAGGGATTTTGGGTGTCCTTTCTTAAATTTTTGTTAGTCCTTGCTTAGATCTAGACCAGCGCTCTAGATAAGCTCCGTTTTTCCGTATTTTACGGATGTAAAATTACTGGTTACGGATCATTTTTAGCAAAACTCCGTAAAAGATACGGAATGTTTTGGGCGTGTACGGATATTTTGGTCTACGAACGCGTAAATCAAAGGGAAGATACTCTTGTAGAATTTAAGATCATCATTTCGGCTATTCCCGCATTGACAAGCACCTACGTTACCCGCTCGGACTATTTTGTAAACTGGAAAGTGGCAGCGCCGAAGTTTCCCGATAGTTAGTAACGATGTAAGTACGCACTCGGAAGTTACCGATCGTTTTCGACTATTCCAGTGACAATGGAATGCGGACCGTGGGAAAATAATTTGTAAACATTGCGGTACCCAGCATCGAGGCGCTTATGAGACCAGCTGATCTGCTGATCACAGAAATTACCGCAAAAATACGCTAATTGGCACAAAAACATGAAACGTCTTTGGAATCTTTTTCTCAACGGATTACTAAAAACAACTCACTTAATCCCAGATCAGGTATCAAATCGTTTTTGGAGGAATTAACATACTCCATCACTGAAAAAAGTTCAGGCGGTAAAACGTAGGGACCCTATACCGAAAAGGTTCGCGGCAAGCAGATTCGTTCTCGACGGTTTGAATGTCTGCTTGGACAAGAGATATCAACAATCTGAGTAAAAATGACTATTGATCTGGAATCTGAAGTTCAAAATTAATTATTACTCCTAATTTTATCAGTTTTAGTGCTATGTTATAATCGTTCTTCCGACCGTGAGAAGGTAAATTGAAAGTAGACTCTGCTTTCTGATGCTTACGCTGGTTAAAGTAGATAAGCATTTTTTATGAAATATTAAGTATAGAGATGATAATTTTGCTGAAAAAAAAAGCGAAAAAAAAGGAAGATATCAGGCCTCCTAGTGAAACCTTTAAAACCTTTAAAAACCTTTAATTTCATAGCAAACCTGTAAAACCTTTACATTTCCCCAGAAAACCTTTAAAACGCCAAAATAGCCTGTAATTCTCAGTCAAAACCTTTATATTTGCTATGACTGGTTGCCTTGCTAGCTTAAAGCAAGTAATGGCTTTTGTTCTGCATTTTCCCTTCGGCTTCTTCTATGAGTAGTTAAACAATGCTGCTGTTGTTTCTTTCATCTTGAGTTTTTGAGAATGCAGTATATTACATCAAAAAATGACTTTGGTATGACTGTGGGTTTTATAAAGAAATGAGAATTTCGACATAAAAAGCATTTATTTACTCTTTATTTTTTCATATTTTACACTAAAAGGCCTTTATTTTCATACATTTGAGCCTTTATAAAGACCTTTATTTTTGTTTTGGCCTACTAGGAGGCCTGAGATATTCAAAACAACAATTTAAGAAAATTCAATACAGTAAAACATCATGTAACATTTAACTCATCCAGGGGGGGGGGGGGGGGGGGGTATTTTTTCTGTTCTTAACTGTCTCAATTATTGAATTTATATACAAAAAAAGGTATTTTTTTTAAGAATGTTCAATGATTAAAAGAAAAGAAAAGAAAACTATATTTAATGAAAGGATTGCTGTATTGTTGTTAAAGCAGTTGGGGTAAAAACTTTTTTATGGGTTATAATAAAGAAAGAAATGAAAATTCACATTCCTTCCATTTGCTCTTTACCGAAAGTTGTACTGACACCCCATATCAGGTACTGATTAAAAATTATTTCAATCAGTACTGTACTGATGGCCTTTGAAATTATCTGGAGCACTGTAGACTGTTATTTTAGGCTATAATATTGTAGTATGTACTAGTCCTTGAGTAGTATTGGCCATTTTTTAGTAAAATGTTTATATTCGTTTTAGGTCTAGTATAAAATCAGTACCAGCTTATAGCTATAAAACACTAACATTTTGATAGACCTTATACATTTACACAATGGCTATTCCCGATAAAATTTCTCTTTGATCAATTGCATCTGCACAAAGTGCCTTCAAAAGTTTAAAATACAATATTTTTTGTAATTTTCAGGTTAAAATATGCAACAAAAACCTATTTTTTGAAGAAATTACCCAATTAAATTTTTCTTATTTTATGATATGTTTAAAACCCATATTTTTCCTTTATTTGGTAAAAAATTCAGCATACCTTTCCATGCAAATAAGAAAGTTTTTCCGTTATTTTACAATGCCCCTTCCAATTGAATGACGCTTATAACGCATTTTTATTGTTGAATTTAATGATCCGGCCATTCAATTGATATCAAATGTTAAAAAGAAGCTAAGTTATGAAATATTACCATCATAATTCCACGTTATTTCCTTAAGCAGAACCTTATGAAAACCCGTCTTTTTAAACAACGCACAAAGACAATTTTCTTGTTTACGCTCTAGAGGCCACAAATATTGTCCAATCATCATGAAACTTTGTCAGAATGTTCCCCAGGTCGCAAGGATGAACCCTATTGAAAATGGGAAGGATCCATGCCATGTCACGGGAAAAGGGGCCTAAAAGACAATTTTCTTGTTTACACTCTAGAGGCCACAAATATGGTCCACTCATTATGAATCTTTTTCAGAATGTTCTAGTGTTGTAACGATAATCGGAAATAATCGATTAATCTTCGCTGAAGTCCGAGATCGGCGACAATCGATTCTTGCTTCGAAAAATCGATGTCGTTACTTGTTTTCCTTTCCGGTAGTTTTCATCTGTGGTGTTTATTGAAAATAAAGGGACATCACTCTTAAACTGAAAATTGAAAATGGCAGACGATCGAAATAGTGCTTCTTTGTCGGATATTTTTCAATATCCAGTCGTGGCGAGTGACCGTCAGACATGGCCAAGACGAAAACCCTGGGTCGGGTAAATTTTACCAGATTGTCAGTCCGAATGTCTGTCACTATTTTCTGGGCAAAATGCTTTTTAAAATGAAAATCTATTCTGATGTTTACGAAAACACTCAAAAGTTCAACTTTCTAACGAAAACCAAACATCAATCTTAAAATTGACAATCGGTTAACAGATTTTCTACGACTTTCGGCACCGCTAGAAAAAGCAAATTCTATTTTACAAATCACATCAATAAGGAGGCCGTGGAACTGATTTCAGGATCCAATTTTTAAAGAATTATTGGTAGCTAGTCTTTTAACCTGATTTTTTTGTATTTTTCCAGTTTCAAAAGCACAAACACAATGATAATTTTCTGCTTATTCGTACCCAAGATTGTTCGACCCATCAAATTATTTCTGTTATTTTTATGAAAATCTCAAGTGCCTGTATTTTTCTGAAAAGACATTTCTTTTTTTCAACTCTTGTAGATCTAATTTCGGCTTTTAAATCAAAGCACTAAAAACACTGACAGATTAAGGGAAATTTTACCACCTACCTAGGCCTGAAATGTTATTGCTACTGAGTTTTCTCACTCAAGTTATATGCAAAAAGGCATACACAAACAAAGATAAGTCAACATCTGATTGTCTAAAGACGTGCTAGTCGCAACCGTAGATTGTTTAGTACCGATTAGGTTCCGAATTTTTTTTACATAATGGTGTGTCAATTATAAATATATATAAATGATGCATGTAATTTTGGAATAATTATTGATGTCAGCAATTATATTTTTTTGTTGTTGTTCTTATTTTAGACTAACAAGAAGTTCATGAGAAATTAAGGTTTAAAAAATGGTAATTATCCTTCGTTTATTTAACTATCAAAGTGCATTAATCATCATTTTCTGAAACAAAAAAACACCAACTTGGAAGTAACTTGATACTTTGTTATCCTATCTTAGTATGATTGCTAAATGAGATTACATTTATAGAACTTAAATTTGAAGGCTCTAATGATTTTCTGTCTCATATATATTTCTCCCCAATATTTTTGATCTTTATTTTATTATTTATACTTGTACAGTTGATTTGAATTCCATTTTAGCTTGAATAACTTTTACTGTTGAAACTATACAACAGATGACAAACTAGAGCCTTTGGAGGTACTAAGCAACTGCTCAGTCAACAAAGGAGTACTTATCTAACAAAAATGAAGTTTTGATTCTAAAATCGATAATTGAATCGAAAACAGTTTCCGATTCAATTCCATTATCGATTCTGATCTGAGTCCGATTTTACAACACTAGAATGTTCTGCAGATTACAAGGATGAACCCTATTGAAAATGGGAAGGATCTGTGCCATATCATGGGAAAAGGGACCTTAATGACAATTTTCTTGTTTACACTCTAGAGGACACAAATATAATCCAATCATCATGAAACTTTGTCATAATGTTTGTCAGGTTACAAGGATGAACCCTATTGAAAATGGGAAGGATCCATGCCATGTCACGGGAAAAGGGGCCTAAAAGACAATCTTCTTGTTTACACTCTAGAGGCCACAAATATGGTCCAATCATCTTGAAACTTTGTCAGAATGTTTGTCAGGTTACAAGGATGAACCTTATTGAAAATGGGAATGATCTGTGCCATATCACGGGAAAGGTGCCTAAAAGACAATTTTCTTGTTTACATCATAGAGGTCACAAATATCATCTTCATGAAACTTGGTCAGAATATTTGTCAGATCACAAGGATGAACCTTATTGAAAATGGGAAGGATCCATGCCATATCATGGGAAAAGGGGCCTTTATCCCTATTTTCTTGTTTAAACTTTAACAAATCATAAATTATGACTACCTGGAAATATGATAATTATCAATTATGACAAAAAACGAAGGTGAGCGATTTAGGACCATCTTGGTCCTCTTGTTATATTTTCTACCCTAAGTTTGTATTTGCTGATTTCATGTATACAAAAAAACAGTTAAAATGTGCCTTCTCTAGAACCTGAAAATGAAAGTTATGTTCTGTTTGATAGTATTCTTTTGTGATGGGCAGATTAAGCGATTGGGCTTCCGAATGAGATAGTTTATTAAGAAATTTCATAATCGATTAATCAGTTCCTAATACATAAAGGAAAGCTTTTACATTTTGTTATCGAAACCGACATTAATTTGATGGCTCAGCGTGAAACAGTGTTTATAGGCAGTTACATCTGTTTCATGCTGAGCCATGAAGATCGTAGAAAATCTGCAGAAAGAGGTCTTGAGTTTTAACGAAATTTTCACTTTCTTTTCTTCAAATGATGAAACCAGGAGTGCTTTATTAATTTAAAGATAAACGATGGCATAATCGATCGTTAGTTGTTCTACTCTTTCAACTAAAAACTGTTTATCAATTGTGATTTGAGACCGACTGCCCAACACTGAGTATTCTGTCTGTTAAACTTTATTGCTTGTTATAAGACTTTTCAATGGATGCCCAGTGATCTACCAAGGTTATGCAAGCTTTAGGAATATGTTCTCATGATCTGAACAAAGTGGAAATGGTTTACAATTCACTGGGTCACCATCTAGCTACAAGCCTTACAATGGCTTTGTTAACATGGGGACATTTTCCCAATGGTCTTAATAATCTGGGGACAGAATTTATGATTTTTGATGGGACAATGGTGCAAAAACGCAGCCTTTGCAGATCGCTGGATACATTCAAAGTCAATGTCATCTTTCAAGGTTTTTTTGTGAAAACATAAAAATTGTAACCCTATCCATATCTTGAATGTTAAATGATGCAGTCTTCATATTTTGAATATGCTTATAATATGACCTAGGTCGCAGGGGTGACACAGGTATTATTACGCTATTGGAATGAGCTCAGGGCAAATAGCTACGCTATTTTGTAACTGCAAATAATGACGTCATAATGTATATTTGGTGACGTCAGTTTTAAACGGCATTGTAAATTTTGGGGAAAATTGACATGTTGAATTTCAAGAATTTTGACAATTTTCACATAAATTCATATTATAAATAGAATATAAAATTTGTGTTCATAAAAAACAGAATTTATTAAACTCATCATCTATAAACAGATTAAAACTCAACGCAGCCTCGTTTTTTATCTCATTATTGATGACTCGTTTAATAAATTCGGTTTTCCATGAACACTCATTCAATATCCTCTCTATATATAAATTATATTAATCAATTAATAATTATATTAATTAAATATTTATTCTCAACATAAAAACTGTTACTTTAGCCATATCTTTTGAATGATAAGTGATTCAAATGAGTACCCATAGTATGGGGTTTCGTTGAGAAACAAAGATATCAGAATGGCATTTTTCCCTCTTATCTTCAGTGCCTCTGCTAAAAATGTTTAAAGTCTACTAAACTCTGTTCACACTATATGGTTTCAGGTCCAAAACAAGATATAAAGTTGTTAGGAAGTCAAGAAGTCGATCTCCACAATTTTGGACGAAGAGGAGCAGGTCTCGTTCTCGAAGTCATTCCAGACAAATGCGGAAAAGGTTGACGCCTCCAGCAAGTCCCCCGTCGTCATCATCCTCTAGGTCTAAGGGAGACTACTCCAGTAGTAGCAAGGTGAAGTACGCTCCTACAAGTCTTGCGTCTGAGTTAAGTAAACATAGAAAAGCTAGGGAAATGAGAGACGCACAAATTGCTGAGAAATTAAGACAATCGGCGAAAGAGTTGTACAATGTGTCGGATTTGAAAAAAGAACACAAAAGTAAGAAAGATAGATCGTCTATAACTCCGCCACCAGATAGAAAAAGTGTTGAAAAAGGTGTTAAACAGATAGAATATTCAAGGAAAGAACGATTATTAGATGCTCTAGATTCTAACATTGTTGTTAAGGTTGAAAATGTTAAACATGTGAAGAATGAAACTGTGACATATGATTCTCCGTCAAAACGTGATAAAAAACGTTTACAAGAAGAGGAGCATTTATCAAAATCGCATTCGGTTGAAAGACAGGTAATAGATAAACCGTCAACGACCCTGGATAAAATGGAAGAATTGGATCGCAAAGGGGATGAACCACTTTCCTTGCATGATCGTCTACCGCAGAAAACAGAAATTAAGTCGGAAAGTGCGGAGGGTGGGTTTGTCAATCCAGTGTTGCAGCCATCAGCCACCTCGCCGGGGTTAGAGAATGTGAGCGACATCGAGCCTAGTCCTGTACCAGAAAGGTGAGTTAAAATTTATTACCAGAGTCACAGATAGAGGGGGTGTTAGGTTTTCAAATATTAATATTTCACTTATCCTTGCTCAAACCTTATGTTGTGGGTACTCCTTTGAATCATCTCGCAATCAGAACCCATAGAATAGAGTTTTATAGAGAAATAAAGATTTAAGACTGGAGTCATCCCCCTCTCATCTGAACCTCTCTGTGACTCGTCATGCTAAAAGGGACCATCTTGGAAAGTCGTAAAAACATTTGAATGAGAGATTGGTGGGATTTGGAGGGCAATGGGAGGACTCTTGTTGAAGAATTTTTACACATTCTAGATACAGACAATCTGCCAAATGCAGGGCTATAGATAGAGGGGGTGTTTTGGATAACAAATTAGATTATTTCAATTATTCTTGTGCTAATCCTACATTATGGTTACTCATTGGAATTGTCTTGACAAGACGATTCCAATAAGTACCCACAACATATATTATTTCGGAAATAAAGATTTTAGACTGGAGTTACTCCCTCTTATCTTTACTCCTGGAAAAGTGAAAAAACAGCAAAGGGTTAAAACAATAATGGTAGGGTTTTAGTAAGATATCATCAAAATGGGATTCCAAGTCAACAATGTTGAGCTCATAGGGGTCCTTTCTTAACCCTTTGCTTTTTAATCCCTGCTTTTTACGTGCCTGTAATTTTATGATTGAGAAAACATTGTGAAAAAAGAAGAAATTGCTTCTGACAAGCAATTTTTTCTTTTTCCACACTATTTTCTACCCTACTGGATGGTTATTTTTCAAATTGAATCCACTTTAAATTTTCGTCTGCAAAACCTTTGAATTTGGACATGTCCAAAATTTTGTAAAACAGGAAAGGGTTAAGGTTTGGGAGTCCTAGCTCTAAAGGAAAAACCGTCGTCTCTTAAGCTATCATCCTGATTTTGAAATATTGCATTATTCTCTTATTTCCACTAAATAAGAAAATGGATCTAGATATGTACTGTTTTTTGTCAATTTCAGAAACGAATTGAAGACTTTTTAAAACAGTTTTCAAAAGTTTTATTGAATTGATCCCCAGAGGTTTCTAGAAACCCAAAAAGTTTGGGAGTCCTGGATACTTATTAAAAAATTAAGAAACCTAGGTCTCAGGGGTCAACACTAACTCCTGAGATTAAGGAGTCAATTGGACTCCTAACACATGAAATCGAGGTTTCCAAGCTCAAGGTAAGGAGTCGGAATTTTCATAATGGGAAAACATTATGGAAAAGAAGAAATTGCTTGTTATAAGCAATTTCTTCTTTTCAAAATGTTCTTC
The DNA here is from genome assembly GCA_948146395.1 of Fragum whitleyi. Classification (NCBI taxonomy): domain Eukaryota; kingdom Metazoa; phylum Mollusca; class Bivalvia; order Cardiida; family Cardiidae; genus Fragum; species Fragum whitleyi. The sequence goes on from OX411556.1 coordinate 46,953,843, forward strand.
CAAAGGAGTTTCTTTTTTCTTAAAACACTACAGGATGCAAGCAAATATTTTTTTCAACAACTTTTGTGGTGAAAAGACCTACAGTTTTGGCAAGTGTTAGAAAGGACACTGCTCTGTGCATTTGTCTTTCAAATTATTCTCACATGACAATTGAGACCACCGGACTCCTTCTTTGCAAATGGAAGGAGTCCCAACTGATAAACAGAGAGTCTTGTACTCTGGACTACCCTTAGTGTTGAACCCTGGGTCTCTTAAAATCTTGAATGCATAAGTAAAAATACTGTTTGTAAACATTTCTTAGACATTGAGACTTGTCTCAAATGATTTTTTTTGCGTGTTTATGTTGCAGTGTTCCACCCCCTCGTAAAAAAAGTCCCCCAAGACAACAGAGGTTAACAGATCTACCCATGCCACCTACAATAGACTATCCCAAATCCAAACCAAGGTAAGTCTGCAAGAATTAACTCTTAACCCAATAGAATGAGAGTAAAATAGGCCTAAAGAATACTATTAAAATGATGATTATTAACTGATAAAATAATATGCATAAAGCTGTAATAAAGCCGTTTGGGAAGATAATCAACAATATTTTAGACCTTATTCAAACTGTATGTTATGTGGTCTAAGTGAAATTTTCTTGATAGATAATTTAAATAAATTTCCTATGAGTACCCACAATAAAGGAGTCGGTAGAAGAATTTTAATATTTTACATTTTGAAATCTAATTCACACCCTTTATCTCAAACTAAATGCAATTAAGCTGATACCAATTTCTTAGCTGAAAATGACCCATAATGTATGAAATGTTGTTAATTTACAATTTAATATTACAAATGAAAACAAGGCCTTGTCTGATAATTTGATGACCACTCTTTAATACATCCTCTTCAATATCTGTATGGTAAAATCTTCATGAAATTCCAGTAAACAAAGAAATTTGAGTATCTTAATCAGAGGTAACATAAAAGCGCAAGAACTTAAGTATAATAGTTATTTTTCCTCAATGAACCTTATGCTGTGGGTACTCATTTAAATTGTCTTGATTAGACATCTGTAATGAGTACCCTCAACTATGTGATTGTGAAAGTTTAATTGAGAAATCCAAATCTAAAATCCAAAGTCCTCCTTCTATCTCGATTCCTCAGCATGAAACTGTTTTATTTTCCTAAAAAAAATATCCATGACTTGGCACAAAACAGTTGTAACTGCCTATAAACAACTGCCCAATTGTAGCCCATCAGACTCGCAATCTTCAATTACAGGATTTCGTGGGTTCAAGCACACATCCTTTCTAACATTTGTCCAGGGGAGTCCAGGAGTCTAAGACTTTTTGTTAATCAGTTTGGACTCCTTCATTTTGCAATAAGGAGTTCAATGGACTCCCAATATCATATAAGAACATTTTGAAAACAAAATGCATGGGGCATTTTCTTTTAATCTCTTGTCAAAACTGTAGTTGTTCACTACATAAGTTGTTGAAGATAGCATTACCTTGAGGTTACCATGCATCTAGTAGTATTTGAAAGAAAATCACTATTTTTTGGGAGAAACTTGTTTAAAGAAGAAATTGCTTGAATAAGCAATTTCTTCTTTTCCACAGTGTTCTCCCATTAGGAAAAGTCAGCCCCCTTAGTTTGATATTGGACTGCTTGATTTGTAAGACAGAAGTCCAATGGACTTCTTACTCAAAGAAGTTACATGTCAATCCCTGTTGTCACCCAACAGTGGATGGATTAATTTTGATAGAAGATGAAGGCTAGGAACGGATGATGCCAGAAATACTGGGAAATCATTGTACAACCTGTCACAATATGACTGAAAAATTGTGAAAGATTTTTGTTTCTTAATGAAATCATATGTTGTGAGTATTCATTTGAATATTCTTGATACAATTCAAATAAGTACTAAACTGGGCTTGCTCAGGGGTAACACATTTTGTCTATCAATCTTCATCCGACATTTAACATAAGTCAATGTCACACAAGTCAATTTTGTCTCCCACCAATGGGTGTATGATAAGTAAAATAATGAAAAGGGATAATCAGCTGTTGGCTCGGATGAAATGTTGTGGTTGTACTGGTGTGAGAAATGACAGGAAGCGATTATAAGGTGCACCAGCCACAAATAAAACTGCAATGACGTTGAAAGTCGTATTAAACCATATACAATCAATAAATCTAATGAGTACCCACAATATAGAGTTTGTGCAAGTAGTAGTATTGAAATATTCAAATCGGAAATGAGCCTAGATATTCAAATAGAAATGAGCTTATGCCCGACATTTCCAACAATTTCATGTGTGTGATCTTGAGACATTGAGCAATGTGAACAGCCACACAATGCAATAAGAACATCATTCTGACAGCCTGAGGTGGGGTTAAGAGCTTATCTATCTCCAAAGTGCATAGCAAAGACTCTGGATGTGTGGATGCACAGGCTGTCAAGAGTCATTGCTTTGCTCATATTAGAGCTTGTTGGAAATTTCATGTACAGGCTCAAATAAAAAATGAAAAAAAAAAATCCTACCCCGTTTAGCTGTATCTCTATTAATTTCTTTATAGAGACCACCATTCCCCTCCACGACACAAACGATTAACAGAGCTACCAATGCCACCAATGATTGATGGGCCAGACACGTACGCTGACCTAGATCAAGACGATGAGCTCGTAGATTCCAAACTTGATCCTGATGTGGATAGGAAGGATGGACGTGCTAAACGACCCAAGTAAGTGCATCAACTTCATCAACGTCTTGCTGTAAGAGAAAGACCTGTCACACAAAAAGGGATCATCTGGGAACTCTGTAAAAAATAATTTGAAAAAGAGATTGATTCCATTACAGGTCAACCAGATGTGGCATTTCAAAATATTTTTCACAGGAAGGTATATACTTAATTATAGATAGATTCAGAGAATCATTAAAAAGCAAAAAGTTAAGACCCTAGTTATTCTGCGCAGTCTGACTAGGGTCAACATATTATGCACTACCCAGATGGTCCCTTTTTGCATGATAGGTCACATATATATCATTGCATGGGTCCAGGTAAGTGGAGGTAAAGCTTGCCTAAAATCCTTGTTTCACAATGAAACCCCATGTTGTGGGTACTCTTTTGAATCGTCTGGATGAGAAATTTCAAATGAGCTCCATCAACAAAATGATAACGGATTAAAGAAATGTTTAAATTTGAAATCCAAAATACTCTCTTTATCTGAAACTCTGTTGTTGACAGTGCAATTATGGAAAAATTGTTTATGAATACACTGTGTTGACACGATGTCATTTAAGGACATAAAGGGAGTTACAAGCACAACAGTTACGTTGTGAACTATCAAATTAGATTGTCAAAATTGATTGTCAAAAATACGAACTAATATTAAGATGTTCAGCAAAAAAAGTCAGTAATTTAGCCTTGGCTTGCTTGAAAACTTAACTTTTCTAGACTGGACTTAGTTCAGATGATCTCAGAAAAAACTTAGGAACTGATAGTTTTCTCAAAATGATAACAAATACAACTTAGTAAGATCCCATAGTAGGATCTCTGCCGTCAGATTTTACGTTTTACATATAACTCTTCCTCCATCAGACTTTATACATGGACTTATCACCACAAAATGAGATCATTTCATAGACAATATTTATGATGGCTGAACAGGTACAGGAAACAAGTATGAGATATTTTCATTTTCAGGTTGTGTAATAGACGGCGTCACAATCAGAAGTTTAAAGGTGACTGGGGTGAGAGATGTGTAGATTTGTTTGATATCATGGAGATTATTGGTGAAGGAACTTACGGACAGGTGTACAAGGCTAAAGACAAACTCACAGGTAACATAGTTATCACAGCTAGAGAAAGAGGGATTATTTTGGTATTCGAAATTAAATACTTCATTATTTATTAGTTAACCCTTTGCTGTTTAATCCCTGCTTTTTACGTGCCTGTGATTTTATGATTGAGAAAACATTGTGAAAAAAGAAGAAATTGCTTCTGACAAGCAATTTCCTCTTTTTCCACACTATTTTCTACCCTACTAAATGGTTATTTTTCCAATTAAATCCGCTTTAAATTTCCTTCTGCAAAACCTTTGAATTTGGACAGGTCCAAAATTTTGTAAAACAGGAAAGGGTTAAACCTGTCCTGTTGGTAACGTCTCTTTGAGACAGTTCAAATGAGTACTCACAACATAGAGTTTCATTGTGAAATAAAGATTTTAGACTGGTTTTACACCCTTTTTCCTGGACCTCTGACTGTAATCTTGCCAAAAGGGACCACCTCTTTTGAACAGCCACTTCACGGATCAACATTGATTTTCGATTAGAACCCTCAGAAAACCGAGGTCGAGTGACATTCAAAGCAGGACAAGTAACTTTTTCAAGTGACTTGCCCTGAAGGATGAGTGCCTTTTTCTGAATTCTTTGGACCCTGAAAGAAGCTAGTATGTCACATTAATTTATGGCTTTTATAGAAAAAAAAAATAGGTTACTTGTTAATTTGATATTGCCTTTTGTAGATGAATTGGTTGCTTTAAAGAAAGTCCGACTAGAGAACGAGAAAGAGGGATTCCCGATCACAGCAGTTCGAGAAATCAAGATTTTACGGCAACTGAATCACACAAGTATTGTCAATCTTAAAGAGATTGTGACAGATAAACAAGATGCCGTTGATTTCAGGAAGGATAGAGGTATGTCTATACAGTCGATATTGTTCGAGCGACCACGTTTAGTAAGCCACCAATTTTATTAAGTGACCACCATAAATAGTCCCTTCACCGTAAGCAACATCTGTGAAAAAGAGGCCATTCTTAACGAAAAATTGGTTATTCTTGAATCTTATGCTGTTGGGGCCAATAAGAATCGTCTTAATAAGACGATTCTAATGGGTTCCAACATCATAGGATTCAGTGCGACTTGACTCACAATTTTTAAATGCCATCAAAATGAATTATCACATTTATCATGATAGTTTGAATTAAGCGACTGTTCCCATAAACGGCCGCTTGTTGGTGGTCCCTTAAGTGGTCGTTTAACACAAGTTTTACTGTATAGTAAAAATGATTAAATGATTTAAAGGTGTCTAGTTTTGCTTGCTTGGATTAAGAACTTGTTAACTTATCCAATATGAGCCCATGGGATAACTCAAGATGCGAATGGAATACTGTCAAAAGCAATCAATATTTACAACAACTTAACCCTTTGCTGTTTAATCCCTGCTTTTTACGTGTCTGTGATTTTATGATTGAGAAATCATTGTGAAAAAGAAGAAATTACTTCTGACAAGCAATTTCTTCTTTTTGCACACTATTTTCTACCCTACAGAATGATTATTTTTCAAATTTAATCCACTTAAATATTCGTCTGCAAAACCTTTGAATTTGGACAGGTCCAAAATTTTGTAAAACAGGAAAGGGTTAATCAATTAAGAATTGTCAATCTTAAAGAGATTGTAACAAGTTCATTAACATGATGACATTGATTAGGATAGAACTGCCGTCATAGGGCAATTGGTAGCGCGTCGGATAGTCAATCTAGAGGTCCTAGGTTTGATCCCCGACGACGGCACTCATTCTTTCCGACTATTTGTCTCTCACCAATCGGTAAATTATCGTAGAACTATGTGAGATAGCAGCTGGAGGCTAGGAAAGGATGTGGTGGTTGTACTGGTGAGAGAAATACCAGGAAACCATTGTTAGGTGCTCCAGGTGCCGCGATATGACTGAAAAAATGTTGAAAGCGGCGTTAAGCTCCATTCAATCAATTGATTAGGATAGAGGCATGTCTCAATCTAACAAATATACACATTTCTCATTGAGACGATTCTAATGGGTACCTACAACATCACTTCTTTGAGGTTCAAGCCATCCTGTCTTATGTGGACCTCATTAAATTGATGAGTAAGCTCAAATGTTAACACTTTGCATTCTTAAGTGAGATTTTACTCGATTTTGTTTTCCTGTTTTGGGGATAAGTAAAAGTAGAACATGGATGCTCGAAAGCTTCAGACAGATTTACGAGTTTTAATCTGTCCATGTTTTGACATCCAACATTAAAACAAGGATTTCTGGGAATGTGTCATGTGACAACATTTCTTCGTTCCTCCTTGGATACTTTATATAACTGTCATTCAAGTCAGGTATTTAACCTCTTATTGACTGAATGAAAATGATGCCCCTGAACCTTTGTTGTAAGTTCACAAGATTTGGGTAATCAAGAAAAATCCTTTAAGGCTGGTAGGACTGACATTCCTGATAAAAATGATGCTCGTCTGATAAAAACAAGAAAAAAGGACAACTGTAAAATCCAGCCACATACACCATGGTATATTTTTAGTTTGGTAAAATTTTTTGGGATTTCATTGAGAAAATGAAAGTTGTTTTTAATTCCCACTGTCCTTATAGAAAAAAAAAAGGTACTTTTGTGAAGTCTTTAATTCACTAAAGTACAAACGAATTAGAGTATAATTTTTTGTTTCAGTGAAAGATCAATTTATATATGAGCAAACAACAGAGTTATATTTTCACAAGCAGAGCCATGAGTGAAAATATAGCTTTTGTTGTTCACTCAATGCAATATATATATAAATTGATTCCTTGAAAACAAATTATAATTGTATTTCTTTATTGCAAAAAAGAGACAAAATATGAAAATTTTATGAAAGCACATCTTTTTGTTTGTGATAGCTATGCAACATTCATTATGACTTAACCCTTTGCTGTTTAATCCCTGCTTTTACGTGCCTTGTGATTTTATGATTGAGAAAACATTATGAAAAAAGAAGAAATTGCTTCTGACAAGCAATTTCTTCTTTTTCCACACTATTTTCTACCCTACTGAATGGTTATTTTTCAAATTAAACCCACTTTAAATTTTCGTCTGCAAAACCTTTGAATTTGGACTGGTCCAAAATTTTGTAAAACAGGAAAGGGTTAACTCAGTGAGCTCTGCTAAGACAACATCAGATAGAACAAAAACAGGGTGTAAGTTTTGATAATTTCACTGGTTAGGCGGGGAGTTTATCAAATGATAATCTACAGTAAAATCTCAGTCGTTCGCACGCCGGTGGTTCGTAGGTATGTGTTGGTTCGTATACATTCTTTTGTCCCGATTTTTTCCCCTCTTTATCTTTGTAAGAAGGCTCCGAGTAATTCGCACGTCGGTGGTTAGTAGTTCGTAGCCCGTGTCAAGTCCCGAGAGTTTCCAAATACACAAATTAATATGTTTAATACGTAGGTGTGAATCGTGCGATCAATAGCTGTCCTAGGTGTAACAATTGACATATACCTTGATTTTCACACCTGTTGATTGGTATTAATCGAAGTTATTGTTTTGCATCAATATTTACAGGCATTGTTTGATTTGTAATTTTCGGCGGGTTTAATCGAATAAAGGATCAATCAGTGACCCTAGTTATTGTATTTCATCTGGCTTTCTCATACCTATTATGCCTAAATGAATTTGCAAATCTTCGTAGACGTTATTGTCAACACGACTTCCACACAGGTTCATCGTATATAGGGTACCTTAAGACCATGTCCAATCTGAGCCATCAAAAGACTACCGACCGCTTGAAATTGGTTGGTTCGTACTATGTTTAGTTCGTATAAATTGTCCCGGTCCCTTGAGATACGAACCACAGAGATTTTACTGTACTTTTAATTCTTGATAACCTACCAAAATCATTAAATAAAAAGGGGTATCATTTAGAAATTGTTTCCTACCAAGTAAATAGAGACCATATAGAAACTTCATTAAATAAAATTCTTAAAATGTTGGGAATTGGCAGAACTGGCAGATACTTGAAAAAATAAATACATGAATGTTGTAAGTGGAAATTACCTTGCAAGATAAAATTAAACCTTTCTATATTTCAAAAATCAATCAAATGTTACAAAGTTTGACCTTGGTCAGACAACGTCATGAGTAGTAGCAAGTAAAACTTTTTGAAAGGTAACTAGTTGTCAAAGTTCTCTTATGATCATCAAAATTCAAGAAAATATTGTCAATTTTCTACCAAAACCTCGTAACTACAGCTTAAACAAGCTGTATTTACGAGATTTTAGCAGAACACAGACAATATAAGGATGCTCGAAAGCTTCAGACAGATTTACAAGTTTTAATCTGTCCATGTTTTGACATCCAACATTAAAACAAGGATTTCTGGGAATGTGTCATTTGACATCATTTCTTCGTTCCTCCTTGGATACTCTTATTTACAGACCTGTCTATTTATAAGTTAGACCCATTTCTCTAAAAGGGACAATTCTGAAAAGCGAACATTTCATTATCTTCATCTTTTTTGTTAGCATTGAGCAAGTCAAAAATTGTTTTCCGATTAATTGTCATGGTATTATCGGAGAATTTGCGTAGTTCTCAGTGAATTAATATGATTATAATCTGCAAGGTTTAAAAGTAAGGATGAACAATCACTACAGGCCTGAAAGATCTGCAACATAGCAGCCTCTACCAGTCTTCCGTAAAATGCACAGGCTTCGGGCCTGAGGACTGCTATTGTATTGATCCCTGACAACCAGTGAGCATTTAAAATACATGTCTTAACTGTCAAGTCTATTCAGTTTCTCCGCTTCTTACACCAGGCATTGACACTAACCTCTGTGAGTCAGGAGTCCATCAGACTCCTTACTTGTGTACTGAAGAAGTCCAAGCTCAAAGTTAATCCCAATTTTCATTTTGGGAGAACTTTGTGGAAAAAAAGAAATTGCTTGTTACAAGCAATTTCTTCTTTGCCACAATTTTCTCCACCAAAAGAAGATGGTTATCTTTAAAAATACTACTAGATACAAACAATTGTTATAAAATCTGATGCAGCTTTAAAAGTGAAAAGATCTTTTGTTTCTCAAAATATTCTCATATGATCAGTTGAGTCCATCAGACTCTTTAATCACAAAAAGATTGAGTCCCAATTGGTATTCAAGGAGTCTCAGACTCCGGCTAGTGTCTTACCCTGCTCATCTATGAAATTTTAAAAAGCTTAACCTCATTTTTTTATCTTTCAGGTGCATTTTACCTAGTATTTGAGTACATGGACCATGACTTGATGGGAATTCTGGAGTCTGGGCTGGTCAACTTCCAGGAGATTCACATTGCATCCTTCATGAAACAGCTCCTAGAGGGCCTGAAGTATTGTCACAGGAAGAATTTCTTACATCGAGATATCAAATGTTCTAATATACTACTCAATAACAAGTTAGTACATTTATGTTTTAGGGCTAAAGTATTATCATAAAAAGAATTTCTTACATCGAGATATTAAATGTTCTAATATACTACTCAATAACAAGTGAGTACATTTATGTTGAGGTCAGACATAATGTCATAAAAATAATTTCTTACATAGAGATATTAAATGATCTAACATATTTATAAGTGAGATCTTTTTCTTTGAAACTATCACTGAAAAAAAGGTAAGTAAGAAAAACAAACTCAACTAAAAACACACACACACGAAAAAAGAAAACCCCAAAACCTTCATGTTTTTATGTTGAAATAAAGCTTTTGTTAGAAGAAAGTTAATGCTAGTGAAAAATAAGGGGAAATTTTGAGATAAGATCCTATGAATAATCAGAAGGCAATACTTTTAAAAAAAATCTATAAATGTGACATAATGGTCCTCCATAAAAACATAATCTATTTTTAAGCAATTTAACTGAATTTCATAGAAAACAGTGTGGGAAAAGAAGAAATTGCTTGCCTCAAGCAATTTCTTCTTTTTCCACAATGTTGTTCATTTGACAAGAATTTTACTATTGGAAAGGCAGCTATTTCTTTTCAAAGTTTGACAGTTTGGGATGAATGTTATAAATTAACAACAGGCCTGCAGGACCTTCAATATGGAAGCTTCTATCAGTCCTCCCTGAAATCCACAGGTGTTGGGCCTAAGGACCGGTGTTAGTGTCAATCCCTGATCACACAATTGTGTATGCCTACTTATATATTTCAGGGGTCAGATCAAGCTGGGTGACTGGGGTTTGGCCCGTCTGTACGATGCGGAGGACAAGGAACGTCTCTACACCAACAAGGTGATTACGCTGTGGTATCGACCGCCAGAATTATTGTTAGGAGAGGAACGATACGGTCCATGTATAGATATATGGAGTATAGGGTAAGGATGAAGAATGAAAAAAGATGATTAAAAAATAAATTGAATTTCAGTTATTTAGTCTGTTTGACTTCTATATGGACCAACCTTTTAATTAATTACATAAAATTGAATTTGAATGAAGGATTTCTATGTGGTAAAATAATAATTTAAGCTTAATACCATTCCAAAAAGTACTTTTTGGAAACAAAATGATTTTGAAATAATGGTTTTGTCTATCTAGTTAATGATATTTTTTTTCATTTTCTGCTCTTAAACATGAGGGGTGGTGAAGGCTGTATAGTTGTAAGGAAATGTAAACAAATCGTAATAACACATGGTTTTAAACTATACATTTTACAGAAGAAATGTGCTTTATTCCATATTTTGAAAAGCTAATAAGCATATCGAAGCTCAGGACATCTTAAACTTAAATGTCCTGTGATTTGTACTGTTATTACTCGCCTGCTTATCTAGTTTTCCTCATGAAAATCCCAAACGACTTAATAAAATAATCCTTTTTGATTGGTCTAAATAAAGGAATATCGGGTATCATGAATTATCTGGTCAAACAGTTTTTGTAACAAATACAAAATACACTAAGATTTGATATCCAAATGAAGTAAAAATCATACAAAATTAATTTTACTAAGATACTCGATTTTATACTAAAACGACCTGCCAAAATTCATGCACTTTTGACTCGGGGCCCCTATGCAAATTAGAGCTTTTTTGGGATAACAATTCGCTGTTCCATTTATTACAAACATGAGTAGGTATGAAAGGCAGAAAGTTAACATGTAGTTGGACGCTCAAAATCATTATTACACCTTCAAAAATTCTGAAAAACAAAATTCTTCATGGAGTTAGTTGGAAAATATGATATGACAAGAAAAAATTACTTTTCATTATTTCGATTCTGAGATTTTTTTCGGCAAAATGTTGGTCCATATGGAAGTCAAACGGACTAAACAAGTCTGCAATTAAAATTTAGTGTTTGATTCAGTTTATTCAAATATTATGACCAGTATAAAAAATTATTCATTAGAGAATCCAGTATTTGTGTAGAATTGTTCTTTCAGCATTTTTCCTGATGAGTTTAAAACTTGGAACTTGTAAATTTTTTATGAGTATTAAAGGTAGTAGAACTGTAATATTTCCCCAACCTTTCAGACATCAGGATCTTTCACAATGTTCACCAAGGTTTCCTTATGAAATCATTAGGAAACCTCAGGTAAGACTATTAAACTTCATTTCTTCCGAACCATTATGGAACTATTACAGGTCCACTACCTTAAAATGAATCAGATGACACTAAACATTTGTTTTGTTTTTCAAATGATAATCTATCACTCAATTTATCTGGGCCTGGGGTTATAAAAGTTTTCTCAGGCTCAACTGAGAATCTCCTCAAATTTTAAACTCTTTTAAATGTATGAAAATAAAAGATGATATTAATAAGTTGTTGTATATAACAACTTATTAATATCATCTTTTATGCTTACACATTAAAATGAGTATTTAAACAGAATTGGGGCTTTAATATCAAAATTGTAATGTTAGAAAATTTTGAATTGAGAATGAGAAAAGTTTTATAACTTTGTTACATGAACTTTAATTTTATATCCACTAAATTTCAGTTGTATATTAGGAGAGTTATTTACCCGCAAGCCAATATTTCAAGCCAGCCAGGAATTAGCTCAGCTAGAGCTAATCAGCAAAACCTGTGGTTCCCCAACCCCGGCAGTCTGGCCTGATGTTATCAAGTTGCCACTGTTTCATACGTTTAAACCAAAGAAACAGTATCGACGTAAACTCAGGGAAGAGTTCTCATTGTAAGTAATCTTTATTCTTTTTGCCTGCTTTACAATATCAATTTCTGTAACAGTTATATTGTTTGCTTTTGCACTTACAATGTACTTATGATTCCCTAGTGTTTCTCACACCAGTGCATTCAAAATATTTATTCAGGTGGATACAGTATAGTACCCATATGTAGTGTTATATATGATGTATATCATGTACCTTGAACAAAGCATTAACCTTTTCCTGTTTTACAAAATTTTGGACCTGTCCAAATTCAAAGGTTTTGCAGACGAAAATTTAAAGTGAATTTAATTTAAAAAATATCCATTCAGTAGGGTAGAAAATAGTGTGGAAAAAGAAGAAATTGCTTGTCAGAAGCAATTTCCTCTTTTTTCACAATGTTTTCTCAATCATAAAATCACAGGCACGTAAAAAGCAGGGATTAAACAGCAAAGGGTTAAGGGCATATTGCTTAAAAATCATCGTAATTCTTTTGCGTCCAATGAAAAAGATGGGGGAGTATGAAGTCTATCTTTCAAAACTTAGTCATACATATTGCGTAACTTCAAAACTCAACAAAGAAAATTGGAAGTTTTGGCATGAAGATACATGCGCATCTTGTCAAAAAATATGTATGTGTATCTTTCAATGTCAAGGTCATGCTACAATTTCAATGTCACATATTAAGGTCAGACTTGAGAGAGATGCTGCGTTGTGGGTATAAGTGTTCCACTAATATGTCTTGTCTCTAATGGTTTCCACATTCCTCTCATTTCTTTTATCAGTGTTCCCAAAACCCCTCAAATGAGGTTGATTTACTCCCAAATTGAAGCTTGTACCTCCTATTTTTGCAAACAGCCTTCTTTGTCTCGTGTAGAGGGGGTTCATGTATGCTGTAAAATACACATTTTTACCCTCAGATTGAAGCAGCAGTGGAAACACTGTTTATTTATGATATAATTTCATTTTCGCTTTGATATGTCCTTGATGAAGTCTGATGGTGGAGGAGGTAAAATCTGAGGGCGCAGCCAGAGGATTTTGCTTTGTATATAACTCCGCCCCCTCATTAAATTGCGTAATTTAGAGTAACTGCCCCTGATTGGTGAAGCCATATCGTCCTTCTGTTGGTCTGTTCATGAGTTTTGTTTATGCTCTTTTTCTTGGAACCATTGACTTGATTTCAATGAAACTTGGTGGACAGCTTTACTACAAAGAGGAGATGTGCATATCCTTGGGGTTATCTGGTTTGACTATTAAATTCAGAGTTACTGCCCCTGATTGGTGAAGCTATATACAAAGATATTAATATTGGTAAATGTTTTTGTCTCCATATTGATAATCAATAGACAAAGATTAGTGTGATATTGAATTTAGTAGAATTTTAACCTTTTTCATATTGAAAAATCTTGGTCACGTTTTTACATGCAACTGTTGTATATCTGTAACACATCTGTGTCTAGTAAAGCTATTGCTTGTAAACTTTGCATATGCTTCTGTTACCCAAACATCAGCCTCTGAATAAAGATTTATTATTAGTCCGGTAATGAATTTAGTGAAATTTAATCCTTTTCGGACTAAAAATTATTGCTGAACTTTTATAAGCAACTGTTGTATGTCTATTATATCTCTGTTTCTGCTGAAGCTATTGCTTTGAAACTTTGCACATCCTTCTGTTACCATAATATCAGCCTCTTGACAAAAAAATCATTACTCTGATATTGAATTTAAAGTAGAATTTTAAGCCTTTTGGACTAAGACGCTCTTGGTTTAAGTTTTTATGTGCAACTGTTATATATCTGTTATGCATTTTTTTCTAGTAAAGCTATTGGTTGTAAACTTTGCATATGCTTCCTTGACTATAATATCATACTCTATACAAAGACTCATTACTCTGATATTGAATTTACTGGAATTTTCCAATGTTGACATTGATTTGCTCTTACTATTCAGCACAAGAAGTAGTCAAGCTTTGTTGTCCTTCGACATGCTAATGCTTCTATTCATTATAAAGTCAGATCATATGGTACACTGTATGCTTTAATGATAAATAAGGATGTATTTGCGCAGGGACTTTGACAAAAGAAATATTTCTTTTTCTATTTGCAGCCTACCAAAGCAAGCATTAGATCTAATGGACAACATGCTAGAGTTGGATCCGGCCAAAAGATGTGACTCAGATCAGGCTCTAAGCTCACCGTGGTTGAAATATGTTGATCCTAAACTAGTCCCTCCACCAGAGTAAGTACTTAACTTTGACCACCCCCCCCTCTCCCCTGACCCCCCATCAAAGAAGAGGGGGTAAATTACTATGCACTTGTTGCTCAAACTGTCTGTGGACCATTTTTGAGTAAACTCAAAAACTATACTAGCTAGATTCATGAAAATTCACAGGTGGATAGATCTTGTTGAGGAAAAGTGCAGTGTACAAGATTCATAACTCTAGTTGGATTATACCTATTTAATTTACATCAATTTGGAAACAAGTTCTTACAACTTAGTTAATTCCTGTTGATTCTGCTTCCTGGAATTTTCAAAAGTACTCACGCAGAATGTGTGGACCAGTGAATGAACCATGATCGATAGCCACTCCTGGGAATCAAACTCAGGACTTTTTGCTCAAGAGGCTGACACTCAACCTCTAGACCACAGACACCACATGTGACATAACTCCTAATGAATTCCTGTCTCTTTCAAATCATTGTTAGGGATTTGTGTTTCAGATGAATCTCTTATATTATATGAAGAAGATACTTAATTCATATAGATATGCAGATTTAAGTACTGAAAATTTATGAGTCAAAATGACCCCCTGACAGAACATTTTTAATATTTTTCGAAATTTAATTACAATTCTGACCAGTCTAATAAATGAACACTTTATGGTAATTCTTGGGGTTTGCATGGCTCAAAAGTTTGGTTGGCAGACTATAGATCCAAGAGTAATCTAAGTTAATGTACATGCATTTGTATCCTGGTCGTTCTACTGGTCATGTGAGTATATCTTTAGACAAGGCATTTCAGATCCACAAGCCAGCACTTGTGATACCCATGAAGCACATGAATGAGTTGACTTTGCTTTGAAATGATAGCCGCCCTTATAGCGCAATTTGCACCTCGTCAGACTGTCAATCTAGAGGTCCCAGGTTTGATTCCAGACGGTGGCACTGAACCGTTCTGATTATATGTCTTCCATCAATGGGTTGATAATCATAGACCTATGTTGGATAGCAGCTGGAGGCTAGAAAAGGATAACGTGATCGTACTGGTGTGAGAAATACCAGGAATCTATTTTTCGGTGCTCCAGCTACCGAAATTTGACTGAAAGATTGTTGAAAGCTGTGTAATTCAAACTCCATTAAAAATGCAAATTGCTTTGATATGACTGTCAGATTGTTTTAAGAGGTGTAAAACACCAAAGAATCAAATTTACTGTAATTCTTCAAATTGTGTGTATTTCAGTTTACCGAAGGACCAGGATTGTCATGAGATGTGGTGTAAAAACAGGAAAAAGACTCTGAAAGAGTTGAAATTAAAGGGGGACGATCCAAGTCTACAAACAAAAATGTCTGATTCTAGTAAGTTTATTCACTTTATTAACCCTTTCCCAAACAAGACCTGGTTTTTTAAGTCCCTGGTGGAATAGGCTGGAGAAAACATTGCAACCAAAGAAGAAACTGCTGACGACCAGCAGTTTCCCCTTTTGTCTCAATGTTTTCTATGCCATACTTTACACAAATTCTATCTTTAACAACGTCTATTTTGTCATTTGTGGCAGATTTTGAAGAGGATCACTCTTAAATTGTGCTGTTTGGGAAAGGGTTAATCAGTCTTAGGATATATAGGATCTGTCATGAAAAATTTATTTGAGACAATCTATTCTTAGCTGAGGCATTGGTACCGCCGTCATAGCGCAGATGGTAGCACATCAGACTGTCAATCTAGAGGTCCTGGGTTTGATCCCGGACGGCAGTGCACATTCTTTCCGACTATTTGTCTCTCACCAATTGGTTGCTAATCTTAGACCTATGTGAGATAGCAGTCGGAGGCTAGGAAAGGATGGGATGGTTGTACTGGTGAGAGAAATACCAGGAAAACATTGTTAGTGCTCCAACAGCCGTGATATAACTAAAAAAATGTTCAAAGCGTTAAACTCCATTCAACCAACCAACCAACCAATCAACAGAGGCATTGGTATTAAGCAAGTCTTAGCCAGGTTTTCTAATCTAGACGAGGTCGAGATCAACTTGTCTCAATTAAAAGTGAGTAACAGATTCATTTTCTCACATAAACAATATTTTGAATGTTGAAAAACAATTTTTGAAACTCAGTGATGACAGATATACAGGGAAGTGTGTTAGATGACTTTGTGATGACGTCATTTTAATTATTTGAGCCTGTGCTTGACATTTCCAACAATATCATATGTGCGCAAAGCGAAGACTCTGGTCAGCCTGTGCAGCCTCACATTCTGACCAGAGTCTTCACTTTGCGTTGAATAGAAAGTAGATCTTTATTGCTCTTCATACGGTCAGGATATTCTTAAAGCATTTTGTTGTCTACGCTTCTCAACATTTGTGGTTCAATCCCCGATGGTGGCACTCTTTCTTTCTGACTATTTGTCTCTCACCAATGGGTTGATAACTGTAAATCTATGTGTGATAGCAGCTGGAGGCTAGGAAAGGATGTGGTGGTTGTACCAGGTGAGAGAAATACCAGGAAACCATTGTTAGGTGCTTCAGCCGCCGCAATATTACTGAAAACTTGTTGAAAGCCGCTTTAAACTCCATTCAATCAATCGATCAATTTCAACATTTGTACCTCATATACATGTGAAATTGTTGGAAATGTCACGCACATGCTTATTTAGAAATAGATCGTACAAGTGTGTTAGACAAGGATATCTCTGATGGCTTTATCTTGGAGAAAACAAGGGAAGCTTTGTGAGAAATACTTATACAAAGTATTGGCATGTGAGAAGTATTGGCATGTGAGACATTTACTACACACATCACACATGTGCTAAACAAAGACTCTGGCTAGCCAGCCAAGCAAAGACTCAGGCTAGCCTGTGTGTCTGCATCTGCCCTGTCTGATCAGCCTTTGCTCTTTGAAAATAGAAAAGGTCTTAAGGTCTCTTAACCCTTGTCATGCTGATCCCGGATTATTCCTGCTTTGGCAGGAGGCATAGCCAAAGATCAGCCTGCACATATGTGCAGTCTGATCTTAGTCGATACCACCTGATTTTCCTTTATAAATCAGATAAGTTTGAAAAATTATATTTTCACAATAAAAACTGACTCAGGGAATCAGGGAAAGCAGTAATTTCAGCACTGTAATTTTGATCCTTTTTTGTCAAGGATTTTTATTCAGCATGATAAGGGTAAAGAGGGTCAATTAATCCACTATTTGCATCATCTGACTAGGCTGCTCAATGTAAGTCTATTATGCACACTTGAAATTGTTGGAAATGTCAGAAAGAAGCTTTAGTTTTACATTTTACATCTGAGCCTGTGCATGACATTTCCAACATTTTCACATGTTAATGAAGTAGAAACATTGAGCATCCTGGACAATCACACAGTACATTTACAAGATTACCTGATTATCTGAAGGCACTTTGAGACCAAATCTATCTACAAATTGCACAGTAAAGACCCTGGTCAGACTGTGCAGATGCACAGCCTGACCAGCGTCTTTGCTTTGCACAAATTTGAACTTGTTGGAAATGTCATACACAGGCTCATTTCTGTTTACAGGTAAGCCACCGAGTCGTGAAGGAAGTCGTGATCGTAGTCAGCCCCAGAAAAGTGTTCCTCAGAAAGATGTACTGGTGGACAAAAATAAGGGTCGTTCAAGGGGTGGTGCAAACCCTGGTGCTAGTAATAACCCTTCTAGTAAAGACTATTCTAAAGGGACAAGTTTAGAGTCGCGGGATAAAGTGTTACCAAAAATAGACAATGTGGGGTCTAGATTAGGGCCCAACTCCTCAGCAACAAGTGCTCCTTCGTTAGTGGGAAACCCTGTTATTCCTCAAAAACCCTTGTCAGCAAATGTCTCGGGTGTTGGTGCGACAGGGTTTCCGTTAAATCCGTATCCTGGACTGTCTCGGACAGATTCTTCTGTATCGTTGTCAAGTAATATGGAAGTCCCGCCACAAACATTGCCTCCAACACAGCTCCCTGATGACCCGACCCTACCCACTCGATTCCTCGACCAGTCGCAGTTTAAAGCGCCTGAAGACATGGAGGGAGAGGATGATCACGGTCAGACAGCGGAGCCGTCTGGAAATACGAATCCCGACATGGGACAGTTGACTCAGTTATTACAGAAAGGAATGAGTGTGGAACAAGTGGCTCAAAACTTGAATATAAAACTCGATGAGCAAACTTCGGAATTGTTACACACGTTAAAACAGCAGCTTGATCTAGCTGCAGCCTTAGCCAAACAATCGTCTGTTACTGTAGCAACAACTGGTAGCGCAAGTTTTGACTATAGCAGCACACAGTACAGTGAGAGTGTAGGTTATTCTAATGGGACAAATAGTCAAATACCTGAAGAATCTAGGTATAGTGAAAATCAAAACGCGAGTGACGTTAAACAGGACAATGCAGACAGCCATTCTGGTGTTAAAGTTGCGCTAGCTCAAATGTTGATGACTCAGCAATCTGTTCCAGGGGACATAACAAGTGCCGATTACACGCAGCCCGTCGGCTATCCGTCTCAGGATCCAACCTATACTCAAGCCCTGGGACAGGCAGGTCAAGACAATTCGTATTATTCCAATTCAGGTGATAAATACCAGAGTTATCCCCCTTACAGTGATACATCCAGAGTGACTAGTGATACGTCGCAGAGTGTCCCACAAGGGGGTCAGGATTATGCTGGGTATGGATCAGACACAACATTGAGATCAGATCCTGTGAGTTCTGTGCCGGATAATCAATATAATTATGGGAGGGAGAGTTTAGGGGGAGGAGCTAGTGGTAGTCATGTGACCTCTCATGGAAACTCATACAATCGCCATAGTAACCAAGATTCACGACCTAGTGTTCAAAAACAGTATTCCTATGGGTCGGACAGCTATTCAGATGGGGAGGGTATTTACGGTGTAGGAGGGGCGGGGTCAAGGGCAAATCGTGTTGGGAGTTCTTCAAGTTATACCGGGGGAGGTAACTCTGCAACAAGTAGTTTGCTAGGATCACCTCCCTTTACAAACACAATGGATCCTGTACATGGAGCGGGGTCAGGGGTTAAAGGTCATTATAACAGGCATCATGGGGATGGCGGGAACCGAGGAGGGATTCTGGGTAATAAACCCCATGGTTACGATGGAATGGGTGGACAATTTGGGCGAGGAAGGGGACAGAGACCCTTTCTTGATACAGGCAGAAATAGGGGTCATGGAAATAGCATGAGGGGAGGCTATCCTCGTGAAAAGTGGTGACGCGGACTGTGATTCAGATTAGGAATGATACCAATGGTTGAGTATAGCTGTGCTTGTAGGTCAGAGATTCGACTTGCCATGTATGTATGGAAACAGGACCAGGGAAAAGATGGCATGATGACTTATCTAGAAATGTCATTTCATATTCAAAACCTATGTTGTTGGTACCCATTGGAATTGTCTTGCTGAGACAATTCCAATTGGTACCTACTACATAGGGTTTGAATGATAGATGAAACATTTTTTCTCTCTGTGTGGAGCTCTATGGAAAGCAAGAACTAGGTGTGATCTTAGATACAGAACTAGATATCGTCGATGTAATTATAAAACCTTTAACTACTGCTTGACTGAACTGAAGTTAAGAGGTTTTGAAATAACAACGACAATGTGTTGATGAATAAAGAAATTAGCTGAATATAAGAGACAAAATACTTTGCCTCAAAATCATAATGTTAATGAATGTGATTAAAAAAATTCGATGACTGGAGTATGAAGACATTCCCTATGTCATTTGGCACATATAGTATATAAGGTTTGGAAAAGGGCAACTTATAGGGAAGTAGTACCAAACAAATTTCATTTGCATCTATATAGGTTGAACTTGAAATTGTTATTCATAAATGTTTTGATTCATAAGATTGACTCCTCAAACCTATTTTCAGCTGAAATATAATAGAAAGCTCTATTATTGAAAGAAATGAATGCATGAATCGAACAAAGAGGGTCTTGTGTTCCTTTTGTTTCCTTTTGTGATTTTTTTTAGTTTTTGCATAATGCAATTGTAAACATAATGGGGACATACTTTAAAAGCTTGAGAACTATTGGAAATTACATGAAAAGTCGTGTATACATATTTTATTTTCACCTTAAAAAGGGCCATACAACAAGTAATCAGAAATTTAGTTTGTGATTTGTATATATTTAATAATGAGACAAACTAGTTTTATTATGGTTTGATGTAGAACCACAAATTGTTACATGCTTGATTATAGGAAAAAATTGTCATTATGCTACTATTTATGTGAGTGGACATTGAGTAGCTAGTTTTCACTGAAGTAATTATTGGGAAAATTATTAAATATTGCGCCAAAAAAACCCTTCCCTTTATAATGGTCACTTGATTTTGTGATTCTAAGAATTTTTAAATCCACATTATATCATCGGTTGTCTTTGTCTTAAGGCACATTGCTCAATTGTTAATTATTAAACAGTCTGACTAAGATCATGTTTTAACTTGTTTTCAAGCCCTTCGTTTTTTAAGAAATGACAAAATAAGTATGCATATTGCTTCTGGTAAAAAAAACAAAAATATGTGTCATGCTGAATGAAAACCTTAGCAAAACTGCTGTGAAATTAATGTGCTGAAGGTTCTGGATGCTTAAATTGTGAGTCAGTGTTTATTACAAAATGTTAAAGAATTTCCTGGTTTAAAAAAAAAAGGCCGTATAAACTCAGATCAGACTGCACAAATGTGCTTTACTTCCTGCCGATCAGGAATATTCAGCAGGTCAAGGTTTAAGTTGGTAATGAAACTTGATTCTTGTCTATAGATAATTGAAAATGTTATAAAATTTCCTGGTTTAAAAAAGAAAATTAGGTCGTACAAACTAAGATCAGACTGCACAAATGTGCAGGCTGATCTTGGTCTTTACTTCCCGCCCAATAGGAATATTCAGCATGACAAGGTTTAAGTTAGAAATGAAACTTGATTCTTGTCTATAGATAATTTAAAGATTGGTGGGAACATGCAAATGATTTCTAGTAAATTTTGTTTAATTACTTGTAAAAATGTCATTTATACATAGTTTTAACCTATTATTTTGTTTTGTCCCAGCTTTAACTGCATTTCAATTTGTTGGAGAGAAAATGTTTAAGTTGTATAATATGTATTACAATCAGATAATGCAGAATTTACGAAATGTTAAGGTAGTGGACCCGTAATAGTTCCGCAATATTTGGGATCACATAATCTTTTCCAGTGTTTACACTGTTAAAGTTCATTACTTTTGAGACGTTGCAAAATTATTACGGGTCCACTACCTTAATGGCAATGTATTACTTGTAAAAAGTAATCATGGGGCATGGGGATTCATGAATTTTGATGTGTGATAAAAGAAAATTATTAAATTCTATGCCGAGACGTACCCCCAATGAAGGTTAGGAATTGGGAACCTGATCATAGATTAAGTTAGCAGATTCTTTTAAAATCCTGAAAAATTATGTTTTGGCGTTCTTTCCAATTTTGACCCTTGTCATGCTGTACCCAGAATATTCCTGCTTTAACAGGAGGTATAGACAAAGGTCAGTCTGCACATAAGTGCATTCTGACCTTAGTTCATGCCACCTGAATTTCGTTTTCAAACCAGAAAAGTGTAAAACAATGCATTATCAAAATCAATAATCACTCACATTGGGTAACTTCCAGTGCTTTTAATACTTTGATTTTTCATTTATTTTGCAAAGATTTTTATTCAGCATGACAAGGGTTAAAGTCTATTCAGGTACTGAAGTATCACTATTGTAAGGCTTAATATGAATTTAGGGATGAATTGTGGTGTCTGTGGTCTAGAGGTAGAGTGTCGGCCTCTTGACCCAGAGGTTCTGAGTTTGATTCCCGGGAGCAGCTATCAATCTTGGTTCTTTCTTTGGCCCACACATTCGGTGCGAGTACTGTTGATTCTAGGAAGCCAAATCGAGAGGGATTAATCTAGTTGAAAGAACTTGTTTCCCAATTAATGTAAAATGAATAGGTTTAAATCAATTGAGGCATTTCTAAATAACCTTGAAAGATTTGCAAACAATACATTGTCTAAAAAGAATCCAGTTTTACTGTAGTAATGGTAGTTGACTTTTAAAAGTTTGCCAAGTGTTCAGAACGCATGATCTCATGATGATAACAGAAATTTCCTAATAAAATCATGACTTCTGAAGCATTGCGGAACTGTTACAGGCCCACTACCTTATTTCAAATTGATTAATTTAATCTTTTGTAATCCAACAAACTAGAATGCTTAAAGCCGGGATATCATGAGGTTGAAAATATATTGAGTAAATATGATGACATATTTGTGATGTATCAGACTTTTGTCTTATAAATATTCTAAGATATGACAAATGTTTGAAAATATTTGAAGAAATAAATTTGTTCTGCTTCCATTTTGTTTTGATTTTGTGAACCCCTGATTTTTAGCTCAATTCATTTTTGTTCGACCAAAATGTTGTCTAAGCTGTATCTATTATGTTTTAGTCACACAACAATTTATATATGACCAATCGCATGAACTCTGTTTATAATATGACCTACGTCGTGGGAGTGAAATAAACCAGTTAAATATTTATGCCCCCGTATCGAGAGATCGGGGGCATATTGTTTTTCTCATGTCCATCTGTGTGTCTGTCCGTCTTTCCGAAAACTTAACCAAACTTAACCTTTGCCTTATTGAGAGATCGCTGTTACGGGGGCATTCGTGTTTCACAAACACATCTTGTTTTGATATTACACTGGTGTTATTACACTAGTTGAATAACTATGCAAATGAGCTCAGAGCAAAAAGAGACGCTATTTTGTAACCGCGAAAATTACGTCATAATGTATCTATTGTGACGTCAGTTTTAAACGGCGTAATATGTTTCGTGGAAAATCGAAATGTTGAAATTCAATGATTTTAGGCAAAAAATCAGGTCAAAGTACAAATAGATTATAAAATTTGTGCTTATAAAAAAACCGAAATTATAAAACTCGTCATCAAAAACAGATAAAATTAAGGCGTCATCTAAAGCAGATAAAACTCGGCGCAACCTCATTTTTATCTGTGTATAGATGACTTGTTTAATAAATTCGGTATTCCATGACCACTCATTCAATATCCTCTATATAATAAATATTGAAAAAAGTTTGATTCTATTGCAGATCAAGCAGACAGCACAT
Source organism: Fragum whitleyi (assembly GCA_948146395.1). NCBI lineage: Eukaryota > Metazoa > Mollusca > Bivalvia > Cardiida > Cardiidae > Fragum > Fragum whitleyi. The sequence continues at coordinate 46,977,113 of OX411556.1, forward strand.
TTCAAAAATTCATTTGCAGGAATGTAGATCGTTCATTGTAGATTCATAAAATTAGTGCAGCGTGGAAAATTAACCCTTGTCATGCTGATCCCGAAACATTCCTGCTTTATTAGGAGGTATGGACAAAGATCAGTCTGCACATATGTGCATTCTGATCTTGGTCTCTACCATCTGATTATCCTTTTCAAATCAGAGAAGTTTCAAAATCGTATTCCAATAATCAAATATTGACTCACATTAAGGAAATCAAGGCTTTCAGCACTTTGATTTTAATATAAGTTTGGCAAGGTTTTTTATTCAGCATGACAAGGGTTAAGATTCTAGTCAGTCTGTGCAGTCCATAAAGTCTGACTAGCTTGGCCTTCTCCGAGGGTCGCCATTGTCGCCAAATTAGAAAATGAAATGGATTTGGCGTTAAAAAAATGAAATTGGTGAAAAGACTTGTGACAAAAAATCTGAACTTTGACCCATCAGCGATTATTGATTTTGATATAGGCTGAGAAGATATTGTGTAGACACGCTCCTGAGTGACTGGTAATTAATTGAGGCAAAAGGCATGTGTGTCAGCTAGTAATATCTTGGCTACCCATAACACTACTGTGAATTAACTGTCAATGAAATGTTAATTGACATTTCTATACAATCCCCCTCGACGTTGGGCTATATAAAAGGAACATAAGATTTTATCATGCATGATTTTTACTTGGCTCCATTTTTTTTCGATTTGGCGAAAGCATTGGCAAAAAGAAATTTCAGTCCAGAGACGGCCCTGGACTAAGTTTACACTTTAAATGCTACCCTAATGATCTCTTTAACCACAAGTCACATATTTGAAAGAATGGCTACTTTTCTTAGAGAGCTGGGGCCCGTTTGACTAAACATCTTACGATCATTTTTTTGTGTAAGTCAAAAATTAAAGTTGCTTCTACAGTTGTAACTAAATATGGAATTTTGTCATGCAATATCGCATTGAAATTGTCTTCTTAAGACGATTCCAATGAGATATTGCGAGCAGAATCCATCAATGAATGAAAACACCAGATACGATTATTGATTTTGACTTACGATTAATTTTTTCGTAAGATATTTAGTAAAACGGGCTCATGGTCAATGATGTGAGTTGCTGCAGAAAAAAACAAGTCCAAAATGCAACATTTAGAAATTTCTCCTTTGATGAGATTTAGAAAGTGAATTTAGTTTCAGAGTTCCAAGTAAACATCTTCATCTTTTTTAAAAAAAAGATTTATCTCTATTTCCTATAGGCAAGTACTAATAATGACATTATTTTATGATTGTTTTTGGAAAGCCAAGCTAATAAAACATTAAATAATCACTTGAACATAGTTTTACTGCCCCACATCAAAGCATCCAGGATAAATTGTTTGACTAATGTTGGTTTGTATGTCTTCCATTTCAATCTTCCAATTTGTATGTCTATTTTCTAAAATCTTGCAATGGTAACTTAACTTTGAATCAAACTCTAAAAACTTACAAAGTGTCGAGAGATTTATTACCTGGTCGGTTTTCTGAGAAAACCACTGTAGTGTCATCATGTTTGCATTGTTTACATAGTTGTTGGTGTTATTATTACAAACTAACCTTGGTCATATATCTTGATATTGAAGATAAATACATGTACATAAAACTTGGCACGTGTGTTCACCATCAAAAGAGCTTCCAGACTTTCAAGGGGAATAATTCTGAAAGTGTTGGAACCCATGGACAAAGCTTTTGTTTGGCATGGAGGTAGTACATCAAATCAATGGGCTTTTGTTCATGTCAAGGACATTTGACTTTTTAAAGGTCAAATAATTGATTGTTCAGGGTAAAATCTTCGTTGCTGAATACAAATATATATATAGGCAGTCAGGACTGTTTTGCATATAGCCACAGATATCTTCTAAAGAAATTCATCAATTTAAGGGGCATTATTGTTTCACTTACACATCATTCTTGTTCCTTCTGGAATAGATTTTTGTACCGTGTGATATCTTGCCTATTCAAGCTAGGCTCAGGAAAGCAGTTTACTTGGTTGAAATTTTTGCATTTACCTGATAGATATCAATTGTTTTGATTAAACGGTGGGCCGCCATCATAGTGTAGTTGGTAGCGCGTCGGACTGTCAATCTAGAGGTCCTTGGTTCGATCCCCGACAACGGCACTGATTCTCTCTGACTATTTGTCTCTCACCAATGGGTCAATAATCGTAGACCTATGATAGCAGCTGGAGGCTAGGAAAGGATGTTGTGGTTGTACTGGTGAGAGAAATACCAGGAAACCATTGTTAGGTGCTCCAGCCGCCTTGATATAGCTGAAAATGTTGAAAGCGGCGTAAAACTCTATTCAATCAATCAATCAATGATTGAACAGTAAAAACCCAAATGCCAGTAAAGTTGAAAGTTAGTTTTGTTTGCAGCCTTGTTTTAGGATATACCGTAAAAGCTCTTAATAGAGCCTCGGGGTTCTATTAGCATCATCACATTTCAAGTAGAAAGGGGTGGGCTGTTATTATACCCACCACCTACGAAGTAGGGGTATATCGCTTTCAGCTTGTCTGTCCATCCGTCCGTCCGTAGACCTTTTCATTTCCAGACTCTAACTCAAGAACCAAGTGATCTAGAATCATGAAACTTTACACAAATGTTGCTTATGACTCAAAGTACTGTTGACCTATTGTTTTGGGGTCACATAGGTTAAAGATCAAGGTCATTGTCAATTTTTTTTACTGGACTAACTCAAGAACCAAGTGACAATGCAATACTATTGTAAGTGCCTATAACAGTGACATCATGCATTACTTTTAGCTCACCTGAGCATGAAGTGCTCAAGGTTAGCTATTGTTGTCACATGATGTCCGTTGTCAACATTTACCTTGTAGACATTCTTGAAGCCATGTTCTTTGCCCTATCATCCTGAAAATTGGTCAGAATGATAATCTTGATAAAATCTCAGTCAAGTTAGAAAATTGGGTCAAGTGGGGTCAAAAATGAGGTAACAGGGTCAAATCTTAGAAAAACCTTGTAGACACCCTAGAATCCATATTTTTTGCGCAAACATCCTGAAAATTGGTCAGAATGATTATCTTGATAAAATTGTGTACGAGATCAAAATTGGGTCAAGTAAGTAAAAAATGAAGGCATATTTTTTGCTCAATTATCCTGAAATTTGGTGAAAATCATTGTCTTGATGAAATCTAGGTCAAGATTGAAATTTGGTCAAGCTGGGTCAAAAATGAGGTCACAGGGTCAAATCTTAGAAAAACCTTGTAGACACTCTAGAGGCCATGTTTTTGCTCAATCATCCTGAAAAATGGTCAGAATCGATGTCTTGATGAATTCTAGGTTAATTTCGAAATAGGGACAAGTTGGGTAAAAAATGAGGTCACAGGGTCAAATTTTAGAAAAACCTTGTAGACACTCTAGAAGCCATATTTTTTGCTCAATTATCCTAAAACTTTGCCCGAATCAATGTCTTAGTAAAATCTAGGTCAAATTAGAAATGGGAGACTTTGGCGTGTTATCTCCCCTGTTTGCTCTGTGGATTAAATCAGAGGTGTTCCAAAATCGTTAGCGGTCCTTTTAGAAATTTTCCTTGGATTTTATCCATAGTTTGTTTGGAGAAGTTGCAAATTTTATTTTTATTATTTCTTTATGCAATTTGTATTTATGATACAATTTTCAATAGCAAAGAAGGAAATTGATGTTTATTTTACGTCAAATGTATCTAATAAATTGCACAATATTTGATTTAGAGCTTATCTTTCAATCTTACAGTGCAAAGAAATTAAGGATAAAACCCAAGGTTACCACTGATTTGGACCCTTCCTCCTTTGGGAGTATTTCAAGGGAGATAACCGACCGATATCCCTCATTGGGTCAAGCAGGGTCAAAAATGAGTTCACAGGGTCAAATCTTAGAAAAACCTTGTAGACATTCTAGAGGCAATGTTTTTGGCTCAATCAGCCTGAAAATTGGTCAGAATCCATGTCTTGATGAAATCTAGGTTAAGTTCAAAATTGGGTCAAAAACGAGGTCACAGGGTCAAATTCTAGGAAATCCTTGTAGACACTCTATAGAACATGTTCTTTGCTCAATCATCCTGAAAGTTGGTCAGAATCCATGTCTTGATGAAATTAAGCTGAAAATTTGGTCAAGTTGGGTCAAAAATGAGGTCATGGGGTCAAATTTTAGAAAAACCTTGTAGACATTCTAGAAGCCATATTTTTTGCTCCATCATCCTAAAACTTTGCCAGAATCAATATCTTGATGAAATCTAGGTTAAGCTAAAAATTGGGTCAATTTGGGTCAAAAATGAGGTCATGTCTTAGAAAAACTTGGTAGACTCTCAAGAGGCCATATTTGTTGCCCAATTATTCCAAAAATTGCTTAGATTGATTGTCCTTATGAAATCTCAGTCTGGTTTGAATTTTGGTCAAGTTTGGTGTAACACTAGGTTGTGAGGTCAGTTTACTGAGGTGAGCGATTTAGGGCCACTATGGCCCTCTTGTTTAAACTTGCATTTCGGTTGGAAATATCTTCGAAAACAAGGCAAATAGAGGTTACAACATAAATGTAATACGTACTTAGTGTATTGTATGAAAACATATCTTACTTGCTTGTGGGAATTGATAATTCCCCGAACCTCATTAGATACTTATTTCATACAAAACAAGTACGTATTATATATGTATCACTTGGATACTTGCTTAAAAAAATTGCTGAGTCAAAAAGGTTGTAGCCCACTTGCAATTGGGCCTTTTGGTATATGAATGAAACTTTTTTGACGGGCTAAGAGATAAACAACAAAGTTAAAAAAGTTTTCATTAATAAATATTTTTTGTAAGCATAATTTTTGGTCCACAATAATTTTTTTCAATAACATACATTGAGAAACAATTTGATTCTTTAACAAAGACAAAGAAAAACAAAGGCATAGCAATCAAGTGTAACATTCAACAGAAATAAGGTCCTCAGTAAAAAATATCAACTATGATAGTGCTTTTTAAATCTCTTGTAAAAAAAGATCCAACCGGGCCTTGCTCCACTGGCTTCAACCCTAATCCTGCTGAATTGTTTTTCTTGAAAAAAATTGCAGTTTTTAGGATATTTCAACCACTTTTTCTCATGTTTTATATGCCAGTCAAAAGATGGGACATATTATATGATCATCTTGTGTGTCCGGACATCTGGGGCCCATTTTACTAAAGATCTTATGATCATTTTTTGCGAAATTCAAAAATCAAGTTGCTTCTATGGTAGTAACAAAATGTGGAATTCTGCCATGCATCATCTCATTGGAATCGTCTTCTGAAGATAATGCAAGACGAAATTCAACAATGAATTAAAAAACTAGGTATGATTTTAGATTTTGACTTGTGATTAATTTTTTGTAAGACGTTTTAGTAAAACAAGCCCCTGGATTCTGTTTGGTGTCTACTTCGTTGTACTTCAAGTCTGACTGGAAACTTGGCAATTATGTTCTTCTCGTAATTACAGAGTGCAGGGTAGCAGGCGTATCTTGAGACAACTTGCTACCTTTTTTGCATAATGTATTTGTAGAAAGCAGGCTGTGTAGACTAAAATCTAAGTCTATACAGTCTGCAAAAGCTGTGCACAGCAAGAAAATGACATTATCTTGCTGTGCTTTGGCCAAAGGAGCTTAAAGTTGGAGAAAACATTGTTAGGCATAAACAAGTTGTAGTTTCTTCATTTTAAATAAAGAATTTTTAAATAATTTTTTCCATCAAGAAAGACAAAATGAAAATACACAAAGTTAATGGCTCACTTTGGTTACGGTTTGTATTGTAGTGTTTATAATGATATTTCTTTTTGAGTTTTGCATGCAAGCTACAAATATGAAATGTTCTGTTGGGAAAAACAACACTCCTTAAAATAAGGTTCTCAGAAAAAGAAGAGATAAATTTCCCCAAAGGCATCAATCATCCAAACTTTGCAGTCAAAAGCAACTCTTATACAAAGAACAAATTTGCTCATAATCAGGGCTAGCAATAATAAAACTTGCTTTTTACTCAACTGAAAATTTACTTAATTTACAAAAACCCAATCCATCAATTCATGCTTTACACAACACTCTGATGGCAGATAAACTAACGCTTTTCCCGCTATTCATGACATATTTCAACCGTACACAAATCTTTTAAAGACAGTATAGACCATGATCAGCCTGCACAGATGTTCAGTCTGATCTTGGCATACACTGCCTGCTTTCTAGTTATCTATTAAGGGGAAAACTTGTGAAAAACTGGTTGAATTGTACTAAATAATAGCAATTTGTTTAAAACAAATTTATATGTAGCAGGATAAATGTTAATCTAAACTAGATAACATTTCAGAGATTAAGAGAGTATTTAATGATTTCATGGAAGTTTGAAACTAAAAACCTAATCACAATGTATGAATATGTGAAGGGGATTCATAAAAGAGTGTGATTAGATTTTTAGTATCATACCTCCATGAAATCAACAAAAATTCTCTTAATATTGTATAATTTAATTTCTTAAAGTAAAAATTTAAAGAATTACCCCCAAATACTACTTACAAAAAAGTTTCGTAATTAGATTTTTTCCATTGAGTAATGAAACCAATTTCTCAGCCAATCAGAATGTACAAATGTTGATGGACACAACTTAAATTACAAGAGCACCGCCTACGGGTGCCTACGCTCGGCTGTCAAGAGCTGGATGGTGGGAAAAAATCTAAGTCGAAAAAGGGGCATAATTTGCACAAAATGCATCTAGAGTTATCCCCCTTGATAGTATAGGTTGCTCTTTTGATGCTGAACATGTGTGCCAAGTTTCAAGTGAATGCCATCAGTAGAACCAGAGATATAACAAAATGTCAAAGTTTTCGCATGACGACGACGACAATGACGACAACACAGAGGCTATAGCAATACCTTCGGTTCTCTCCAAAAACAGCCGAGCTAAAATTATTGACTGGTGAAAATAAATAACATAATATTTACAATAACATCATATCTTGATAAAAGAAAAATTTTAGGTTTGATTTATGAATTCTTTCATTGATAATCAGATGTCATAATTTCACACCATGTCTGATTTGAATTTTGAAGAAAAACTTTTTAAAGGGTATTAAAATCAAATTGAACAGGATGTCTATGTGAAACACCATTTCTCCTGAGACAGTAAATTTTTCAAAAGTTTGATCTGGACAGTTGACCTTGACCTTGTCAAATGGCCTTGTGTATCACCCAGATCCATTACCATGCCAAATATAAACATTGTATCTTGAATAGGCTTGAAGTAATTGGTAATGCTAAACTTTTGGTTAAATATTGCAGACGGACAGACAACGGAAAACACTATAATGCTCTAATTTTTTTATTTTCATTACTAACTGTATTCAATGTCTTTGGATTACGATCAGTATAACATTTTATAATCTGGTAACAAATTGAATAGAGCAGTAAATTGTAATACAACCACTATATGAAGAAATACAACCAATGTGTCAATATTTTTACCGTAACAAACTTTAACCAGCATTACCAGCAAAAACTTTTTTAGAACAAGCTATTTTAAAGAGGTTGTGGGTGTCAAAATTTTTGTTGATACAATATTTTGAAATCTTTGTCTTTTAGAAAAAGAGACTATTAAGGATAACTAGACTGCTGCAAAGTGGACTAATACCTCCCTACAAGCTTAAGTGCTTGTCAATAATGAAAAGCCATTTTCCACCAAAGGGCCATAACTATGTAAAAAGTCAATTAACCAAAATTTCACTTGCACATCTCTGCCTCATACTGATCACATCTGTAAAGTTCCAATGAAATCCGCCATTAGTTGTTGAAAAATCAAGTGGAAAAGAAAATGCTACATAAGGACAGACGGCCCAACAAGCTGACTCCTATATACCCCCCCCCCCAACATAGTTTAAGGGGGGGGGGGGGTATAAAAAAGAAATTGGTCAGGTTTCGCAAACATTTGACCTTGACAGATTACCTTGAACTTGTAAGATAACATTAATATTGGTATCAATAGATGTGCATTTTTATGCTTGATATGAGCTTTGTATCTTGTATAGGCTGAAAGAAAGTGCCATTGTTTAGTATTTTGGTGAGTAGTTGACCAGTAAAACATGGGTGTTGAAATACAAGTTTTCTCCAGTGTCCTTGGACAAATAAAAGTCTACTTCCTACTTGGTCAGGATCAAAATGAACTTGTCCTTAAAAGTGGAATGATAATTATTGAGAAAACATTGTTTTTAATGAAGAAAATGCTGTGACCCAGCATTTTCTTCATTAAAGACAATGTTTTCTCCCCTTTGGTACAAACATTAGGGTGACATTTCTCCTAGATCCTTTTAGTACTATATCAAGATTTGCTCTGGTATTTACATGTCCACTGACAAGCTGCCTACAAAAAATATACTTGCCGGCAAGTGAAAAAGCCCATGTCGGAAAAGTCGGGTATGGGAATTCCACACCCCTGGTTCCGCAATGTGCGGAAGTCATGAACTGTAAGAGTGTTAACTGAGGTTTCCTGATGATTTCATTGGAAACCTCAGTCAACATTGTGAAAGATCATGAGTTCCAAAATGTTGCAGAACTAATACTGGTCTACTACCTTAAGTTTTATTGTAAGATAGATGAATGAACAGACAACAGTAAAACAATATGCCCCCAATCTTTCAATGTAAGGCCATAAAATACATATTTTAACTGTACTATAGCTGAATCAGGCTAAAGTTGGAATGTTTTGGATGCCTAACATAAGAAAACATCACCTATGAAATTAAGGTAGTGGACCCGAAATAGATCCCTAACATCTCAGAACACATGATCTTCCACAATATTGACCGAGGTTTCCTAATGAAATCATTTGGAAACCTCTGTTAAAATTGATAAAGTTCATTACTTCCGAAACTTTGCAAAACTATTACGGGTCCACTACCTTAAGAAGTAACGAAAATTATTAGCATAATCTGTGAAGAGTAAAACATGATAGACAACATTAAGATAGAAAACTTGAGAGGTTAACCCAGTACCAGGATAACAAAATTATAGACAGGGCCAAATTGTTAGACAATGACAGATGACAATTTCAAGATGAAATTTGTATTTCTTGGTATTCCTGGACAGAAAATATTGTGAATATGGGGGAATTTCTTGTAACAAGCAATTTCTTCATTTTCCATTGTTTTCCTAAGCTATTCACTCGAGGAGCACAAATTTATTAGAATGGGTTAAATCAATAATGTACGTACAACATAATTGAGTTTTACCAACCCTTCATCTTAAACAAAAATCTTATACAGTCAAGAGTAACATAGAAATGTGACCTGCCACAAAACCAGGGACCATCTAGAAACTTTCAACCCTCATTTGACTGCATATAAAACAAGTTGCTTATTTTATCAGGGTTTTAAAGGGCACCAATTTTGTGAGTCTGAGACCCAAATTAGTAGCCTGAACCCTAAAAACTATCTGATATGAGTCATAAACAATTCTCTTGGGATCAGCTTTTAAAAAAAAATTGAAGACTATTTTCTCATTTTATATGTGATTGCTATGCAACATTTATTATGACGTCACGTTTTTGGCTCCAATTACATGGCCTCAGATAAATGAACAAAGAGTATATAAAGTTTTGGTTATTTCACTGGTTAGGCGATAGTTAATCAAATGACGATTTACCATTATTCCTAAATAAACCACCAATAAGCATTAAAGAATTTTTTATAATTTCCCACACAGTCCCTTTTTCCATGACATGTCAGTAATAAATAGAAACACTAGAAACAGAGTATTTATCAGGACTTTGTGGTATTATGTCGAGGAGAATTATTTCTGTCGTTAACACTTGGTGCTCTCAATCGTGATGACTGGGAATGCATTTTTCTAAAAAGTTCCTTGAATTTATTTTCTGGGAAGAGCGTTTCTATCACTCCTTCAAGAATTACATAAACTAGTCGACGATTTAAACTCCGAAACTGGAACATATCAAATATTCGAGTCACCCCTATTCTGATTGTCTCAGCACCGAGTAATGTACGAAGTTCATCTGAAAGACAATCAAGCATTTTTTTCTGAAACTTCCATCTTTCAGAGAAAAAACCAACAGCATTAAATATTATCAAATCATCATGAAATGTATTTAATTTTATTTATTACAACTACTTGAATACATCAACAGATTTGGTTGGTTAATTTTCAGTCTTGCCAATGGTGAGATACATATTAGAATTGCCCTCTTTTAGTCTACAGATTAAATGTCGCATATAAATAAGCTTTTTCTTTTGAGTGGCTTAAATAATTTATCCATATAAAATTACAAAGACTTTGAAATTCCCATTTTTATTGCATTTTTTTTAACTTTTGAAAAGAAGCGTAAGCAGTTTATTTTCTTCTTGCTAGATTCATTTCATTATAAGCAATGATGATTTTTTGACAATAAATCATGAGTTCAATTGCCTATCATGTAGAGACACTTGTTTAGCAATCATGGTGTCCATTTATACGTCAAGTGTCAGTTCAACACTTCTGTTAGTGCCTATATATATATATATATATATATATATATTTATATATATATATATATATGAGCACTTAAATAGTTTTGCACTGACCCCTCAAATATTTGCCACGTATATATCCTACCTGGTATACTGCCCAACATTTTAGTTCGACACACCACTCTCGTTCTCATTACTGTATTATGGTCTCTCTCAGGTCTAGGTTCTGCTAGGTTACCTTCTGGCCAAAATGAATCTCTGTAATATATTGGATTTGTTTACAGATCTTCAATTGATAGATTGCTTCTTTCTATCAACAAATTCCATGACCAATCAAACTATTCATTTCACAAGAGCATGGCCTACCAATGCCAACGCTCAGCTGCAAGTGCTGGATAATGTATAAAATCTCTTACAAAAATGATTTCTGAGTTATCTCCCTCAATAGACTAGTTAGCCCTTGTGATGGGGAACACTCATGCAAAGATATCTTCGATTAGAAGAGATATGACCAAGGCTAAAGTTTGTCATGCCAATATCTATGCCAACACCAATGTGAACAATGCTAGGGTGATGACGATACCATAGGTTTTTTTCTAAATATAGCTTAGCTAAAAACGACCCCAACAGACATTTTTGTGGAAGGGGGACTTAAACTTCATTAGATCTGGTTGCAAATCAGTAGTGGCGGACTAAATGAAGTAACTATGGCTCATTCAAGCTGTAATGCTAATTTTTAGATTAGCCACTGAACATTTGCTTTTAGCTTTTTAGGTGCATTGCTATATAATTTAGAGTCAGATGATGTTTAAAAATCTGAGTGCCAGCCATGTAAGAGTTCAATGAACTATTGACCATCAATTGTGGGAATTCAATCTCAAATTTTCAAGTAATAGAGAACTACAAATTTCAATAAGCGCTTCTCTTTTATATTTTGTCATTCACTCAATATCCTCTATTTAAAATTGCCATGATTAGGCATGTCATGTCTAACATGATATTTGTAAAACACAGATGCCGGCAAAACAGCAAATTTTTTAAACTTTTGACCTTAATAGATGACATTGACCTTGTCACATGATATCAACTTTGGTATCTGCAGATGCCTATTGATGTGATCTGTTGTCATGCAAAATATACACTTTGTACCTTAAAAAGCCATGAAGTAATTGGCAATGTTGAGTAATTGGTAAAGTTTTGCAAACAGACAGATGGACAGACAGACAAGCAGACAACAGTAAAACAATATACCCCAAATCTTATCCATGCAGGGGAATAAAAATCACAGTGGAATAATCTTTAATAAAAGCAATGCCAATCTCCTGTCCTGAACATGGCTATCTAATCTAGATCTATTCAAACATAATTCATATGTGAAAGGCCCGGTGGGACACACCTATAACTGCCTTTATATAGACACCTATAACTGTTTCCTGCTGTGCCATTGATGTATGATTTTACCTGAAAGACTTGATATATTCTGCTACCTGTTCGGGTGACGTCATCCAGTCAACATGGTCAATGATCTTTCTGTAATAACAAGAGATGTTTGTGAAATATTTATGCCCCCATAAAAGCAGGTCAATAGCCTATTCTTTGTCAATCAACGAAGGTTAATAGCTCACAAAATATGATGAGTAGAGTTATGTTTCTTGTGCATTGCACTTCTCCTCAATGAGATCTATCCACCTGTGAAGTTTCATGATTCTAGCTTGCATACTTTATAAGATATACTCCAGACAAAAAGCGGTCTAAGGACGAACCGATCGTTTTACTGATTGACCGACAAGTACAAAGCAATATACCCCCTTTTTTTCGAAGGGGGGGCATAAATACAACAAGAGGACCAAGATGGTCCTAGATCGCTCACCTGAGTCTCTTTGACCCCTGAGACATCAAATTAATTGGATAGGCAGTTGTCAAAAAGAAGATAATTGCCTCAAATCAATACCATGGAACGTTTTCAGCGTAGTCTAGAGCAAGACAGATATGCCTTTTTGCTCTTTGATTCTATGTAACAAGAGGACCATGATGGTCCTATATCGCTCACCTGAGTAGGTCACTCATAACTTGTCATCCATGTTATGAATACCAAAATTTGTTTGATGTACATTTAGGGTGGTTAAATTTTGTCCTACTGCAATTTGATTTTTTTTAATTTTCGTAAATTTTCAACTTTTCTCTTACCATGGCAAGTTCTTTAGTAGACCTACACAAAAAGAACATCCATGCTAAGTTTAAAATTGATTGGTCTAATGGTTAAAGAGAAAAAGAATTTGTTCTAAGATTTTTGGTAATTTATGCAATTTTAAGTCTTTCCTTTACCATGGAAACAAGAATTTTTCAAGAAATGAAATTATTTTAACAACTTTTGAAGAGCTTCACCCAAGGATAATCCCTGCCATGTTTCAGCTTGATTGGCCAATTGGTTTGGGAAAAGAAGAATTTTTTTTAAGACTTTCAGTCATTTTTTGCCATTTTCAGACATTCCATTACCATGGCAACCAGAGTTTTTTGATAAAATTAAATTATTTTAACAACTTTTGAAGGGCTTCACCCAAATATCATCCCTGCCAAGTTTCAGCTTGATTGGCCTAGTGGTTTGGGAGGAGAAGAATTTTTTCTAATATTTTTAGGCATTTTCGGCCATTTTTAAGACTTTCTGTTACCATGGCAATCAGAGTTTTTGATGAAATTAAACTTTTTTAACAACTTTCGAAGACCTTTACCCAAGTATCATCCCTGCAAAGTTTCAGCTTGATTGGCCTTGTGGTATAGGTTAAGAAGACTTTTTTCTAATATTTTCAGCCATTTTCGGCCATTTTTCAGATTTTGCGTTACCATGGAAACTAGAGTTTTTAATGAAATTAAATTCTTTTAACAACTTTTGAAGAGCTTCACCCAAGTAACATCCCTGCCAAGTTTCAGCTTGATTGGCCAAGTGGTTTAGGAGGAGAAGATTTTTTTCTAAGATTTTCGGCCATTTTGGGCCTTTATGTAACCATGGCAACCAGAATTTTTTGATGAAATTAAATTCTTTTAACAACTTTCAAAGAGCTTCACCCAAGGAACATCCCTGCCAAGTTTCAGCTTGATTGGCCCAGTGGTTTAGGAGAAGATGTTTAAAGAAATTGTTGACGGACCGACTTTGTGCTTAGGTGAGCTAAAAATCAAGGGGTCAGCACAAACTATTGTAAATGCCTATAAATATTTTTGCACTTACAATAGTGTTGCGCTGACCCCCAAAAAGACGTTTTCGTATAGCTGACGAATAAGCAAACTCATACAATTTTATACTACATCTGTTGCTAAGCGGACTCGTCCCCCCCCCCCCCCCCCCCACACACACACACACACCAGCACTTTGTCTAAGTTCCGTAAACAATTTTCAGACAAAGTTCAATTTTGACATTGACCTGCGTGACACAAAAAACAATAAGGCAGCTCCTTAGCTCATGGGTAACGTTTTTATTAAGTTTCATGATGCTAGGTAACTTTGTTCTTGGGTTGAGAGATCTTGAGTCTGGAAATGAAAAAAGGTCTTCGTACAAACAGACAGATGTATGGACAGACAGGGTAAAACCAATAGATCCCCATCTTCTTCATTTTTGGGGGTATAATGATGCATTCATTGAACATAATGACACAACAATAGCATTTTCTTCAAATGGTTGACTTTGATAAGAAACCTTGACCTTTGTAGTGCAATTTAATTGTACATTGATGACATGTAATCTCAAGTCAAATACATGTATGTAGTATCAAATTTTCTTTTCATTTTTTTTTTTATTTTAAACAGCACTTACTTGTTGATTCTGTCCCCCATTGTCGTCTTGATTAACTGTTTCAAAAACCGTACAATTTGACGTCTCAACCATTGGTTTTTGTGTCGTAAATCAAACACTTCGTCCATCAATAACAACATTATTCGGAGTGGAATGTTTTCTTCTAGCTGTAAAAAAAGAGCTCCAGGTTAAAGGAGAAATTTCAATTCCAAAATGTTTTCTATTGCCACTTTTTTTCTTCATCATGTCCTAAGTTGAGGGTTCTAATTTGTTTTTTTAAAGGGGTAAATCAAGGTTTTAATCAGGCAACAAACAGGGTCCAAAGGACTCAATCTTTGGGATCTTAGGGGTCATTTTTTAAATCTTTAGAGTCCCAGCTTTAGGTAAGGACTTTTTCTTTTAGTATTTTGTAGGTTTATAGCTATTCCATGGTTAAAGGTAAAGAAACTGATAGAAGTATATAGATATAAGGGACTCAACTTCAGAAAAGAATTGGGAGTATATAGAACTCACATCACATAGTTTTGAGGGTCCTGACTACTTATTTTTGTGTCTCAGATGTGTAAATCCTGTGTCCCTTAAATTTGGTAAATGCTACTTTTAACATTTTAACATTTTTTACCTTGCAGCACTTTGAGAATCTATGTATTTGTTCTATGTTTTTCTCACACTGGTATTGCCCAAATATCCTCTCTAAGTTGCTCATCACACTGGGCTTTACCATTACATTGACGGGAAAAAGGCCAGAGAGTAAATTTGCATATGTAATATGAGCCTGTGCATGACATTTCCTACAATTTGACATGTGCGTAAAGTACAAACTTTTGGCAGCCTAGACAGCTACAAACTGTATATATAATTACCTGATGGTCTACACATACTTTATCCTTGTCATGCTGAATAAATTTTGGCTATAAATTTTCATCAAAATCAAAGGGCAAATAATATAAGCAATGATATTACCAACTGCAGGTCATTTTTTATTTGAAACACTAAATCTATTGACAATTCTGGTTTGAAAGTAAGAAACAGGTGGTTAAGACTAATATCAGACTGCACATATGTGCAGGCTGATGTTTGTCTATGGCTCCTGCCAAATCAGGAATATTCCGAGTTCAGCATGACACGGGTTAATACCATATTTATCTACAAAATGCATAGTGAAGATTCTGGTCAACTTGTTCGAAATGTCACATACAGGCTCATACATAAATATTGATTGATTGATTGAATGGAGTTTAACGACGCTTTCAACATTTTTTCAGTTATATCGCGACAGCTGGAGCACCTAACAATGGATCCCTGGTATTTCTCTCACCAGTAAAAACCATCACATTCTTTCCTAGCCTCCAGCTGCTATCTCACATAGGTCTACGATTATCAACCCATTGGTGAGAGACAAATAGTCGGAAAGAATGAGTGCCGCCGTCGGACATAAATATTGATCTGCAGCCAAATGATGAAGTGTTAGATGTACTGGATGAGACACTGATGGTGCCTATATTATTGTTTTTTCTTTAATGCTTTTTGGAGATTTTCGCGAAATAACAGTAAAATGTCATTTCATGAATTACTGCCTAATCAGTGAAATTATCAAAAACTTATACCCCCTTTTGTTCTACACCCTATCAATGCTATCTGATGTCATCTAAATAGAGCTCAATATATGCAGGGTCCAAAGAATCCACTCGTCCGCTCGTATTTACGAGTAAGAAGTCCCGGAGGACGAGTAGAAATTCTAATGCAGTCGTCCTCCCGGACGAGTAAATAATGAATGGCATTAAATCATTATGTCTTGTGTAAGGATAAAAATAGATAAAATACAAAAAAGACGCTTCGAAAAAGTTCGCGGCGATAGAAGTTCGCAACAACTTGAACTGTAAACAGCCATGTACTTTGATGTCTAAAAATTAAACTTCCGGTTTTCGCATGATATAACCCGGTACCCGAACTTCGTAAATACAAATCGATCTCGCGATCAAGGAAAGTATCGAAATAAAAATTAATTTTCCCATGTTTTGTTGATAGCTACTTCTTTGTCGCATATGGCCACAATCATTGAATTTTACTCGAAAATCCATGATATTGTATGTTTACAAATTAGATTTTTTTTTCTTGTCCCTATCATTTTACTGGTAATTATTACCCGGAATTTAAAGTTTTTGAATGTCGCAAAATTTCTACTTTCGTTTCGTCTGCACTTCAAGATGACGTTTCCAGATACAAAACATGGTCTTCAACGATCCCTTGGCCTATTGCAGGGCGAGTGACAGTCAAACCAGGATGAGTTACTTTTTCAAGTCACTTGCCCTGTAGGACGAGTGCCTTTTTCTGAATTCTTTGGACCCTGATATGACGTCACCATGAATGTTGCATAGCATTTACATACAAAATGACGCACTTTGAGAAAATTTGTCCTAAAATTTTCACATTTTGTCTCGTTGGTTGCATTAAAGAAATAGAAAAATTATTTGTGGTTTGAGTAAAATGCATTTATATTTCATTTCGTGAACAAGAAAAGCTATATTTTTCACTCATGACTCTGTCACTCCTGAAAATATAATTTTGGCTGTTCACAAAATAAAATATATATCAATCTTTCACTAAAACAAACGATTATCCTCCATTTCTCCAAGCCCACTTTTGAAGTGTATAAATCTCACCTCTAGGTCCAGCCCAGCAGCCACTTTGTGTCCGTGTGTCGGAGATCGTGAATTGGAACTAACAGACTCCTACAAAACATTTACAAATAATGACATTATCAAATGTGACCCGTCTCACGAAAAGGGACCATCTTGGTAGTGCGTAAAGCGTTGACCATAGTCAGACTGTGCGGCCTGCGCAGACTGACTAGTGTCGAAACTTTTTGCCCCGTGCCTATTTTCTGAAACTAGAATGTTCAATCTACCTTCCATTAAAAAAATTTTTGAAATGCGACTTCTGGTTGATCTATGCTGGATCAAATCTCTTTTTCAATAATTCCCTTTTCGCTTGACGGGTCACAAATATTGTACAATAAATAGTGAGATGAGACAGAGAACAGTAAATCAGGTTTTCATTTGTGAGACTTTTATTTTGCCATCGTTTACAACTCATGGAACACAAGAAATCCTAAACATCGCTCTTTTTTAATGGATAATGAACAAATTGCTGTGGTCAAAAGTGCCGTTGCAGCTAGTTCCAACCATTTTGCTTAGGAATATGAGTATATTAGATTCTACTAAAATTTGAACTTGACAAACTTCTGTCAAGCTTGAAGGTGCACAAAATTTGACAAAATGTACTGAAATTACGGTAATTTGGAGAATGCTTTTAAATTTATGCTCTTTTGCCCCTAAAACTTTTGTCTAACAACTGCAGTATGCGTGACATAATATATGTGGAGAGAATGTTTGTTTTAAACCTCACATATTCGTACAGTGTGATTAGGCTTTAAAGATCAAATGAAAAGCTAATTTTGGAATGTGTGTTTAAAACATCTCCTGATAATTATCAATGAAATAAGGCGACACAAAAAGATCGCATCGAAAAAAACCAATTTAAAAGAACGGTATTGACAAAAATACGACCGTGATTTATTGGAAAATTTTACCTGGCCAGAAATACGAACACGCACATGCGCAAAAGCTATGACGTCACTGCGAGGGATTCCCCGTTCTAAATAAACAAAGAGCGCATCGTAAATATGACCACTTTCAAATGAAACGAAGAAAAATCTATCCTGTTACCCACTTATCCACATGTTCAACTGAGATCGTACGAGCCCACTCGCTTTGAAGATGTAGTATCATCACAGTCTGAATCCGAGTCAAAAATGTAGGGTGAAGAAATCGGGTCAGACCGTTACCTGACACGCCGGACGATCAAATCGGGAATAGCTCTCCGAGTCTAATCTATTGTGCAACATTTAATTTCAACCTACCAATAAAATGGTTATTCATGATATACCTAAGATATGTCACATGTTTTTGTGGAAAATTCATATTTCGTTGCATTTTTTTTCCGTTGTTGTTGTTTTTTTGTTTTTTACGGTGCAAAGAAAATTTTTATTCTAAAGTTAACCACCAGAATGGGCTATGAAACTATACAAATCGTTCTTTAGCCCCCTAAATGTTGCAAGCGCAGCTGTATTAAAACTATATCTATGGCATTCTAGTCGCTTGGATAGAATATAATGTATATCTTACCTATTCTGCGGTGTTTTCGAATTTCAATGCCGATTTTAGCGTTTGGGCATTATTCCACCAAACGTAATTTATCCATGCGATCACAATTATCCATTATTCAACCTCCATTAACAGAACTTTTATTGTTCATTTATTTTTTGTCACAGCTGTTTGCGCTTTCTTTAAGTCTCATTTTTTTATGATTTAAATATAAAGTTAGATATCACCCTAGACTCTTACACCGTTGCAAGAATTAAAAAATAAAGGAGAAAGATAAACAGAAGTCCTTTCATAAGCCGCAAATCACATGTGTAAGTGTCATAAAGATCATCTTTTCTTACGCAACGTTCCATAACACTTGTCAAGTTTCTTTGAACTGTCCGTGTCGATGCACCAATCAATTGTCCATGTCATATATTGATAAGCCCCTAATCACATGTGCGTGTCGCCTTTATTTTGGTCAATATAACAGACCACATGACAAATTTTCTTTGATCTATCCGTAACAATGCACTTATCAATTACCCATGTCACTGATATTTTTTTTTTTAAATTACGCATATATTCTCAAACTATCACGCAAACAGCGAGAAATTTCAGTTGACACAATCTGAACTATCTCATACACAAAAAAACACTTTTTTCGACATGCTTCAAAACAGTGCAGCTATAGATTTGAGAAAGCTGAAATTACGTTTCTAATGTCAAATCGATGTCAAGAGAAGAAATGGTGAAAAAAGTCATTTTTAATCAATCAAATTCTAAAAAGCTGTTTTATATGAGAATAACAAAATCAGTACATAGTTTCGTGGTTTATTCCCTTTGTCTTAACCCATTTCGTGTACACTATAAAAATATTGGGTAAGATGAAAAATTCCCATTAGTTCAAAAGAAAGAAAGAAAGAGAAATGACATCCATAATTTAGTTCATTTATTAACGTTCCATCCGTTCGTAGATTCTTTCATCAACCAATTCATTTATTCTTTCTTTCTTTCTTTTGTTCATTCATTCATTCCCTGATAACTTTATATCTTGAGGTCATTTTATTTCTTTAAGTTTTAAGTATTACTTCTTGCTACTGATGCAAATCATACATGAAATAGAGCTTACCCTGACGCCTTCAACTATGCATAAAAACGTCCCCTGACCCAAGGTTTTAATGCCCAGGAGAGCAAAATGGTGCAATTTAGCGCTAGGAAATTTGAGCTGTCACGTCATTTTAATGCGTCAATGGTTATCAAAAGTGTGTCATGCTATTGATATTAGTTAAGTTAAAACTGTCTCTTCAACACCTGAATTGATTGTCAGTTAACAAACTCCGGCGATCGGATTGGCGATCGTAATTGGCAGTTTACTATTAATCTTCAATACTTGATAGTCACGGGTTTACACCAAAACAATAATTGGTGAAATGACGTTGCTAAAGTTATTTTTCCATAGTAGATGGTGTTAGGTGAGTCTCTTTTCTATTCTTTTTGGACTACTCTCGGTTCATGCTCTCGCTTCTTTAGAGTCCTACCCTGATCTAACGGGAACGAAAAGAGGATAATTCCCGAAGTATTTAGGTTGCGACATCCAGGGGCAACACAAAAATGTAAAATTCAAGTACTTTATCGAGTGGAATTTATCATAAATCGATCTAAAATACGTAGCCGCTGACAAATTGTTTACTATGCCAGTATTATCTATCCCTCGCGGTGACGTCACATGCCTCAGTCACGTGACCAAGAAGTTATCAAGGACCGGCTACAGGTGTGATTATCGAAAATTGTGAAATTCACAGTTATAAAAAATCATTTTTTTTATTCTGGATACTGCATCGTATTTAATTTGTACTTATGAATACATAAAGAAACGGTTGTAAACGCTTTTCATTTGACCTTTAAGTTTTATACCTCCATAAAATTAAAACAAATACTGCATACATGTCTGAATTGTTTTGGGTTTTTTCATTTTTTGTTATTTCATGACTATGACCATACATTTTAAAGACAAATGTGTGAATGACATATCCAACATTTTAACATGTGGGTAATGTACAAACATTGAGTCTCATAGAAAGCAAAAAACAACAACTTGAATTTAAATGAGGGCTTGGTAATGTCACACACACGCTCAAATGGTGTTTGCATTTCTATGGCTGTGTGCAGTAACAAGGGTTAAGGGGCAAGGCCAGTTATTCGCTAATTGTCATGCGCGATAAACTTAACCCTCTTATTTTGTGATCCTGTCATGCAACAAGCTTTTTATCCCATCAGAAACGTGTTAAACAGCATGACCTACTTTAGTGACCAAGCCAACATCCTATACCTATCATGCCAATTTAACTTACCCCTCGTAATTTTGTCATTCCGTCATGTGACAAGCTTTTTATCCCATCAGGTACATGTTTTACAGCATGCCCTACTTTATTGACGGAAGTCTTCAGTGGATTTACTATGGTGTCCATCTGTAAACATAACACATAAAAAGAATCAGTCTTGAGGTTTTCTTTGAGACAAGCTGATCTGAAACAACTCTAGAATAGCAAGAGGATCATGATGGTCCTATATTGCTCACCTTCCTATCTTTGTCTAAATTAAAAATTATCAAATATTTTCCAGCAAAAGTCATAATTGTACTTGACCAAGTCCAAGATTTGTAGCCTGTAAAGTGTAAACAAGCAAATTGTTATTAAAGCCCTTTTCCTGTGATATGGCAGAGATCCTTCCCATTTTCAAAAGAGTTCATCATTGTGACCTGACAAACATTCTGACCAAGTTTCATGAAAATTGAACCATATTGGTGGCCTCTAAAGTGTAAACAAGCAAATCATCATTAATGCCCCTTTTCCTGTGATAAGGCACCGATCCTTCCCAAAAGGGATCATCCTTGTGACCTGGCCAACATTCTGACCAAGTTTCATGATGATTGGGCCATATTTGCGGCTTCCAGAATGAAAACAAGAAAATTGTCACTAAGGCCCCTTTTCCCATGATATGGCATGGATCCTTCCCATTTTCAATAGGATTCATCCATGAGACCTGACAAAGATTAATGATGATTGGGTCATATTTTTGGCCTCTAAAGTGTAAATTCTTAAATTGTTGATGTCTGACGACAGACGCCGGACAACACAGGACAGACATTCAATGATCAAACAAGATGTGTTTTTGAAACACTAATGCCCCCGTAACGGCTTTTTTTTTTCAAAGTTTGACCTTGACAGATGACCTTGACCTTGTCACATGACCTTGACTTTTGTACCAGCAGATGCGGATCATTGAGATCTATCATCATGCCAAATTTGAGCTTTGTATGTCAAATACTTTTGGAAAAAAGGCAAAGGTTAAGTTTTCGGACAGACGGACGGACAGACGGACAGTCGGACAGACAGACGGACAGACAGACGGACATCAGTAAAACAATATGCCCCTGATCTCTCGATACGGGGGCATAAAAAGCTCACCTTGAGCACAATATGCACAGGTTAGCTAAAAATGCTATTAAGTGAGCCTTTTCTATTCCAGACTCAGTTAAGATCATCTAGTCTGAAACAAAAACGAATAACAGATTCTTTTTCTCTCATAAACATGTGTTTTGTACATTTAAAAACAAAATTTCTGAATGCCCAGATGAAAAGAATGCAGCCAAACACAAAGATAATAATCTGGTTACATGTGTGAACTACTTTTTTATGTTTTCCCCTAAAACATAGTATCCAAATATGTATATGATTCTCACAATAAAGGATAAAAGAGGGGTAAGCGGAAAACTATCTATAGGCACTCACAATAGTATTGGATTGATCTCTCATTCAATCTTATCCTGAACAAATAATAAATGCCTGTTTAACCCTTGTCATGATAAACCTAGACTATTCTGCTTCGACAGGAGGTATAGACAAAGATCAGCCTGCACATATGTGCAGTCTGATCTTAGTTCATACAACCTGAATTTCATTTTTGAACCAGAAAGGTGTAAAACAATGCATTTCCAAAACTAATACTCACTCTCATTTTGGTATTTTCCGGTGCTTTTAGCACTTTGATTTTACATTCATTTTGCAGAGATTTTTATTCAGCATGACAAAGATTAATCACACTGACCTTTCTAGCGAGATCACTTTTATGCCTTTCCCACATGCCTGGGGCGAGAAACTTCATCACATAATCTTTCACACCCACATTCTTGTCCCATAATTCTGGGTTTAACAATGTCTGTAAATACCCATCCAATGCTTTTCTTCGTTTCTCAAGGAATTCCTGACTCATATTTTTTAAAATTGATTTTGGAGGGAGGCTGGGTCCATGAAAATGAGGCAACTGAAATAAAAAAGGTAAAATTTCAAATATTGCCAAGGTCAATGACAAATATCTTGCTCATCCCAAGTAGGCTACGAAAAACTAATTTTCTGCTGCATTGTTAAATTGGTTCGGGCTGGGCAGAGCCCAAATATAGTTCAAGCAGTATGGTAAAACAAGAGCACTGCCCACAGAATTCAGAACATCACAGGGTCATTTCTGTAAACTGCAACAGACCTCGGATGTATGTAAGGCGGATGGGTATGTAACAAAATTGTGTATTTTGTTAGGCGCAAACAGTGTAAGAAAAACTAGCACCAAAACAACTGGCGCTATCTTTAGATTTATTTCTTTTACAGTAAATAACAGCTGAAAAATTTTAATTTTTGAGAATGACAAATCATTCTCAAAAATAAAGAATTTTCAGCCGTTACTTTAGAATCTTAAGATATTTATATAAGGATACAATGGTTTCACTTCAGTGACTTAAACAAGTAACGTTGGCAACATCAAATGTTTTTTACTTAAAGTTTAGAGGGCTAACGCCATTTCAACTGACATCATCGACTTTTTCCAAGGTTTTCCTGTAATTTTTTTAAAAAAAGTCCATCTATGTACATCAGAGGTTGATCTTGGGATTTGCCGAATGAAGTTCCGAATGTGCCAACGGGTGCAAACACTTGACTGCAGGTGAATAATAAAAAGGGGCATAACTCTTACAAAAATATTTTCAGAGTTATCCCCTTTGATAGTCTGGATAGCTCTTGTGATGGTCAACACACATGCCAAGTTTCATGAAGATATCTTCAATAACAACAGAAATATGAAGATTAAAGTTTGTCAAGCCAACACTTATGCCAACAACAAGGCAAATGACTCCAAAGTGATCACAACAACTTTGATGTTTTTTTTCAAAAACAGATGAGCTAAAAATCTTGGTAGAGGTTCAATAGATATAGAGGATATTGAATGAGTGGTCATGGAATACTGAATTTATTAAACGAGTCATCAATTAACAAATAAAAACGACAACACATTTTATATTCTATTTATAATATGACCAGAATTTTTGCGAAAAAAATCGTCAAAATTCAACATTTCAATTTGCAGCGAAACTTATAACGCAGTTTATAACTGACGTCACCATATATACATTATGACATCATTTTTGCAGTTACAAAATAGCGTAAATTCGATCACAGCTAATTTGCATAGTTATTCCACTAGTGTAATAACACCTGTGTATTATCAAAAATATTCAACTGGGTTATTTCACTCCCGTGATGTAGGTCATATTATAAAATACTTAATACAAAATGTAAGAGTTCTTTACATTCTTGATTAAGAAAAGAGTAGAGCTTCATATTCTTCCAGCTTTTATTCAATGTTACTTAACAGTTTGTCATGTGAGATTTAAATTCCCATTTCTTTTGTTATTATAAGTAAAAGAAAAAAAGCTAACCACCTTTTCAGCCATAATCATTTGTAAGTCATGAAAATCGCTGTATCGTCGATAAACATCCCAAATCTCTTCTTCATTGGCAAAGACCCGTTTAACGCGTATAGAGAACACAGCATATGATTTACCCGTCTTTTCTGACTCTCGTATAATACCTACAAGATAGGTAAAACATCATTACTTTCCTTATTAATCCTTATTTTTTGCCTACATGGACGAAAATCAATTATTAAACCCATTTACATCAAGTTTGAGATCTAAAGTTAACTTTATGGGTTAGTGTAAAATATCATATGTACAGGTATAAGTACTTACAATAGTTTTAATTTCTTCTAACTGTACAACATTTAAAATTTATGATGACCAATATTTACAAAACATCATTAGATTGAAGTTGAGCCTGTGCTTGACATTTCCAACAATCTCACATGTTTTGAGGCACAAACTTTGAGCAGATTAGATAATGACACAATGAAATAAGAATATATGCTGTCTGCCCATGAGCAATTAAGGCCTTATCTATAAAGCGCACAGTGAAGACCCTGGTCAAAACTGTGCGGCTGCACAAGCTGGCCAGAAGCTTTGCTTTGTGTACTTGTGAAATTGTTGGAAATGTCACAGAAGACTCATTTGTTTTTCTGCAACATATTTTAATTTGGACAAGTCCAAATATTTTATCAAGGTGGCAAACTGTCACTAGATACGCCCTTTACACTGCTGAATGTCCAAGTATGAAAAAACAACAAAGGGAAATAACTAGAAAATTAAGCGCGATTGAGTTCTTGTGCACTGCATTCTAAATCATGAGATGAACATAACTTGCAAAGTTTCAAGTGAATTAAACATAAGGTGACACAATCAAGCTTTGGACAAAAAAAGGATGCTGGAGCTGGGCGCAGGGTACCAGTCGCAACAGGTGATCACATAATACATCCAATTTTTTGACGAGAATATCAAAAGATTTACTTTACCTGTTTGTGAAATCTGGGCAGTGACTGTAGTTTCTGCTGAACCATATTTGTATGGCGAGTTAGATCTTGATGAATTCATAGACAGCGACGATACCGACTGATTGTCTTCTGAATCTACGACCGAGTCCCCGACTGAATCGTCATTCTGTAGAAAATAATTGTTCTCTTGATAGCAACAATCTTAATGTTTCATTTACATGCATAACTGTATAAGCATACAAATTAAATTCCATCATATGTATCTTGAATGAGCATTGTATCTTGAAAAGCCTTGAAATTTTTGGCAATGTTGATTTTTTTTTAAATTTTACAGACAGACAGAAAGACAGACAGACTGACAGACAAATGGACAGACAGGCAACGGTAAACAAATATGCCCCTGATCTTTCAATGCGGGGGCATTAAAAAAACTACAGTTACAGTTATTATTCTATTTCCTTAGTTCAGAGAAAAAGACAAATCATGTACAACCTTATATTAAACCTCTTAACCTCAAAAATAAATTACAAGGAAACCAGGTGATCTCGAAGAATAGTGCAAGACTGTAGTGAATGTCAATAAATCAAGGGTTCAGCACACGACTGTACTAAGTGTCTATACATAGGACACTTGGTGCAGTCTTGTGCTGAACCCTCAATAACTGATGTGTCAGGGTAAAAGGGACTATCTAGGTAGTCAATAAAGTGTCAACCCTAGTCCGATAACGCAGATCACACAGATATACTTGGGTCAAAACTTTCAGCGCTTGGCTGTTTTTCTGAACCCAGAATGAACTTTCTACCTTTAATTAGAAGAATTTTCGAAATGAGACCTCTGGATACACACCCTTTTTCAACGAGATGGTTGCATAGAAGTCTATCCTCCTAAGAATGCATGATCACATAAGTAAAGTTTGAATAAAATCCGCCCATTATTGGCTGAGAAATTGAGCAGAAAAAAAAAGCTACAGATGGAATGACAGACCTACCGACAATCTGACTTCTATATACCTTCCAACATAGTTTTGGGGGGTATTATATGTGTTACTTAAGATAGTGGACCTGTAATAGTTCCGCGACACTTCAGAGCATATATTCATTCACCGAGGTTTCCTAATGAAAATCATTAGGAAACCTCGGTTAACATTGTTAAAGTTCATTACTTCCTAGATAATGCAAAACTATTAGGGGTCCACTACCTTAATTCAAGAAATCCAAGATGGTCCACTTAGCCTCTTGGGTCCCAAATTTCATATCCCCACTTTCTACAGAGTGTTAACCCTTGCAACCTGTGTCATGCTGAACATGTCATGCTGGAATATTCCTTTTCCTCACTTTCAAACCAGAATTGTCAGCAGATTTTGTTTTTCAAAGAAGAATCGACCTACAGTTGGTACTTCCAGTGCTTTTTGCCCTTTGATTTTGATGAAATTTTCAGCCAAAATTTATTCAGCATGACAAGAGTTAACCCTTCACAATTTGTCCTAACCTCAAAGCCCTCAAAGTATATATAATTAGTTCATTTTTTGTAGATAATTAGATAACTGGTTTGACAACTTACAACATCCTCTGATTGCTCTGAGAGATCTGCAAGTAGAACAGAAAACCCTACATGCTATACAACATTAACATACAACCATGACTGACGTGCTGTAGATGCTCTATCAAACACATAAATACTCTATCAAACACCAGAAGTATTCTATTTAACATGCATTCTCTTGTTAACACAAATTTCTTAATGATATTAAGTAAATGTGACCCATCTCGGGAAAAGGGACCATCTGAGTAGTGTGTAAAGTGTCGACCCTACTCAGACTGAGCAAACTGACTAGAGTCAAAACTTTGAACCAACTTGTTTAATTTCTGAATCCAGATAGATCAATCTATCTTCCTGTGAAAAGAAATTTTGAAATGTGACCTCTTGTCCTATTCATTTTACAGAGTTCCCATATGGTGCCTTTTTGTGTGACAGGTGACAAATATATAATCCTCTATTTTGCCAATACAGCATCAAAAGTTATAAGTCTGGTACATTAGGTGCCAAATGGTTGGCATACTCAATTTTTAATCAGATGATTGCTGATCTCAGTCCAAATGTTTGCAGATTATGTCATTAAGCAGGACATTTTTAAAACTGAAGCCCAGTCTACTTGTGGACTAATTGTGTCATTTGGTAGGCAACTTTACAGACAGAGCCCCAGTCAAACTGTTGACAGATTGTGTCATTGGGCAGGACGGTTTATGCAGAATCGCAGTCAAACTGTTGACAGATTGTGTTATTGGGCAGGTAAACATTATACAAACAGAACCCCAGTCCAACTGTTGACAGATTGTGTCATTGGGCAGGACTCTTTACCAACAGAAGCCCAGCCCAACTGTTGGCAGATTGTGTCATTGGGCAGGACTCTTTACCAACAGAACCTCAGTCCAACTGTTGACGGATAGTTTCATTGGACAGGACACTTTACAAACAGAACCTCAGTCCAAATGTTGACAGATTGTGTCATTGGGCAGGACACTTTACAGACAGAACCCCAGTCCAAATGTTGACAGATTGTGTCATTGGGAAGGACTCTTTACAGACAGAACCCCAGTCCAAATGTTGACAGATTGTGTCATTGGGCAGAACACTTTACCAGCAGAACCCCAGTCCAAATGTTGACAGATTGTGTCATTGAGCAGGACACTTTACAGACAGAACCCAAGTCCAAATGTTGACAGATTGTGTCATTTGGCAGGACACTTTACAGACAAAACCCGAGTCCAAATGTTGATAGATTGTGTCATTGGGCAGGACACTTTACAGACAGAACCCAAGTCCAAATGTTGACAGATTGTGTCATTGGGCAGGACACTTTACAGACAGAACCCCAGTCCAAATGTTGACAGATTGTGTCATTGGGCAGGACACTTTACCAACAGAAGCCCAGTCCAAATGTTGATAGATTGTGTCATTGGGCAGGACACTTTACAGACAGAACCCAAGTCCAAATGTTGACAGATTGTGTCATTGGGAAAGACGGTTTATGCAGAATTGCAGTCAAACTGTTGACAAATTGTGTTATTGGGCAGGTAAACATTATACAAACAGAACCCCAGTCCAACTGTTGACAGATTGTGTCATTGGGCAGGACTCTTTACCAACAGAAGCCCAGCCCAACTGTTGACAGATTGTGTCATTGGGCAGGACACTTTACAGACAGAACCCCAGTCCAATTGTTGACAGATTGTGTCATTGGGCAGGACACTTTACAGACAGAACCTGAGGTCCAACTGATGACAGATTGTGTCATTCGGCAGGACTCTTTACAGACAGAACCCAAGTCCAAATGTTGACAGATTGTGTCATTGGGCAGGACACTTTACAGACAGAACCCCAGTCCAAATGTTGACAGATTGTGTCATTGGGCCGGACACTTTACAGACAGAACCCGAGGTCCAACTGATGACATATTATGTCTCATTGGGCAGAACACTTTACAGACAGAACCTTAGTCCAACATTATTCTCAATAATTCATGAGCCTGTGCATGACATTTCCAATAATTTCAGAAGTGTGCACAGCAAAGACACTGTGTGGTTGCACAGGCTGACCAGAATCTTTACTGTGTGAATTGTAGAAAGAAGGTCACAAAGGGTATTTGGATTGTCAGACATTCTTTCATATGCACTCTGTAGTTGTCCAGGCTGGTTACGTTTCCGTTTCACACATATGTCATATTGTTGGAAATGTCAAGCATAGGCTCAAAAGTTTTCACTATCTTGGGTTCAATATAGGTTCTGTGTCTACTAAAGCAACTCCTTGTTTTTTTTCTAATTTTTCAAAATGAATTTGTTTTTGTGTTTGTTTGTATGGGGTTTAATGCCACTTTTATCATTTTTTTTTCAGCCATATTGTAGAGGCTGGAACACCTAACAATGGATTCCTGGAATTTCTTACACCAGTACTACCATTATCTTTTTCCTAGCCTCCAGCTTCTATCCCACATAGGTCTACCAATATTAACTCAAAAGTGGGAGACAAATAGTCAGAGAGGAAAGGTGCTTCCATCAGGATCAAACCAAAGACTTTTGAATGATAGTCTGACACTATGCCACTGTGCTATGATGGAGGTTCCATTTCAAAATGGAATATCATGTGTTTTTCATTAGCACTTCATGGCACTTTCCAAAGATTTATTACTTTGATGACCCACAACCCCTTCTTTGAAAAAGTTGCAAAAATATTCAGGTGTTTGATAGAGCATTTACGTCACATGAATTAAAAAAGTCCCAACATGCAAGATACTTCTTTTCAGACTACGAATGCTCAAAATCTTTTCTTTTCACATCTGAATTTCCCTATCTGTGAGTGCTAATACAAGCTTTTACCACTCAGTACTGTATATACAGGAGTGAGGAAATACAGAATCTTTTCCACTCGTCCCTGCACAAGTAATAGCTGTTTTCTTACTTGTCCAGGATCAAAATGAAATCGTCTACAAAAAAGTAGGTGGATAAATATTGAGAAAATATTGTTCTTAATGAAAAAAATGCTGTAACTCAGCATTATCTTAATTAAAGACAATCTTTTCCTCCCGTTGATACTAACAAAAGGACAACTTTTCTCCTAGACCTTTTTAGTACTGTATCAAAATTAGCTCTAGTATCTACTTTTCCAGAGACACGTAGCCCAGAAAAATGTACTTGTCCACAAGTAGAAAAGCCAGTGTCGGACTAGTCGGGCATGGGAATTCCACAACCCTGGTATACATTGTATAATATTATCTTTGAACCTACCATTTCATGCCACAAGTCAAAGAAATATGAGCCTGTGCGTGACATTTTCAACAATTTCACATGTGCGTGATGTGAAGACCTAGACCAGCCTGTGCATGTGCACAGTGTAATCAGATTTTTCACTTTGCGCTGTAAAGATAGCTAAGGACCTCATGTCTCTGACCACAGTCAGAGAATGTTTTAAAAGCAGCGTGTGCTTGTCAAAACCTCTCAATATCTATCAGTCATTTCCAACAATTTAACATGTGCTTGATGTGAAGACCCAGACCAGCAATTGCATCCCCACAGACTGATCAGAGTCTTCACTACTCGCTGTAAAGATAGTTAAGGACCTCATGTCTTGGACCACAATCAGAGAATGTTTTAAAAGCATCGTGTGCTTATCAAGACCTTTCAATATCTATCAGTCAGGCACTCATGAAATTGTTGGAAATGTTACAAACAGGCTCATACCCGAGTGTTTCATAAGCTAAGATCATGCTTCTGGGTGAACTGTCGTCGAGTGCTTGAACATTAGCAAGAGTGTAAAACAATGACATTAGATAAGTGATTGAAAATACAACAGCTTGTGGCCAAATGAATCAAAAGATTTATTTCCTGACTTTTATCAGCTGCATCTAATTTTGAAGATTTTCATTCAAGGGCATCTGTAATTCTCAGCTGTCAAAAATGTGAGATCTGGCTTTTGGAATTCATGTTTAACAAACCAAACTGTTCTCTAATTAGGCTGTATACCATAAGTTTTAAGCAGATTTGTAAGTCACAGATTAACAAATGCAGACATGATTAAAACAAAAATTATTGAGGGGTTGGAGCAAAAACATAGTATGTGTTTATAGATTGTATAGACACATACTTTGTTTTTGCTCTTTGCCCTCAATATATCCCCATAATCTATTAAGGTAGTGGACCTGTAATAGTTTCGCTACATTTTGGAAGTAATGAACTTAAACAGTGTTAAATGAGGTTTCCTATTGATTTTATTAGGAAACCTCAGTTAATATTGAGAAAGATCTCGACTTCCAAAATGTGGCAAAACTACTTTGGGTCACTACCTTAATGAGGGGGCATAAACAGCCCTGATGAAAGTAGGGTACATGGACAACACAAAAGTTGAAATTATAGTTTGTTATCCAGTCAGCATGAAGATTGATATTGAAGAGCATTACCATGCATACTACATATCCCAAAACCTAGCAAAATAATTTTAGAGCAGTATTCATTGAACATTTGCAAATACTGCAAATGGTTTTGAAAGTTTTAATGTAAGAAACATAACAGTTTCTGGTTGTTATTCATAAATATTTTCTTTGCAAATGCATGAGTTAAATAGAAAACCTTAAGCATGCAACCTTTAATACAATAACTAGGCATAACAATTTATACATTAAAACTGAACCATTCTGGGAGTTACTTTAACCCTGCCCAAATAAACTTTGACAATGTACTTCATAAACAATTATAAAAAGGAAAAAAATGTCAATTAAAATTCATTTTTTACTTTATTCAAATATTTCTTTTCTTTTTCTACTCAGTCAAAAACCCTTTATTTTCAAAATGGTTAAGAGAATACAAGTATTTCCCCAGCCATATGTGACCCATCACGCAAAAAAGGACCATGTGGGAAGTGTGTAAAGTTTCAACCCTTGTCAGACTGCGCAGATTGCGCAGGCTGACAAGGGTTGAAACTTTTTGCACTATATTAATTTTCTGAATCAAAGAATAATCAATCTACCTTCCTGTGAAAGAATTTTTGAAAAACGACCACTGGTTGGCCTGTTCTAGAATCTCTTTTTCACAAATTTATTTCAAAAAGTTCCCAGATGGTCCCTTTTTGCATGACCGGTCACATATGATTCAAGTTCAGTTTTAATGCATCATTAAGTGACAGAGTTACTCCATATAGAGATAAATACAATAAGAGAGAGAGTCCTGGCTGATACTACATACTTTAAACCATATAATGTGGGCTACTGAAACAAAAATAGAATTATCTTTGTAGTATGATCTGACATCAGGGGAAAAAATCATTCCATATAAATGGACTAATATAAGTCAATTTAGATATGAGTCTTCTTCTAATATCAAACCATATCAAAATATGTCAAGTTATAGTATGTAAATGGAGCTTTATATGGAAATCTATTTTTCATAGAATTACAGTTAATCTTTCTCCAGCGACCACGTCAATTAAGCGACCATTTTTATTAAGCGACCGTTTACAAAATCACCTTCTTTTAATCAAAATATCTTAAAAAAAGGTTTTGTTGGTCTAAAAAATATTGAAAATGAATCCTTTGTTGTTAAAACTCAACAGAATCGTCTCAATGAGACGATTCTATTGAGTTATTAAAACATAGAATTACGCAATAATATGCATATTTAATCAAAAAGTATGTTTCTTATTTGTGAACAAATATGTGTATTAAGCGGCCATTTTCTTAAACGACCCCTTTTTGGTGGTCCCTATGGTGGTCGCTTAAAATAAGTTTGACTGTACTTTTGCATGAATCACATCTTTATCCAAATTTGAACACTTTTCTTAGTTATTTTATTTCGATATAGTACAGAAATTGGTATAATTTTACAAATGTGACCTGTGACACAAAAAGGCACCAACTAGGTAGTGCTTAAAGTCTAAACCCTAGTCAGACTGCTTGGACTGTGCAGATTGACTAGAATCGAAACTAATCACACTTCGGTGATTTTCTGAATTTAGAATGATCAATTTGCTTATCCATAAAAGAGTTTTTGAAATGCGACCTCTGGTTGGCCTGTGCTAGAACCAATCTCTTTTTCAAATGTTTTTTAACTGGGTTCCCAGATGGTCCCTTTTTGTGTGATGGGTCATAAATATAACACAGCCTTTTGGGCAATATAGAATTTCACAGACTGGTCTGCAGGCTTTGGTCCAAAAACCATCTTTGGCTGAACAGACAAGTCTGTAAAATTCAATATTGCCACGAAGCAATACAGTGGAATATCTATATGTCGAACTTCGGGGGACTCACCAAAAAACTTCGACGTATAGAAAGTTCGACGAAGAGATAAAGGCGATCTTCGGTACGAAGACATATGCGGCCATCATCACACTTGGGTACGACCGAAACTGGTGGCGAAATAACGGACGTATTTGATTATCGTGATGAATTAATCGAATATAAAAGATGATACTTATTTTTATTTACATACATTTAAATCACGAAGCAAAAACATTTTCAAACAAGCCATTTATAAACAAATTTACATGTGCTTACATGAACTATTAGATCTATGAGATCTATGAGACAATGACTTTTGTGTGAGAGGTTTACATTTCGCGTATCTCAAGCACAAAACATGTCTAATAATGATTTATTCATATACAATTTCCTGGACAAATCATTCTCGGATTGTTTTCCCAGTCCTTCCTTGGGTACGTCATGTTGGTCGATGTTGATGGCTATACCCCCGTGTCTATCGGGTACTTCACCAATCAGGTCTCGCGA
Organism: Fragum whitleyi; assembly: GCA_948146395.1. NCBI lineage: Eukaryota > Metazoa > Mollusca > Bivalvia > Cardiida > Cardiidae > Fragum > Fragum whitleyi. The sequence goes on from OX411556.1 coordinate 47,010,519, forward strand.
GGCATTGGCTTTACATGCTTCCGTTGTCAATGAGAATTACAAATTTAACGTCGTAGGTCCTATGCATTTTGCCGACCCTTTTCATTTCAAAACAATAAATCACTTAACCTTTCACATTCTCTATCTGTTACAAACAATCAAACCCAATCAGGTACACAATCGATATCCAATACTGAGATCGCGCGTGTCAATTATTGTGGTTGACAGGTCGAATGTGTGAAAAACTACCTGACAGCAAATTTTCATCAATTAAGGTTGGGGTTCGTCGTACAGAGGTGTGAATGCACACAAACAATAGTGATGGGATCTTGAAATTGGTTCGACGTACGGAAAAATTTCGAGCAATGGATAACGACGTATGGAGGTTGAATTACATAGAAATAAAGAGTAAATAGATCAGGACTTGAAAAATACTTCGACGTAGAGATAACTTCGTCTTATGGACATTCGACGTAAAGATATTTGACTGTATTTGTTGAATGATCCTTTGCTAACAAAGAAATAACTAGTTCAATGACTTACCATCACCTAAACTAAAATTGTCTGCTTCGTTAGAATTATCGTTGAATCCAAGATCGTCCAGCAATCTTTCATAAACCTGACTTTGTATAAACGCCTTGTAATAGGCTTCACCATGCAATAGTTGATACACCTACAAATAATTCAAATTATAATATGACCGACATCGCCGGGGTGAAATAATCCCGTTGAATATTTTTGATATTACATGGGTGTTATTACACCAGTGGAATAACTATGCAAGAGCTCAGAGTGAAAAGCAACGCTATATTGTAAACACGAAAATGACTTCATAATCTATGTTCTGTGACGTCATTTTGAAATGGCGTTATAAGTTTCGCGGAAAATTGAAACGTTGAATTTCAAGAATTTTGACGATTTTTTGCTAAAATTCCAGTCATATTATAAACATAATATAAAATTTGTGCTCATAAAATACAGAATTAATTAAACTCGACATCTAAAACAGATCAAAACTTGGCGCAGCCTCGTTTTTATCTGTTTATAGATGACTTGTTTAATATATTCAGAATTCAATGACCACTCATTCAATATCCTCTATTTCACACTGATGGCATTTTTTTTCAAATATCAAATCAAGTGATATGGATTAAGATCAGCCTGCACATATATGCAGTCTGATCTTTATCTATACCCCTGCTAAAGCAGGAATATTCCGGCTTCAGCATGACAAGGTTAAATGAAAAGCAGCTGATCATTTGTCAGTTAGCTAAAGAACAATAGTATGATGTTAGTTGTATGAACTGGTTTGTAATATTTCAGTCATGACTAATTTAGGAGGAAATGAAGCAAATGATTATGAAATATCATTCTACAAGTATTTCAGAAATATATATTGTGAAATGATCCACATACTGTAAACAGGGTAATTTTGGCGGTGGTTTTTATTTTGGCTGTATTGGGGGTTAAGCTAAGATGCGCCAAAATTAATCCGCCACCAATATTTGCCAGTATTAAATGAAAAATTCCTTTATTGTAAGGAAAATGTTATCTTGCCTGACATACTTTTAGGGTTATATTGATTAACTTTACTTCAAAGTTATGCAGACCATTCTTATTGGAATTGAAATAATAAAATCGGCTGACAACGTTTGTAAAGTCTAATAAAAACTAATTCCAAAATTCTAGATTCAAGTTGGTTTAAATATTGTAACGAAAATCAATATGAAAATGTGTGAAAAACTGGTACACGAGTTATAACTCTAACGAGAGGTGTGAAAACAAACTATTGTTTAGTTTGTAAAAACTGACACTACACTACAAAATTGGCTTTCTTATACTTTCAAGGTTTTAAACGACGAAAAATGAAAAATAGATAAGACGTTTTATTTTGACAGTCCATGTAAGATGCGCCAAAATTAATCACCGCCAAAAAATCGAAAATGAAAAACCCCCAAATGTGGACACCGCCAATATAAAGCCGAACAGTACAGAAAATGCAAAAGTTATCACCCTTTTAACAGGTGTGTCAATTTCCACTAAAATTGCCTCTTTATAATAAATCTGATCATAGTCCTCGAGTTTCAGATACTAAGGCAGTCGGAAATATTAAGTTCTTCAAGCAAACTAAACTTTTCTTTTACAGTATTAACTCTTTCCCGTTTAATCCTTGCTTTTTACGTGTCTGTGATTTTATGATTGATTAAAACATTGTGAAAACAAGAGGGCCGTTGGCCCTGGGTCGCTCACCTGAGAAAAAAGCTTCATTACCTAGGTATGTCCATGCAACCACAGAAAAAGAGATTTTCACTTATTCAATCAGATAACATTTGAAATAATCATCCCCCCCCCTCTGCTCCTCCCCTGGACATTATTTATTTAAGCTTTTTCCATAAAAGATCTGTGATCAGCTAATCTATGCCAGATATACAGGCTGAGTCTGAGACTTTTAAAGTTTTCTTTAATGAGTTGATCAATCCATGTCAAACATAAAGGCTGTAGGGATTCAAAATTCTCAACAAAGCAATCCCCCTCCCCCAAGATGCTCTGCACCTGGTGAATCTACAATCATGATTTTAGCTAATTCAATATATGTCCATATACTGATCATCCATACCAATTTTCAAGTCTGTAGGACTCCTGGCTCATTAAAAGAAGTTTAAAGATTTCAAAAATGATCCAAAGTACTACCCCCTCCCCAAGACACTCAGCACCTGGTGACCCTACAGTCATGATTTTAGCTATTTTTATTAATGTCAATATATTGATCACCCATGACAATTTTCAAGTCTGTAGGGTTCCTGATCCAGGAGAAGAATAAGGTCAAAGATTTCAAAATTGATCAAAAGTACTACCCCCTGCCCCCTAATGCTCCGCATCTGGTGGTCCTACATTCATGATTTTAGCTATTTTATTTAAGATCGATATGCTTATCATCCATGCCATAATTGAAGTCTGTAGGGCTTGTGGTTCATTAGAAGATGAAGATTAAAGTTACAAAATTTTTACAAAAGTACCACCCCCTCCCCCCTGGTGCTCCGCACCTGGTGGCTTTACAGTCATGATTTTAGCTATTTTTATTAAGGTCTATGAGCTGATCCTTCATGCCAATTTTCAAGTCTGTAGGGCTTGTGGTTCAGAAGAAGAACGTTAAAGATTACAAAATTTTCACAAAAGCACCTGGTGAATCTACAGTCATGATTTTTAGGTATTTATATAAAGGTCCATATGCTGAACATCCATGCCAATATTCAAATCTGTAGGACTCCTGGTTCAGAAGAAGAAAAAGATTAAAGATTACAAAATTTTCATCAAAGTACTACCCCCTCCCCCTTGGTGCTCCGCACCTGGTGGCCCTACAAATAAGATTTTGGCTATTTATATTAAGGTCTATGAGCTGATCCTCCATGTCAATTTTCAAGTCTGTAGGACTTGTGGTTCAGAAGAAGAAGAAGGTTTAAGATTACAAAATTTTCACAAAAGTACTACCCTCTCCCCCCTGGTGCTACGCACCTGGTGAATCTACAGTCATAATTTTAGCTATTTTTATAAAGGTCCATATGCTGATCATCCATGCCAAAATTCAAATCTGTAGGTCTCCTGGTTCAGAAGAAGAAAAAGGTTAAAGATTACAAAATTTTCATAAAAGTACTACCCCCTCCTCCCTGGTGCTCCGCACCTGGTGGCCCTACAAATAAGATTTTAGCTATTTATATAAAGGTCTATGAGGTGATCATACATGCGCAATTTTAAGGCTGTAGGCCTTGATGATCAGAAGAAGAAGAAGGTTAAAGATTACAAAATTTACCCAAGGTGCTACCCCCTCCCCCCTGGTGCTCCGCACCTGGTGGCCCAACAGATATGATTTTAGCTAGTTTTATTAAGGTCTATGAGCTTATCATCTATGCCAAATTTCAAGGCTGTAGGGCTGCTGGTTCAGAAGAAGAAGAATTTTAAAGATTTTCTTAAATTTTTTAACTTTGGTTGCCATAGCAACCAGAGTTTTTCACCGATTTCAATTCTTTTAGCAATTCTTAAAGGGGACCACCTAAGGACCATTTCTGCCACGTTTGGTTAAAATTGGCCTAGTAGTTTAGGAGGAGATGTCGTTTAAAGAAATTGTTGACGGACGACGGACAACGGACGACGCACGGACGCCGGACAAAAGGTGATCACAATAGCTCACTTGAGCACGTTGTGCTCAGGTGAGCTAAAAAGAAGAAATTGCTTCTGACAAGCAATTTCTTCTTTTTCCACACTATTTTCTACCCTACAGAATGGTTATTTTCAAATTAATTCTACTTTAAATTTTTGTCTGCAAAACCTTTGAATTTGGACAGGTCCAAAATTTTGTAAAACAGGAAAGGGTTAAAGGCTCCCTAGGGGGCTGAAAATTTAATTAACTCACCCTTGCCTGAACCTCATCAAACACATCCGCTGACATATTTTTACTTTTGATTTTCTCCAAACATCTTTTTAAAATGTCTGACTCAATTCTAACTCTTGATGTAGCCTGAAAATTTTTAAAACATCATTACAAATAGAAACAGTTTTTTTAAGGTTTTAAAGGACTTGAACAATACTTAACTTGCATGGCTTGACACTAACTTCTATGAGCAAGGAATCCATTGGACTCCTAAGCTATGAAATCAAGGAGTCTAAGCTCAAAGTAAGTAGTCTGAATTTCATCATGGGCAGATCTTTTTGGAAAAGAAAAAAAAAAAAAGCCTATTACAAGCAATTTCTTCTTTTCCACAAGTTTCTTTTCAATATAAGATGGGTTTCTATCAAAATCCTTTTACATGCAAGCAAATTTTATCTTTAACACTTTAATAGTGAAAAAGATGTACAGTTTTGACAAAGACTGAGAAAAGAAACTGTCCTGAGTATTGTCTGAGTATTGATTAATATATTTGTTGAAATATTCTTGTATTACTAGGGAGTCCAAGGGACTCATAACTTACAAAATAAAGTCTTAGACTCCCAGACTCCCCTTAGTGTCAAAACTGCTTAAAGGTCTAATTAAAAAATATTCAAGATCATCATAACCAACTATCATAATGATGATGTTATTCTAAAACCCTGAAACTGCAGCTTGATCAAAGATATAGTTACGAGGTTTTAAATAACAACAATGATAAAAGGATTTTATTGTAAAACCAGTCTGTATCTATTTTTTTTCCCCCAATGATTAAGTAGAAAGCTGGTAGAGCAGGCTAAGATAAGACTGCAGACTGATCATAGTCTGCGCTCTCTGCCAACCCCTTGTGTAAAACAGAATATTGTCATGAGCACAATGAGAAGTGTTAGACGCAGATTTGTGAGTAAGAGAGATCTGTCACAAAGCCCAATTGTGACCTTGACCTCTGAATTCCATGTCCCAAAACAATGGGGCACTTCCTAGATTCATGGGCAAGGATTGTATAAACTTTCATGATTCTAGGTCATTTAGTTCTTCAGTTAGATGCCAGGGCCCATTTTACTAAACTTCTTACAAAAATAATAATGGTAAGTCAACATCTCAAATCGTATCTCGCGTTTTCATTCGTTGTTATATTCTGCCTTGCAGAATTCCCTATTTAGTTCCCAATTTAGAAGCAACTTAAATTTTTGACTTATGCAAAAAATGATCATAAGATGTTTAGTAAAACGAGCCCCTGAAGTAAAAAAACTACAAATACAAATGGATGGACATACACAGACAGACATGTCAAAACCAATATACCCCCTTGACATGTAGGGCAGGGGTAATAAACTAGAAAGCCATGAATGGCTTGAGTCGCTCCACAGGCTTGAAATTCTTGAAATAGCAAATCTAAGGTTTGACTAGATTTTAAGATATTTTGGGTTTTACTGATGTTGAAATGATTTTCAAATTTTCCACTTTATAACATAAAGAGAAATGACCTCTGCCCATAAAATACATATTTTTCATCTGATCACAATAATTTTTTGTAGACTGATAAAGGTTCACTCAAGGATCATTCCAGTGAAAATTGGTTGATATCCATCAATTACATTCTGCGAAAATGATTTTTAAAGTTTCCACTATATATTATATAGAGAAATGACCTCCACCCATAAAATCCATATTTATCATCCGATCACAATAATTTTTGTTAGGCTGATAAAGGTTCACTCAAGGATCATTTTAGTGAAATTTGGTTGATATCCATCAATAACATTCTGAGAAAATGATTTTCAAAGTTTCCACTATATAACATATAGAGAAATGACCTCCGCCCATAAAAGACATATTTTTCATCCAATCACAATAATTTTTGGTAGACTGATAAAGGTTCACTCAAGGATCATTCCAGTGAAATTTGGTTGATATCCATCTATTACAATCTGAGAAAATGATTTACAAAGTTTCCACTATATAACATACAGAGAAATGACCTCCGTCCATAAAATCCATATTTATCATCCGATCACAATAATTTTTGGTAGACTGATAAAGGGTCATCCAAGGATCATTCATGTAAAATTTAATTGGAATCCATCATTCAGAATCTGAGAAAACTGACTTTTTACCATATTTGGAAATTAGCCACGCCCATTAAATCCATGTTTTTCATTGGATCAAAATATCTTGAACAACTTTGAAAGAGGGTCACCCAAGGATCATTCCTGTGAAGTTTGGTTGAAATTCATCCAGTAGTTTCTGAGGAGAAGATTTTTAAAGAAAAAGTTTACGACCGGACGCACGCACGCACGGACGGACGGACGGACGCACGACGGACACAACGCCATGACAATAGCCCCAGTGGCTTTCAGCCAGTGGAGCTAAAAACCTATTAAGAAAAGTAAATTTTATGTCCTTAGGTAGATTACCTTAGTGGAACGAGCTTAGATTAAATATTGTTGAAGCACAGATGGGCGAGGCAAAAAACCACAGTAAAGACATCATAACTAAAATACTAGTTGAATGTCTTGTTAACTCCCCCCCCCCCTTTCAAAACAAACAAAATGTATCCCTGCAACTTACTTTGTCTGATAAATACTGATTGTAAATGATGTTTGCAGCCTTCCTGAGAGGTTCTAAATCCGACTGAGATGAGGATATGTTTGGATTCTCAGCGTTCAACATGATGGCTTTTATCTGCTGTTCAGCTGCAACACGGAATCCCTGTGTAGAGAAATATACAAACCAGATGAGGAATTTTATCTTATAACTAAACAAATATGTGTGTGATAACAACCCGTATGATATCTTTTACAATATCTCATAGTTATTTTTAGAAAAATAATAAAATGCGGTTATTTTAAGAAACTTGCATTTCAGTAAAAAACATCGACGAAAACAAGACAAATAGAGGTTATAAGATAAATATAATACATACAAAGTGTATTGTATGAAAAAAATATCTAGCTTGGTTGTGAGAATTCACAATTGTCTCGGCAGAGCCTCGACAATTATCAATTCTTTCAACCTCGTTAGATATTTTTTTCATACAAAACACTAAGTACGTATTATATATATATACTCTTCAAAAAAAGTTCTTTGACATTGTTTACATATTTCGGTAAGGACAAAAATAGCTTTATATATCTAAAGTAAGTCAAAGACGGTCGATCTCAGGCTTCTTTCCACTTAATAAACCCTTTCCTGTTTTACAAAATTTGGGACCTGTCTAAATTCAAAGGTTTTGCAGACGAAAATTTAAAGTGGATTTGATTTGAAAAATAACCCTTCAGTAGGGTAGAAAATAGTGTGGAAAAAGAAGAAATTGCTTGTTAGAAGCAATTTCTTCTTTTTTCACAATGTTTTCTCAATCATAAAATCACAGGCACGTAGAAAGCAGTGATTAAACAGCAAAGGGTTAAAACAAAATAACAGTTTTCTGATCCAATAATTGAAATGGTGACATCGATTTAGACCGTTATGTCGAAAGTGTCGCAGGCCTGACCTCTTGAAAATTGTCCTACAATTTATAATCCAGATATTATATGCCTCCAAGTGACTTAGAATGCCTTTGAGGTTGCAACAACAATTAAATAGCTCAAACGTCGTTGCAGTATTCGCAGTGCTGTACGAACATTGTTTTTACATGTCAGACTTATCTGGCTCTGTACATAAAGCAATGATTAGCGAAAAACATGTGCTAAAGGTTGGAGAAAGTGTTACGAAACAGCAAAGTCATTTACAAAGGTTTGTCTTGTGAATCCTGTGTTAAAGCGAGCTGTAATTTAACTTTATGACATTGTTCCTCTGTATATTAAACCATATTTCATTTCAAATATGTACAAGTTTTATTCCAAAGACGAGTTAGTAGTGGCATTTCATTCATATCATTATGAAGAACTATAAGTACTACCTATCAAATCTGAAACTGCACATGCTGTGTGAAAGGGCAAATTTTGCGTAATTAAAGTTCATGTTCTTATGCAGAAATGCTTTCAAGTAATTCATTGCAATATGCGTGAATGTCTTGAAATATAATCACTGTTTACAAAACAATCAAATGTCACCGTAGTAATTGTCTTATTCAAGAAAAACAAGATGTGTTTGTGAAACACGAATGCCCCCGACACGGCATTTTTTTTCAAAGTTTGACCTTGACAGATGACCTTGACCTTATCACATGACCTTGACTTTGGTACCAGTGGATGCGGATCATTGAGATCTATCATCATGCCAAATATTAGCTTTGTATCTTGAATAGGCTTGAAGATATTGGCAAGGTAAAGTTTTCGGGTTAATTTTTTTCAAAGTTTGACCTTGACAGATGACCTTGACCTTATCACATGACCTTGACTTTGGTACCAGTGGATGCGGATCATTGAGATCTATCATCATGCCAAATATTAGCTTTGTATCTTGAATAGGCTTGAAGATATTGGCAAGGTTAAGTTTTCAGGTTAAGTTTTCGGACAGACGGACTGACAGACGGACAGACAGACGGACAGACAGACAGACGGACATGAGTAAAACAATATGCCCCCGATCTCTCGATACGGGGGCATAAAAATACATTTTTAATCGATGCCAAAGAACTTTTTTTGAAGAGTAAGTATATATAACAATTATAATCCCATGAAAAAAATAGTATTTGGTCTTTCTTTTTTGAAGGGTAACAAAACATTCGGATTTTAAATTTACTTCTTGATATCTGCCTTTTATTAGAAATAATCCCAAGATTGACCTAATTGTTATCTGAAAGTTATTTTCACTGTTTTCGTGGAGACTATATAGGGTTTTCTGTAGGCAAAATAAAAAAGATGTGTGCCTTTTTGTTTGGAAAAAGAGAAGATAGTTTTTCAGTGTTTTTCTAGGATCTCAAAAATGTGAGGAGATTTTGGCACAAAAATTGACGCAATTGAGAAATGTGGTTATTCAAGCTCTTTGGTTATAGTAAAAAATCCCCCACAAATCCAGAAAATATGGGGGATCTTTGAAAAAAGTGGGGGAATCCCCCTGCCTAGAATTAACACTGGTTTTTGCTTTTTTCTTCATTTTTATGTAAATACTTGTATCAAATAATACAGCATAGGGCTATTTTTCTTACTAGAGAAACTCTTTTAAGTATTTTGAAGAAAAGCAATGAACATGGCTTCATGCCAGATATGAAAGCCTTAGCCCTAAAAGAACAGTTGGATTTTGGTTTTCAATTTCTGTACCAAGGACGTAGCTCCCGTTATGCAATTTACACAAGTGCATAAAAGAAATAATTCCCTGTAAAAAAAATATTGCTGATCAATGATCATAGCATCGAAACTACAAGCTTATTTAAGCTGTAGTTTCGGTGCGTTGATTATTCACCAGCGCTCAAATCATAAGAAGGGATCGAGCGGAGGGCATTCATCTTTTGTCACAGTTCTCAAATCGCCTTTATCCTATATAATATTTAGTTGTCGTCTTCTGAGTGTGTATAAATTTTAAAGTCCTAGATACGCCTATGTGTACAATTATTTATGGTCAATACAGATGTACCACTGTCTTTCAAATAAGGCTGGAGTAGGACTCACCTCGATGTTTAGGTAGAAGAAAAGAAGAAATTCCCCTCCAACACTCGTCATAAATTCTGAAATTAAATGAGGAAAAAGGTATTAGCTTTTAAACTAATTTTAAATAAGATTCTGGCGTCAGGCCTCTAATATCTCTGGCAAATAGCTCTGAGGATGTCTGACCAAGAAATAACTTTTTATTTTACAATAGTTTTAGACTTATAATAGCCCTGCATTGACCCCTTGAAATGTTGTTATTTCAGCTTGAACAAGATGTGTGTAAAATACTAATGCCCTTAAACAGGTGTAATGATTTACCTGAAATATCTTCTGAAAATGTATATACATGAACTGTTCATCTTGAAGAAATTCAAGTAATATCTATCTAGTAAGCTGTCCCAGAGAACGACAGTAAAACATGTTTTTATCAAGATGATTCTAATGGGTTTTAACAACATAAGATTTACTACTTAACCATTTTTTGTTGAATAGTGTCAGTTTTTTCTCGGCCTTCGCTTATCATGAAGGGTCATTTTTTATGGTCGCTAAATAAGTTTGGTACCTTAATAGAAGTGATCAAAGCAATATTGACTGTATTGGCTTACTCTCTTATACCATGCAACATTACCCTCTGGAGCCACAATTCAGAGGATAACAACTTCATCCAAAATCATGTTTTAAGATGTTTCTTAACACAAACTGTACTAAATCAATGTTTTACTGGGCCACAAAAAACACTTTTCCTAAAATTAAGTATTTCTATCATCTTTCAAATTACATCAAGTAATACAACACCATTGCATAGAGGATAGCCGTTTGTTTCAGTGTAGGATCTTTTTTTTTAATTCATTATGAGAATAACAATACCTATACTTTCACGAGGAGCAGAGCCATGAATGAAAATATAACTTTTGGAGTTCATGAAATGAGATAACAAGAGGCCCAAGAGGGCCTGTAAAGCTCCAATGGCTTAAAAATCTCAAGATTTGAAAGAGAGATATTGAAAATAGAAGGTAATGAAAGTCACCACCATTCAGAAGGATTCCTGACTTTTTCTAAGTTGAAACTGACTTATGAAGAAATGAACTTATTTAACTAATGTGTAGAATTACAAAGAAAAAAACTATTTAGATATCACTTTCAAACAAGAGGACCAGAATGGCCCTAAACCGCTTACCTGAATTTCATTGATCCAGTGGGTCTCATCCAATCAAAATTTCATGAACAATTTTTGAAGAGGGTCATCCAAGGAACATTCTAGTACAGTCTCATTGAGATAGATCCAAAGGAAATATCGTTTGAAGATTTCAGACTCAAAATAAGCCCCACCCTGCCACACCCATATTTGGGGGTAAATCCAAATTTCAAGAGTCACCCAAGGAACATTCTGTTAAAGTTTCATTGAAATTGGCCCAATGGTTCAGAAGAGGATGTCTTTCAAAGATTTCAGGGTCAAAATAAGCCCCGGGCGCCCTGCCATGCCCATATTTGGGGGACAATCTGAATTTCTTGAATAACTTGGAAGAGGGTCACCACAGGAACATTCTTGTAAAGTTTCATTGATCCATCCAGTGGTCCAGGAGATGTCGTTCAAAGATTTCCGGGTCAAAATAAGGCCCACCCTGCCATGCCCATATTTTGGGGTCAATCCAAATTTCTTAAACAACTTTAGAAGAGGGTCACCTAAGGAACAATCTGGTAAAGTTTCATTGAAATCAGCCCATTTTGTTCAGGAGATGTCATTTAAAGATTTCAGGATCAAAATAAGCCCCACCCTGCCACGCCTATATTTGGGGGTCAATCCAATTTTCTTAAACAACTTTAGAAGAGGGTCACCCAAGGAACAATCTGGTAAAGTTTCATTGAAATCAGCCAAATGATTCAGAAGGAGATGTCGTTCAAAGATTTCAGGGTCAAAATAAGCCCCACCCTGCCACCCCCATATTTGGGCGTCAATCCAATTTTCTTGAACAACTTTAAAAGAGGGTCACCCTAGGAACATTCTGACCAAGTTTCGTCAAAATCCACCCATTGATTTAAGAGGAGAATATGTTTAAAGAAAACGCCCGCACGGACAGACGGACGGACAGACGCATGGATGATGGACACCCCACCATGACAATAGCTTGCTGGCCTTCTTGCTCATAAACCAAACAATTATTCCATTTCTTTAAAGCAAAATTGAGACAAAATATGAAAATTTCAAGACAAATTTTCTTGAAACACATCATTTTGCATGTAATTGCTATGCAACATCCATGGTGACAACACTTATTTGGATCCACTTAGATTACGTCAGTTAATTGAAAAGATCAAAAGCAGGTTATAAGTTTTTGATAATTTCCCCGGTTAGGTAGTGAGTTTATCAAAATGATAATTTACCGTTATTACTCGATAAACCACCGAAAAACATTCAAAAAAGTAGGTTGATATCTTACCTATGAACACAGCCAATGCCTTGTTATTATTTATTATGTCTTCTAAAGTTAAAATAAACACAGATCTACTCCTACAGTAGTCAGGCACCTGTAAAACAGAGAAATTGTGTGTTTGTAAAACAGTTATGCTCCCATTAGGGCAGGTTGGTGACATTTTCTTTGTTAATTAACAAAGGACAATAACTAAAATAAGAGCACTCCCTTGGGTGCAACACTTGACTGCAGGATCTGGAAAATGCAAAAATTCTAAGATGAAAAAGGGGCATAGCTCTTACAAAAATGCTTCCAGAGTTATCCCCCTTGATAGTCTGGTTGATGGTGAACACAGATGCCAAGTTTCATGAAGATATCTTCAATAACAAGAAAGATATGACCAAGGTTAAAGTTTGTCACACAAACGCCGACATCAACACCAACATCAACACCAACAAAAAAGAAAAGACCTTGAAAATAGACCCTGACCTAGTCAGATGACATTCAAAGATGTGGATTGAAATTGCTAATTTATAGTGAGATGAATGTTGAATCGAGACATTTTTGCGGCCATATGTTTCAAATATGTGACCCATAACGTGAAAAGGGACCACTTTGATATTGCATAAAGTGTTGATCCTAGTCAGCCTGTGCAGACTAACTAGGGTAGAAACTTTTCACAATTAACTTATTTTCTGAATTAAGATTGATCATTCTATCTTCATGTGATAAAAAAAATGGAAATGCAACCCCTGGTTGGCCTGTACTAGAACCAATCTCTTTTTTAAATTTTTATTTAATGGAGTTCCCAGATGGTCCCTTTTTGCATGACGGGTCACATATTTTTGTGGATGGGTGACTTTAACATCACAACTACAGTTTGAATATGCTTCAGTTACAAGGTTTAGGTCACCTTCCAACGATTTTTCTTTCTCTTTCATATCTGTGTCCATATATTTTGAAGGTATATTAAGTTTTAATATCTGAGGGGTGTGCTATGACATAAGATCAAAGGTGGGATAGGGATCTGCTAGTAGAAGATGCAGGCAGGGAGCTTTGTACATGAGTAAAAATCCTATGGCAACAGCCGTTTGGTTTTGACCTTGGTATGTAAAGATATTTGGAACATTGCTCTGACTTTTCCGTGAACAAGGAAGTTGATGTTTGTGATGTCATGTAAACCCACATGAAAAACAACAAGCTTTCATGGCTGAACTCTCATTATTCCCTGAGGTATATTCCGTAGAACTGCTGAGGGTTCCCGATTGATGTAAAGATACACATGATTGAGCTCCTTATGTTTAACAGACTTCAATTCATTGACATTGCTTTGGTTATTAAGTTTTTTCCAAAAATTTGACCTTGACAGATGACCTTGTCTCGCGACCTTGACCCTGATATCTGTAGATACACATCAATGACTTGGCTTAACTCTTGAAAGGGCTTGAAGTAATTGGCAAGGAGCTTTGGCTTTCTGTTAAGTTTTTGAGACATTTGACCTAAACAGTTGACCTTGACCTTGCTTCGTGACCTTAACTTTGGTATTGACATATTCATCCAATGAAGATCTTTTATCATGCTAAACACGAAGCACTGTATGTTGAATAGCCTTAAGGAAATAAGCAGTGTTCAGATTTTTTTGTAAAGTCTGTGCAGACTGTTTGCCAATGGTAAAAAATATGCCCCTATCTTATGATACAGGGACATAAAAACCTAATAGAACTAGAAAGCCATGAATGGCTTGAGTCGCTCCACAGGCTTGAAATTCTTGACTAGATTTTTTAGATATTTTGGGTTCTATTTCTGTTGAAATGATTTTCAAAGTTTCCACTATATAACATATAGAGAAATGACCCCCGCCAATAAAAGACATAAATTTCATCCGATCACAATAATTCTTGGCTGCATGATAATGGATCACCCAAGGATCATACTAATGAAGTTTGATTGATATCCATCGATTACATTCTGAGAAAATGATTTTCAAAGTTTTCACTATATAACATATAGAGAAATGACCTCCGCCCATAAAATACATATTTTTCATCTGAGCACAAAAATTTTTAATAGACTGATAAAGAATCACTAAAGGATCATTCCTGTGAAATTTGGTTGATATCCATCACTTATATTCTGAGAAAATGATTTTCAAAGTTTCCACTATATAACAAATAGAGAAATGACCTCCGCCCATAAAATACACATTTTTCATTCAATCACAATAATTTTTGGTAAACTGATAAAGGGTCACCGAAAGGATCCTTCATATAAAATTTGGTTGATATCTATCACTTAATTTTTGAGAAAATGATTTTCAAAGTTTCCACTATATAACATATAGAGAAATGACCTCCGCCCATAAAATACATATTTTTCATTTGGTCACAATAATTTTTGGTAGACTGATAAAGGGTCACCCAAGGATCAATCATGTAAAATTTGGTTGATATCTATTAGTTAGTTTCTGAGAAAATGATTTTCAAAGTTTCCACTATATAACATATAGAGAAATGACCTCCGCCCATAAAATGCATATTTTTCATCTGATCAAAATAATTTTTGGTAGACTTATAAAGGGTCACCAAAGGATCTGTCATGTAAAATTTTATTGGTATCCATCAATTAGAACCTGAGAAAAGTCACTTTTTACCATATTTGGAAATTAGCCACGCCAATTAAATCCATGTTTTTCATTGGATCAAAATTTCTTGAACAACTTTGAAAGAGGGTCACCCAAGGATCATTCCTGTGAAGTTTGGTTGAAATCCATCCAGTAGTTTCTGAGGAGAAGATTTTTAAAGAAAAAGTTTACGACCGGACGCACGGACGCACGGACGGACGCACGACGGACACAACGCCATGACAATAGCCCCAGTGGCTTTCAGCCAGTGGAGCTAAAAACATAAAAACCAAGCAATTTTCTGAATCAACATTGCGGAAATAAGAAATTGCTTGTAAAAAGTAAATCTAGAATTCCCACATTGTTTTCTAATGACCAACAAGAGGACCATGATGGTCCTATATTGCTCATCTTCGTCTCTTTGAATTCTCCCTTAGCAAAAGTAAATGCTTTAAAGATCATCAAATGATCATTAATTTTTTTCAAAGAAAGACATCATTATATTCCTATAATCCCTGCATTAGTTGCTAGTCTTTTAAAAACAAGTTTCATGTGACCTGCAGTGTTTATTCTTGGCAGGGGATGGGGGATTCCCCCACTTTTTCCAAAAATCCCAAATATTTTCAAAATACAATCAAACCTGCCTTAAGCAAGCACCAACGTAATTGCTAAAGACAGGTGCTTGCTTAATGCAGGTCAATTTCAGTGCAATTGGTTCATTTGGGAACTCAATGGTCGCTTGCTTAAGACAGGTTGCTTGCTGAATACAGGTGGCCGCTAAGACAGGTTTGACTGTATATACACAAAGAGCAAGGAATACCAAACATTTTTCAATGATCTTGATTTTGCATTGAAATCCTCCACATTTTTAAAATCTAAGAATAAACACTAGACCTGGCAAACATTCTAACCAAGTTTCATGAAGATTGGGCCTTAATTGTGGCCTCTAGAGTGTAAACACTTAGCTTGTTGGCGCCGGATGCCGGACTACAGAAGACGCACAAGGGACATTCAATGATCATAAAAGCTCACCTTGAACAATAAGGATTTTTTTGCATAAACAGATACGCAAAAGTGTTTACATTGCTTTGAATAAATGTGCCTTCATCATAAACAACCCCTCCCCAGTTTTCTGCAATCAAAACACATTTTAATAGTAGAATATATGCATGTTTTTTCTTGTAGATTTTTTTGCATATTGATATTCAGATTTTTATAGGTGACATTGAAGAGTTGTGCGTATATCTGATGGAACCTTGAGTTTTAACCAAAATAATCAGGGTAGGAGATTTAATGCAAGGACACAGAAAACCCAAATTTGGACACTTTTCATAACTTCAAAGGAGGAAAAAGTATAAAGCTTTAACTTACATCAGGTGCAAATTCGCAGTCATCAATGCCCTGCTGTAGTCGTTTGATTTTCTCTTCACACATTGTTTTAACATATTGTAAACTGTTTAAATTCTGTTTGATTAAAGAATCTGGAAACATAGGTAAGAAAAGAAATGAATCACAGCAACAAAAAATTAAAACAAGAGGGCCAGAATGGCCCTTTACCACTCACCTGAATTTTATTGGTCCAGTGGATATCATCCAAGTAGTTTTCTGGCAAAGTTTCATTCACAAATAGCCTTATTGTTGAAGAGGAGATGATATTCCAAGAATTCAAAGTGATAATAGACCCTGCCCACCCATTCATTACTAAGGAGACTCAAAATAAGCTCTACTTGCCACGCCCATATTTATGGGCCAGTCAAAATTTCACGAACAATTAATGAAGAGGGTCATCAAAGGAACATTCTGAGAATGAGATGTCATTCAAAAACTTTGGGCTACAAATACGCCTCCCCTGCCATGCCCATATTTATGGGCAAATCAAAAGTTTGCAAACAGTTTTAGGAAAGGGTCACTCAAGGAACATTCTGGTAAAGTTTTATTAAAATCAGCCCAGTGGTTCAGGAGGAGATGTTGTTTAAGATTTCTGGCTCAAAATAAGCCCTGCCCTGCCACGCCCATATTAATAGGCCAATCTTTTCACAAACAATTTTTGAAGAGGGTCACCCAGGGATCATTCTGGGAAGTTTCATAGAAATCAGCCCAGTGGTTCAGGATGAGATGTCGTTCAAAGATCTCATGCTCAAAATAAGCCCTGCCCTGCCCATAAATATGGGCCAACCAAAATTTCATGAATTTTGAAGAGGGTCACCCAAGCATCATTCTGGTAAAGTTTCATTGAAATTGGCCCAGTGGTTCAGGAGGAGATGTTGTTTGAAAAATTCAAAGTGAAAAAATGCTACGCCATGCCACATCCATATTTATGGGCCAATCAGAATTTGGTGATTAATTTTAAAAGTGGGTCACCCAAGGAACATTTCGGCAAAGTTCCATTGAAATCGGCCCAGTGGTTCAGGAGAAGAAGAAAATTTTAAGATTGTTGACAACAGACAACCGACTCAGGGTGATCCTACAGCTCTCTTGAGCACGTTGTGCTCAGGAGAGCTAATAAAGAATAAATTTCTGAAATTAAGTACATGTATTTTGAAATCTTTTTAAATAATAACTCTTTCTACACCTTCAAAACATTCATTGAATCGGTTCTATGTTATACAAAATAAATCTGTATTACAAAGGTTATGATATAGACAAACTATCAAATGAACGATAACCCTTACTTTGTTTTCTCTTCATGGAACTAATGACTTAAGATGCCAATACCAATAAAATCAATAATTGCTCAAACAGGTTTCAAATATTTTCGTAAATGGATGACATAAGCTTGAATAAGCTACCTTGTATTTAGGATGAAATAGCAATGCAAAGTGTTTGCAAATTATGACCTGCTTTGCACACAAGTGCACATGCAATGCAGCTTTTGCAAAACAGTTTACGACATTTTGTCATCCTGAATGCAGGGGTGTAGTATCATATCTAGGCAGCCCATCAAGTAATTGCCCATGAGCATATATTTTTATGACAAAAAATGTTGATCTCTGAAGCAATCTGGTATGATGGAGGTCAAAGGGCTGGGTCAGCATTCCATTATTTCAAGGGAAAACAAGGTGGTTAATTGTCACAAGACATGCCTGTTATACTGCTGGATGTCTAAGCATGAAAAACAATAAAGGGGAAGTGACTCAAAAACTAAGATAGGTAGAGTTACAGTTCTTAAGCACTACACTCCATAATCATGAAAGGAATATAACTGCCATGTTTTAAGTCGATCAGATATTAGATGATGGTTATGCTTTAGACAAAGAAGTGGACACTGCCTGCCCAACAGAAACCAGCCCTATGTTCAGGATGACAAATCAGTGAAAACAGTTTTCCAATTATTCCCCGCTTTGCATGCAAGTGCATGTGCAAAGCAGGGTATAATCGGAAATTTGTTTGCACCGTTTTGTCATCCAGAACGCAGGACTGGATGCCATGGTTGAACAAATAACATGGCCTGTCTTTTGACTGGCACGTAAAGGTAACTTACCGTCACTACCACCGGTGTCGTTGGCTCGCCACTTGGCGATATCACAGTCAAGTAAATCTATCACGGATTCTAATTCCTCGATAGAGTCTGTTGTTTTTATCACAGTCATAAAAAATTCATTGATAAAAGTGCCCTCTTTACACTGAAAAAGAAGGATAACTAGATTGTCTTCCTTGTGATAACAAGATTTTCTTCCTTATTACATTCATTTTTTTGTTTGCTTGTTTGTTAAGATGGGGTTAAATGCCGCTTTGAACTGTTTTTCAGCCAAATTGCTGTGGCTGCAACTCCTCACAATGTATTCCTGGTATTTCTCAAACCAGTAGTACTGTTACATCCTTTCCTAGCCCGCAGCTGTTATCTGACTCACGTTTACAACTATTCATCCTGACAAATGGAATAAAAGAATATGTGCAGCTGCCAGAAAGGATTGAATCCCGACTCCACAAATGAAGAATGTATGATAAACATGTACTACTTACTGCACTATGACAGTTGCTTTTTTCTTCTTCTTTGTATTGATGAGCAAAAATCAATTAATTTCTTGGCCCAGGTCAACATAACCTTTTCTGTGGAAAAGTACCTGAACTTTTTAACTATTTAATTTTAAACATGGTGATATTGAAAAGAAGAATTTTAAACTTCTATCTAACAATATTTTCTGCCAAAAAAGATATTCACCTTTAAGATTGCATAACTCTTTTTGTCTGAAAATGCTTTTAATCAATGCAAAGGCATAAAAAATAGTAAAGAATCTTTTTGAAACAATGTGATGTTGTTGTAAACCACTTATGCCCTCAAACATCCAATTTTTATGAGTTTGACCTTGATAATTCACCTTGTCAGATGACCTTGACTTTCAATGATGTGGCTTGATGAGAGGAATCTTAAGATCAAATGAGCCTGTGCATGACATTTCCAACAATTTTGGTGAGGGGCAAACATTGAGCAGTGTAGACAAACTCAAACTGTAAATATAGAGTTACCTGATGGTCTACAGATACATTGAGGCCTTATCTATCTACAAAATGCTTAGTAAAGACTCTGGTCAGACTATGCAGATGCACAGGCTGGTCATAGTCTTTGCTCTGTGCACATTTCAAATTGTTTGGTAATCTCATGCACAGGCTCAAATATGAGCAATGCAACTTCAATGATGTTGAAGAAAATGAACAAGAGCACTGCCTGTGGTTGCCTATGCTCGGCTGTTGGGTGATGGATGGTGGAAAAAAATCTAAGTCGAAAAAGGGGCATAATTTGTACAAAATGCATCTTGAGTTTTCCCCCTTGATAGTACACCTTGCTCTTTTGATGGTGAACATGTGTGCTAAGTTTAAAGTGAATGCTTTTGATGGTGAACATGTGTGCTAAGTTTAAAGTGAATGCCTTCAGTAGAACCAAAGATATCACAAGATGTCAAAGTTTTCGCATGACAAGGACATTAACGACTACAACAACGACACCAAGGCTATAGCAATACCTCGGGTTTTCTCCAAAAACAGCAGAGCTAAAAAAATGTTTAGTTCACAGGTTACATTTTCACAGACTGATAAACAGACATATGGAAGGAAGGACAGACAGATGGACATGGTAAAACAATATGCCCCCAATCTATCAACGCATGGCAAAAGAAGAATACATACCATCCATCCTACATATGAGTTAATATAGTCTGGATCTGATAATAAATCTATTGTTGGAATAAATACACCACTCACTAACACCTCCTGTAATAAATAGAGGATAATTGTTTGTTTTAGTGTAAGATCGATTTATATTTCATTGAGTGAACAACAAAAGCTATATTTTCACAGGTGAACATATAGCTTTTGTTGTTCACAAAACGAAATAGTAATTGATCTTACTCAAAAAACAAACAATTATTCTATTTCTTTATTGCAAAAATGAGACAAAATGTGAAATTTCTAGGACATATTTTTGTAAAGCGCGTCATTTTGCGCGTGATTGCTATGCAACATTCATTGTGACGTCACTTATTTCGCCCCGCATAGATGACGTCAGATTGGATGAAATGCACAAAAGCAGGATATAAGTTTTTGATAATTTCACTGCTCTTGAGGTGAGATTATCAAATGATAATCTACTGTTATTTCTCGATAAATCATCGAAAAGCATTCAAGAAAATCATTATAATTAATTTGTAGCTTATTACTAATTGTATTGATTCAGCGTTTTTCTCAGGCTTTTGAAACGAGTCCAAAACCAGGCATATTGGGAAAAATGTGTTATTTTCACAAAAATTGGGAAAAATCTTATTATAGTGATTTTGGACAAAAACTTAAGTATTGTGTATGATTTACTACAAGAATAAAAATTTCTTTGTCTTTTAAGACATTCAAATCAAATTTAAACTTAGAAACAACATGTTTGATTCTTAATATTCATTTTAAGAGTTTGGAAAGAAAATATAACATGTAGATGAATCCTTTTTGTTAAAACTCAATAGAATCAACTCAATGAGATGATTCCTTTGGGCTATAACTACATAGGTTTATTGAGAAATCAGCTTTTATATATATATTCAAACAAAATAATTTTGTAAACAAAATGTCCATTAAGAGAACATTCTCTTTAACAACCGATTTTGTAGTCCAGTAAGTGGTCAATTAATACACATTTTACTGTTTAAGCAACTGATTTGACATGCATTATCAATGCAATATCAAACACATCCCTTAGTTTTAAGAAATTTCATAACCTAATAATACATATTATTCTACAATTAAAATACAAACTTGAAAATGAGTCTTGCAGTCGCAAAAATAAAGTAATGTAGAAATTAACAAACAAAAAGTAACTTACCCTAATAATATATCTAAAAGGTTTGTTGTTATAATCTTCTGTAGGTAAAAGCAAAAACAAGAGAACGTCACACAGGTCTTGTAAATATTCTGTAATTATAAACAAGAGGACCATGATGGTCCTAGATCGCTCACCTGTGTCTATTTGACCCCTGGGTCATCACATTAATTCAATAAGCAGATGTTAACAAGGAGATTATTTCTACATAAGATCAATACCATGTTTTCAGCAAAGAGCAAGACAGATATGCCTTTTCGCTCTTTGATTCTATGTCAGGAAGAAGATTTTTGAAGGTTTCCTATTTTCACCCATCATGCTCAGATGAGCTAAAAGGGATGAGCCAGGATGGAGCCCAAATATGACCCCAGGGTCTTGATATGAACAAACTTAGTAGGGGCCCAATAGATGATGCTACATACCAAATATGAAAGCTGTGTGCACTCTGGTTTTGGAAAAGATTTTATAAGATTTTCACTATTTGATTCAATGAAAAAAGGGTTGCACCCGAGTATAGCCAAAATAAGATCCTATGGTCTTGATAGGTACAAACTTGGAATAGGTCCACAAGATGATGATACATACCAAATATGAAAGCTGTCTGCCCTCTGGTTTCAGAGAAGAAGATTTTTGAAGATTTTCATTTTTCTACCCTTCATGCTCAGAAGAGCTAAAAGGAATGCGCCAGGGCAAAGCCCAAATATGACCCAAGGGTCTTGATATGAACAATCTTGGTGAAGGCCCACTATGTGATGCTACATACCAATGATGATAGCTGTCTGCCGTCTGGTTTCAGAGAAAAAGATTTTTTAAGATTATTGCTCTTTGATTCTATGTAAAAAGGGTTAGGTGGAGCCCAAATATGAGACCAGGGTCTTGATATGAACAAACTTGGTAGAGGCCCACTAGATGATGCTACATACCAAATATGAAAGCTGTCTGCCTTCTGGTTTCAGAGAAGAAGATTTTTGAAGAATTTCATATTTTCACCCTTTTTGTTAAGGGTAAAGGGAAAGTTACGGGTGGATTTCATTTATTTGAACAAACTTGGTAGAGCTTTACCCAAGGAGCATCCCTGTCAAGTTTCATCAAGATTGGCCCACTGGTTTAGGAGGAGAAGATGTTTAAAGAAATTGTGGACAATGCACCACGGACGGACATTGTACGATCACAATAGCTCACCTTGAGCACTTAGTGCTCAGGTGAGCTAACAAACAAGAGAAAGTCACACAGGTCTTGTAAATATTCTGTAATGAGTATTTTTTCTACCATTATAAACCTTTTGGTTGAGTTAGGTGCAACACATTGTAAATGGATGAGCAAAATTAAAACAACCAATGATTTTTCATTTGTCATTTGATAAACCATACTAATAATTATAGATGTGTTTTATCTGACAGTATTTTTGTCTTTTATTATATTTTTTAATGAATTTTCTTATTTCACAATATAAAACAATTCCCTGATTCATGTGCTTCACATGATTTTTTGGAAGAGAAATATAGAGCAAAACTTGAACTGATAACATTGACAAGTAACTCATTTGTGCTACCTGGATAGCTTAGTCTTCTAAACACTTGTCTTGTGACATGAAAGTTTTAGATCCACTGTCCCCACAGTTAGAATTATGACAAAACACTTATAAGCCAGTCCCCTTGAACCCAGGTTGGTAGAAGTGGCTTTAAAACACTACCTCTCTCTAAGGGATGTGAAAACATCTGGATAGTGTATTCAAGAGAAACTATTCAAGCTTGAAATCTCACTAGACAAAACTATCTCATTCTATCTTAATCAAGGGTGTGGAATTCCCATGTCCTACTTGTCCGACATTGGCTTTTCTACTAGTGGGCAAGGACATTTTTCAAGGCCACTTTTCTGTGGACAAGTAAATACCAGAGGAAATCTTGTAACAGTACTAAAAGATCTAGGAGAAAAGTCAGCCTTTTGTTTATAACAAAGGGAAGAAAACATTGTCTTTAATATAGAAAATGCTGGGTTACAGCATTTTCTTCATTAAAAAACATTATTATCTAATTATCTTACTATCTTCTTTTTTGTGGACAAGTTTATTTTGATCCTGGACAAGTAAGAAATCAGCTTTCACTTGTCCAGGGACAAGTGTATTTCCACACCCCTGTCTAAATCCTGTCCATGAGAACACTTACGCCTCTCATCTTGAGGAGACATAGAGACCAAGTCTCTACATATATCTCCCTCCATTTGTATCTCAAAGTCAAAGAATTGTTGCTCTAAAAGTGGACCTCGTTCTGAAAACATATGATAAATAGAGGATAAATGAGCCTATGTATGACATTTCCAACAATTTGAACAATTTTACACAAAGAACAAGCAATTATTCTTATTCTCTTTCTCTGGTTTGGTGGTAAGATTACACAGAGATGCATATAGCATATTATAACAAGAGGACCAAGATGGTCCTAGATCGCTCACCTGAGTCTCTATGACCCCTGGGACATCACATTAATTAGATAGGCAGATGTCAAAAAAGAAGATAATTGCCTAAGATCAATACCATGGAACGTTTCCAGCGAAGAGCAAGACAGATATGCCTTTTTGCTCTTTGATTCTATCTAAAAAGGGATGCACCCGTGTGGACCCCAAAAGTGACCCCAGGGTCTTGATATGAACAAACTTGGAAGGGGTCCATAAGATGATATTACATTCTAAATATGAAAGCTGTCTGCCTTCTGGTTTCAGAGAAGAAGATTTTTGAAGATTTTCATTTTATTACCCTTCGTGCTCAGATGAGCTGAAAGGGTTGCGCCCAGGTGGAGCCCAAATATGATCCTAGGGTCTTGATATGAACAAACTTGGTCCATTAGATGATTCTACATACCAAATATGAAAGCTGTCTGCCTTCTGGTTTCATAGATGATTTTTGAAGATTTTCATATTTTGTTACCCTTCGTGCTCATAAGAGATGAAGGGATGCACCCGTGCAAAGCCCAAATATGACCCAAGGGTCTTGATATTAACAATCTTGGTAGAGGCCCACTAGGTGATGCTACACACCAAATATTAAAGCTGTCTGCCATCTGGTTACAGAGAAGAAGATTTTTAAAGATTTTCGCTCTTTGATTCTAAGTAAGAAGGGTTGGGCCCAGGCAAAGCCCAAACATGACCCCAGGGTCTTGATATGAACAAACTTGGTAGAGGTCCACTAGATGATGCTACATACCAAATATAAAAGCTGTCTGCCTTCTAGTTTCAGAGAAGATTTTTAAAGATTTTCATATTTTCACCCTTTTTGTTAAGGGTAAAGGGAAAGTTAAGGGTGGATTTCATTTATTTGAACAACTTTGGTAGAGCTTGACCCAAGGAACATCCCTGCCAAGTTTCATCAAGATTGGCCCACTGGTTTAGGAGGAGAAGATGATTAAAGAAATTGTGGACGACGCACGACGGACGACGCAGGACTCACGACGGACGACGGACATTCTACGATCCCAATAGCTCACCTTGAGCACTTCGTGCTCAGGTGAGCTAAAAACTGCACAAATTAACATTTTTGGTGGTATTACAGGAATAAATTGAATTTCTTTATTCAAAATCTTTTGATCTTTAAATGATCACAAGGTCATGAAAACTGGTGACTGTATGAGGGGAGAAAAGATGAATTTGCATACAATATCAAGGCATCTGAGCATGTGCCCGACATTTCAAACACTTTCAAATATGTGCTAAGCAAAGCCTCTGGCCAGCCTGTGCATCTGCACAGTCTGACCAAAGTCTTTGCTATGAACTTAGATGGATTATTGTCCCAAATTGTATTTAGTCTGCCATGCTAGCTTTTAAATATATTTTGGGAATGTCCAGACTACTAAAAGTTTCGGCCTAGCGAATATTTTAGATTGTTGTAAATGTCATACACAGGCTTATCTTATCTGATTACATAATGACTTTAATAAGATAAAAGCTACCCACCATCTTTATTGGCCGCTCTAGCCTTCTCCATTGCACGAGTATAAAGTCGTATATGAGAGGCAAAATCGTCCACAAGTCTCTGGGTAAAATAGGGCATCCAGTCTACATCTTTTGTCCTGCAGTACAGAAATAATGTAGTGGTTAAGGTAGTGGACCCACTGTAGTTCCGCAATGTCTCAAAGTAATGAACTTTAACAGCGTTAACTGAGGTTTCTTAATTCAGTCAACATTGTGAAAGACCATGAGTTTGGAAATGTTGCAGAACTATTATGGTTCCACTACTTTAATACAATTAATACAAATGATGCCAATGCTTATCTTCCTGAATCAAAATTTTTCAAACAAATTTGAGGATACTTCAACCAATCTTAACCCTTGTCATCCTGAACCCTGAATATTAATTCCTACTTTGACAGGAGGTATAGACAAATATCAGCCTGTACATAGGTGCAGTCTGATCTTAATTCATACCACCAGAGAGGTGTAAAATAATGCATTTCCAAAATCAATACTCACTCAAATTTGGTAACTTCCAGTGCTTTTTGCACTTTGATTTTACATTTATTTTGAAGGGGTTTTTATTCAGCATGACAAGGGTTAATCAAGTTTCTCCCACAATAATGAAGTAGAAGGCAGGCAGCGTGAGAATTGTCAAATGATGTTATCCACATAATATACAATCCTCGTATTTCCCTTACTTTTCTCTCTCTTTTTTTAAATACTTTCACATTAAAAGTTGTGAACTGTATAAGAAGAATCACTGATTGAATATAATGGTACAGAAAACTCCGTCTGTCAGGATTCCGCTAAATAAAAAGTTGGTTTCATGGAACCAATTGATTAATTGTATAAGAATAGAAACTGGTTAAACCATATGAGCCTGTGCGTGTGATTTCCAACAATTTCATATATGTACATAGCAAAGACTCTGACCAGCCTGTGCATCCACACAGTCTGACTAGAGTCTTTACTTTGTATTTAGTATATAAATAAGGTCTCAAGGTACTTATACAACACTAGGTAACATATATTTACAGTAGGTGGCTGTCTACCCTGCTCAATGTTTGCATCTCACCCACATTCCAAATTGTTGGAAATGTCACGCACAGGCTCTTATATGAATAAAATGAAAAGATGTATCATTACATCTTGAGATTACTGTACCTTCAACTTGCCAGATATGTACACTTTTTAAAAGCGATGCTTTTAAAAATTACCTTTGAGAAAAAGCTATGAACACTTTCTGAACACACTGTCGGATTTCAAGTAAAAAGGTATCATCATCGCTGACATCTCTGTACCAGTTTTTGATGTAATCTCGCGCTGTATACTCTAAAACCTGAAAGATAGACTTAATGTGAAATGCTACTTAAATGTATGGCATTACCCACTTTAATAATATTTTAAGCATGTTTAAATATAAGCATGAAATGATTAATTTTAAGCTGGTGTCCAGCCTTCAAAGGCTCTATTAAGATGTTTGACTTTCGCATATGACCTTGGAGTTATCCAGGGTTGGCAAGTATTGACCCGGGTGGTTTAAACCGGATGGTTTTAACCGGTTAAAACCGCCCTGGTCAATACTCCTCAAGTGGTCAATACTGGTCAATACTGGTCAAATGCATAAAATAGGTGGTCAATACAAGTTAATTGAATATTTTAGTTGGCTGAGTAAGATTGAGTTGTCAATTAGTGTTTATTACAGTATGAAATATAGTGTATATCATGCACGTTTATATACAGATACACTGAACATGGGATACTGATCATGGTAGGGCCCTTATGTCATATCTAATGAAAATCCTGAACTGGCATGGGTAAGTAACTTGATTGACCAGACTTTCAAACTTATCAAATTGCAATCAGGTGTCAAGCATAATTACTATGATCTCCATGACCAGTAATTGTGTATTGATAAAACTAAGAGTCTAAAACACACCAATGCAATCATAAGGCCAGTTAAGACTCAATTAGTATAACCTGTGTTGGTCCCTGGTAGATCCAAATAGATCTATAAATAGTCATTCAGTTTTACAGACAAATATTTTGGCCTTTAAATGACTCTGTCAAATTATACCTATTACTCTTCATCATTTCTTTTACTGTATAGTTATTTAATTATGGATGAATGAAATAAAGTACACCATTGACCAACTACATTTGTATTATGTAAGGTAATACTGCATAATGACTTCATTACTAAATGACCACCAATCAACCACTGTACTGACCAGATTACTTTTAGCCTTTCAAAACTTGTATACTTTGATTAATGTTACTACACCACTAATTATTGTTGCCTTCCTTATTTAATTTATTTTATCATAATACAAGAATATGGTACATAATGGCAAAATAGTAAGGGATGGTTATATGAAATGACCAATCGACCACCAATCGACCAGTATTGGCCGGTTAAAACTAGTATTGACCACCGGTCTGGTCAATACTCCAATCGACCGGTCGATTGCCAACCCTGACAGATACACTAACACACATACACACCAACTATGCATTGCTTACTGACAGTATGATCAACAAACATACATCATATACCAAAAAAATTTTAATAGCGCCTAATGCTTTAATAAAACCCCATCCCTCATTTCAGAGGTTGGAATCAACCATTTTAGAAATGATTTCAAGGATATTTTTTTACTAAGAAATTGGGGCCGAATAGCAGCCCCTTCCCCTGGGAATATTCCACCTAAAATTGCAATGTTCCCCTCATAAATCAAAGTTCAAACCCTTACAAGGTTCTCCAATGGGAGTATTAAGGTTAACAATAAAAGTTCATTGATTATCAGTTTATGAACTGCTACTAACAGCTATTTTCATTGTGTTTATTGAAATCTTTTCAAGTGTTTTCTATAGTCAAGCAAAATACAACTAGAAAGCCATGAATGGCTTGAGTCGCTCCACAGGCTTGAAATTCTTGTAATAGAAAATCTAAGTTTTGACTAGATTTTTAGATATTTTGGGTTCTATGGATGTTGAAATGATTTTCAAAGTTTCCACAATTTAACATATAAAGAAATGACCTATGCCAATAAAAATAATTTTTTTCATCCAATGACTATAATTATTGGCTGCATGATAATGGGTCACCCAAGGATCATACTATTGACGTTTGATTGATATCCATCCATTTTCAATGTTTCCACTATATAATATATAGCGAAATGACCTCTGCCCATAAAATACAAATTTTTTCATCCGATCACAATAATTTTTGGTAGACTTATAAAGGGTCAATCAAGGATCATTCCAGTGAAATTGGATTGATATCCATCAATTCCATCCTGAGAAAATGATTTTCAAAGTTTCCACTATATAACATATAGAGAAATGACCTCCGCCCATAATATACATATTTTACATCCGGTCACAATAATTTTTGGTAGACTGATAAAGGGTCACCCAAGGATCATTTATGTAAAATTTGGTTGATATCTATCAGTAAGATTCTGAGAAAATGATTTTCAAAGTTTCCACTATATAACATATAGAGAAATGACCTCCGCCCATAATATACATATTTTACATCCGATCACAATAATTTTTGGTAGACTGATAAAGGGTCACCCAAGGATCATTTATGTAAAATTTGGTTGATATCTATCAGTAAGATTCTGAGAAAATGATTTTCAATGTTTCCACTATATAACATATAGAGAAATGACCTCCGCCCATAATATATATATTTTACATCCAATCACAATAATTTTTGGTAGACTGATAAAAGGGTCACCCAAGGATCATTTATGTAAAATTTGGTTGATATCTATCAGTAAGATTCAGAGAAAATGATTTTCAAAGTTTCCACTAAATAACATATAGAGAAATGACCTCCGCCCATAATATACATATTTTACATCCGATCACAATAATTTTTGGTAGACTGATAAAGGGTCACCCAAGGATCATTTATGTAAAATTTGGTTGATATCTATCAGTAAGATTCTGAGAAAATGATTTTCAAAGTTTCCACTATATAACATATAGAGAAATGACCTCTGCCCATAATATACATATTTTACATCCAATCACAATAATTTTTTGTAGACTGATTAAGGGTCACCAAATGATCATTCATGTAAAATTTGGTTGATATCTAGCTATTAGATTCTGTTAAAATGATTTTCAAAGTTTCCACTATATAACATATAGAGAAATGTCCTCCGCCCATAAAATCCATATTTTTCATCTAATCACAATAATTTTTGGTAGACTGATAAAGAGTCACCCAAGGATCATTCATGTAAAATTTAATTGGTATCCATCAATTAGAACCTGAGAAAAGTCACTTTTTACCATATTTGGAAATTAGCCACGCCCATTAAATCCATGTTATTCATTGGATCAAAATTTCTTGAACAACTTTGAAAGAGGGTCACCCAAGGATCATTCCTGTGAAGTTTGGTTGAAATTCATCCAGTAGTTTCTATGGAGAAGATTTTTAAAGAAAAAGTTTACGACCGGACGCACGGACGCACGGACGCACGACGGACACAACGCCATGACAATAGCCCCAGTGGCTTTCAGCCAGTGGAGCTAAAAATGAAGATTTCCCTGGGTTTTACAAAATCTTAAAGCCTCTAATTAAGACCCATCCACACAAAACCAAGGTCACAAACCATTCAACAGAGGATTTATGCATATTTTTGCAAATCAAATGTTTAAAATGTTTGACAAAATATTTTTATTATAGGCTACTTATAAAAAACAATAACTTAACTAATTTATCACCTTGGTTTTGGTTATGACTGAGTTCATGTTTATGTATAGCATATTTGTCATTTTTAACATTGTCTTAACAAATATTATTGATGGCTCAGCACAAAACAGTTGTAACTGCCTTTATTTTTAAAGGCAGTTACAACTGGTTTGAGCTGAACCATGGATATTTAGCGTAGCCGCTTATAAAAGCCCATCCCTTTCTTATGGAAATGCAGTGATTCTAATAGAACCCAGGGTTCCATTAGACCCTTTAAGGTAAGAATATTGAATTATGTTTTATGAAAATTTGAGTCTTGGTCTGGACAAAACCTTGAATTTTTTTTATTTCATAAAGACCTTTTCCTTACCATTTGTAAAACATCATCTATCACACTGGCGCCAGTTATACGCTTATCAAACTTTTTGATCTTCACTGATCCAACCATGCTTTCTTTGATCTGTCAAATACAAACATTTAAAACAAGAGTTATCCGCGGACAACGTAGCTTGCCCAAACAGCTGCTTGTCACAAACAGCGCTTGACCAAAGACCGAAGTTCAAAGTGGTTTCTTTCAATGTTAAAGTCCATGATCTAATATATATCTGATTGAGTAGTAATTAAGAATTATAAAAACTTTTTTGTTTTAATTGCATGTATAAGGTTAGGGTAAAGTGAAATCCTACAAGCAGATGAGGTTACCAATGGAATTTCTTTGTATCAAACATGAAGTTTTTCTTTAAAATTTTTCTAAGTCCACAAAAGGTCAAGATCAAGGTCAAATGGTGAAGGACCTTGGTCTCTGTAGAAGCCTATCACCTAGTGAGTATGTGTATGAAGTAATTATGTCCCTGGGTAAAGCATTTAGAAAATATAAGCAAGGTTAAAGTTTTTGGTTAAAATTTTTCAGTGTGAGTTTTTCCAAGTCCATAAAAGGTCAAGGTCAAATTGTCAAGGCCCTTGGTTTCTGGTGAAAGCCTTTCATCTGGTGACTATGTATATGAAGTAATGATGTCCCTAGGTTAAAGCATACAGAAAATATAGGCAAGGTTAAAATTTTTGGTAAAAGAATTTCAGTTAAAGTATTTCTAAGTTCATAAAGGGTCAAGGTTAAATTATCAAGGACCTTGATCTCTCACGAAAGCCTTTCACCTAATGAGTATGTATATGAAGTAATGATGTCCCTAGGTTAAATCATTCAGAAAATAATAAGCAAGGTTAAAGTTTTTGGTTAAAGTTTTCAGTTAAAGTTTTTCTAAGTCCACAAATGCTAAAGGTCAAGGTCAAATTGTGAAGGACCTTGGTCTCTGGTGAAAGCCTATCACCTGGTGAGAGTATATATATGAAGCTATGATGTCCCTAGGTTAGAGCATTATAAAAAATATATGCAAGGTTAAAGTTTTTGGTTAAAGATTTTGGTTAAAGTTTTTCTAAGTCCACAAAGGGTCAAGGTCAAGGTCAAATTATCAAGGACCTTTGTCTATATTGAAAGCCTATCACCTAATGAGTGTGCATATAAAGTAATGATGTCTCTAGTTTAAAGCTTACAGAAAATAAAAGCAAGGTTAAAGTTTTTTTGGTTAAAGTTTTTGGTTAAAGTTTTTTTGAAAGGGTCAAGGTCACAGTCTAAAGGTCATTTCGACATGGATGTTGGTCTCAAATGAAAGCATATGCCCTAATGAGTGTTTCTGTAAAAAATAAAGCCTCTAGGATAAATATAGTTAGAAATAAAAAGCTTTAACCTAGTGTGGACGCCGACACCGACACCGACACAGACATGCGAGGGTATGACAATAGCTCTTCCGAGACTTTCGTCCCGGGCGAGCTAAAAACAACTATTTTAACAACACAGGAGAATATTCATAGGCAGTGCTGTCAATAAGGGCCAAAATCAGGAATTTTATAATTTTTATCACATTGTATGGTATTTTTAGCAGCTTAAAGCATCAAATCTGTCAAATATATATTCATATTATAATATAACCTACGTTGCCGGAGTGAAATAAACCCGTTGAATATTTTTAATAATACATGGGTGTTATTACACTAGTAGAATAACTATGCAAAAGAGCAAAGAGTGAAAAACAATGTTATATTTCTGTTAGGAAATTGGCGTTATAATGGACCAGCTGACATCATTTTGCAAACTGCGATATATGTTTCGCAGAATAACACGAATTGATAGATACCATAATTTTCTTGTTTTGTCACCTAAATTCAGGTCGTTTTATAAATAGAATATCAAATTTGTGCTCATCAAATACCGAATTTATTAAACTTGGCGCAGCCTTGTTTTTATATTTATAGATGACTCATTTAATAAATTCAGTATTCGATGACGGCTCATTCAATATCCTCTATTTCTGTTTTCCTAAATATTAATGAAATTTTCTAATTCATATCTTAAAGTTAAAACCAAGATAATTACTTTTCAGAATTAATCCTAAAATCCGAAGAAAAACTATTCAAATATTGATGGCTCTGCCCAAACAGTTGTAACTGCCTATAAACATATAACATATATCTGTATGTATTATACTTACATAATCAATCCCTGGGGAAGCCAAGGTCAGATTTGGCTCTATATGCAACACTTCCTTCGACTGTTGGTATCCATAATAGTACGCTATCGTCAATGCCCTGAAATAAAACATACATGTCATACACATACACATTGCCTAGACAATCACTAGATTTTATAACCGTCATTCAACATGTATATCTGAAAAAAATATTTTGGGAAGAGCAGAAATTGCTTTTAAAAAGCAATTTTTCTTTTTCCCAAAGTATTTTCCTTATCACACTGAATGAATACCCGAAGCAGATTAATACATGAACGTGATAAGGTTTTTAGTTTCAAGCATCCATGAAATTGAAAAATGTTTTTAGTTTCAGGCATCCATGAAATTGATAAAAATACTCTCTTCATATCATATTATTTAATATCATGAAGCAAAATGAAGGAATTTCTCCATAATTTGACATGTTTCTTCCGGGACCACTTTGCGCACAAGCTTGAAAATTAGCTGCGTACAAAATTTGTTTTCATTGAGAAATAAAACCAATTTTTCAACAAATCAGAAGGTACGAAAAATAATGGAAACCAATGATATTAAATCATTGTCACTTGAAGCCCTATTCAATTTGGACCATTCAGTCTTGATAACATTTTGAGAAATGGGTGAGAGTTCATAGTCTTCGCCGACTTCATGCCCTTCAGAGTTATAACTTTTTATAATGAGACAAGGATTTTTTGATTTGTCCTAATTGATACATCTCAGTCACAGACTACTCTTTCAAGCTGATGTCAATTCAAAATCCTCTCCAAGTGTAAAAAGGAATATATTGCATGTTAAAAGCAATGCTTTCCTTTATGTGTGTGTAATTAACAGAATTCTTGCTAATTTTGCTTAAGACTTTGCAAAATAATTACTATATGTATATCATAATCCTTATATTTTCTATAGAATAATTTATCAACAGTAACAGGCTACAGATAAATGTTTGGGATGACAATCAATATAATTTATTTTACATTCTAAGTAGGGGTGTGGAATTCCCATACCCAACTTGTCTGATACAGGCTATTCCACTTGCCGGCAAGTTCATTTTTCTAAGCAACTTGTTCGTGGACAAGTAAACACCAAAGCAAATCTTGATACTGTACTTAAAAGAACTAGGAGAAAAGTCACCCTTTAACTTTTATCAAAAAGAAGAAAACATTGTTCTTAATGAAGAAAATGCTGTGTTAAAAACAATATTTTTTCAATATTTATTTACCTACTCTTTTGTGGACAAGTTCATTCCTGGAGAAGTAAGAAATCAGCTTTGACTTGTCCAGGGACAAGTGGAGAAATTCTGTATTTCAACACCCCTGTCCAAAGCCTATGTTTAGGGTAATCATTGAAACTGTCCTAATAAAACTAAGCTCTGCTAATGTTGTTTCGACCCCTGTCAATTCAATTTTGAGTTTACAACACTGATGTAAGATACATACCCAGCTACGGTACCAACAATATAGGACAGCATATAAAATCCATATGACCCAAAGGTCAACACAAAGAGAACACAGCCTAGCCCAATCCACAAGTTTGGACCCATCTGAAAAATAACAAATTCAGGGTTTGACACTAACTACTTTTTGTCAAAAGCATGAAAGACCTGCAAGGCCTAAATATTAAAGGTCCTCCCTGATAACAACAGGTCCTGCATGAAAACCATATATTTGATTTTTAGCAATTCAAGGGATAAACTGCAGGGCAAACATTGTTGGAAAAGAAGGAATTGCTTTTTCTATTGCAATTTCTTCTTTTTCTACAATGTTTCCATTTGGTAATGCAAATTTCAGAATTGGAAAGGCATTTTTTTATAAATGGACAGAATTGAAACACCAAGTACTACAATTAACTACAGGCCAGGTGGACCTGTAGCATGGTCATATCTACCGGACCTCCCTTTAATCCACCGGTCTTGGTCACGAGGACTGGTGGAGGACTGGTGTTAGTTCTGATCCCTTAAGGTAATTGATTTGATTTACTAAGGGTCTATTTTTGGCTCCATAGTGACAACCTATAGGAGGGTTATTTTCCTAATACAGTGGTCTTGCGTCCTCGAGAGTGCAAAATTTCGAATTCATGTGAAGGCTCGAGCTTGCCTCCTGGGTCCCAACGCATCTTACTCTTTTTTCTTGTTTGTTATTACTGCACTAACCCGAACGTGTGATTGCTCTATCGCTCAAGCAGCAATCTCAAACCTGTGGTCAAATCTTACTGCATTTCCTCAAGCAAAGGGGTTCACGCCTTTTTGGAATCTATTGTTTTGCATCAAAATTAACTAACCTGTATGTATTTGTTACTTCTGCCAATAATACCTTTAGGCCTTTTTCACAGGGTATCAACAATGCAGACAACTTGTTTTCACATTTCTTTGTATGCCAAACTTATTCAATTGTAGGGTGTAAATGACAAAAACTTAATGATCAGAAAATGATTTTAAGACTTTGAACCAATCATAAAACAAATGAGCATTTTTGTCGAATTAATGCTCAATATCATTTTGTAAGTCTTTCGAAAATTGACCACCTGAGTAATTCAGCAAATTATTCACCTTTATAACGAAAGATATTGACGATTGCCTACTGAAAAATCATGACTACACTTTTTAAACTGTGGTTTCAATGTTTCAGTTGCCCATCGAAAAAATATGACAGTGCCTCTCATTAAAATTGCTAAATCTCAAAGTTTGTCATTTCAATAACCTTTGTACAGAGAACAGACACCACTAACATTGTCACTGACGCTACTTTGTTGGATTTTTCTCTTTTCAACACTGGTGATTTGACCAAATTAACAAATCCTTTTAAATAACAAAATCATTGATATTTCATAAAACTATTCCTTGAGGAGTATTTTATATAGGTACTGAATATGTTGAAGGCAAAATATGCAAAGGTATCAGAGCTTTTTTTCATTTTTTATTAGGGGCTTATAAAAGGCTACTTCCCAATTCAAAAAAGGCTCTTTTTTCCCCACTTGTGGCAGAAAATTTTTCCAAAATTACTAGTTATTTTTGATGTGTAATTGTTTATTTTTATCAAATTTGTTTTCTTGAATATTTCTATTGATTTTATAACTAATCAGACCCTTACATACATTCATTTCATTAAATCTTGAAAATGGTGCATGAATCTTACTTGAATTACTTTCTTTTATTAAACTTATGTTTCCCAATTCTTCTGAAAACCTCGCTAAAATTTCCCCCCAAAAAACAGGCTAAGGCCCCTTCCCAATTTCTAGAAAAAAAAGCCCTGGGTAAGTTTCAAACGCAATGAAAAGTCTTCAAAGAGACTTTGACTAAATCTCTACATGAAAACCAAATAAATAGGTTACAGGAACCCCTTCTGGATCTGCAAACGTACAAGGTTCTTTGACGGGTAAATTAAGAATCAATATAAAGGCTGTACAAACATACAACAAGAGCACCGCCTAGTATGGGTGCCTACGCTCAGCTATCGAGTGCTGGATTGTGAAAAAAATCTAAGTCGAAAAAGGGGGCATAATTTGCACAAAATGCATTTAGAGTCATACCTCTTGATAGGATTAAATAAAAGTTTTCATATGACAATGACAACAACAATGATGACTTCCAGCTATAGCAATACCTTGGGTTTATCATTTTCTCCAAGCTAAAGGGGGGGGGGTTCTACTATTAAACCATTTTATAGGGCATTTTCAATGAATTTTTGCACATACTATGCTATTAATACCTCAAGACTTCAAAAAATGGTTTTCGGTAGGTGATATTTGAATATTTTTTTTTTTAATTTGAGACAACCCCTAAACAGGCAGATGGAACTGGTTAAGTCACAAACCTAACTAACCTTAACTCTTGTCATGCTGAACCCAGAATATTACTGCTTTGGCAGGAGCTATAGACCAACATCAGCCTGCATATATGTGCAGTCTGATGTTAGTCTACACCACCTGTTTCTTACTTTCAAACAAGAATTGTCGATAGATTTAGTTTTTTCAAATGAAAATTGACCTACAGTTGATACTTTCAGTGGCTTTTGCCCTTTGATTTGATGAAAATTTTCAGCCAGAATTTATTCAGTATGACAAGGGTTAATATTTTTTTGGCTTGCCAGCAATGGATATTAAAATTGTTAATAATCCCCTGTTAAATGAGTGTTTTTGCATAAATTGAACAAATATTGGCTTCCATATTTCCATATTGGCTTATTTTTCTCAGAATTTGAGTTTATTATTTGGAGATGCATTTTCAGGTGTCTGAAATGGCCTTTCATGCAAGACACATGGTGAAAAGGACAAGCTTCAGGAGTAATTAAATGATTTTGTCTGCTGAAAAATATATTTTATTAGAAAAATATGATAGGCCTTTGGACAAAAACAATTAAATAGCTTACATTTTGTTTGACATCAGAGATTTTTTACTATATTTTACTTAGTGGACCAGAACTGGTCATGGTTCAGAACTGGTTCATTGACCATACTATAGTACCGTGTGTGTATTTCTGTTTTTTTCGTCGCTACCGAAGCACATGCCCATATGAGCGACGCCCCCAGAAGACGGTTAGTTGTTACGGGGGATAGTGCAAGGACAGTCATGGCGAAGGACCGTCGGACATGTCCAACAAAAATCCCCTAGGTCCGGTAAAGTATACCATATAGTCAGTCCAAATGCCCGACACTATTTTCTGGGCAGAAAAATATGTTTTAACAGTAAATTCCAACTTTCACTTAAAAAAAGATTTTTTCTGGTCAACTTTCTCACAAAAACAAACTTTAATTTCAAACTTTACATAGGTCTAGAATCCATCAATCAACAGTTCCTCTACGACTTACGGCACCGCTAGAAAGTGACATTGTCTTTTACAAATTGTACCAATTAAGAGAAAGAAGAGATGGTTTAAAGATCCAATTTAGAAAGAATTATTGGTAGCTAGAATTTTTTATATTTTTTCAGTTTTGAAGACACACAGACTAAAATAATTTTCTGCTTATTTGTACCCAAGAATGTTCGACCCATCAAATTATGTCTGTTCTTTTTTTAATGAAAAAACACAACTGACTGTTACCTACTGACTTGAAAAGACATTTTTCTTAATTCTGTTAATCTCTGAATCTCTGTTTATCTAAGAATCTTTGCTTTTAAATCAAAGCACTGAAAACACTGACAGAATGAGAGGACTTTGACAGGCTAGTTAGACCTTTAATTGTATTGCTACTAATTTCATCAGTTTTCTCTCTCAATGAGCAAACACTACAATGATGATATCATTTGCCCCCTTAAATGTTCAGTTTGAAAGGTCTGACTTCGGTCAGACAGTTTTTCAAGGACTGTCAGACCGACTGTCTGACAGATTTTCTGGAACCTTTGCCATGTCTGCAAGGATACATGACAAAACTACTGCTGAGATCCACCATGGTTCTTTAACATGCTCAGTGTAAAGCACCAACTCATGGGGCCTCTGTGTAACGTCTCATCCAAAAGACAATTAGTTTGGTAGTGTCCCAGCCCGGGTTTGAACCCACACCGTCGAAGTACAATGGTTTTGAAGTCCGGTGCTCTACCGGGCTGACACTACCGTACCGGAAAAGAGTACTTTGTTTTAAATAGAACAAAGGAGGCCCAAAATCCGGTGGGGTCTGACAATCTGTAAGACGCCAAATTCTACCAGAAATTTTTTTGACAGATGGTGAACGTTACTGAAAAGGCTTTACAGTCAAACCGGCCCCTCGTCAAACCGGCCCCCAGTCAAACCGGCCCCAAATCGGTCAAACCGGCCCCAATATCGATTTTCCATCGGTTAAACCGGCCCCTAAAACCGGCCCCAATATAATTAAGACAATAAAGGGTGATAATTATATAGAAATACAATGCTCTGTGATATTCTTTGGAAAATTGTGTTGAGTGTCGTCTAAGAAAAAAAGAAACACTACGAAAAAATTATTTATTTATTTAAAATGCCTATATCTCGAATTCTTTATCATAAATTATCATCAAAATAATCAAGAAAATAATAAGCAAAAGACCATTTTAAATCAGTCACTAGTAATATAATTTTTATGTGGCTATTTTCGAACTTTTTTTTAATCTTTTTCAAACGTTGACTTTGTATAGTTATTATTTTATAAAGCCATTTTGAGTACAAATCTTCTTTGAAGTGTTAATGTATAATTAGTCAAATAATAGAATAGATAAGATTGCAACATACAGTCGCCACGCGTAATGATTAACCTTTGAATGTATGGTGCGAAAATTATCGATCTGATTAATAGCTCTTCAACTTTGCAATACACTGATTTATAATGGTAAAGAAGCTTACAAAAGAAGACTTTATATACACATACTTCGGCTGAACAATTAAAAGGAAATGATGAAAATAGACTGTACCAAATTTAAAGGATTGCATATCAGATTATAAAATGGTGCGATATGGTTTGAAAATATTATGGGAAAATGAGAACTAGGTATACAAAAAGTTCCTTTTTTCATAATGTTTATTCAAGTATACAAGCATTTCACGTAAGACCCAGAGACTTCTTTTAATTTTTAAATAGCGGTCTTGTTGCACCCCTTTAAACAAAAACAAATTCGATCCGTCAAAACAATTGTGACTTTCATAAAGTCTGTACATTAAATATCACTGTATGGAAACTCTGTACGCGACATTGCAACGGTATTTTAAACATGGCGGACTACAGTTCGATTGCAACGTTTTGAAAAAATGATCCACTATTAGCAGCATGAGTATCAACGGATTATTTATTCAATGATTGTAACTTTAATGTAAGGATCATCTAAAAGGATCATATATTTAACTCTTTTTGTACCAAAAGTGAGTGACGCCGTCTTTTTCAGTAATGCATATCCGCCATCTTTAAGCTACCATTGGAAAGTTGTGTACATAGTTGCCATACAGTGAATATGAGTCTTTGCACAATATTCAAAAGGTACAAATTATCTAAGTATTGTTATTTTGCATCGCATTGGTCAACAAATCGGTGACACGGTGCGACACGGTTGTAACTGCTTGTAAAGATATAGGAAGTAACAAAAATTTCGTGCTTATACAGGCACTGATCCGAAGCTACAATATTTGAAATTATTACCCGATCTCATAACATCATTTCACATAAGTTTTTTTATGCGGGGACAGCTTTCGAACGTCTCATCCGTAAGACAATTAATTTGTTAGTGTGCAAGCCTTGGTTTGAACCCACGACTTCGAAATTCAATGGTTTAGAAGTCAGGTGGTCTGATCATTCACCAATGCTCAAATCATAGAAATATGGAGCGGACGGAGGGCATTTATCTTTCGTCTCAATACACATATTGCATTTATCCTATGTATTCTATGTTGGTCGCCCTATAAGTGCGTATAAATTTCAAAATCCTAGTTATGCCTATCGATATACAAGTGACCAAAGCGACCTAAAGAAAAACGTTTCATGAACCCTGAAAAGCAGCGGTTAAAAACATAGTCTTTTTTCACCGGCGGTCTTTGATGATTAGTTCAAAGACCATGGGTGATCACATTGTATCAACGCTTTCTTATAAAACACGATGTCTGGGACGCTCTGTGAGGGGACGACAGATTTAATCGATCATCTACGGATACATAGTAAGCAAGTTAGCTGCCCATTACCATTATGCTTAGCCTGCAATACAAAACTATGTCAAATGACCGTAAGAAGCAGATTTAGATCTAGATGGCTGACCTTACATCAAGAATATATGTTAGGTATAGTAAGGGCAACAGAACTAAGTTCGAGTACATTTAAAAATGCGGATTGAGCAACATTCCTTGCAAGGCTTTGACGAGCAATATATTCACCACACCATATTTTCTTGTTTAGTTTTTATTGCCGTGTAGGTCGAAAAAGCACCGACTCACGGGGCCTCGATTTAACGTCTCAGTCGAGAGACAATTAGTTTGTTAGTGTGCCAGCCCGGGTTTGAACCCACGCCGTCGAATTTCAATTTTAGGTATTTATAGTTGGTAGTTAAGGCATTAATATTATTACTCAATTTAGTAATTGCATTTGCGGCAAGAATGCTTAAATCATACTGATGTTTCGATAGTGTGAAACAAAATTAAAAAGGGTTGTATGCCGAAAACGAGTTAAATTAAAGGCACGTTTTCAATGATATACAGATTATTGATTACCATTGATCTTTATTTGTTCAATTGATCAAATCAACAAACACTTTTACAGATTATTGATTAGCATCGGCCTTTAATTGCGTTATTAATTAAATCATCATACACTAAGAAAACATGTGTTAAACCAAACAATGCATAGCGCGTGTGACAAGAAGACAAACGCGGTAATATCTTTTTTATGTTCTTTTACATATTTCTTGTGTATTACATTGACAAAATAATTCTGTACAATAAAGCCGATTTTTTTTATTAAAAAATCACGATATATTTATTTTTTACAACATACAATTAGCGCACGAAATAACATAATTAAGCTTAAGTTTTTTTTCATTTGGGACTCTAAAATATGTATATCATGGACCAAGATTATTAAAAGTTTGTAGGTTCAAAATATTAAAGTAAAATAATTGTATCAAATAAAAAAATAAAAATAAATAGGGGTCGGTTTGACTATTTCTTGCGGCCGGTTTGACCGATTTGGAGCCGGTTTGACCTTTTTCTGAGTTGAGGGGCCGGTTTGACTATTTTTAGGGGCCGGTTTGACCATTTTGGGGCCGGTTTGACCGGGGGCCGGTTTGACGAGGGGCCGGTTTGACTGGTTCCCCTGAAAAGCAAGCTTCAGGGCGAAAAACTACTTACAACTGACAATGATTTACATGACAGTCACTTAGCTATCATTAGTCATGTATTGTTTAATTCTATATACCGATAAATAATCATTTATTTGCCAAAATTATTCAATTTGTTGGGGTATATCGAAATATTTTGACAAAAATCCTCCATATTGGAGGGTTGTTTAGCCTGTAGCCAATGATAATTGCTTTTGTATTTTATGTTATCTGACCACTGATTGGCTTAGAAGTGAAGAATTAGACTTTGACTATTTAGTCTGGAAACTATCAAAATTTAAAAAAAAATCTACGTTTGTTCCCAAACCACCACCATTGATTATTACTGAGAGGCGTTAATCAGGATAAACTATGTTAGAATTTTTTATTGTGCATAAGTAAGAGGACATAACACTAATTCTCAGGATTGGAGGCCACATTGAACACACCATTCGTGTAAAATTGAATATATTCAAAACCCATTTTCAATTTTTATACGCCCGAAGGTCGTATTATGTTATGGTCTCGGTCGTCCGTCCGTCTGTCCGTCTATCTGTCTGTCTGTCTGTCCGTTTGTCTGTCCGTCCGTTAGCAATTTTTTGTGTGCGCGACTCCTCCTAAACTACCCGGCAATGGGAATAAGCTGAAACTACACACAATTACTCCATATGATGTCTAGTTGTGCATAAGACCTTTGAAATTCAAATCGCTCCAGTCATTCCTGAGAAATCTTGAACTATCTGCCCTTGAATTTAACGAAAATCACTATTTTTTGTGTGCGCAACTCCTCCTAAACTATCAATGGGAATAAGCTGAAACTACACACAATTACTCCCTATGATGTCTAGTTGTGCATAAGACCTTTGAAATTCAAATCGCTCCAGTCAATCCTGAGAAATATTGAATTATCTGCCCTTGAATTAAACGAAGATCACTGTATTTTGTGTGCAACTCCGCCGCCTTAACTATCAATTGAAATGAGCTGAAACTAGACACAATCACTCTCTATGATGTCTAATTTTGCCTTAGACTTTTCAATTCAAAATGCCCCAGTTATTCTAGAGTTATCTTGGATTATCTGCCCTTGAGTTGATGAAAAGCAAAATTTCTTGTCGGCTCATTTTTTCCTACATTATGGATGGGAATGAAAGAAAACTTGCCATAATGACTCTGTAGGTTGTCTTTGTGCTTAGGACTAAATATATTTTCATATTTAAATGTTATGGCACTAGCTGTCTGTCTGTCTGTTTGCAATAATTTTAGCTATCATTCAAGCTCACGTTACTGACAAGCCAAGGTTACTGACAAGCCCCTTCGGGCGTATATGCGCCGCTCTGCGAAGCTCTTGTTGAATCACATAGGTCAAATATTTTTGATCAAATTTGCAAAATATTAGAACTCGGGTACAAAAACTTCTCTGTGTGTAACATATTTCTTTAATGGTGGTATAAAT
The DNA here is from genome assembly GCA_948146395.1 of Fragum whitleyi. Taxonomy (NCBI): domain Eukaryota; kingdom Metazoa; phylum Mollusca; class Bivalvia; order Cardiida; family Cardiidae; genus Fragum; species Fragum whitleyi. The sequence goes on from OX411556.1 coordinate 47,053,194, forward strand.
GACGTGTAATCTTCGTTATGAATAATAATTCTTTTTAAATTGTTCGTATTTTTGGGCATACACGACATTTACGATAGGATAGGCCTTTTCCATGTGTGTGAATATTTAATCCGTGTAAATCAATTCCAAGTATGAATTTGATTTCTTATTCTAATTTATCTCTAATTGGATATATATATATATATACCTTTATTGGGCAATTGATTTTCATTTTGAAACTTTTAATTAATGTAGACAAAATATGATGTCATGATGTGTTTTGCAACGTGAATATTCTTTTAATTATGTCACATATTACGTATAAAGACATCGCATGATTAATTACACGTAGCATGATTAACCCTTTATTCTTCATGGCGTTTTTACAATGAGTTTTTACAATGAAAATTGACTTTCTTTATTATAACGTAGATTACAAATGGGGATATCGTAGATTACATTTCATACGGAGAAATTCTCGTGAAAAAGTCCATTAGGGCATGGGGACAAAAAAGCCCTATCTCCCCATTTGTCTGTCAATAAATCTCATTAGACTTGTCAGGGAACCGCTGCCTTCCTCGTCTGTTTGTTTAATTGGATTTTAATTGCATGCACGGGTCATTCACACTAACTGAACAGGCCCTGTTGGTATATTCTTGGTCAAGAATGTTCTCTGAATTACACGTAGCTTATGTATTCAAACTCTTCAGTGCTTCTAGATATTTCCAAGTTTTTTACTTGTATTTTGCGAAGAATTTCAGATGACACGTTGTGGCAAATTGCATTTAAATTACACATTGCATTAAAAAAATAAAAACAATAATTTGTATGAACCCTTTTCCCATTTTGTAAACAGTTAAGACTGATTCAAAATGAAAATTATTGCAGACGCCAATGTTGAATTTAATTAAGTAATATATATCATCTTTTTTAATCATAGATATGTATCCATATTCCTATAAAGTAAACTTAAGTAAAAAAGAATGAACATTAAAAATATCACGTTTTTTTTTGTTTTTTTTTTTTCTCTTAAGTTTTTTAGTTACCCGGCTATTATGTTTTTTTTTATCACGTGACCTAGAGGCGAACGGTCGGGTTTTTATCGAGCTCTAAATGAAATTGTTAAATTTCGCTGAAAATCTTGTAAAAAGTGCTTGGATCCTAATTGTTTGATATTGAGAAGTTGTTCGCTACACTCATTATGAATTTGGGACTTATTTTTGTGCTATAGATGGGTCGAAAAAGGAAAAATAGCCAGAACAATACCATTGATAAAAACTCAAAAAACGCGCGTAATGGCGGATCACCGGGAAACGGGGTCGTAAATAAAGTTGATAATGGATTAACCGTGAGTGACGCATTAAAGAGCGTGAGATCAACATTATTTGTGGACGACTTAAACAGTGAGATGGATTTATTTAGTACGCCACCAGCTTCCCCATCAAAAGGAGCAAAACAAAAAACTATTGTGGAAAGGGAAAAGCAGTGTTCGTCTTCCACCAATGTTACCAATGAGAAAAATAGTGACAGTAGTGACAATTCAGTGATCGAATATCTCAAACGTTTGGATTTGAAACTCACGAGTATGGATCAAAAGTTGGAAAAACTGGATACACTAGAAAAAAAGGTATGTGGATTTGAAGATGAAATTAAAAATATGTGGAAATTCGTCAATGAAACTAAAACCAGAACCGATTGTAAAATAAATGACCTTTCCGACAAGTCTGACCATTTGAGTTTTTCATTAGAAGAAGCAGAGGACAAGATAACATTATTACAAAAGGACAATGCACGCCTAAAGGACGATTTACTTTATATCCAGAGCCAATCAATGCGCAACAATCTCATTTTCGGGAACCTCCCGGAAAAAGACAACGAAAAGCCAGATGAAACTGAGACTATATTACGTGGATTTATGGTCGATAAGTTGAAAATAGCCGAAGATATTGTGCGGAGTATTCAGTTTGAAAGGGTTCATAGAACTGGGGCAAAAAGTGAAAGGGTAAGCAACAGGCATATCGTGGCCAAATTTTCTTATTTCAAAGATCGGGAAACCGTTAGAAGGCAGGCAAGGCATTTAAACAAGACTGATTACTTTTTGTTCGAGCAGTTCCCACGTGAGATAGCGGACGTACGTAAAACTCTCGTGCCAAAGATGAAGGACGCAATTAAGTCGGGTCATAAAGCGTGGATCAGTTATGATAAGCTGTATATTGACGGTAAAGTAGTGAAAAACAGTGTGGGAAAAGAATAGGGATGCGCGGGAGAGCGGCTAAACATCCTTTCTTGGAACTGTAATGGACTATCCAGAGATAAGAAAGAGAATCACGAGTTTGTTAATTTTCTATGTTCATATGATATTATTTTCTTATATGAATCTTGGTGTAATAGCAACTCTAATATTGACTTAAGTGGTTATAGCACTATAAATTTATACAGAAAATTTCAAAATAAAAAAGCACGTAGAAACAGTGGTGGAATAGTAATATACTATAAATCACATTTGAAAAAGGGTATTAGTTTAATTAGGAATCATTTTGACACTATTGTATGGTTGCACTTAAAAAGGGATTATTTTAATTTGCAGTCTGATGTATTTTTATGTGGTATTTATCTGTGGGGCGAAAATTCGCCAGCATATAATGTACACAATGTCGATTTATTTCAGTTGTTGCAAGAAGATATCAATTATTATAATGATTTAGGCCATGTATTTGTTTGTGGAGATTTTAATTCTAGAGTTGGCTCTAGGTTAGATTTCATCGAGCATGATAATTATTTTTCCTTTATTGATAATGATAATTATGAACCTGATACGCATCTTCAACGTTTTTCCCAAGACAAATTATGCAACTCATTTGGTTTTAAACTGCTTGATCTTTGTAAGTCTACTTCTTTGCGTTTGGCAAATGGCAGACTGGGCAACGATAAAGTAGGAACATTTACTTTTGTTAGTCATAATTCACAAAGTGTAATTGATTATCTCCTTTTGAGTGAGACAAGCTTTAAATGCATTAGAGATTTTTCAATTCATGCCTTTACTGAGTGGTCGGACCACGCCCCCCTTTCTTTTTCTATTGATTGTCAAACGAATAGTTATCAATCAACCGAAACCCGTTTTACGCAGTATAGATGGAACAATGCTCATACAGACGAGTTTCGAAAGCAAATGATTAGTAAATTACCTGATCTAAATCGACTTTTTATAAATAATGACAATTTGTTAAACTATGAAAACGTGAACGATATTTTAAACAAGTTTTGTATTATTTTCCGTAGTGTAACGGATGGCTTATTTTCAAGGGAGATTACCAATTCCAATCAACCTAGGTTTTACGAAACAAGTAAAAAGGCAGTTTGGTTTGATAGCGAGTGTAGAAATTCAAAGCGTATTTATTTCGATGCTTTGAATGCCTTCAATCGCTGTAAGACACAAGAAAATAGAGAATTGATGTGTAAGATGAAACAGGATTATAAGAAAACAGTACGAAAACAAAAATCTCTTTACTATCGGAAACAATACAAATCAATTGAAAATTTACGTCATTCGAAACCAAAAGATTTTTGGAATCTCTTCTGTAGTAAGAAGACAGCTTTGAGTAGTGATATATCTATTAATGAATTCTTTGAATATTTTTCAAATCTTAATAATGATATTATTAATGTGCATGTTCCCGAGGCTGAAACATTCTGTGAAAATAACGATTTTGATTCTTCATATTGTAATTTCGAGGAATTAGACAAGCCGATAACATTGCAGGAAGTGGAGTATGTCATACAAAATTTAAAAAGAAATAAAGCTATGGGTAGCGACTGCCTTATGAATGAATATTTTATAGAGAGTTTTGACATAATTTCTTCACATTTAGTAGACCTCTTTAACATTGTTTTCAATTCAGGGTATTTTCCCGACCAATGGTCTGAAGGAATAATTATACCTTTACATAAGAAAAATAATCCCGACGACGTAAATAATTATAGGGGAATTACATTGGTCAGTTGTTTATCGAAAATTTTTACTGGTATTTTAAACCGTAGGCTTAGTAAATTTTGTGAAGAAAATGACGTTTTATCTGATGCCCAGTTTGGCTTTAGACCACAAAGATCTACTACAGATGCTTGTTTTGTTCTTCTTTCTCTCGTTCAAAAATCATTATCTCAAAATAAAAGGTTATATGCAGCATTCATTGATTTTAAGAAAGCCTTTGACAGTATTTACAGAAATGGTCTCTGGTATAAATTATTTGGTTTAGGTGTTAAAGGTAAGATGTTAAAGATTATTCGAGATATGTATTCAAAAGTAAAGTCTTTTGTGAAAGTTAATAATGTTACCTCCCCTACATTCTCAAGTTTTATAGGCCTTAAACAAGGGGAGATAATGTCTCCATTATTATTTTCCCTATTCATAGACGATATAGAATTGTATTTGCAAGGGGATACTTCATGTGGGTTGAATTTTGGGGACATTAAGGTGTTACTACTTCTTTTTGCAGACGACATGGTAATCTTAAGTGAAGATCCAAAAGACCTTCAAAATAGTCTAAATAAATTGTCTTTTTATTGTAAAAAATGGGGTCTTAAAGTTAATACCGAAAAAACAAAAATTTTAGTATTTAGGAAAAGAGGTACTTTAAGGGAAAACGAAAATTGGCTATATAATGATGAAAAAATTGAGGTGGTCAACGATTTTACATACCTAGGTACTACTTTTAGTCACACAGGTTCTTTTGGAAATAATAGTAGAATTCTATCAGACAAGGCACTGAAGGCACTTAATATCCTTTTCAGTAAAACTCGAGCCTTTGATTTTGAAGTTTCAACCCTCCTACAACTATTTGATTCGTTCGTAGGATCAATTTTAAATTATTCTTGTGAGATAAATGGGTTTTCTAAATCACAAAGCCTTGAAAGAATCCATCTTAAATTTTGCAAAAAAATCCTAAGTGTTAAAAGCTCTACATCAACGGCTTCAGTCTATCATGAGTTAGGTAGATACCCATTATATATAAATAAATTTTGTAGAATTATCAAATTTTGGGGTAAAATTTTATCTTCTGATAATTTGATTATTAAAACGTCATATGAAGCTCTACGCTCATGTAATGGTAAGGGAGAGAATTGGTGTAACAACGTTAAAAATTTGTTAACAAAACATGGTTTTGGGTACGTATGGAATAATCCATTTTGCGTTAATCATAAAAGTTTTCACAAAATATTCAAACACAGATTAATCGATGAGTTTAGACAGAATTTATACAATGGAATCAATACGAGTCAGGTACTCAGTACATATAAATATATAAAAGAGTATAGCGATATAGCTTTATATTTGAACATGCTACCACGAAAATGGAGAATTTTTATTTCAAAATTTAGATTGTCATCACATTCCCTACGAATTGAAACTGGAAGGCATGGTCAAAACAGAATAACAAGGAATGACCGTTTATGCTTATCCTGTGGGATGAACGAAATAGAGGACGGATACCATTTTTTGCTGGTTTGTCCACATTACGCTGATATTCGAAAATTATTTTTGAAAAAGTATTTTTATACACGTCCGAATATGTTAAAGTTCACTAATTTATTGAATACTGAAAATAAAAATACTCTTTTAAATTTGGCTAAATTTATAAAGGAAGGTTTTTCACGCAGAACCAATCTAGTGTTTGATAATTAGAAACTAATAGACAGTGCAATATTGTTTCTAGTACTTATATAGTTATAAGTGCTTGGGAAAGGATCGCTCATTCTTAACTGTTATATATATTTCTTTATCATAGATCTTGAACAGCTCAGCTTCTCTTCCAATATGTATATAGAAACTGCAGATTGTTCGTTAAAAAGTCACGTTTTGTTTTGCATTTATTGTATGTAATTGTAATATGACAAGAAACTGTAAAGTTTACGTCTATTAAAATATCTTGTATCTTGTATCTTGTATCTTGCTATTATGTTAGATGGGGGTTGGCAGTTAGTATTTATTTATATCATATGTTTAAAACTGGTTGATCCAGAGTTGGTTCGGGGTTTCATCCCCCCCCCCCCCCCATTTCCCCCCTCCCGTAACGTAATGATTTTTTTTAAATTTTCATGCAGCAATTTAATCAAAATCGTGAATGGTCGGAAAATAATGCCCGCCTATTTGTATGTTAGAACCCAAATGACAGAACACCTGGATCCGATACAGATTCTTTTTTGTATTTATTATTATTACTACCATTAATGTTACGGCAAGAACAAAAATGTTGGGATTTAACATATATAGAAATCAAGTATAAAATCTTCTTTCAAACGTAAAGGCTTAAACTTAATGTGTTTGGTAATTTATGAAACTCTCTGAACATTTTTACAAGGTAAAAATCTTGTTCTGCAAAGGCAATTAACAAAAGCATGCCGCCGCCGGGGCAATATTTAGACATCCGTTAACATTTCAGCTTGTACGTACAATGACACATTAACGTAATCATTGCTGAATGACAATTAAGGTCGTGGACCCGTATTAGTTGCGCAACTTCCGGAACTCATGATCTTTCACAAGATTAACCAAGGCTTCGTAATGAAATCTTTGGAAACCTCGGTTAACGCTGTTAAAATTCGTAACATCCGATGCGGAACTTTTACGGTTCCACTTCCTTAAATAAAACCATTGACTGGAACATTAAAAAAATACGTGCAAGTTTAAAAATGGTACAATAGGTAAAACGTAGACGAGAGGTCAAAATCTCGAAACTACAGCTTGAATTAATATTAATTACTATTTTTTGCCGCCCACTGGCAATAATGTCTTTATAAAACAGTATCGTGATTATATGTTCATTTTGGAATTTTTTTATGAGAGGGTAGGTTTATTTTTTTCGAGATTGGAAATGTCACAAAAAAGTGAACTATTTGAGTACATTTCTTCAAAAAGAAATCCAGCCCTATCAAATATTAAAAAGGATACCGGCTTATTTTTGTAAGTACTTAGTTGTATCAAACTCTTGTGGAGTCCATGGCTTAGTGGTTCCGACGTTGGCTTTAGGATCGGACGGTCCCTGAATCGAATCCGTCCCGGACCACGTATATTTTGCTGAGCAAAGAAATTAACCTCACACTGCTCCTCTTCACCCTCTCTCACCAACAGGACCTATGTCAGATAACAGCTGGAGGCTAGGAAAGGATGTAATGGTAGTGCTAGTGAGAAAGATACCAGGAGATAATTGTTAGTTGCTCCAGAGGCCGCGATATAACAGAAAATTTGTTGAAAGCAGCGTAATACCCCATTCAAACAACAATTCCTCTCCACCCAGGTATATAAATGGGTACCTTTGAGAATGTAAGTCGAAGTGCTTTTGCAGCCTAAGGTCCAGAGTGTAAACAGCCGACTTGCAATTCAATGAACGGAGTTTACAGGCTTAGGTGTAGAGTCATGTGAATATGTATGACCTAAAACTTTAAAGCCAAAGTTTTAACTTTTATTTATCTCAAAATTAGATTTTTTTTAAGATGGAGCAATTTGGGCAAGTTGCCGAACAGTATTAGGAAAGTATTTACACAAACATATGAAATTATATACTAAGTGTAATCATTGTCTTGGAATGTTCATTATTATTATTGGAATTCTCGTAACAGCACATTTAGGTATACCGACGACGAAAGACCTTAACCTAAAACTTTGATAAACTGAGGCAATGCGGGATTTTGGTCGCTCACAGACCTTAATAAATAAGAACTTCCCTGTAAATACCGGTAGAGTATCACGCTAATGCTGCATGTGTTATTTGAAACAAATAACTCTCTGTTCTAAAAGATACGCAGTTCTAACCATTTTCATATTGGTAAAAGAATTAGAAGATAATGATATATTTAGATTAAAGGAAAGAAAAGTACACTTATCTATCAGTAAATTCTTCTTGCAAGTCAACTATTCAACAAACTCAGATCAGTCTATGCATTTCCACAGTCTGATCATAGCTTTCACCAGGCACTTATTTAAATATGAGCTACAGACTTATCATCACTATCCAAAACCAAACATTGCAGAGAAAAAAAAAAGGTAGAATATGCTACAGAATCCAGTTCTTTGTTCAATATACTATATTTTAATAAAGTAATCATTGAAACTTGATCGAATATATCACAAAAGAAGGTTTTGAAGAACCATTATTTAAAATCCGTCGTCATTTTTACTATAACGTAGATTACACACTATAGAAGAAAATGTTAATTTCTAAATTCGGACTATTTAAGCAATTATTTATCGTATTTAGAGATCTATTGGAGATGTAAAGTGATTATCGACGAATTCTTTAATGCTTTTCGGTGGTTTATCGAGAAATAACGGTAGATTATCACTTGATAATATCACTGCAAAAGCAGTGAAATCATCACAAACTTTTACCCTGCTTTTGTGCATTTCATCCTATCTGACGTCATATATGCGGGGCAAAATAAGTGACGTCACAATGAACGTTGCATAGCAATCACGTGCAAAATGACGCGCTTTCCTGAAATGTGTCCTAGAAATTTCACATTTTGTCTCATTTTTGCATTAAAGAAATAGAATAATCGTTTGTTTTTCGTGTAAGATCGATTAACATTTCATTTCGTGAACAACAAAGGCCATATTTTCACTCGTGGCTCTGCCACTCGTGAAAAAATAGCGTTTGTTGTTCACTCAATGAAATATAAATCGATCTTACACTGAAACAAACGATTATCCTCTATTTAATTGCTACAAGAGCTAGAAATTGAAATATTATTTTTTTATGTCTTTACAAATTACACACCCCAAGTTGAAAAGGATAATTAGTATTGTATACACAATACAAAGAGGATAATCGTTTGTTTCAGTGTAAGATCGATTTATATTCATTGAGTGAACAACAAAAGCTGTATTTTCACGAGTGGCGGAGCCACGAGCGAAAACATAGCTTTTGTTGTTCACGAAAAAACAAATACGTCCTTCAGCATTTAATAGTTTAAAAAGGGTAAAAAAACAGTTCAAATTCTTGGGGGAAACCCACGAAAAGCACGCCACTTACAATGATTGTAATGGGCATTTACAGACGTCTGCGGCTACAAGACATGACAAACATTGGCGAAATTATATAAAGGACATAGCTTTTTTCATACTATATATGTATATTACTTAGTTTATGAATCCTGTATTTTCTTATGTGGCTAGAAATAACAATTTCTATTTTTTACACTAACCTAGCTTTCGTAACGTAGATTTCTTTATAAGGATTATTTTTTAATTCCCAATTTTTAACAGACAAGAACACGTGACTTTTTACCGCTATTTACTCCTCTTTAACAAGACTTCCTGTTGCTGTTTTAATATTTCTCTTTTCCTATCGGTATGGGAATAAATTGGCTAACGTAGATTACAGGCTTAAAACAACGGAAATATCTTGGCTTCGTTATCGCAATTTTAGATGAAGCTCCACATTCTGTGATGTCTTTATGATAGTCTGACTATTTGTACATGGTTATGGAGTTATTTTTTAAATGATATCGGATGGTTAAACATATTTTTCGTTCATTTCAACTATTTAAACTGACTCATAACGTAGATTACAATCGTTCTGGAGACAAAATTCCATCGTATATATAAATTTTATTTCTTTAATGTTATTCAAACAATGCATATTCTGTCATTGACACATGACCTTTAACCCGTTTTGAATTATTTTTGGTGAACGAACGTCGTTCACCAGTGTTATATACCATGTCAGGAAAATCCTGTTGGATGTTAATACATTTTAAATAAAGTAGCGCCTCTTAAAATTCAATTTAGTATTTTTAAATATTTTTCTCCGCAAAATCACTGTTATTTTCTTTAATGGCATGATACTAGTATTCTTTATCTAGTGAAAATAATGAAAATTCGCCTTGAAAAACACAAAATGATCTTGCAATGTTTATCAAGGGAATTTTTGATCGGCGTAAGCTTGTCGAGAGTTTAAAGCAAAAACAAAGTTTGTGTCTAGACACCGTAGAGACAGATACTATGTTTTTGACCCAAGCCTTCGCTGGTGCAACTTGTAGTTATTAGCCGGAAATACGTGTTTATTTAGGTCATGTCCTCTTGAACTTACATTCGGCAATACTCGGGCGATCTCCGACGGCTCCGATTTAAATGTAGGTTAGAGGAATCGGCCGAGTTGAGACGAATGACACATCAAGACACCTTGTGTCATTAGAAACGGTAACGCGATTTTACATAACTTTTCAACTAGCGACAGTCAGTCTCGAGACGGGTTTTAAGAATGATTCGACATGTGTTTTACATGTACAACCTTTCTTGTACTTTTATTTGAATAGGGATGAACGCCGCTATTAAGATTTTTCTGTAATATTGCGTTGGCTGAAGTAGGGCTTGTACGGATACACTCGAATATTCGGTGAACTTATTCCCAGCGAAAACGTTTCGTATTCGTCTGTTTCAGAAGCGAATTTTGCCGAATACCAAATGCGACAGGCACGGAAGATATTTCATTGGGGCCATTCTACTTTGCATTTTTTCAATCTGTAAAACCATATCAATTCAAAATTCTATTTGAAAATTAAATGAATGATAGCTCAATATTCAACCCTAGATAACACTCCAATTGACGAGTAGATATTGCCGTGGTCAAGGGGGGACCAGATCCGTCATGAACTTGTTTACAATTCGACAGGCGGGTTTAGTTCTTAAATTATTCTGGAAAAGTCATTGCGTTTTTTACAGAAATCATAAAAATCTTAATCGATGAATAAAAACTGGCTCCATCCTTCCCAAAATAGGTTTAGAATTGGTTTACTACAGTTTAAGCAAAAACTAGCTCCGAGCAGAAAGTCTAATATCAGCCGCAATACCGTAATAAGATATCGATAGTGAGTGATTTTACAAGCATCGAAACTCTTGAAGGTAAACAATAGGTTCTCGTGCAAAAAATAAACCGACAATTGTAAGCATTCTCAATTCTTTTTGGAAAGAAAGTCGGAAGGAAAAAAAAACATTGTATTATACTTAAACATAGACATAAACATAGTCATGCAATTATTACCTCCCTTTAAAAGATAAACTTCTTAAATAAGATTCTTATTCGCTTTTGATGTAGAAATTACGTTACAAAAATAATATTTATAAAGACTTTTAGTATGCAATTTACTATGGAGAAATTGTTTAATATAAAAAGTTATATTTTAATTTCTAAACCTTAAACAGAAATTATCTATAAATTATACTTATAGGGCACTAGACCTCCTTTAACCTATACCTAAATATTTCTCATCCTGCAGTGTTATAAAATTGAATAGACCACGCTTGAAGCGAATTGGCCAATCAGAGAACAGTATTTCAAAAGTATAAATCACTGATACAACTCCGAACCTTGTATTTACAGATAAACGGTGGTAGTATGTCGTGCATGTTAATCTCGACAGGTTTTGCGTGCCGCGTCATTGCAAAAAGATATCGTCCATTTTATATTAGCGCCTTTTCCAAAACACTTTTTACAGTCGCAAAAATGCAAAAGATCTACAAAAGTAACGGAAAGAGATTCATACATTTAAGTTATTTCAGCATTATTACACACATTTTTAGTAATATCAAGCGAGCTTTACCTTTTTTTTATTGTAAAGAGGTTCGGGTAAAAAATACAGACACTGATAGAAAAGCGTGGTTTAAGTCAGATAGAAAATCACGTGCTGCGGTGTATGGAAAATAGACACTCGCTGACGCTCGTGTCTATTTCCCATATACCACGGCACTCGTTTTCTATCCTATGCATAACGACATAAGTATCAACCACGGAAGTGGTTATGGCTTCAAATATGATAAAAACTAATCTGCCAGGTTATGGTTCAAAATACTATTAATAAGTTAACAAATCATAACTTTAAACAATGAGTACAGTTCAGGACTGACTGATATTCATAGGTGTTTCTTTGGTTGGTACTCAAAGACCTTTTCATCCTCTGAGAAGAAACAAAGATAGTTAAAAAGTTAAAACAAATACAACAAATTTACTTGAAATAAGCTTAAACGTGATAACAACTACTTTTGTAAAAACAAACACCATTGGATAAAAGTTAAAGACAGTTTTAGATAGAATTAAATCGTTTTCTCCATTTATGTTTAATTAATAAATGTACCTATTTCAAGTGTGTAAAAAGAATTTTCACAGAGTAATATCTCATATTCTAACAAATATTTTTCTAACAGGATTTTCCTCTCTTTCCATTTCTTTGAATTGGCAGTGAAATTTCCGAAAAACGGAAATTTTGTCGAGCCAATTCTTCCCACTTTTTTTTTTTCATTCGTAATTTCTCTTTTCTAATTGATTTCAATATATCACTCTAGAATGCCATCAGGTTCGTTCACCATCAGTACTTTCAGGGCTTTGATTTTATGTTTTATGTTTTCAATTATTTCGATATATGCATTAAACATATAATGGGTAACCTAGCGGCAGGGTTAAAATGGACAGCGTGATCCTGAATTGCATTTTTTCCCAATTAATTTTTAATTTTTTCCATAACTGATGAAACTTATAGGCATATTTATTGTTATCTATTGGCATTTTTATTAAGTACATATGATTTGGTGTTTTTTGTCCGACAGTCTTTTGGGAAATCGACCGTCTATTTTGAGAATTAGTGATAAGATCAAAGAACCTTGAGTAAGCTAAGATGTGTGAATTGAGCAGTTTAAAACTCAAAAGCATTAATTAATTGGTCAGTAAGGGCTGGGTTATGAAGCTAGTGACGCCAGCCTTCCCTTCAAAATGGTAAGACTGGGACTAGATTTTGCATCTGGACTAAGATATTTCCATGAACTGATGGTTCTTTGGGAAAAAGAATTTTGGTGATAATGGGTTCTGGGTTGGGATATGGGTAATTGAGAGTTTCTAGTAGCCACCGGCAAGTGATTTCACATGGTCTACATAGACAAAATTATTTTAATTACTACCGAGGCAAGATTTTTGCGATTCTCCACCAAACGGTAAGGTTCAATTACATCCCACATTTGAAAGTGGCAGTTTGAGTTCACTCAGGCATCGGCAGGGACACTAATATATTCAAGTTCGAACCGCAGACCCACACAAATGTTACAAGTTCTGAATAATCGCACGCCACTGATTGGTTAGGCAGGGTATGTAATGTTATGTGGTAGTTTCCGCCGCTGACTTTTCGGAGCAAAGCCTTTTAGCCGCGCACGGTAACATATTCAACTCACCACAAAGCGGCCATGGTCACATGAAAGCTTTTGCAATTTAGGCGATTTTTTTAAATTAATTTATCTATTTATTATTATTATTATTTATTTTTTTAACCCAAACTAGATTCCAACATGTTTTTGAGAGAAAGAGGCAGTGGCGTGAAACCAATGCTACCCAATTTCAGCGGCTGGGTGGAGGCTGAGAATGTGTCTATTTAGTCTAATGCTCAAGCGGAAAAAACCTCTCCTTCACCAGGACTCGAACCCGCGGTCACCAGGTCACAGACTGGGTGCTCTACATATTGAACTATCGATGCTTTAATTACCTACATTGTCGAATTTCGTATATCCCGAGGACACACACAAACACACATATATGTATGTTCTCGTTGAACCCCTGATGAAGAAACATTGAGTTTCGAAAGCGCTAGGGTTATAAAATGATAATCCATCATATAAACACTGTTAGAACAAAACTATTTCTCATATCTATATCTATATATATAGTTAAAAATAAATTTTATTACATTTACATTGTATTGCCACTCTCTGAAATCATTCAGTTATATCATTTGGTAAGTCTGTGCCGGGTAGTACGTTCGTATTCTGTTCTGTTCTTAGAGCTGGTACGAGTACCGTGAAAGGTTGTAAACCAGGTACCCGAGATCTCATTACCCGCAGGTGACTCGAGTACCCGATGGTAATTGCCCATGTATCTATTTTACTAACAAACTATTAAAGCGGATCCTGAATTTCTGTAAAAGAGGATCACCCAATGCAAATTCCGAAAGGATTTTAAGGAAAGTAGGTGTCTGTGACTTGCAAATAAGTAGCCAGGACCTCAAAACTAACTGATGGAAGTCCATAGGACCATCTAAAAATCAACTTCAGAAAAGATTTCACAGAGGCTGTTTAAAACAGTCTTCAATTGTTATTCTAAAGTTGATCCTTAAAGGCACATAGTCGCGGCTTATACAATAGGTGGTAGGCTGGGTTACTGCCCCTAGACCTATCGCCATTAGGTCCCTCATACAGCGGGCTACCAGTTTACAATAGGTGGGTAACGGATAAGGATTCAGGCCCAGGTAGGTACTTGAGTACTCATACAAACTAGCTCTTGAACTTCAATACTGTATGTTGATGTAAACCCCATTTCTTCATTTAAACCACAGAGGTACTGATAGGAAGGAGTAAAACCAGTCCAAAATCTTCTTTTTTATTGAAACCCTATATCGTTTGTACTCATTTGAATCGTCTTAACAAGACGATTCCAATGAGTCCCCACAATATAGAATTTGTTTAAGTATGATTGAAATAATAAAATTTGAAATTCAAAATACCCCTTCTATACGTAGCTCTGAAGTTCACGAATATGATAAAAAAAAAAAACCTGCTCTTTTAAAACCAAGTAAAAAGTAAATTTTCACGAGTTCCATTCTTCATGTTATCCATAAATGTTGAAAGATGATTTATGTTTTAGACGAATCCTACAATTGGGTCATTTTTCTTGACTCAGATTATTACCGTTGATGCCACACAGCTACAATGCGTGCATGGCTTCTTTAAAAATAAACCAATAAATGTATGGTCACATGAAATTTATCATCATAGAGACCACTTTTTCCTTGATGCAGGATCAGACAAGAAAAAAATCTAAGAGAAGTCAATACAAAAACACAATCCCTTCAAAATCCATTCTAATCCAATAATTTATTTTAGAAAAATAGATTTTGTTTATATTCCACTATATGGGACCATTTTCAACTGGCCTAATAGCACTCAACACCAAAGTTTGTCGTCCGAATAAAATCATGAAGAAATCTGAAAGAGCGCTTGTCAGGCATTATTCCCGTGAACTTTGGTTGAATTCCGACCAGGGGAAGTGGTTTGACAGAATCACTAAGATTTTAACATTTGTATACCATGCAGGACTATATTTTGCTCATTCGACCTCCCGTAGAGCAGTGCCCTACTTTCAGGGTGACAAAACGGTGCAAACAGTTTTCCAATTATAACCCATTTTGCACTTGCACTTGCGTGCAAAGTGGCGTATAATTGGCAACAGTTTGCAACGTTTTGTCACCCTGAACGCAGGGCATATTAAGAGCTCAATTGAATTTAGGTAAAGGATTAGAGCGGTCATGCCTATTTGTAGTGTATTAGCGTGGACTAACTAAGTAAGTATCAGGTTTCATGCCATGACTATACATGCATGACTAGCGCGGAGTTCTCCACTGGCTACGTTAGAGTTAAACATGTATTATATTATTGCAGGGATCATTTTTAGGCGAGATTTGTGTAAATTCTCTCATTTTTCTGCCAGAAACCTCATCCAAATTTGCTAAAAAAGAGAAAAATCTCACAGCAAAATAAATCTTTAACACAGGATTTGGTTCAAATTACAATTGAAAACTCAGTATTTCTCATAAGTACCAACTGAATGAGATTTTTCGCACATGAAATTCTGAGTCAGAATTATCCCTGTTATTGTGTAAATAAAATTAGTAACCAAAGCTATAGTTTATTTTTCCATTGTTCCTGCGACACAGCACTATTGTATCTTTCCTCTGCAGTTTGGTTAAATTCAATCAAGTAGTTTTAGAGAAGACGATATTTTGATATACAAGTAGGACCATGCTCTTATCAGTATTTCACCATGTGCATGGACCCTTTTCGGTGGCTCAGACGCCCAAAATGCTCATTCAAAGCCCAAATAGAATTTCAAGATAGAATCCGAAAGAGCATATATTAAAGATCATTTTTGTAAAGCTCAATTGAATTCTGACCATGTAAACCATAGCGCTAGAGTTTACATCCCGATCAGAGATTAACGGAATAATTTAGATAGAAGGAAAAGTCCGAGGGATGCTCCGAATGAGCATATTCGAAGACATTCGGCATTCGTAGCATCGCTCGGAATTTTTCGTGAAATGGAAAGTACCTTGGACGTAAATCTAGTAATTTGGGTCATTTCTAGGTATTCGGCTTCTGTTAGTACTTCGGTTATTTAATATGCTTGATGAAATGAATATTTTGTTAATTATTTCAGGTTGTCTGTGGAGTTCTTTTGGGCATGTAATGATGAATTTTGGGCCACTTTAGCTCTATGAGCAACAGCACTTTCGTGTTCACGTCCGCCTGTATGTCCCTCGGCCCATAAACAATCCTTGTTTAAGCGATTAAGAAACTTTCACAGAATATGTGTAGTGTCATAAAGAAAATGGAATTGGGACTGATCCATCGGGGAAAAAACAACAACAACAACAACAAAAAACAAAAAAACAAAAAAACCCACGGCGATAAGGGCTATACGATTTTTTTCACAAAATTTTCTCGTTTACACCATAAAGTTCACAAGTAAAATCGGACTTCCATGCAGCTTAAGTAGGATGATTGTTAGGTCATAAGGAAGCTCCTTTTGAAAAAAAGGACGGATTCTCCGGAAAACACGTGGATAAAGGCCATATGGGTTTTCGCTCAATATATTCTAGTTAAGCTAACGCGATAAAGCCCACACGTGTATTTGGATTTTCTTTGGAACTTTCACAGGATTACCATTGGCTTGTGATAGCTTTTAGAATTTAGGAGTCATTGACCCCCCTGAACATGAAATTCTAGGGATCAAAGCTGTTTTTGTAGGGTTCAAAAAGAGCAAAATATGAGAACTTATAAGTCTTTAAAGTAATCTTTATAATTGTAACAACATAAACAATAAAGTGTAGACACACTTTATTGTTTATGTTTTTTTAATTTACAATGTATCTATAGTCCAACCAGGGTATTCGAAAACGCGGGAAAACGTGGTATAGCCATGAGTAGGGGTGGACTGAACTGAAATTTAACATGCGTGAGATAACGGTACTTAATAACACCTATATACTGATATTTAAAGAGACTCATCACGAAAACACCTTTTTATCCTCATCGATATTCAATGTTTTTTGTCGTTTCAATTTTGGTTTCTCCATGATGAAATCGGTTTCCAAAGCATGTGCATGTCGATGTTGCTTTTACGATATGACACATGACGTTTACAGATGTAGTTTAAAGGATGGTAATAATACCATTAGTTTTGCGTTTCTTTGATCTTTCAGTATAGTAAGAGACCGTGACAGCAAAAAACCGTTGGTCTCAGTTTATCTATATTAACTCGTCGAAAGTCTGTTAATAAACATTCGAATAGCATGGTTTACCTATAGATCTTTTGTAATAATAAGTTAACAATTAATCTATATAATCTTTTATATTGCATCGGTTGCACCACTGGAAATTCATTGGGTCAAAATGACCCCCTGCAGGTATTCTTTTGAGGGTCAAAATGGGATTTATGGGGGTCAAAACCATGGTCAAGTTAAGTGTCAAACACGAGCCCTCATAATCGTAGGGTCATAAAAGTGGTTCCATTCGAAAATGGTGCTGATACGTCTGAAAGAAATGAGAAAATGGATTTCGCCTAAATTTTTTCGGGTTCACGCGGTCGGCCCATAAATATTACCGGATTACTTGAAACTTCCACAGCATGATTGTAGGTATAGTGAAGCTTCATTTTGAAAAGTGGACAGATCCGTTGTTAATATAGACCTGAAAGGCTGATTTGAGCCCCAGGGTTGCGTTCATGTTAACTTGTTGTAAATATCACGGACAGGAACCTTAAAAACAAGAAATCCAGAATGGCGGTTAATTGTTTGCCATAATAATATAATACGAAACTTGCAATAAAAGTTGTGAGACGTGTCAAATTACAAATCCTAATTCATGATGAAATTGTTGAAATTGGCCCACTTGTTCGCGAGGTGGTTTTCTAAAGATTTCAAGATAATATGAGCACCCTCCTGCTACAACTGCATTAAGGGTTTAATCGAAATTTCACGAGAAAATTTTGAGAAGGGTCGCTAATGGAGCATTCGTGCCATTTGTAGCCCATTGGTTTGTGCAGGGAAGACGTTTAAATTTTCCAAAAGTCAAAATAATCACTGCCACGCCTAAAATTGGGGACGAATTAAACTTTCACCAACAAATTTTGGGAAGACTCACCAAAATTTAATTTCTGCCTAGTTTGGTTGAAATTAGTCCAGTGATTACAGAGGAGACGATGTTAAAAGATTTGTTGACACATGTTGACGCATAACACACTATATGGACACATGGTAATTACAAAGCTCACCTTGGCCACTGTTCGCTAAATTGTGAGCTAAATTCTCTCTTTTTATGCAATGGCAATCAAATATTCGAACCAGAAACCCGTTTTTGTCAATATCGTTATAGCCAGAGCGTGGCATATCCAGTAATCATACAGTCTGATCAGGGTCTTAACTAGTGATAAATCGATTACGATCGATTATCAATTGGTTTTGGCTTCCGATTGTGATACTTGTTATCGATTAAGAAATTTCAAAATCGATTAATCAGTTCCTAACACATACATTACATCCATTATAAAATGTTTTCGAAACTGACATCAGTTTGATGACTCTGTGTGAAACAGTTGTATATATGTATATAGGCAGTTTCAACTGTTTCACGCTGAACCATGAAGTTGATAGAAAAATCTTCAGAAAGAATCTTTAGGTTATGAGTGTAACTAGACTTTCACAGGATGATACTAGCAGTGTTGTTAAAAAAAAAAAAAAAAAAAAAAAAACGATTGTACAATCTATCATTAGTTGATTTACTCCTCCGACTAAAACCGATTATCGACTGTGATTTAAGACCGTTGAGTTGATTGGTTTGCTACTAGTCAGTCAATTTACCCATTCGATCATTCCGTCTAACAATCGTATTAATGTTGTTTTTCTAGGGACACAAGCTCCTCGGTTCTTTCTTTTGAATTGAATTCCATAAAGAAGTTGCATTTTACTGTGGGAGCACAAGAAATCGATAGGGTCAATTTCTCCCTTTCCCACAATATGGTCCACAATATACTCATACCCCATTATTTTTTAATTTATACCCTAGATATATATCAAATGACTCTCATGTTGATTTATTGTCTCCAACCTTTTCCAAGTTAGCCCAGTCTAAAATTTTATCGTCTGTTTAAGGGTTTAAGGATGGGAAGGACTTTTAAATTTTTCGGATTTAGCTTAATCTATTACAAGACAACAAATGTTTAGACAGGTCTAAATTGCAAAGGGTTTCAGATCACATGCAATATGTGGGCAAATTAGTAAACTTTGTTGCAGAAAGGGTAGAAAATATTAGGGAGAAAGGAGGAAATATTAGTTAGCAGCAATTTCTTCTTTTCCCCATTAGGAAGGTCATCCGACAAGATCAACTATAAAAGCTATGTGATTTGGCAGTGATAAGTAAGAAATATCTGGTATACACGATAAGGACAAGGTGAATAATCAAGGTATTATTCCAGAAAACTGACATCGTATGTTGTTTCGTTTCAATTCAGTTTCCTCACCTTCAGTACTATCAGTACTTTTATTCTATCACAGCGTAGTGATATGCAAGCACTGCATTGAACACACAAATCATTTCGTGTCGCGCAAAAGTTTATGACGTATACTAGACCTTTTTTTTGGGGGGTGCACATGGGCACAAAAAAGCTACGAAGTACACATGTTGTTCGGTTTTTGACTCGATTATCTTTTTCCTAGGCAATTTCCAGGATACAGGGTTGTTTCCTATGGCCTGCTAAACTAGGCCAAAAACTGCTTGGTTGTCCAGGCAGCTGAGATGGAACGAGAACTCGGGTATCGGGTAAGGTAACGTTTATACCCGGATCCTGAATCATAACCCGTTACCCGACTATTGTATAAGCACTATGTACCTTTGAGGGTCAACTTCAGAAAAGAATTGAAGACTGTTTGAAACAGTCTTCAATTCTTTTCTGATGTTGATTTCCAGAGGGTCCTACTGACTTTCATCAGATAGTTTGGAGAGTCCTGGCTACTTATTTACAGATCACAGACTCGGAACACATGCGTTCCTTAAAACTATATTGGAATTAAAAGTTAGAATCCCTCTTGTCTGAAATTCTTGATCCGCCTTTGTATCTGTTTTAGAAAATGAATATATGGACAGTAATCATCTGGTGTTCAAGTGCCCGCGGGTAAGGAGATCTTGGGTACCCGGGTAAAAATTTTCTATTCGTCCCATCTCTACCAGGCATCTTAAATTGAATTGTTTGAAATGTCACTCAGGGGCTCGTATAATTACTTTAGATAATCGACCCACAGTTTATCGCTTAATCCAATCTCTTTCCCAAGTATCTAATTGATGCAGTAAAGTTTTGCCTAAATGACATCAATTCGTAATAACAGCTGTTTTGCTGAGATTGTATATATATACTACTCAAAGTTTGCTAGGCACCAAAACTTTATTATACTATAATTTCAGGGAAAATGAAATTTGAATACAAGAATATTGGAAAATGGTCGATTGTTATCAGTTTATCCAATTTTAAGAAGAAAATGAAGCTTTATAATGATAAGTAGACTTTAAATGTAGACCAAACAGGGAGACCCTAGAAATTGACCAAAAAAGGTGTTCTTTAAATTGCATTTCTTTCAATAACGAGTATGAGAGTCGGCACTGTCAATAACAGCCTGACAGCGCCTCTGCATACTCCTGATTAAGTTCTGGAGTACTCCTTGGGGAATAACAGAAAATTCTTCTCTAAGGATCTGGCCGAGCTCCTGGAGTGTCCTTGGCTGGACCTGGCGAGCCAAAAATCGGACCTGTAGCTCATTCAACATATGCTCTATCGGATTTAAGTCCGGTGAGCAAGTCGTCCAGTCCAGACGTGGAATGCCTTCTTCTTTGCGATTCTCTTGGACTATACGGGCCGTGTGTGGACGGACATTATCATATACTAAAATAAATCCACCCCATATAGAACCAGCGTAAAATCTTACGTGGGTATTGAGGATTTCATTAATATACATGTAACTACGAGCTGTCAGGGTACCTCTTTCTAAAATAACAAGATCAGTCCGTCCATCCCAGCTGATGCCACCTGAAACCATGATTGACCCATCATCATAACGATCGTGCTCAGCAATGTTTGCTTCACGAAACCTTACCCCCCGGTCTTCTCCACACCCTAGCCCGCCTATCAGTGTAGTCCAGGCAATACCTGGACTCATCCGTGAATAGCACGGGGCGCCAGCGTCTTATGCGCCAGCCCACGTGTCCAATGCCCATGTTAACCGACGCCGACAACGAGCTGGGGACAGCGGAATACAAATACATGGTCTTCTTGACCTCAGGTTATGCTCATACAGCCGTGTTCGTATGGTTTAAGTCGAAACTCTCACTCCCGATGCGTTTTGAAGGTCGGAACGTAGCTGCGTTGCCGTTACTGTTCCGTCTGGCTTGGTATCGTGCCCAAGCTCTGGTTACAACAGTATGGTGTACCCCCAGTACTATGCCAACATTACGATGGGAAGCCCCGTAATCCAACATACCTACATCACACCACAATATTTCGATAGATAAATGTCTTCTGACATTTGAATTAGCCATGAGTGACGACTTAAAAGTCAATAAAGTACTGAAAAACAGAAACTGAGCATCTACACGAAACCTGTACATGTAGAAAATGAGAAAGGACAGGTAAGAAACCTGTGTTCCTCATTTTGCACGAGCCTCGAGAGAAAATTGCGTATCAAATTTGGTAATATTTACATTAGATATATTGTCAATACATTTTATTGAACCATATTGCCAGTATATGATTGCAAAAACGTAAGACTATATTTTACAACCACAATTGATCGTGTTAGAAAACCTATTCAACCGAAAAAGCAATTTTGTTATTTTGCACGTGCTGCAAGGGAAACCCATGAAGGGGTACAAGTATTGACAAACCAATATTTGTATTACATAGATATTGTACCTCAATTTTGAAAACTTAAGGAAATTTAAGACATTTCTCTGTGTTGATTATGCCCAGACTAAATGAAAATGAACGGCTTATTGCTATTGGCATGTTAAAAGCTAATCAACGTCTAGTTGACGTCGCTGCTCACTTTGGAGTTTCTAGATTGACTATAATCCGACTTTTAGGTCGTTATCGAACCTTTGGTTCTGTTAGTGACCGTCCCCGTTCGGGAAGACCACGTGTTACGACCCCTGCACAGGACCGTCACATTAGGACGTCACACTTACGCGATCGTTTTCTTGCCGCTACTAATACAGCTGCTGTAACACCTTGTCGTACTAATAACAGAATCAACGCTCAAACTGTTCGAAACAGGCTAGCCGAGTATGGTATAAGAGCCAGACGTCCGTACCATGGACCTATGCTTACGCAACGTCATCGCGTCTTGAGACGTCAGTGGGCAACTGGACATCTAAATTGGACACGAAATCAGTGGAATACTGTCCTTTTCACTGACGAATCACGTTTTTGTTTGAGGCGAGGGGAAGGGCGTGCTAGAGTATACCGTAGGATCGGTGAACGATATGCTGACGCTTGTGTTCATGAAGTGGATCGTTACGGTGGGGGTTCTGTCATGGTATGGGCCGGTATATCATCCCACAATCGCACACAATTGGTTATTGTGCATGGGAACCTAACAGGACAACGTTATCGAGACGAAATTTTAAGACCATTTGTCATACAATTTTTCAACGCCAACAGAAACGTCACGTTGTTTCAACAAGATAATGCTAGATGCCACACAGCACGTGTATGTCGCGACTTTCTTGCCCATCAAAAAATAAATGTTCTAAATTGGCCTGCATGTTCACCAGATCTATCACCCATAGAGTATGTTTGGGATGCCCTGGACCGTCGGATTAGACGCCGTAATCCACAAACGTTGGTACAGTTGGAAAATTTCTTAATCCAGGAATGAAATGCTATGCCACAGGCACAAATTCAGACGCTAATCAATTCCATGCGAATGCGATGCACCGCTGTAATGCATGCACAAGGTGGTAACACCCGGTATTGAAATATCGAGAACTAACGATTTGTACCACGTAATTTTAACTGGTAATTTTGGAAAAAATGAATGAAATAAAACAATAAAAATCAACTTTAATGATGTCTCAAATGTCATATTTTCAAAATTAAAAGCCATTTGTTACAATTTTCTATCAATGACAAAATTATATACTATTTAACTTATGTATCGGAACTTGTTTGGCTCAGTATATATATACTTTCCTTGATAACGGATCTCGTATATTTGAATGAGTTAACAGATGGTCCATCTTCCAGTCATCGGCCACATACCACATACAATAGTTGTTGAAGTATTAAGTTGTGTTTTTTTTTTAGATCGGGCGCATATTGTTTTTGACCTGTCTGTTTGTCCATTTATCTGTTTTTCCACTTGTCACTTAAAGCTTTAATATTGATTATAACTTTTAGATTGGTAAGGAAAAGGGCCCTCATATTTTCACATGCGTTTGGCTTGCAACAAGACCTTTCTGTTGATATAGCTTTCAAGGTCATCTGTTATGGTCAATGTCATTTTGTAAGGTCAAATATGTTGAAATTTTCTGAAAATGGTAGATACAGGGGCATTAGTTTTTAACAAACGCATCTTGTTTCCTTGATGTATTACAACTTCTTTATTCCAATTATCAGTAATCATAGACTTTTGATAGCTGTAAAAATACAAAATGTTGGGGAACATTTAATAAAATAAAGGTTTTATTTGGCAAAGCTTGGTGAAAAGCTAATTTTTATTCAAAGATAGGAAAATAAATATATGTATATCTGTTTTCAAAATAATACAAAAATAGAAGAATAAAAAAACACGTTTAAATAGCACATTTAAACAACACCGAATGTAAAATGTTTACATATGTATCAAGTTAGGCTTACGTGATTTCTGTATCCAGGGTGACAAAACAGTGCAAACTGCGTGCGAATCGGGGTTGGATATGTAAATAGTTTGATTGATTGGGTTTAACGCCGCTTTCAACAATCTCGCAGTTATATCGCGGCGGCCGGAGCACCTAACAATGGATTCCTGGTATTTCTGGTAAAGTATTCCTGGTATTTCTTTCACCTGTACTACCATTGCACTATTTCCTAGTCTCCGACTGCTATCTCACGTAGGTTTACGACTATCTAACCATTGGTGAGAGACAAATGTCGGAAAGGATATTTGCCGCCACCGGGGATCGAACCCACGACTTCCAGATTGGAAGTCAAATGCCTAACCAACTGCGCTATGGTGGCGGCTGTAAATAGTTTGAACCGTATTGTCACTCTGAACGCTGTGTAGTGAGATTAGTGACGATCACATCATATCTATATGTGACCCGTCACGCGAAAAAGGACCATCCGGGACTTCTGTAAAATGAATGATTGAAAAAGAGATTTGGTTCAGCATAGGTCAACCAGAAGTCGCATTTGAAACAATCTTTCACTGGAAGGTAGATTGATCATTCTAGATTCAGAAAATAAGCACGGTGCAAAAAGTTTCGACCCTAGTCAGTCTGCGCAGTTTGCGCAGTCTGACTAGGGTCAACAGTTTACGCACTACCCAGATGATCCTTTTTTGGGTGACGGGTCACAATTATAAAAGACCAAGCCCGTTTTTAACCCGGTAAGCTAAGTCGTCAACATGTCTGGTTTTGAATTCTTGGGATCAAAGCTCAAAGGTGGTGTATATTGTAGGGTTAATTCACGTTTTTGAGGGCGTTAAAGTTTGAAGAGACCCTCAAAATGGTTTAACGCCCGAGTGCTTAAAGCATTTTCAGGGTCTCGGGAAATGTTTACCCCTGATAAACGTGAATTGACGCTATTATTGCATAAAAAGAAAGACTATAGTATTCATTCAAACAGAAATTGCAAAATGGTTCAAAGGAACGCTTTGGAACAAGCTCCAAGCCCTATAATGGTTCGGAAAAATTGTTTTATCCAATAATCTAAGATAAAATTTATTCCGACAAAAGAACAACTAATTCATTTTGTCCATACATAGGATTTCCATATCGATTCATTAAATAACAAGAGCTGTCACTGTAAGATGACAATGCCCCCGACACCGCTTTGATAGTAATAAGGAAGTTATGGCCAATGTTAAAGTTTTTGGACGGAATGACGGACGGACGGACAGACGGACAGACAGACGGACAAGTCAAATTTATGATGCCTCCCTATCGGGGGCATAAAAAGAATGAGCAAAACATGTATTTACGTTGGAATTTAATAATTGTAGTGAAAAATGACATTCCTTCAGTTTTGATTCAATGGAAAAAATGAGCAGTTAAATAACAGGTCATTATTTATAACTTAAACAATCGCAACTATACTGAGCAAAAATGAAATTTTCTCCTGTCCTTTTTAATTTCCTATTTCTACTTCTGTCGAACAAATTCAGTTCTGATTCTTTGGAAAAAAATGAGCAGTTAAATAACAGGTCATTATTTATAACTTAAACAATCGCAACTATACTGAGCAAAAATGAAAACTTCTCCTATCTTTTTTAATTTCCTATTTCTGCTTCTGTTAAACAAATTCAGTTCTGATTCTTTGGAAAAAATGAGCAGTTAAATAACAGGTCATTATTTATAACTTAAACAATCGCAACTATACTGAGCAAAAATGAAAACTTCTCCTATCCTTTTTAATTTCCTATTTCTGCTTCTGTCAAACAAATTCAGTTCTGATTCTTTGGAAAAAATGAGCAGTTAAATAACAGGTCATTATTTATAACTTAAACAATCGCAACTATACAGGGCAAAAATGAAAACTTCTCCTATCTTTTTTAATTTCCTATTTCTGCTTCTGTCAAACAAATTCAGTTCTGATTCTTTGGAAAAAATGAGTAGTTAAATAACAAGTCATTATTTATAACTTAAACAATCACAATTATACTGAGCAAAAATGAAAACTTCTCCTATCCTTTTTAATTTCCTATTTCTGCTTATGTCAAACAAATATGTTTTGAAAAAAGTCTCATTTCAAATAAAATCGATGTGACTTCATGAATTCTGTTTCATTTGAAGGCCACGCACTTAACGTCTACGTGTAGGCCTAGCCTACGAAAAAGGAAAGTAATGAAGGCCCTTGTACAGTAAAATTGCGTTTTCATGTGTCAAACGTTAATCACAGGTTAACTCGAAGTTAGAGTGAAAACAGGAAAATAATACAATTCCCAACTTGCCATTCCTGCGAACTTGCTGTAACATTCAAATTAAAACGAGAACCAGTGTCGTGACAATGTTTCGAGGGCGTTTAATTTTGGATAAAATTTTAGGTCTTGCAACGATTCAAAGTAAAACTTTGAGTTCTAATACGACTTTAGCGGGACACCAGTAACGTCACGTTGAAATTGGCATGAGAAAGTAGCGTGAAAAACATAAAAATGAGAAAGTAGAGGTATGTCTTGTTTGAATGAAACTATTTCTCTTTTGAAAAAGCTTAATTGGGCCGAAAATTCGCCCCAGTGTACCGTTTAGTGCACAATTTTGGGAATTTTGTGAAAAACAGTGTAGCTGGAGTTCATTGATGTAATTAGTCAAAACACGGCATTAGTTACAAATTTTCAAACTAGTATCCTGGGCATAGGCATAATTAGGATTTTGAAAGTACGCACTCAGAATGCGACCAACGCAGAGAATATAGGATAAAGGCGATTTGCGGACTGTGAAAAAAGATGGATGTCATTCGTCCGCTTCCCCTTTATATGATTAGAGCGTTGGTGAAAAATCGTCACATCGTAACAACAGCTTAAATGAGCTGTAGTTTCAATCTTATGATCATTCATCAACGATTTTTTTTGAAAGAGGATATAGTGAGGATATATTTATTTTACGCTTTGGCGTTATGTGTGTTATGGTAGCTACGTCCTTGCTGGGAGTCTGTGACCATAAACCAACGAAGGAAATAATTCCATAAAACTTGTTTGAACAATTTCGAATGAGATTGTCGAGTGTTCTTTTTTGCTCAGTATATTTGTCTCTTCGAAAATGACGATTTACCACATTTTCAACCAGAAAGTAACAGTTTGATATGCGATATTACTATTACAAAACAAAAAGTTGAATCTATGCTTAAGTCTTTAAACGTTTCCAAGTCAACTGGACCGGATCTTTTCATCCTCGCTTTTTAAAAGAAACTGCAGAATCAATCGCCTTACCGGTTACAATGTTATTTAACAAGTCATTGAGTGAATGACAAATACCACAAGAATGGAAATTAGCTAATGTGACATGTATTCATAAGAGTGGAGATAAAAAAGACGCGTCAAATTACAGACCAGTCGGTATTACCAGTATTTTGTGTAGAATGCTTGAAAGTATTATTAAGTCAGTTCTTATGGATCATTGTAATGAAAACCACTTTTCCTGAGTCACAGTACGGATTTAGAGAAAGAAGAGGATGTGTTCTTCAATAACTAAGTGTTTGATGACTGGTCGAAATTTGTTGATGCGGATACCCCTGTTGATGCAGTAATCCTAGATTTTAGGAAGGCTTTTGACTGTGTACCTCATAAGCGCTTAATCATGAAAATCGAAAAGCTAGGAATAAGTGCTAATGTCATCAACTGGATCAAGGATTTTCTTACAAACCGTAAACAACGAATACTTGTCAATGGGGTATCGTCTGAGTGGACAGATGTTTCGAGTGAAATACCCCAAGGCTTGGTCCTGGGTCCTTTATTATTCATCCTATATGTGAACGATTTGCCTTCCGAAGTAAGCTCCTTTTGTCATCTCTTCGCGGACGAAGCCAAATCTTAGAAAAACTTGCAAAACCTTGATGACTGAGAAATGCTCCAGGATGATATAGATAAACTTTGTCAGTGGACAATTAAGTGGCTGATGTTTTTTATTGCCCATTAATGTAAAATTATTCACACTGGTAAACATAACCCCAATTTTGACTACAAAATGGAGGACAAGAAGGGAAATGTCACTAATCTTTCTGTAGTGGATTGTGAAAAGAAACTTGGTATTCATGTTCAAAAGAACCTCCAGTTTGACAAGCATATTGGATTAACAGTGATTAGAGCAAATCGACTAGTTGGCCTTATTAAACGGGCCTTCTCCTAGACTCCTACCTAGATGAAGAGACTCTTTTAATCCTATACAAAACACTGATAAGACCAATTCTGGACTATGGGAATCTCATATGGTTTCCATCACTGAAAAAGGATAAATGTGTCATAAAAAACGTTCAGAGGACAATAACCAATCTACTACCAGAAATTTCACATTTATGTTATGAAGAAAGACTTAAAAAACTCTCTTTAACAACCCTAGTATATAGAAGACACCGTATGGATATGATACAAGTCTATAAAATTGTACAAAATGTTGATGACATCTCCATGGATGGACTATTTGAATTTGCTGATTCCTGCACACGTGGCAATTCAAATAAATTGAAGAAACCAAGAGCCTTGAAATCATTCTGATTAAATTCCTTTTTTGTACGGTCAATTAATAAATGGAACTCCTTACTAGACGTAATTGTGAATGCCCATTCAGTGTTAAGTTTTAAAACACAGTATGATAGACACATGCATAGTGAAAAATTCACGACCGAAGAAATTTATTAAACTAAAGCAAATAATGATCACATGACTACAACTGGTTAACGACTGTCAACATGTGAATAATATATAAATGACATTATATTTACCCGGAAGTCGGGAAAAGTTAAAGTGGTAACAATAAGACGAGACGTAAGAGACGAGCTTTTTAGAGCTCATATACTCTACCAGTACCAGTAACAGTATTGTGAACTATTTCCTTCAGTATAAAAAACATTCTATTTTAACTGTGACTGAAAATTATTTACAATCATCATAAAAATGATATACAATGTATTGTCTTAGAAATCATTCACAATTAATACTGCACGCGAAAAGGGACTGGGAAGTTCGTAAAATGTCGGTCCTAGTCAGAATGCGCAGACTGCGATCGTAGCTTCAGTTAAAAACACTTTTCTGAAATATTAGAAAGATCTATCTACCTTCTTTAGAATAATACCTCTGGTTGACCTGTACTAGAACCAATCACTTTTCAAATATTTATTTTACAGAGTTCCCAGATGGTCCATTTACGCGTGAGGGATCACAATAATGTGTCTCCATACGGAGCCATACGAGACGTGTGGGAAGGATAAATCCTAAACATTAGAGCTAGGACAAGTTGAATTTAGTACTCTGGTACCCGAGTACCCGAGATCCGATGATTACTGTCTTGGTACCCAAGTATCCGATGATTACTGTCCATATATTAATTCTATCGACTTAATACAAACGTGGATCGAGAATTTCTATAAAGGGGGTTCGAATAGTAAAATTCCGTCATGGTTTTAAGGGACCCAGGTATTGCTAGTAACGAGTCAGGACTCTGAACAATATCTGATGAAATTCCGTAGGTGAATCTGGAAATCAACTTCCAGATAAATATATAATACGTACTTAGTGTTTTGTATGAGAAAAAATATCTAACGAGGTTGGGAGAATAGATAATTGTCGAGGCTCTGCCGAGACAATTATTAATTCTCACAATCGAGTTAGATATTTTTCATACAATACACTAAGTACGTATTATATTTATCTTATAACCCCTATTTTCCTTGTTTTCTTCGAAACAGAAATGCAAGTTTCTAAAAATAACCGCATTATATCATTGTTCTAAAAAATAACTATGTGATATCATAAAAATATCATACGGGATGTTATCACACGGATATTTGTATAGTTAAAAGATAAAGCAGTCTTCGAGTCTTTTCTGAATTCGATATCCAAAGAGACATAGTGCTTATAAATGTTCAAGTATTGGTGATTGATTCAGAACACGGGTAGGAACGTTAGCCTACCCGATACCCGTGTTCTCGAGTTCTCGTCCCAGCTATACAAGACAGGGTGCGCGATATTCACAGGCATATAGGTGTATTTTGTAAACTGAGCTCTGACGTAGCCGCTGAGTCCATTATCATAGGTCAATCGGGTATAATTAAAAAGCAAATGATAGGAATTTAATCTGACCCCTTCACTGCAATTATGAAAGTACGTGTTAGAGTGAACCTTACGTTTTAAGACAAGCAATAACTTTGGTTTACACGTTAAATTGTAAACTTTCTTAATGCGCTATTCAAACCTGTTTTATCTATTTCGAACAATTTGCTCGACATTGGACCAACTTATTTCTGACCCTGGGAGGGTATTGTTGTCCGCAGCATCAGAGTATCTCCCAAGAAGCGGGCTACCAGCTCTAGACTGGTCCAAATATCGACTATCAGAGTAGCCTAGAAAAGGATATTCTGATATTCGATAGTGAGACCAGTCTACACCCGACCCGAAAGCGGGCGAGAAATAAGTTGGCCCAATTAAACAGTAAAAAGTTGACTTCACGGCTCACCGCGCAAAATCTACCTATATAGGTGTATTTTCAAAACTGAGCTCTGACCTAGGCGTTGAGTCCATTACCATAGGTCTATGATTAAACCTTAAGATCTAAGACAAGAACTAAGTTTCATTTGAAAGGTAATTTGTATCTTTGTTATGTCTGTTTTTTCTATTTTGAAAGAATAGCATGCAAATCTAACCGTTAAAAGTAGATTCCCCGGCTCACCGCTCAAAATCTACCTATAGCCTACCCGATACCCGGGTTCTCGAGTTCTCGTCCCAGCTATACTAGACAGGGTGCGCGATATTCACAGGCATATAGTCCGTTTGACTTCTATATGGACCAACCTTTTCATCAATTACATAAAGTTGCGTTTAAATAAAGGATTTCTATGTGCTAAAATGTTATTTTCAGCTTAATACCATTCAAAAAAATATTTTTTGGAAACATAATGATTTTAAAATAATGATTTTGTCTATCTAGTTAATGATAATATTTTCGCATTTTTTTTCTCTTAAACACGAGGGGTGGTGAAGGCTGTTTAGTTGTAAGATGATGTAAACTAATAGTGAAAACACGTGGTTTTATACTAAATATTTGACAAAAGAAATGTCCATTATTCCATATTTGGAAAAGCTAATTAGCATATCGACGGTCAGGACATCTTAAACTTAAATATCCCGTGATTTGTACCGTTATTACTTGCCTGCTTATCTAGATTTCCTCGTGCAAATCCCAACGATTTTGTATAATAATCCTCTTTTTTGGTCTAAATAAGGGAATATGGGGTTCATCTCAGAATTGATAACAACTATTATCAATTATCTTGTCAAACAGTTGTTTAACAAATACAGAATACACTCACATTTGATATGCAAAGGAAGTAAAAAAATCTACCAAATAAATTTTACAAATTCTCGATTTTATACCAAAACGACTTGCCAAAATTTAAATACTTTTGACTCGGCCCCTATGCAAATCATTACTTTTTTTGGATTGACGATTCGCTGTTCCGTTTATTACAGACACGAGTAGGTATGAGGGACAGAAAGTTAACATGTAGACGGACGGACAAAATCATTTTTTCACCTTCAAAAATTCTGAAAAACAAATTTCTTCGTGGTATTGGATGGAAAATATGATATGACAAGAATAAAATACGCTTCATTTATTCGATTCTGAGATTTTCGGCGAAATGTTGGTCCATATAGGAGTCAAAAGCACTATACCAGTCCTGCGTTCAGGTTGATCAAACGGTGCAAACAGTTTTCCAATTAAACCCCGCTCTGCACTTGAACTTGCGTGCAAAGCGGGGTATAGTTGAAAAACTGGTTGCATCGTTTGACATCCTTAACGCAGGATAGAATGAATTTTTGATCCTTCATCCGAACCCATCTTTTCTGTCAGTTCAAATTGAGTTTGCAGACGATAGTGAACAAAGTTGATGCAGCCGGAAATACAAAGCAAGATAGCAACAATATGTATGAAAGGGGCCTTGTTTGGGGGTAATTGCTTGTGGCAAGCGTTTCTCTTTTTTCTGAAACTCCTTTTTATGTAAAAAACAACAGGGACAAAAATGAGTTCTATAAACCATATGTAAAAAGAACCTTCTCAGGCAGATAGTTTCCTCCGAATAACGTAAGTAGAAAAAACATGTTTGTTACATCATGAACGTAGATTGAAATAGCGTATCGTCCCTGCGAACCGACGTACGCATAAGCCGGGACTGTATGCTGTTAAGCATGCTTATAGATATGCTATCAGTAGTTTACGGTTTATCAACTCAGTATGATTTTATCACAGAAGCAAAAACTCTGAAACTATTAATTAGAATGTTGTAAACATTTTTGAATTTGTATTATGTATATCTTCATTTTCATTTCCTCAATCATACTGCTTAGAAGCTATATTTATAATTATATAAATATATAATAATGATTTATAAACAAGTATATTGTCTTATCTTATAACTATACAAATATCTGTGTGATAACATCCCGTATGGTAATTTTTATGATATCACATAGTTATCTTTAGAACAGTGACACAATACGGTAATTCTTAGAAACTTGCATTTCAGTTAGAAACTTCGACGAAAACAAGACAAATAGAGGTTATAAGATAAATATAATACGTAGTTAGTGTAGTGTATGAAAAAATATCTAACTCGGTTGTGAGAATTGATCATTATTTCCGCAGAGCCTCGACAATTATCAATTCCCCCGAACTCGTTAGATATTTTTTTCATACAAAACACTAGGTACGTATTTTATATATATTATACACAGACCGCCAGCGGCGTGATTCGATTTCGAAACTATATTGCCATCAAACTTGGAAAGGTCGGAATGCCCGACGTACCAAACTTTCAAATGCTTAACTATTTAGTAGTAGTATTTCGATTCTTTATGATTTAAACAAATTCTTTTTTTATTATTATTAATTTGTTATAGTTTTAAACGATATAATTATACTTGGTCGACTATAAAGATATTTAAAAGCCTTATGTTATATAGTTCTAGAAGAGTAGTAAGAAACCTTTCTTTACAATTCAATCAAAGAATAGTATACTATTAATATATTGAAATACTTGTTCTTCTGTCAAATCCAATTTTTACATGTTTGACTTAACAAAATAATAAAATCTTATTTGCATATTTTGGGTTCCCTTCTTTTTCAACAACGTTTTGATTGCTGAAACAAGTGCACATGTTGAATAAAATGAAATATACTATTATGCATTGTATCACAGATCATAATTTTTGGCCTTGTAAAATCACAGGGATTTCATATAAATAAAAAAATTCTCTACAACAATCCTGTACAATAAGCATATGACTGTCTTACCCCTTGATCTTTGTCATGATATACATCTGAAAACCTCCAATATATTCAACATATATGGAAACAGATGTAAAACAAAACAAATTGCATATAAACACAGATAATGAAAACGGCAGAGGTCAGTTGTCACACAACTTTAAATGGCTGATTTGATTGGTGGAACATTTTTTTTTATTTACAGCAGCATCTGTTTATTTATCTAGCCCCTGGACATTTTACAACCTTTTCCTTTAGGAGTTATAAGTTGTTTAATAAATTCTCGGACTGATAATATTTTAGCTCTCGGAGTAAATCCAAGATTTAAGTATTCAAATACAATGTGTCCCTTGTTTTTATAGTTTCTTTCTCTAACAATTCGCTTCCTTTTAATGTATTTATCAGCATCCTCTTCTATTTCGAGCGATTGTTCATAGTTATCTGTTGAGCTTGCCATGTTGACGGATGCATTTGAGTCACACTTAAGGTCTGGATTGTCTGCTTCATCGAATGTAAAGGCGTCATTATCAAATTGGTTGAACCAAATTCCAGCATCTCGGCATTTATTCAGCCATTCGTCTATATACTCACATGTACCAATTCTTCCCGAGTTTTGCTTGATTGAGCCCCCCGCCAGTAAATGGATCTGTTGCTGTATAAAGTCAAATATGATGGATAATTTTTTAGATTCTTGGCAGTATTCTTCATGATTTTTAATAAAAAAGTGATTTTTGAAAGTTCCTTAAAAATATCTAAACGACAAAATTATACTACCAACGTTATACTTCCTAATTTATAAATAATCCGTATGGCATTACGAATATACCTTGTTAAAAATGGAAGTTTGAAAAATATAATGTAATTATACTTTATTTCCGAAATTGTACATATTGGTGGTAGTCTTACGCTATTACGAAACAAAGGTGTATAACGTCAAATTAGCAAAACTCCAAGCATCAGTTGCGACCTCAGTGATACGGATAAAAGCCATATTGATACGTCAATGCTTACTCTTATTCTTCGGCTACTCAGCCTACTAGGGCGATTCTTTTACAATTGCTAAGAGGCCATTGAAAATGTGAAGTTCCTAAAATATCTTTTTCTGAAAACACAATGTTATACAGTCAAATACGAAATCGTATTCTGCACGGCTGCTATTAGTAAATGCGTTCATGCCGCTATGACGAACTCGGAACTTTCTTTTCTTCGACAAAAATGTCATTTTGTTAGTACGAAGAAGGTGTGACGTCATTGAATATGCATTCTTTAATTCATGCTTCTTGTATTCTTGAAACAGAAGCCCTCTGCAGGGGTACATCATTAAGAAGAGCATGCCTTCATGAAGTATGTTTCAGTTAAAGGAGTAGTACAATCCCATACCTGACACGAATAACATAAATTTCTTGTGAAGAACCACCATAACAGTCATAGCCTCCTAACCTACATAAAACTTTGCCAAAGGATTTTAATTTCATTAGTTAGATAGGAGTTTATACCAATGAATTGTAAAACAGCCGTTCCAGATTTTTTCAATACTTGAGAAAGGGACGGTGGCTTCAATTAGTTGCTTTACAATGCTATAACATGGGTGACCATGAATGACTATTTAATGTTTTATACCGGTGACGCTCAAACAACGAGGTCACGATTCGTGTGCTTATAGAACTCTGCTTTGGAGACAGTTAGCCTAAATCAATTAAAATCTTATTGACTAAAAAATAAGTTATCCTTAAATGAATCTTTAAACGAAAGAAATTGATATTAACAGTCGTACCCTTCTTTTTTGGATGACGTTGTTTGATGGAGTCTCACAGTTAATGTCACTGATATTTGGTATCAAAGTAGCACCGTCTTCCTCAGTTGTTTGGCCACTAGACATGAAATCGTCAGCCTCTACTGCTGAGTCATCTAGAATGAAATGGAAATGTTCTTAATAAATTTCTTAGAATATGGTTAGATGCTGGTTCATAGTTTATTTCACAAACTGATATTCATTAGGAAAATCATAAAGCATAAGATTTAGGGGCTTTGTGTGAGTTCCCGTCACAGATACCCAGCACCATATATATTAAGTCTAAAAAGTGCATATGTAGTAAAAACGGTGATTTACCACAGAAATTCTCCTGTTGGGGAAATAGATGGATGGGGATGATTTTATAAAATGCTCGCGCATTTATGGACTTGAATAAATTGAATTCGATTCATATAAGCACAATTGTTTATAGAATAGTACTCGTACTTTCGTCATCTTCACAAGGTGTAAGCTGAACGGAAAATTCTGTCTCTGATACGGTTGTAAAATCTGTCTTTTCTGCAAAGCATATGCAAGGTAACGCTTGGTCTGGAAAGGAAACAATCCTTTAATTATAATCTTATAGTTACATATTCTGATAAAGTTAGCTTAACAATCCAACACTACAATTTCGTTTGTTTGAAAGTTGTTTAATTCCACATTTTTCAGTTATATTGCAACAGATAGAGAAATCCGTTTCTGACAGTAGTACAGCCGTGGTATCATGTCTGTCTCTTCCTGCTTTGACTAGCAAAAGCCTATTCATTTTTGTTTTTAAAAAAATCTACTTTGTATTTAAGTTTTTATTCTGTTAAAAAGTATGGATATTTAAGAAAAAGATAATGAGCTTTAAAAATATTTAGTAATGTAAGTGGGAACGGCTACCTGGAGTATTTTCAATTGTTCCCGCCACAAAGTTGTATCCAGATATCCTTAAAGCATCTATAAAACACACTAACGCAGGGTAGCCTTGGTCGAAAACCAGGCTTAGCAGTTTCACAACACATGCTTTTCTAGAGGGTTGGGATGAAATCTCAGAGAATTGCTTCTCGTTAAGAATACCCCTGTCAACAAACGTTGTTCTGAGCATCACTACGTCTACTTCGTTCATGATTAGGGCTTTGTTTTCCAAAAGCTTTTTCCTCAGTTCTTGTTCTTGAATAAAGAAAAATAACAGTAATTAAAGTATCTTCATCCTCCCCGAATCCAATTTGGCTATACTAAGGTTAAACAATTTCAATATTTCGTCAAATAACTAGCGTTATAACTTTCGCGGCAGGATGGTAATCGCAAAACTTTGTCACGAGTTCAGAATCCTACTAAGAAGAATTATGTATATGAGCACGACATGATGAATAGAGCCCTAATGCATCCGCAAATAGTACTTCGTTATATCATTCGGAACACTTTTCGAACGTAAGTTTAATTTTGGGCCTTTTTGAAGGCTTCTTGTGCTACTCTGACAAACTTATCCAATGCTTTCCGATCATCCATGTAGTATTTTGGAGAATTTCATAAATTAATCACCAGCCGCCACCATAGTTGGTTAGGCATAAGACTTCCAATCTGGAAGTCGTGGGTTCAATCCCCGGTGGCGGCAAATATCCCTTCCTATGTTTGTCTCTCACCAATGGGTCGATAATCGTAAACCTTTGTGAGATAGCAGTCGGAGACTAGGAAAGGGTGTAATGGTAGTACAGGTGAAAGAAATACCAGGAATCCATTGTTAGTTGCTCCGGCCGCCGCGATATAATTGCCAAATTGTGGAAAGCGGCGTAAAACCCTTTCAATAAATCAATAATTTGATAGCACAACACAGTGAAACAGGCATTGTGTTGGTCAGTTGAAAATTCGTTTTTTGTACAACATTATCAGTAGTTATGTTTGTGATGTCAAACAAATCCACGTACAAAAAGACGTGCTTTCATGTCTTCGCCCTAGCTATTTCCGAGGTCTATTCCTTAGAACCGATAAAGGTGCCCGATTGACGTGATAGGGATTAGAATTAATTTCCCAAGTTCAACATCTGATACAAAGTTTGAAAGAAAATTTCATTTTTTACTTCCAGAAAATACGTACTATGCGAATATAAGACAGTTCTAAGATAAGGCCGGTTAGATAAATCGTTTTTAATGTCACTTTTTCAAGTTTACTCTGCTGGACGCATAGATAAAAAACCAAACTGATATGAACTTGTAGTAATAGGTAAAACTTGAAATAGAAAATATACCAAACCCATTTTACCGTAAATTCTACTCCTTTCTGGATTTTTAGCATTTTTGGACGAGCGCAAAAACCGAAGAATATTGTACAGTTTTAAGCTTTCTAGGGCGGCTATAAAATTTCGAATGTAGACATCACGATCATCGGAATCGAGAATAAATTTGAGAAACACTCGACTTCTTTCACGACGACTGCCTTGACTCAATAGTGTACTCAGAAGTCTTTTCAGCTCCATGTCAGGTAGAATGTGATAAAACTGTTTTGGATTAATTTCTTTGCAGAGGTATGTAATGTTTTCTCTGACATCCTCTTCTGTTACTTCACCTGAATCTAGAGAAGTACAAATGAAACAACATTTTTGCACTTTTTCTACTCATTTGAATATCTATCAAGCCTACACGGACACTAATTAATGGAACTAATTAACTCTCATTCTGTCGAATGCCAATTAAATTTTGTCTAAAGAAAATGACGATTTTGGAGCATTTCAACCCTTCTTGCTCAAAAATTTAATCACAACCTTTTAATAGAAAGCAGCAAGTTTAGGAAAATGTCAGACTGCACGTCTGTAACGACTTATCTTACTCTTTACTGTTAAAATGTGTTCAGCAAGCATATGCTTCGAGCAGCATTGGAAAGAAGTATGAATAATATAATTATTACATGTTTACCTAATGATATATTTTTCTGTTGCAGGTCTCGAAGAACATGGTGTTGACTTGAAGTTTTCAGGAACATCTCAAACCTACATATACATGACTGTGGTAGGGTTACAAGTTACTTCAGAAATCCATTTATCAAATCGATGTAATTCTCGACGACTGTGAGGGCTTTAATAGTTTCAAGTTGTTCATCACCCAGGATTCCCGTAAGGCTGCTCAGTTGTTGCAAAAAGTACTTCAGTCCTCCAATCTTTTGATTTAATAGATAACCCACTTCATTTTCCACTACTGTTTTGTTCAAAATAGAAGTGCACACTGAAAATATATAGCTAAAGAGTACTAGTATATGTATATGAATTACTGGTACTTTTAAATTCATTGCAGAAATATATGTCCTAACGAAGTTTTTTCCGATAAACAAATTTAAGGGAATTAAACCTAATTATCTTGTGAAAAAATATAACCAATTATAGGTAATAAGTAAAGAAATAAAAAATCTACAATAATTGTTTTAATGCTATAAAGCAAACAATGAAAATCGAACCGGATAATGCTGCATGGTATAATAAAACCATTTACAAATACGGCATAAATTATTTTAAGCCTTAAACGAAATTTTTGATACAAATCCATTGTCGGCATAAAAATTATTAAAAAGCCAATGTATCTGAGAACAAACCAGGATTATGTGTCTTTGGTACCGTCTTTACTTCCACTGATAGAGAATCCCAGCCTTCAATCAATAACATTTGCTTTTGTTGAGGTGTGAGAAGCTTTTCCAACCAGTTTTGAAAGTCGTTTGGCTTTTGAAGTAATTTTGTAATCAGGAGGATTGCCCTAGTTGAGTATGCTTTGAGTTGTATGACCACGGATGAGAATGACACACGATCTACAGACGCTTCACAGTCCATGGTCTGAAAAAAAAACGAATATGAGGAAACCGGACGTAAACATGGCTTAAAACAAAACAACAACAAAAAAAAAAAAAAACCCAAAAAACTCATGTTCGAAAAATCAGTTACCGGTTATTATTTCGTTTTCTGTAAATACTTCACTGGATTAATCTTTATTCCAAAAGCAGGTACAACTCTGCGAAGTGTAGATGAATCGCAATGATTTCATTTTAGATATTCTTCGTTTGATCTCTTAAAGTACAAATAATTATTTTCTTACTTTAAGAAATGATATTTATTTCTCCGAGACTCCGACTTTTGCAATGTCTAGTCAAATGAATAAATTAGCAAATAATGAATTCCCTTTCTTTCCATATTTCTCTTTTCCGAATGATATTTTAAAACCTGAACACTTTTGAATACCTACTTCAATTTGCAATTCCGGGCCGAGTGAAGTTGAAACAATTTCCCGCTCGATCGAATGAAGTTCCCTTTTGTTGCCGTTAAATCTGAATCTCAATGTGATGTCAAAGTCACTTTGTTGTGGTACTAAAATGGGAAAAAAATGTGAAAAAGCTGTCAATCTATCGGGGCACAAAATATAGAAAGTCTTACCCGCTCTTAACGTAAATCTTTTTGTTGTTTTATGTGAAACAATACAAGTTTCATTTTTTCATTCGTAAGTGTGCAGCTTTAAGATTGCGATTTTTGTAGAACAAGAAAAACAGGATTAATTCACTTTTTTGTTCTTACAAAGAACTAAGGGTAGGAATACAAGTCTAGGTTGTTTTTTTTTCTTTTTTTTGGGGGGGGGGGTCCCTTTAGATAATGGTTCAAGTGTTGTTATTGCATGTATGCAAAGGTATTTTTAGGATATTTCGAGAATCTAACAATTCTGGAGAAATGTACAAATACTGAGAACCATCGACGCAGATCAACACTTTTTTATTTGATGATTCTACTTATTCTAAATTGTATCATCCTTTTGCGGTTTGTTTATAATCCGTTTTCCAATCAAATCTCCGGATTCAAGAAGAGAGGAAAACATAATCGTTGAAAGAAATTTGTTCTACATTTCCGGATAAGATATACCTGTATATAGAAATTACTGTTTTGTCTTGGAAATCTAATCCAATCTCACCCTTTAAATCGTATTAGAATAAAGAGAATTCAGATGCTGTAAATTTATCTATAGTGACAAAAAATAGAGGATAATCGTTTGTTTCAGTGTACGATCGATTTATATTTCATAGAGTGAACAACAAAAGCTACATTTTCACGAGTGGCAGAGCAACGAAATGAAATATTTATCGATATTTCATGAAAAACAAACGATTTTTCT
This sequence comes from Fragum whitleyi, assembly GCA_948146395.1. Lineage (NCBI taxonomy): Eukaryota > Metazoa > Mollusca > Bivalvia > Cardiida > Cardiidae > Fragum > Fragum whitleyi. The sequence goes on from OX411556.1 coordinate 47,093,383, forward strand.
ATTTCTTTAATGCAAAAATGAGATAAAATGTGACATTTCTAGGACATATTTTCGTAAAGCGCGTCATTTTGCGCGTGATTGCTATGCAATGTTCATTGTGAAGTCACTTATTTCGCCCCGCATAGATGACGTCAGATAGGGTGAAATACACAAAAGCAGGGTATAAGTTTTTGATAATTTCACTGCTTTTGCGTTGAGATTATCAAGTGATAATCTACCATTATTTCTCGATAAACCACCGAAATGCATTAAAGAAAGAAATAACTTTTTACCTTTAATACTTATATGTTCTTGGTCTTTGTGTTGAAGAGTTATTGATATATCACGCATGTCTGTACAAAGATCTGAAAAATATTTATGCCATTAGAAAAAAAAAAAAAATAGTTGAAAGATTTTACTTCCTCTATGGTAATTTCTCCAATCGTGCAATATAGGTGCCCAACTTTTAATTCAATGCGAGGATATTTTGATATGAATACTTTGAATATGAAATCATTTCTAGTGCATAAAAGCTAAGAGAATTGGTTTACCTCTGTAAGATTGTCATATAAGAATATCAAATGAAACCATTTGTGGTTCCAATGAAAATTTTGAATGAAAATCTTTTGATATGCGACGTTTTTGAAAAAGGAATAAGCTTTAAAGATGATTAATTATTTTCTAAACGATAGTTTCATAAACTTTACCGTCAATGCCATCGGCTTTCTGGTATAATTGTTGTTCCAGTAAAGGATTGACGGCCCGGATGGCTTCTAACAATAATGGACCAAGTTTATCCAGATTTTGTGTGATGTAGTTAAGTAAAATTTTAACCCGGTCTATCCGCCAGGCTTTGATGAATATGTCTTCATGGTCGTCGAATGAAAGGGTTCCGTTCACCAGCAAATCATCAATGATCATTTTTGGCTCGAGCTCATCTTTCAATAGTTTCTTAGTGTGTTCAGATCGGAAAAGCCGTTGTAAATCAGAAGAAGGTATTGTCGTCCTGGTAAGATCTGATAATATTTATAATTTTTTTTAATTAGGAATTAAGTATCGATTTTTATATCTTGATTGTTCAACTGTTTAGATTTGTCTCTTTGTTTGGGCAATCCTTCCTTTTATTTAAGTTATTTGTTTAGGTTATCCTTTTTATAGGTTACAGTCGAACATTCTTGCCTCAAACATGTGTAACGCACTGACATACATTTACCTTACTGTCTTAATGGATCGAATGCAATTGCGTGGTATAATACTTCTCCCGAAACCCAATCAGTTATTAAGAAGATTTGGTTAGGGCATGGTAGCCAGTAGTTGAACAGGTTTGAGAAATGATAGGAAATCACGGGTAGGTGTGCCAGTCAGTAAGACAATACCTCTAAAACGAAAATAACAACAAACAAACAAACAAACAACAAAAACAACAACAACAACAACAAAAACCATTAAAATTAGGATACTTATCTGTTTCTTGTCATTCTTTAAGACAATCTAATTTTCAACATCGACTAGATAAAAGTTTCTAATGCTATCAAAGGCTCGTTTTATTTATCACTTAATGATAAATAGAGGATATTGAATGAGTGATCATGGAATATCGAATTTATTAAACGAGTAATCTATAAACAAATAAAAACGAGGCTGTGCCGAGTTTTTATCTGTTTAAAGATGACGAGTTCAATATATTCGGTATTTTATGAGCAAAAATTTTATATTCTATTTATAATATGACCCGAATTTTTTTTTAAAAATTGTCAACATTTTTGAAATTCAACATTTCAATTTTCCGCGATACTTATAACGCCGTTTAAAACTGACGTCACAATATATAGATTATGACGTCATTGTCGCAGTAACAAAATAGCGTTGCAATTCGCTTTGAGTTCATTTGCATAGTTATTCCACTAGTATAATAACACCGTGTAATATCAAAACTATTCAACGGGTTTATTTCACTCCCGCGACGTAGGTCATATTATGAATAGACTTACATTCTGTCTGGTCTTTTGAAGTTTCTGTTTCCTGGTTGTGTCCATTTATATTCAGTAAATATTCACACTCGTATTCCTTGAATAGCTTTATAAGTTGATGTTCTCGCGTAATATATCGTCTATCATCGAGACTTCTCAAAGTATGTACAAGACCTTTGACGCAGACATCTATAGCACGTGAATGATCTGACTTAGCGAGGCTTAAAATGTTTTCCCGGTATTTTCGGCTTATAAATTTCTCTTGGTAGAGTGCATCAACCAGTTTGTCACTAAGATGCAGTTCTTCCTTGATATACTTATATTGCGCTCTTAGTAATCGGATGAAATATCTGTCATCCCCCTGCAAAGAATGACTCAAAGTCAAATACATGTACATTGTAAAGTACAACTTTCAGATAGACAAAGGGGATACCTTCACGAGGTTAATTGACCTTTCGTAAGAAAAAAATAATAGCGAATTTAAATTAAAACAATTAATAGATATATTGAAATACTGTAACAAAGAGCCCATGATTGCATAGCAAATATCTGATAAAGCTATAAAAAGGTTTATTATTTTCTTAAGTAAAATACAAATTAAACAAACTAATACGACAGAGGAAAAAAGAAAACAAAAGGCTTACCATGAACTCTTTATCGTGATAAATGGTTTCAGTTCACCTGAAATGAAATTTTAAAAGACACGAAACGCTGATAATTACAAACATACGTACAGACTAAACGGCATGCGTAATAAAAAGAAGACCAAATAAACATTTTTAACAAATTCAAGGCAAAAATTTTTAAAAGAAAAAATATATAAAAGTAAGATAATTATGGCGTGTGATTCGTTGCAAAATTGTTTTAAAAATATTTGTTCAATGAAAAAATAATTATGGTGTAAAAGTTATATATATGGACTATAATAAATTAATTATATTCTGAAAAAATATATAAGTGGTAAAAATATTCATTTTTGCAATAAAAAATGTTTATAGTTTCAAGAAGAAAATATATTTTTTCAATTAAAAGCATTTATGAGGTGAAAAAAAATATATATATATATATTGTAAAAAAATATTTACGAAGTAAAGAAAATATATATATGGACAATTATTAGAATTGTGGGATAACAAGATTACTTTGCAACAACGAACTGCATTGGTTCCTTTATTCAAATATGATAGCCCGCTTAGGTTAAGTAATAAAATACGTATTTCCTTACGTCATCAGGTATCCTTTACCGCTAGCTGTTTCAGCCACGAACGCAATCACAGAAAACACTGGTGTGGTTTATCGTCACTTTTAACAAAATAAATGTGTTATTGCGCCGACTGGAAAACCATGGAATCCCGGATTCTCATACACTAGAAGAACCACTATACCTTTCCTGAGCTGCCAGCTACTCAACCACTAAGGCCTATGAATACAAAAGGTGACGGAAGTCGTAAAAGATATAATGCCGTGATCGGGGATCGAACCTTCGTTCCAAATCACAAAGGTTATAAATGATCTTAATATTAGAGGTCAGAGCATTTCTTCTTATCCCATAATATAGCATCGTATTACATTTACATTTACATGTAAATATTTACATTGAATACCGATTTTTTAAAGCACGAGTTTTTCAAGTACGCGATTTCCTTCCATTGCATTTATCCAAATAGGCAGCGAGTTGATACGAGGGAAAGTGCAAGGATGCAGGAAGAAACTTCGACTAAGATATGCCGGGTTCTTTAACTTGCTCGAAGGTCAGAATCGACACACAGGGCCTCTTTTTAACGTCTCACCCTCAGACAAATAGATAGTTTGAGTGCCAACCCGGGGATTCTTTCAAAGCGGGATCCGCTTTCGGATAATTTAACCTAGGTCCTTGGAGGCCGGAGCCATATATCAGAGGAGTTGATACTATTTGAATATGGTACATAATGACACTTTTTAAAGTTTGACAGTCATACAAAAGATACTTGGACACAAAACCATTGGGACCTTGTATTTCTTTCACCAGTTCTACGAGTAATTTATTTACCGATAACTTTCGTGTGTAGTGTCGCTAGCGGAAATACAAATGACGATGACGTAGGCTATGACGCTTTGTTACCGAGCTATCCCATAATTCTTATGATTTGATAAAAAAAATATTTTGTTATCAAATATTTATATTTTTTTACCAAATAAATATTTTATATTGAAAATATATATATCTTTCTTTTTTTACAAATATATGAATATCTTTTATTGAATATATCCTGTTACTAGCTATAAATATTGCCTGATATAAGGGGGTATGATAAACTTGTTGATATCAGATAACTTGATCACGTGAAAGCCTCATCATGTCACTTGGTCACGTGACTCTGCCGTATCTTCTTTTGTGGCTGTTAGGTCTGAAAAAGGGTCCTCTTTAGCACATTTTTTCTTTTGAATTGGAGTTTCATTTTCCGTTAAAATTTTTTCACTGATTTCTTTATTTCTAAGAATCAAATCGAGACAAAAATTGATGGCGTAGTACATGACCGGTGACGTAAACTATAAAAAAATGTGACGAATCTTGCGTATTTACATTCGAATAGACGTTAATGAAGATTGTAACAGGATAAATAGAATAGATGATAGGTGACTTGAGATGGAAAAGTTTATCGGTCTCGGCTGCGGAATTTATCCGGTTTGCCTCCGGCTCACCAGATAAATTCCTACGCCTTGCCCGATAAACTTTCCCATCTCAAGTCACAAAACATCTATTCTCTATTCATCTAATAAATAAATATTTTTTTACCTCATAATTATTTTTTTATTGAACACATATATATAGTATACAAGATAATATTTTCAATAACATCAATATTTAGTTTTTGAATATGATTAATTTATTTTAGTCGATATATACAACTTTTACACCATAATTATTTTTTTTATTGAACAAATACATTTTTATACAATTTTGCAACGCCATAGATAATGATCATCACCTTTTTATACGCCCGAAGGGTCGTATTATGTTATGGCCTCGGTCGTCCGTCCGTCCGTCCGTCTTTCCGTCTGTCCGTCAGCAATTCTTTGTGTGCGCAATGGGAATGAGCTGAAACTTGGCACAATTACTCCCTTTGATGTCTAGTTGTGCATAAGACCTTTGAAATTCAAATCGCTCCAGTCATTCCTGAGAAATCTTGAATTATCTGCCCTTGAATATAACCAAAATCTCTGTTTTTTGTGTGCGCAACTCCTCCTAAACTATCAATGGGAATGAGCTGAAACTACACACAATTACTCTCTATGATGTCTAGTTGTGCATAAGACTTTTGAAATTCAAATCGCTCCAGTCATTTCTGAGAAATCTTGAATTATCTGCCCTTGAATTTAACCAAAATCACTGTTTTTGTGTGCGCAACTCCTCCTAAACTATCAATGGGAATGAGCTGAAACTACACACAATTACTCTCTATGATGTCAAGTTGTCAATAAGAATTTTGAAATTCAAATCGCTCCAGTCATTCCTGAGAAATCTTGAATTATCTGCCCTTGAATTTAACGAAAATCACTATTTTTTGTTTGCGCAACTCCTCCTAAACTATCAATTGGAATGAGCTGAAACTACACACAATTACTCTCTATGATGTCTAGTTGTGCATTAGACCTTTGAAATTCAATTTGCTCCAGTCATTCCTGAGAAATCTTGAATTATCTGCCCTTGAATTAAACGAAAATCACTGTATTTTGTGTGCAACTCCTTAACTATGAATTGAAATGAGCTGAAACTAGACATAATTACTCTCTATGATGTTTAGTTTTGCATAAGACTTTTCAATTCAAAATGCTCCAGTAATTCTCGAGTTATCTTAGATTATCTGCCCTTGAGTTGATGAAAAACAAAATTTCTTGTCAGCTCATTTTCTCCTACATTTTGGATGGGAATGAAAGGAAACTTGCCATAATGACTCCGTAGGTTGTCTATTTGTGCTTAGGACTAAATTTGTTTTCATATTTAAAGTAGTTCCTGATTTATCTGCCCTTTACTTCACAAAATAGTTTAAACTCCAACAAATTTAATTGGATTGAAATGAATCTCGCCATAATGTAACCCTGATATTTGGTTGTGCATAAGACTTCAGAAATTCAAAAAGCTTGGGTCTTTCTTGTATTATCTGCCCTTGAATTGATTGAAATTCACTATATTTCTTTTGTGAGCAACTTGTCACACTTTGAATTTGAATGAACTGAAACTTGCAAAATAATTGTTTGGCCTATAGTTGTGCATAAAATCATTTTCAATGTACACTCAAAAGGTCATACTATGCTATGGCACCAGTTGTCTGTCTGTCTGAAATATTTTTAGCTATCATCCAAGCTCACGTTGCTGACAAGCCAAGGTTACTGACAAGCCCCATCGGGCGTATATGCGCCGCTCTGCGATGCTCTTGTTTCATTATCAATTATTAATTATTTTCTTCCAAAAAAAAAAAGGAGCAATTAATACAATGAAAAAAAAACAACGTATTATCTACATTAGTATAACCCATTGCCTTGTTATAATTACCGTGTTACGAATATAGTGTTTGAGTAATCCAGTTACCATTTCGAAACTCAGCTTTATTTTTCTTTGAAGTAAATTCTAGTTAAAAAAAATACATATCATTTCATGACTAATAAAAACGTGGCAATGAAAACTCATAAAAAGGAAGTTTAAGTACAAATCTTGATTCATAATTTTCATAACCTATTAAATAGCCTCATTTCTAGTAAATCACACTCAAAGAAATGCAGTTAAGAGCATAATGAATTTGACAAGAAAGGGGGGATATTTAAATGATTTTGGCATAAAACTGAATGAATAGTTTTGAATAAATTCAAGCGGGACGACACAATATCGCTTATTTTGTTCAAGATGAATTCAAAAAGCGAAAGTTACTGTCTGTTGTTAATCAAATATCAATACACGTTTTATAAAAAGCTTTTTATATCTTAAGGTAGTGGAACCATAATAGCTCCGCAACATTTCGGACCAAATGTTCTTTCACAATGTTAATCGAGGTTTCCTAATGAAAATCATTAGGAAAAAACTGTAAACACCGTTACAGTTTAATACTCACGAAACGTTGCGGAACTATTTCGGGTCCACTATCTTAATAAATCAATCATACACTACATAACTCAAGAAAGTTGGTGAAATCGTGAACATTTTTAGACCTGTCTTAATGTACTTGATGAGCTTTTTATAGAGAGTTTGGAGCCTTTATAATAAGTCAGAGCCATGCTTGGAATGAATGAATGTAACACCAAAACTGGCTTATTTGTGACCCGTCTCTCGAAAAGGACAATCCGTGATTTGTAAAAGAGATTTGGTCCAGTTGAGGTCAGTCGGGACTTGCATTTCAAAATTTCTAGTTTTCTTGATGCAAAACGTGTCAATTCTATTCAGCCTTTGCAGCATTACCCAGATGGTCACTTTTGGTTTTCTTGTCAAATTCATAAAAACAAATTGAAATTATTTGTACAACGATCCGACATAATAACGATGATATTTTTCAGGCAGGTTGATTAATGTTATGTTTATGATTAATGTTATGTTTTTCTATGTAAACTAGAATTAAAAACATGTTCGTGGATAAGCATGAAAACCAGAACATGGATCCCTAAAGCCATTGCGCAATCCAGGATCAAGTTTTCTGCTTTTAGATTGACATACATTGCAAACATATTAACTGGAATCTTTTTTTTCTTACACTCTCATTTATAGGATTGAAAATTTCGCTATAAAAATTTAGAGAGGCATTGCCTTCATGTAAGTCATTTAAGACATCTCGAAGGATCAGACACGGGTCTTTTTACCATTGGCAACATTTAACCCAATTTCCAAACATGTTTGTCAACTCAAATGGATAGATACAGAGTCAATCACTTACAAACAGGAGCTATTGAAACTATATGAATGTTCACGAAACAAGTGAGACATTAGGCATAAATAAAGTGTTTTGGGGAGTTCTGGACATTTTGGTTAGTGCCAGAGACGCCCTTGCAAAGGCATGTCTCTCCTTTGAGTGCGTATTACAAGTGGTCTTAACGCTCATCGTGAGTTATATAGAGGATATTGAATGAGTGGTCATTGAATACTGAATTTATTAAACGAGTCATCTATAAACAGATAAAAACGAGGCTGCGCCGAGTTTTTATCTGTTTTAGATGACGAGTTTAATAAATTCTGTATTTTATGAGCACGAATTTTATATTCTGTTTATAATATGACCCAACTTTTAGCGAAAAGTCGTCAAAATTCTTGAAATTCAACGTTTCAATTTCCCGCGAAACTTATAACGCCGTTTCAAAATGACGTCACAAAACATAGATTATGACGTCATTTTCGTGGTTACAATATAGCGTTGCTATTCTCTCTGAGCTCATTTGCATAGTTATTCCACTAGTGTAATAACACCCGTGTAATATCAAAAATATTCAACGGGAATAATTCACTTCGGCAACGTAGGTCATATTATAAATCATGTTTCTGTCTCCCTTTTAATATCCGTTGACACGTCTTTGTCTCTTTTTTCTCTTTTTGTCTCTCATCCTTTGTCTCTGTCTCACTCACTCTCTCTCACTTTCTGTCTACAGCTATCTGTCTTTGTTCTGCCTCTCTCCCTCTCTCAATTTACACAAAAACAATCTAACTGTTTAAACAAATATAATGATAAAATAATATAAAAATTCCAAACAAAAAACAATCGATAAAGATTACTTACAAATGATTACTAAACAATCAACAAGTGAATCCAAACCCACACTGTATGAAATTCATCCAAAATAAACATCATTCTAACTACATTTACCGCGGTATGCAATGTAACTAACTAACTTTTCTTCACAAATATACGCAATACACTTTTCATACGGTATCTGATTTCAGGAAGTTTTAAACATAACAAGTATGTTCGTTTTAAATATGACATAATCTAACTGAACTTTAAACGAAACCTTGGATGTATCATATTTTCATCAAAATTTGTAATTATTTGCAGCTGAAAAATTGAATTAAATCTTCATATTATTAAGTCATTATTCATGCTTGACGGACTTCCATTTTTTCATCTGTCTATCTAATAATGGTTCTTTAGCTATCCTATTTCATCTAGTGTATTGTATCCCCCATTCGTTCTGTAAGGTTCATGTAAAGTTTTTTGAGGCCCATTTTTAGAATTCTTCATTTGCCAAGAAAAGACAGTATCTCCAGGTATATTTCACATCAAAATGAAGCTATTCATCAACATAAGCAGTTAAGCAACACAAGACTGCCATAGCTATAGTGGTATAGCCAAAACATTCTGGAAAAGGGTCATTCGTACAGAACAAGCAACTGCAAGACTGCTGAATAAAATTGGCCCATATTTGAACAAAGTATAGACAAAAGTACTACCCAGGTACTACTACAAACGTTGGTATAAAACTCAAGCCCAACACGTAGTTATGCAAGCAATTTATTTGGACTTATTTTTATAAACACATATGTCATTCTAATTTTGTAAACGTGTAGACCTTTGTAAGGTATGGTGTGTTATCAAAACATAAATGGACATAAATAGTTTATATACCTGTAAGGTTGTTTAGCAATATATCAATTTATATTTCACTGAATGATAAATATATAGATAAATATCATTGAATTCAAAAACTATAATTTGAAATAAATCGTAGAAAATAGTTCACAATATTATGGTGTGTTGTTTCACCATACCTAACATCTGTTTTCTCCTAGCCGAACTTGAATTATATTTATGCTTACGCCTATTGTGATCGGGGTTAAAGGTAAGATTACGTCATATTTGGGGCAACTCAACTAATTATCTTATTTCTGATAGATTAGTTCGATTTCTAAATTAGAATGGAAACGGATAAATCTTTAAATAATACGAAATTACATAAACAAACTCTTGCATTTTAATGCTCCCGGAAAAATTTCTCGGGAGAACATTTAGACGATTATCATCATAGGCGTAACTAGGATTTTGAAATTTATACGCGGTCAGAAGACGAAGACAAATATATATATAGAATAAAGGCGATATTTGGACTGTAACATAAGATGACTGCCATCCTTCCGCTCCCCTTTTTATGATTTGAGGGTTGGTGAATAATCAAAACATCGTAACTACAGCCTAAATCAGCGTAATGTGCATAATGGGAGCTACACATCCCATCGACTAATTAAATGAAATGCAATATGAACTCTTTAGGAATAAACCTGTTTTGCCGATTACAAGTTGGAGGCTAAAGGGGGGTATGGAAAATTAATTTTTTTTTCTCTATTTTTTCCAAATCTAACAGTCATAATTCAATAAATATAAATATGAGTATAGGTGCATTTAAGGAACCAATAAATCAAGGAAAAATAATATTTTTTACTTTGTAGTAAATACCCTTATTTAAATGCTTTTTAGCCAAGTTTAAATCATTCACCATTGATCTAACTTTCATAGAAATAATTCGATCATATGTTCATTACCATATCTATCTTCTCTAATACACTTAGTTATTTCGTAAAATTGACATTCATCTCAATCATAACCATTCTAAATCACTCACTCAGCGCTCCATTCATTCATTTAAAACATTCACTCAAATCGATCAAAAATGCTCCACATTACCAAAAGGTGTACAGTCAACAGTTACATTCAAAATAAATATGAATAAAAAATGCGATTTTACTGACATAATTGAAATTGTAAGCGTCGGGTTGGTTCTTGAAGAAATAGGAAGTAATTTACAGAACTTTTATGCATATTTTATGAAAGGGGGATAATGAATTTCTCTAATTTTGTTCATCTTTCATTTCACTAAAACACGCTACTCACTCTCATTCAATTTCATTCAAAAATAATTAATCTTGTCAATTTCACGATGTTTTACTGTACTTTCCGTCTGTGAGTCATTAGTCCGACATGTAGGCCGAGCTAGTGGTTGGCGTGCTGGACTCGTCATAGGTTTGTTTCGGTTTCGAGTCCCATTTGATGCGGATAAAAGATGGTAAACAGTAGTAAGAATCCACTGCCCGTTTCTCTAGTTTTTATACTTATTTATTTCAATTCGAATGCGACTAAAGCTATTTAAAGCTTATAAAGTCACTCTCGTACACCCAACCTTGATGTTTTCACGTCACTTAGAGAGAGGCAGTGATTTAAACCAAATGTTTCCCATTTCTACAGCTGGGTGTTTTGCCTATAAGCACAACCCGGCAACGGTGGGGCTCGAACCCTTTAACCCACCCAGGTCACGAGTCGAGCGCCCATACCACTAGGCGGCTGACGTGCTTGCTCTAGCTTGTATTGTAACATCTGGAACGAGTTAGGACCGCGTTGGGAACAAGCCTTAATTTCCATTTATCGTTTTGTTCTTAGGTAAGAAAAGAAAAAAGATTATTACTTGGATTAAAGGTACATAAAGGGCCTTTCCTTCCTTGTCCTAAAAAATAGCAGGAAGTAAAAAGTCGCGTGACTGCTTATCAACACTGCGTATTTACGGATGACGTATTTATTGTGCATATCTTCAATTACACTCTAGCAGTGGCTATGAAAAGTAGTCAAAATATTCTGTTACAAGGATGAATCCGATTGGGAAATGTAATGTTCCATGCAGGGATTATTTACATATATGACTATCTTTAAAGTACAATTCTGATTTTTTCTGAAAATTTTGATAAATATTAGTTGAGTAAAAGTGAAAAAGATGAGTGATATTGGACCACATGGACTTTCGTGGTCCTCTTGTTTAAATTTGAAAAAAAAAAAGTTCAGCCACCACCTTGTCCAAGACCAAGTGAGAAATATTATGTTTTGACTCTCAACCCTGGACCATGTGAATTGAAATAAACCTCCTCAGTGCTAATTAATTGAATCTGGAGAGGGGTAGTAGATTTCCATTACTTTTCAAAAAGATAACAATGCATTTCCAACATTGGAGGTGGATTTCCGAACTATAAACATGTGGTAGCATACATTTCCTTACCGTAGATTTTGCTTAGAATTCCACATGCGTAGCTAGGATTTTACGCACTCTGCAGGTGACCACCAAAAATTTATAGGATAAAGGTGATATGTGGACTCAGTCACTGTGAAAAAAGATAAATGCCCTTCATCCGCATCCCCTTTATATGTTTTTAGCATTTGTGAATAATTAAAACATGGTAACTAAAAGTTATAAGCTGTAGTTACCATGTTTTAATCATTAATCAGCGATATTTTTCAAAAGATGATTTACTTTTATTACGCACTTGTGTTATATGTGTAATGGTAGGTTCAGCCTTGAATTACCCTATATTTAAGACTGTATCATTTAAAAGCATTAATTTAGAAAGCAATTTTTGAGAAAAGTGATAGTCACTGAATAACATTTTGTTCCCTTTTTATAATATTTTTCAAGGCTGTCATTAAATTTCGTTGGTCATGTAGAGTTGATTCATGTAACTTGATTCGACAAAAACTTGATTTCAATAGATGATTCACACATTGTATTTCTTTAAGGTTTTGTATTTTCGCAAGGTTGGATGAGGCGATTTCGCAGTATATACACTTGACTAATATCAACAACAACAACGTCAACCGTGATCGATAAACTAAAGCAAATGCTATCTAAAAGCTGCATAACTTGATCTTTAAGGAAAATTAATCAAATATAGACAGATAAGGCATACGTTTATGTCTTCTGAATGCTTCGAAAAAAATCAGTTACAGAACATTTTTTTTATTTGCAGCGGACCACAATCTCTGTCGTGGTTTCCGGCAAAGAATTGAAGCGATTTTGTGCAAAACATGGCTACCTAATACGTCCGAGGGATAGATCGGAGACTTCGGAGATCGCCCGAAGATTGCCGAATGTGCACCCTTATTACTCCCGATGTCTTTTCATAAGAATCGCCGAGGGTTCCCGATTGGCTTACCACGCCCCGTAACCTTCGCGAGGAAACAACCCTGAGATACTAAAAAAAAATATTAGTTATGAAATATTGGGTCCGGTCATGAAACACAGCGAATCGGTGAAGGGACGAATAGGCATCGAAATTATAGCTTGTTGAATGTGTTTATGACGCCTTTTTACGAAAACAAATTGTCGGAAAATGTCGAAGTTCAACAGTCAACTCATTCTAATAGAGTGTTTTGATTGGTCATTCGACTGACAGCAGCGATCCGTTAATTGTAAAGTATAGGTAAACCATGCCAGTGTTTCCATTTCCATAAAAAAATATTGAGTCCCTGGGACCCAGTGCCCTAGAAAAGTTGAGTCCCAACCACTTTCAGTTGAGTCCAATAATCTTCAAATTAATTGTTTTGCTTGAACGGGCTTCAAATATAGCAAAATATAGAGCAGAATATATTGAGTCAAAAGGAGAAAATAATGATTATCATCATTTTCTTATTTTGCCTTAATGTTTTCCCTAGCCTTTTCTATGATGGGGGCATCAAAACCAGGTCTGATTTGTGATAGGATTAATTCAGCAAACAATTCATCCCTCTCACATCTGTTTCAAGAGAGGTGTTAGAACTGGTATGAGTAAGCCATGAAAGCCTGTAAGTTGCACATGTGCAGACCGCCTATGTTCCCCTAAGGTTCAAGATTAAAACTGTTAGAAAAACATTGTGCAAATTAAGGAAATTATTTGTTGCAAGCGATTTCTTTATTTTCCTCAATTGTTCTACTCCAGAAGACCAAAAAATGAGAAATTCTTAGGCATTTGAAATTGTGGTCTTCATGAACTTCGATTTATGACAAGTCTAAAATTTAGCCTTCTGGTAATGGGTAAACAAACAAACAACAAATATCTACTTTGAAGTCAATACGACAAAAAGAAATGCTTCCTTACATTATTTTCAAAAGTAAAATATTTACGGCAGCGCTTACAAGAAAAGGAAAACCTTTCGACGCTATACTAACGCTTGGATACGTGAAATGAAAATTGTCGTCTGCTTCATACCTGAAAGTCAGTGCCGCCTGCAGTAAAAATGTTTTTCTGCTTAGTTTCAAACTGCACTTCATTTGAACAGCAGACGAATCTGACTCGTCTTTTATCAGCCAGTCTTTGAACGCCGGATCGGCAAGCCACTGGTCTTGAAAAGACCGCGAGTGTTTCTTTTTCTTGGCTGAAGAAGCCATTATTATTTACAAAATGAAAGGAACACCTAGGTTTCCGGCTATCAAATTGCCCACAAAATAATATTTTAGACAGTTCGGGTACCAGACAAAAAAGCGTGAATCCCAACAACCGCAACTTTTCGGTTAGACGTTGGCGAAGTCTATTTATAGTAACTTTGGAAAACCGGTGACCTTACTTCAAATCTGTTGTACTTTGTCGCTAGTTATCTGACGTTACTGCGTAATATTTATGAAAAAACATTGTTTTGCCACTCATTTTATTTTGCGTCCCATGGACGCGATGATTATTCAAATTTTGCGTCCGAGCTGATTTTCATGCGTATACAGATACTTTTACGTCGTAAATGGAATTTCAGCATGCTATCTGAATGTTTATAAACACATCTTCGACGAGTTCAATATAGATAAATTGGGACCAACGAATTTTTTGCTGTCACGGTTTTTAAACTATACTGAAGGATCACAGAAACACAAAACTACTGGTATTCTAAACATCCTTTGAATTACATATGTAAACTTCATGTGTCATAGCGTAAAAGTAACATGCTTTCGAAATCGGCTTCATCATGAAGAAACTAAAATTGAAACATCAAAAGGCATTTAATATCTATTGTGTTTTTCTTGATGAGTGTCTTAACTCGATCAGTATATACGTGATAACATTTGTAATTAAGTACCGTTATCTCACGCTTGATAAATTTCAGTAAAGTCCATCCCGGTTTTCGTATACCGCGGTTGAACTATAAACCGTCAGTAGACACTATATATGTTATAGAAACAGACGTTGCCTATCTTGGGCGGTCAAAAAACTCATTTCTTATAATAGATCAGCTTTTTCTTAGAAATGTATACTTTGAATATGTGACCCGTATCGCGAAAAGAAACAATCCGGATATTCTGTAAAATGAATTATTGAAAAAGATATTTAATCCAGCATAGGTCAACCAGAAGTCGCATTTTAAAAATAGATTTCAGAAAATAAGCATGGTGCAAAAAGTTTCGACTCTAGTCAGTCTGCGCAGTCCGCGCAGTCTGACTAGGGTCGACACTGTAAGCACTACCCAGATGGTCCCTTTTCGCATGACGGGTCACATATGTATTGTTCAATTGATTTTCCAAATAATCGGAATCTCTTAAACACGATAATTCAATGAAATCTAAAAGACTAATTTTATCTTGAAAACTCACATTTACCTTTTGATTTTGGATCCAGATTAAAATGAAAGATGATTAAAGATGATTAATTTAATCACACAAAACGCTGTCACTACCCGCACATGCACATGTAGGACAATCACAAAAACTCAGTACTTCCTGTTTTTGTACTACCAACTAAAATGGGTATTCCCAAGTTTATTTAGGCTAAGATATTTAGGCGTTTATCTTTAATAATCAGCGATCTCTGATTAATGTGTCAAAAGATATGTTCCAACATTCAAAATAGTTATTCCATCAATTTTCGTGCATTGTATTTGGCCGATCCATATGCAATTTCACTTGTTTTTTGGGATATATCTTAACATCCTTTTCAAAATATCAAATTAGCTCCTATATTTTTTTCAATTCATGGAGGTTTGAAACAAAAGATATATATATATATAATCACAACCATCATTGAATCCGTTTCGGGAATTCGTACAGTGTGACTCTGTTTTTTTTTAATTTCATTTCTCCATGAATTACAAAAATACTCTATTCTCATTTTTATGATATTGATTTAGAAAAATACAGTACATACTTAAAGACGGATCTAGACTTACTTCGTTTTTAAACTCAAAGAATTACTCTTGATTGAATGTAAAGATTTTAGTGTTCCGATATCAGCCCAAAAGTTAACCAGTGGTAAAAGATATTGACAGGAGATGATTTTCAAACAATCTGGGCTATGCCAATTGAAACAACAACGATGTTTGGCCGAAGATACCTTCTCTGCCCCTGGTAGCCACACAGACATGTTTTTATTTATTTTCAAAGAGGCCTATGAACTGATGACCAATACCAATATACATGTAAACGGTTGGGTGCCTGGTCCCAAACAAGAAGAATTTCAATTTTTTTGTATGGTCCATTGGTCATACAGTTAAGGACATCATGAAATTGACAAGGTGAATGATTTTGGAATGATTAAGAAATGAAATTGAATGAGTGTGTGGAGCGAGGTTTGAGTGAATTTAATAGGAGGTAATCCAACATCGCAAATTTTGTTCAGGATGAACAAAATTTGCGATATTGATTACCTCCCTTTTATGAAATATGCATACAAGGTTAAAAGATAGTTTCTTATTTCTTCAAGATTCCTATTAGACTCTGACAAATTGAATTATCTCAGTGAAATCGCTATATTTCTCTTTCGAAATTCATTTTGAATGGCGTTGTTGATTCTATTTTTTTCAATGGGTTTGAGCGTTTTTAAATGGTTTGAATGAGTGTTTGGAATGAATGAAAGGAGTGCTGAATGAGCGATTTAGAATTTTTTTGATTGAGGTGAATGTCAATTTCCCGATACAACTAAATGTATCCACTCCCCAAGGCTCTGTCCCTGATTGTAAAAAAAAAAACTATAAGGTAAGCTATTTTCATAAAATTCCATCACCTCATACTCTATGCCAATATAATGGCCGTTAAGAAGAAGAAGAAGAAGAACAAGAACAAGAACAAGAACAAGATAAGGAGAAGAGATAATGATGATGATGATGATGATAATGACGAGATTTTAAAGATGTCTTAATTGACACCCGAGTACTACCCCCTACCCTTTTGCACATCACCTGACGGTTCAACAGTTATAGCTGCGTTTTCAAACCTGTTTTCATTGAGAAATACCACCATTTTTTAGCCAATCAGAATGCACAAATCAAGATTGAAACAAAGTGAATTAATGAAAAAAAGTAATAACTTTTAATCATCCTGTGTGTGTCATTTCCAATAATTTCAAATGTGCGCAAAGCAAAGGTTCTGGCCAGCCTGTGCATCCGCACAGTCTGACCAGAATCTTCACTTTGTGCTCTATAGATAGATAATGTCTAAAAGTATCCTTAATAGACAGGCAATCTTCTGTCAGCACTACGTAGCTTTCCAGGCCGCTCAATATTTGCAACTCACGACATGTTAAATCGTTTGGAATATCACGCACTTGCTCAAATTCAAATGATTGATTTGAATGAAGTTGTAGACTGTGTTATACAATTTCGGAGCCGTTGTAAACGATTTCTCAGCGTTTTGAATGATATGAGTGAGGTTTTGGAATGGCTCTACTTAGCACCGAGTGAGCAATTAAGAAAAGTATTGATCTGAGTGATTCTTTATTTCACACTGTGACTATCTGTATTAATGATAAATAGTAATTTAAACTTGAAAGATAGGCAATCAAATTCAATGTCTAATCACATTTTTTATCGATAGTTTTTTTGCAAAGAGGGATTAAGTAATTAATTTTACACATTTTAAATTATTTTATTCCAAATTTATTTTACTTATTATGGTTATTATTAACCATAATAATTTATGGACTTAACTAATTTTTTCTTGAACTATAAAAATACCCGTGTGATAACATCCCGCATGATATCCTTTATGATATCACATAGTCATTTTTAGAACAATGATATAATGCGGTTATTTTTAGAAACTTGCATTTTAGTTAGAAATGTCGACCAAAACAAGACAAATAGATGTTGTAAGATATATATAAAAAAGTCCTTAGTGTATTGTTTGAAAAAAATATCAAACTCGGTTGTGAGAATTGATAATTGTCTCGGCAGAGCCTCGACAATGATCAATTCTCCCAACATCGTTAGGGTTTTTTCCATACAAAACACTAAATACGTATTATATATGACACAACAGATGAAGATTATAAATTTAAATCAAACTTTTGGTTATGCCTGTAGTATAAAGTCATGTTATATACATGTTAGTCATACATTCAATGTTCGTTTTTTTATATCTAAAATAAGTAACAGGAAGAAATGGCCAGACTGAACTATCTATGATTAAAAAATAACCCTTTGTGCAAGAGATTTGTTTAGCATCATGATAATTCTTTTTTGGTGTAGTAGTAAATATTTCTAGACGAATTGATATACATCTAATTTCGAAAAATGTTAATCTCTTAAATTACAGAAAAGCTTGCAAGTGTGAATTCAACCCTGCGCTCACTCGGGAACCCTCGGCGATTCTACGGAATAGACTTCGGGAATAATACTGGCGCAGTCATTTCGCATGTGAATTAATGTGACGTCACAAACATCAACATTCACGCTAAGAATGACGTTACTTCAAACAAAATTAAAGAAAGATTTAAGTGGGCATATTTTAATTTTGAAAACAAAACGCAATGTTTTACTGCGTTTTGTTTTTTATAATTTGCCCAAAATTTCTCTACGGACGATCGGAAAGAATTAGCAAAATGTGATTTTCTTCAAGCATATTAAATAACCGAAGTACCACACGAAGCCGAATTACGTAAAAATGACCCAAAATTACTACACTTACGTCCGAGGTACTTTACAGTTAACGGAAAAGTCCGAGCGATGTTCCGAATACCCTGCGATAAGAATACTGAAAGCGATCATTGCCAACAGTTTTCTAGCGAGCAGTCTTTCTTGAAAGCACAGCGAGAAATTTCTAAAAATGATATGATGCTAGGAAACAAATGTAACTTGATTCAAAACCAAACCTTGCCAATACCCGATGATTATCGCGAACGCCCCGGCGAGCACAACGTTAAAATAGGAAACACAAAAGTGCTTGCGAACTTTCGCGGGCGCTTTCTTTTCGGGAAAACTGGATGTAACCTTTCCGTATGGTGAGTTTGTTTGAAAACTTTCTTATTTTTTCACAACTAAGGAAAAAGTTATTTTTTTTACGGAGGCATTAAACTAAAAACCAAAGCATACTTTAAGAAAACGTGATGCGGAATCATACATTATATTGTCATAACCTTTTCAAGTTTATACATTCATTTTAAGGTAACTGCGGACACATAGAGGGCCATTTTAGGTCCAATTTTTAAATTGTCTGCAAGTCATGCCTTATGCGATAAAACTATACTTTGAAGTACCCGCTTTCATATTTCGGTCATAAAAAGGAATTTCATAACGTAGAGTTGACGTCATGACGTCATCAAGGGGCCGACCCCCTTTTTAGGGGCCAAAATCAGTAATTGTCCATTATTTCGGAAATAATAAACCGATTTTCATCCCGAAAACGCCATTTGCTTTGTTTAAAGACGCCTGATCTTATGTTCTATTGATATGAGGATACAAGTGTTAGAAATACAATTAAGTGTAACGTATTAAATGTTAATTCCTTCTGCGTTGCTGTTTTCGAATACAGTCACTGGAAATATTGCCTTTTTTCTCGAAAATTGGCCCGGTGACCTATGCTGAAATTTAGATATGTTGCTGCCAAACCATTCCGCTAAAGAAATTTGAAGTAAAAAACATGTGTCTTCGGGTTAGATTTTTTGTAAAATTCGATTCCGCGAAGATAACGCAAATCAGAGGATATTTCAACGTCGCGTCAAATGTTCACAAAAGCTGTCTTTTAAAATGGATAAAACTTAAGTGATTTTTTTTTTTATTTCTTAAAATCACATTCAGATTTAATACTTTTGAATCCTATATTTTACGATTAACGTAAATTTCAAATATTTTAGAATACGTTATTGCATGGAGATTGGCGCCAAATAAGCATAGTGCATATGGTTTTAGTGCGACGTCGAATTCGACGAAAACTGTTCCAACAACTTCAAAAAATCTAACCCGAAGACATATTATTTTTATTTGATTAATGCAAAGCATATTCTTTTCGCTACAAAATAACAAAAAATCAGCATAGGTCACCGGGCGAAATTTTGAGAAATTTCTACTTATTTACAAAAACTGAAATGAAAAAAAAAAAGAATGTCAAATCTTAAAATTCGCGAAATAGTTAGCGTTTCGGGCCTATTTTTCTATTTGAATGTGCACAGAAATTAAACGAATAGCTCGGGTGTTCTTGGACTTTCAAAATGAAACTTTTTTCGTGAAAATCGGCCGATTAATTCAGAAAATATTTGCAAATATTGATTTTTGCGGGTCGAAAAGGGGTTGGCCCCTTAATGACATCAACGCGTCAAACGAATGAGCTTCAGGCCCTTTTCATTGCATGTTCGCCAATTCCCGCACTTCAAATATAAATCTCAGAAATTATTGTGAGAATTTAAGAAAGTCGAAAATTCGACCATGTTTTATCGACCGCAGTTACCTTAATGTAAAAATAATATTAATTGCCTTTAACCATTCAAAGTGAAAAATGATGTGGCAAAGACACTAGAAAGAATGCAATAAACACGTTCAAACAAATACCTCCATGAAGCCAAATACTTTGATCTTCATTTCTTATAATTTAATGACATTGAGAAAGAAAAGCAAATATCTTACATTTAGTTACATCGTGAAATTGACATTAACCTTAATCACAACAATTCCTAATCACTCACTCGGCGCTCCATTCATTCATTCCAAACACTCACTTAAATCGATCAAAAACGCCCCAAAGTCTCTAGAAAACATTTTGAAAGCGGCTAAGACGATCAAAATAGAATACAATTTCACGGTGTTTTAACTGTACATCTGATACATTTTTCACGGGCTATTTTGTGCTGAAGCATAAAGATAGCTTTGGGTCTAAATATTTTGACACTGGAAAAGAAACCTTTTTTTCAGTCAATCAAAGGATACAAATATTGATAGACGTTCAACTTATTGTAATTATTGTTTTACAATCTGGTTCCTATCAAATATGTTTTCATAATGCCCGAGACATCAAAGCAACAAAACAAGAGGGCAAATGAACAAGGGCTGTCTGTTATATTAAGAAGTAGGGGTAGCTAGCTACAGGGTTACTGCTCTTAAGCGTTTGGATTGTTTGAAATAACTTTTATACTCATTTTGCAAGTGCAATGACTAAACTTTTGATCCTAACATTAGAAACAACAACGTTTTAGTAAGGTTAAGTAAATTCACAAAAACAAACTTTTGCGTTTCCTTAGCCCCTCAGTGTAGAGCCAATACACACGGATCGTTCTATTTATAGTACAAATAAGGAAGTGACGGGTTTTCAATGCGGTTCAGTATATAGCTCGTTGAATTGGTCTTTATGTGTCACGTAGAACATGCTTCGATAACAAAATTGTTTTGTCATTGTTAGCCTACTTCATCGTGGTACGTCTATAAAGATTTGAAAGCTGTGTTTGGCTGATAGACTTTGTTTATACCTTCGTGAATAACAATTTGAGCGATCAGCTGATTTGTATTCTCATTATAAATTTAACAACCAGAAGATTATTTGCCTTCTCGCTTGATGTCACCATAAATGAAGAATGATATTTTCAATGAGGTATGTCACAAAAAAAGGGTTTTCTTTAATTCCATTTAACAATTTAAAAATGAACGATGAATGGTTTTCCTTTAAGCTTATCTATTTGGTTTACAAAAAATATGTAATTAAGGTACATGTAGATAAAATTCATATGACAGATAGGATTTTCATAGCAATCATTGTTTTCTATAACAAACGGCCATCAGAGATACTCTTCTCTTACAAATCTATGGATAAGATCATTCTTTAATTAATCATGAAATTATCTAAAAGATGCTCATGGTAGTAAATGTTTTAACCTGTTTTTGCCAATGAGAAGCTGAATTCGTCAAGGTACCCTTAACAACACTTCCTTTCTTGTCGCGGTTTAAAATAGTTTGTTACAAATAAATATCACGAGAGATCTTATAGTTCATTAAAACGTAAATAATATTAATAATAAAAAAGAATTAGAGGATATTATATTAGTGATACAAATTTTATGACACGGGCCATCTTTAAACAGATAAAAAACTCGGTATATGTTTTAGGTAACTCGTTTAATACATTCGGCATTTAGCGAGCATGAGTTTTATTATAGATTAATAAAATGGCCTGAATTTTTGCGATAAGTCGAGGAGATTCCATTAATTTACCCATTATTATGCAATTCTGATCAACTATCCATGCAAATAGGACAGATTAGGCTGCAAATAAGACTGTTGATTGACCATCCTCCCCCTTCTGGATGGAAAAAAGATAATCAGCGTGAACTAGGAAGACAGAAACCAAACAAAACAATTATATTTTTAACCAGGAAACACCCTTAAATGGTTCTAAATAAAAAACTATCCTAATCCGACTGTTTCTGTTTTCTGTGATCATGAGGCGTTTTCCAAAGGCTCAAAATATGTTGACATTACAGTTATAGCGACAAACACTCATTCCATACCGAGTCTAAGCTGATTTGAATTGCTTAACTTAGGGGACTAGGTGATCACAGACCGCAAAATTCTTACATTTTATCCCTCTCGGTACCCATTCGATTTCCAAAAAATTCCGGTGTTCCAATGTTTACATCGTTGGCTAAGTTGTCGTTCCTAAATCTATAATGAGTAAGATTTGCCTAGATTATTTTTGTTCCTCGTTCTAAAAAAAAAGGTTTCGTCCAAAGAATTAATGCGTCTTTAAATATCCTAGAAATTTGCAAGCATACTCGAAGACTGCAGCAAGAAATTAATAAAAGTTAATATATTTGGTACAATACACGAAATTCGCAAAGGCAAAGGAAGGTAGGAAATGACAAAATATAGTTTTAAGGCAAAGAAATAGAGTTGTAGAGAATATAATTAATAGAATAATCAACTGGTAATGCCTCATATGAAAAATATTTCACTTGAATACGTCATTAGACTGTTAAAACCTCGTCCTTTGGACTCGTATTACGTCTAATAACGCATTCTCGTGAAATACTTTTCATATAATACTTAGCCAGTTGATTATTCTCTTTTTATTATTTTGTGGCTATTTTGGACGGTTGCTCAATCAATGTTTGCCATTCAAACACAAATGGAAATGTAGGAATGACACGCTGAATTAAAATCTATAATGTCATATAATATCACGTTATATAATGCAGGACATCTGTAACCTGTCAATCAAAAGCAATCGTCTTTGAAGCGCGAATGGCATCGATCCTGGTCAAAATGAGTGGAATATACAGGCTGACAAGAATGAAACCGTTTTAATTCTAGTATGACCATTCGATCGTCCCACATACTGTAATTAGTTATCACTAACATTTGATTGACCTCTATTGTATGCTATCTAAAGTTAAAAAAATGTAAAATTGGCACTCATCCCGACCTAATTCCTTCTAGAACATTCGCTCAGCGATCCATTTGTTCATCGATCAAAAACATTTGAAAACATTATGAATTTTATTCAAATCTATTTAATTATTCTTCGATTTATGTTGGCTGGTAATGATTTAAAAGTGTCTGATTGGTCAGACACACAAATAGAAAAAGTACATATACTTTTTTACAGGCAGGTCATACATATCGCTAATTTTGTTCATCTTGAACAAAATTAGTGATTTTGGATAACTTTCCTTTAATTTCACTCTAAATTCGCTCCATGCACTCAATCAATTTCATTCCATAATCATTTTAGAACACTTTATCTTGTCAATTTTGTTATGTTCTGAACTGTATCGATTTTTCATATATTCCTGGATGGTCATCTTTCATGTAACAGGTAACATAGATGTAAATTTTCGTATGATTTTTGACGGGGTGGCCATGCAATTTCTTATTTAGTCTATATTAAGTCGACATCAAGTTGTCATTAATATGATCGAAATACCTGTTACAATTAGATAAATGAATAAAAATAACCAAAAACATATTCTGTCAAACCAACAAATCATTTCTGTCAAATCCCTATATTTCTCTTTACCGTCTTCAAATTTTCTTATTTGGTTGTCTGAAAATTCAAAAGGAATGCCTTTACTTTCAACCTTGTCCTGAACAGGATTGTTTCCGACGCCATCTTTTTGATCCAATGAGTTATTTTTAGTAGATGCATGCTTATTGTTCAGAGACAGACAACAAAATATTCTGTAAGCGAGTTGAATAATGCCAGTGTTGTAACCCTTATCTACATTCAACGTATTCACCATTTCAATAGACAAAGCTGTAATAAGTAAACTACACACCATTTGTATATTGATATAGAGTTGTAGATACGAAACAGACGTGGATACTTTTGGTATGGAATCGCTGAATACAGTTAGAAGGATAGAGAATGTAAGGAACAAAGACACACAGTAGCTTATTCGTTCTCCACTATTAGGTGGTATCCTAAAAGCCAAAATATTCATGAAAGAAATAATGAACAAAGGGACGATAATGCTCAATACATAAAACAAGCTACGCCGCTTTAACCATATCATTGCATGTACTCTTTTCTCTTCGGATATTTCTGTCTTTATGATATCCCACGACCCATTTTCATCGTACATGCCAAGGTCTATCTCCTTGAAAACTGAGTGGATACGAAGTTTATCTGTAGACCATCTGTTTATGTCATTGATGATGATTTCACATTGCTGCACATCGAACGGATATTTACTAATATCCAATGGACATACAGTTGAGAAAGTACCACCTGCATACCACGTAGTCTGTCCGTCGTGCGATAAAATAATCTTTGTTGAAGATTTCTTTGAAATTTCGAAATTCGCCTCAAAGGAATTGGTAATACCAAGTTCTGGTTTCCAAACGTCGTCCTGGTTAAATAACATCTCCTCAATGCCAGCATGTTTTTCTAAATCATAAAAATATATGTCTTAAATAATTTAAAAAAAAGTTTAGATTAAAAATAGATGAATAAACAAAAGATATAAATTTCCCCGAAAATTGACCCTCTGCCAATATCTTTTAAAATGGTAAACCTATATTTATAGAGAGATGAAGAGAGCGTGATGATTTTTTGAGCTATTAGACTAAAAACCTTATCACATTGCATAAATCCACGAAAGAGATTGATGCATGATTATGTTTTTAGTTTCATATACCTCCATGATATAAAAAGAAGCCTCTCTTCATAATTTTATAATATATAACTGTCTCAGCTGTGCAATGCCTTGCGCAATTATAGGTTGGAAATCTCGTAATAAAGAAGAGGATGATGAGGGAGCGATGCGACCGACAAATTTATATAACGAACTTGCAGATTGTCCTGATTGACAAACATGGAGCATTGCACAATGTCCATACAATCGCTTGAATGTGGAATGCGGACACGCTTAAAGATCACTGACAAGCGCATGCTCTATTATATGAGATAATAAGTCGCCACTTTCAAATCCGAACAATATTTAATTCTTTATAGAGGTTAAACACAATTAAGTTGTAAGAGCCAATACAAATATAGGAACTTACAAGAGTGTTGCATTGACCCCCTCGGTATATAGAAAAAAAATGGAAAAAATAATTCAGTTGTAAATGCAGCGATTCATTTCATTTTCTAGTTTCTCTTTAACTTCGATCTTTGTACATTGTACCATAAACAATGAAATGAAAATAATTATATCAGAGAAAAAGACTATTTTCAACCCACAAACGATAAGTCACTGAACCAGTGATACATCAGTATGAAATCTGTAAAAAATAATACAGTTGTAAATACAGCGAGACTATGTAACAAGTTGTAGAGAAACGATACAACCTTGTGAATACGATGTGCAATGATTCAACCTGCATTGCGTTCACGATGCCAAACGAAATTGAAACGTTTGAGAAATGTTGTACCGCTTTGTAAATAAACTAGCGTGCGAAGGGTACAACCTAAAAAAAAACACAAACGTTTTCCTCCTTATCTCGGGGCAGGTGATCACATGCCAAATTGTTATTAGAGATCATGCGTGTTTTTACCACATCATGAACTTTAAAATAGCCCGCCCGTTTCGTGGAATTTTGACAAAAGCTTTTGGAGATGTCACGCACAGACACAGGTAATTCTTTTTATCTATTCTATTCAAAGTGCCTGTTATTGTAAAAAGAAAGGTAAAATTATTATGTACCTGATTCCCACACCATAACGTCTCTACACCAAGTCATACCAAACGTAAGAACCGTTGTTAACCTCTGCTGTTGCTCGTCCAATGATAATATTCCTCTGAGGTATAACCTCACATTAACAACAACCGTCTGGTTTTGGTCGGTTACAGGTCTCACTAAATCACGTGACTCATTTAATAATGTGTCATATAAGGACACAACTTGATTGTATGAACTACCAGACAAATTCACGGTTCTACCGAAGGTTGATAGAATTAATAACGCTATATGTATTTTTTGAAACATTCTGTTTTCGGAAAATATACAATAATCCTCTAATATATAATAAAAGTAATACAGCCGGGTCTGTGAGTAAGTAAACGTCCCCGTTCAGTTTTGAAAAATTGTGTTGAAGTGAACAAAACTTACATTCTGACTGAAAGGTTAGCAAATATTGTCAAAGGACAATCAAATAGCCAATATTTGTGAAGCATTTTAAAAGTCGATAGAATTGAAATTAAACAATGACGAATTGACAGCTCTACAGTGTAATTCGTGGATTAAATTCCAAAAACACGTAACAACTGCTTCATTGAAAGTGTTTTAATGAAGTTTAAATGGATAAAATGGAAGTAGAAAGAGTATACTTACATGTAGCATTTCAAGTTTAACATTGAAATCAAAACGAGTCATCTATTAACAGATAAAAACTAGGCTGCGCCGAGTTTTTATCTGTTTTTAGATGACGAGTTTACTAAATATGGTTTTTTATTAGCACAAATTTGATATGCTTTTTATAATATGACCTTATCTGTTGCGATAAATCGAGAGAATTCCACAAATTTATCGATGTAAATTTTTACGCGAAACATATAACGCCGTTCGGGAACTGACGTCAGAAAATGGTTATGAAGTCATTTTCACAACCAAAATAAAACGCTGGTGTACGTTCTTCACTCATTTGCATTGTTATTCCACTAGTGATATAACACTCGTGTTATATCAAAAATATTCAATGAGTTTATT
Source organism: Fragum whitleyi (assembly GCA_948146395.1). Lineage (NCBI taxonomy): Eukaryota > Metazoa > Mollusca > Bivalvia > Cardiida > Cardiidae > Fragum > Fragum whitleyi. The sequence goes on from OX411556.1 coordinate 47,120,399, forward strand.
CCTCTCTCGCGACATTAGTCATATTATAAACGTTTGTAAAAAAATGATGCTCCTGGAACATTTTTTTTTTTCGAAGATTTGCCTTAACGTGTCAATGTACATTCATTCAGATTCCTTGTCTTCCAAAGATAACGATTCTTTCACAAATGGATGTGTGCATGTGCGAACATGTGATGATTGGAAAAATTTAGTATATCTTTGGTGCACATATATTGGTATAAGCTGCAAACGATAATGATATGGGTATTAAAGGTTACTTATCGTATATGTCAGCCCCTGTACAGAGCCTGATACAATATATTGTGTGTACATAACTCACGATGGCTCATTGGATACACAACAATACTGAATGATTATTACGTGTTGGCATACTATTATCATCAGTTGTTGTATTCTTTTAGACAGAATTAAATTTTCTGGTATCTTAAATTGACACCATTAAATATGTGATGACAAAGTTCATTCTAAACACATTTATTAATTTTGGAGATATAGGTATTTTTTTTATAAAGTATACGCGATGAGATAATTAGGCGATATACGTAATTACGTATTGATTAATTCTCTGCGATAAAAACGGATTATGAAACAATGGACTTTGACTAGCGCTTGTTTTACGGTTGAAAATTTTGGCAATTGCAATTCATAATTAAGAGCTTGTTGCCATTTAAAAGATTAAATCGTTAGTCACATCGTAGTCACATCGTAGTTTCAGCCTACGTATTGACGGAACTTTATATATTTGGTTTGTGTTGTGTAGCAAAATAGTTTACCGATCGCCCTTTTTTCCTCCAATGAAAGGCCGCTATTTCGTTTGAAATTCAAAAAATATATCCCATAATCTGACGATCTGCTCGAATAAGTGAGCTACGTGACTTTAGGTCAAAATGGGCGGGGACTACATTCAAAACCTGACGGTGACGTCATTATCTTGTCTGATAAAATGTTCCGAAAGACCATTACTTGTAATCGAGTATTAATGATAAAAAACGTTTTGTGATTTTTCTTTTGAAGTTATGCTTGATTGAAAAATGTATGACGCAACAAAAATGAATGACATCATTGATTGACGCGCAGCTCATTTGACCTAGCCTTATTTGATGATAAAATAAGTCGATCGGTAAAACAGTTATAGTTCATATTCTGACAATTCACGCATATAACCTTGCGCTCCGCTTAGGTTATATCGCGTAAATTGTCAGAAATAAAAAATAACTATTAAATAAACAATATTTTTTTTCAAAAAAAGTTATTATCGTGTACAATTTATAAACATTGACTGGAATAAAATGATTATTTGGCAATAAATATATATTCGGTATAAAAAATATTTTTTTTAGTCAAAACTATTTAAGAGGAATTACATAATTTATGAGTAAAAAAATACAAAAATGTTTTTGTTCAATGAATTTTTTTTAATAGGATTAAAAGGAAGTAATTGGTAAAAAAAAAAAAAAAAAAAAAAAGAAATAAAGATTGGAATTGTGGGAAAGCTCGGTAACAAACTGCGTCATAGTCTACGTCGAAAATTTACTTCTGCTAGCGGTACTACCCATGAATGTTATCGGTAAAATAGATAAGATCTAGGCCCTACTACTAGAAACGGTAAGATAAATACAGGAAATACATGGTAAGGTAACCCAGTTGCCCTTATATGACAGCTAAACCTTAAAATGTAGTATAATGGTTTATTAAAACAATATCATATAACATGTACTTCAAAACTATTGAAAAATCAATATAATTCTTTTCGATCATAAATATATTCTTTAATTCGTTACAGCATGATTTTTGTGGTATTACAGGAAATGTCGAGGTAGAGAGAGAAAAAGAGTTTTCGTTTTGAGACAACTCTCCCGATACTTCGATATTTCATGTTTGTATTAAGTTAAAGATTTCAAGTCTAAACCCTCAATCATTTAATCCATAAATTCTTAAGAATGATATTGCCGAAAGAAGTTCTAACTGTACCGCAGCTTTATACTGTGTCATAACCATTGGCACATAAAATCAACAGAGACCGAGTTTCGCGTAAATCATTCTCCTAAATGATATTATATTGAGGTTTTTCTATGAATGAATTCAATTTAACAGGAGATTTATGTAGAGAGTTTACGCATTGTAAATGAACTGTATTCCATATATTGTATATGTGTATGATGGATGAATTAAAAAAAAACAACAAAAAACAATACCATATCCGATAATTCCCGGCCTCGAATTCGATTAAAATGTCTTGTCAGAGCCTACGTTATCAGTGAGAAAACGGTGCGCACTGCAAATTATATCCTGCTTTGCACGGAAGAGTTTGTTAAATCGGATATAATTTGAAAGACAGTTTGCACCCTTTTGGCATAAAAACAGGGCTCGATAGTGTGAAAATTTCGACCCTAGTCAGACGGTTGCTGACTTGCGGCGCTACTTTGCAGATTTTCTTAATTTTGAATTCTATAAAGAATTGACGCTTTCTCCAGAAAAAAACTGCCTTAAATGACATAACCTTGTAATATCAGTTGTCTAATCCAGATAGCACCAAATTAAATTTAAAACTAACCTAACAGGTATAAAGAATCTAATTCTTTATAGAAATAGCACATTATCCTTGCTTTATGAACAATAAATTTGCATATTCAAAGAATTTAATTTGAAGTCTATTGTTAATTTGTCATTTAGGCAGTTTTTCCAGTCTAATTTTCAAATAATTAGTTTACGGATAAAGAGCGGAAAAATGTGACCCGCCTCGCGAAAAGGGTCCATTTGGGAACTCGGTAAAATAAATATTTTGAAAAATGAATGGATCCAGCAAAGATCAAGCAGAAGGCTGATTTAGATAATAGTTTCAGAGGAAGGTAGAACAAGAGGTCCAAGAGGGCCTGTATCGCTCGACTGGCTTTAAAATTTTTAGACTTTCATTAAATAAAGCTTTCTTAAAATGAATACATTTACACTCCGAAATTTCCTTAAACCTATCTAATAATGATTAACTTGTTCTGGTCCATATTGCAACAAAATACCCAATCACAATGAACCTTCAACCCTTTACCCATCTTATTAAAACATAAGGTTCAGAAGGAGATGTTCAAAGATTTCGGGCTCAAAATAGGCCCCGCCTGCCATATCCATATTTATGGACCAATCAAAATTTCTTGAACAATTTAAGTAAATAGCAGAGCTTCAGATTTACAGTTGGCCCGGGTCATTTCTCACATGATGACCCACAACTTTCCAACAGTTGGAGTCCTGTGACCCTGTCCTGCTTGGATATGAAACATTTTTGCTATAATGAAAATATGCTTTGGCCCATCATTTCAGGAAATGACCCACAACTTTTTACCTCATGGGTCAATTGGACCCATCAGTCTTGAAAAGAATCTGAAGCTCTGAAATAGTCACCCAAGAAACATTCTGGCAAAGTTTCATTGAAATTGGCTGAGTGGTTCCGGAGGAGATAACGTTCAAAGATTTTGGCCTCAGAATAAGCCCCGCCCTGCCACGCCCATATTTATAGTCTAATCAAAATTTAGCAGTTCTTTTAAGAGACACTCAAGGAACAATCTGGTAAAGTTTCTTTGAAATCAGCCAAGTGGTTCAGGAGAAAATGTCATTCAAACATTTCGGGCTCAAAAAAGGTCCCGCCCTGCCACGACCATATTTATGGACCAATCAAAATGTCTTTAACAATTTAAGTAAAGGGTCACCCAAGGAACATTCTGATAAAGTTTCATAGAAATCGGCCCAGTGGTTCAGGAGGAGATGTCGTTCAAAGATTTCGGGCTCAAAATAAGCCCCGCCCTGCCACGCCCATATTAATTGGTCAATCAAAATTTCTTGAACAATTTAGGTAAAGGGTCACCCAAGGAACATGCATGCCAAGTTTCATTGAAATCGGCCCAATGGTTTTGGAGGAGAAGATTTTTAAATATTTCAAAGTGAAAAAATGCAACGCCCTGCCACGCCCATATTTGGGGGCCAATCCAAATTTTTTGAACAATTTAAGAAGAGGGCCACCCAAGGATCAATTCTACCAAGTTTTGTTAAAATCCGCCCATTGGGTTGGGAGGAGAAGATGTTTAAAGAAAAAGTTAACGCACGGACGGGCGGACGGACGGACGCACGACGGACACTCCGCCATGACAATAGCTCCTTCGGCCAGTGGAGCTAAAAAGATGTAGATACAAGAATAAACTCCATTTAATTGAGTAATACATTAGATATTAACGTTGTGAAATCGACATTTACTCCGATAAAAAATAATCTTAAGCACTCACTCAAACTCTCCATGTACTCATTCCAAACACCAACACAAACCATTAAAAACGGGACCGGTAACTGCAAGACAACAAGGGATGTTGGCACAGACATTGGGTACACATGATATTTAAACTACTTTGTGTTTGTAAATTTCCATCGACACTCAAAATACCAACAAAAAATTCTATTATTAGTTATGATTTCAGATTTGACAACTATAGCTTTTAACAACCGATAAAATCTTCATTTTACTGACAAGCGCTTTGTACTGACCCTTCCAAAAGCCAATGGATATTCCTTTTAAGTTACATATGATATATACACAATCCCACAACATTACATCACTATGCCAAGTCATGTCAAACGTTAGAATCCTTGCTATCTACTGCTTTTTTTCGTCTGACGATAGTATTCCTCTGAGATATGTATAATACGTCCTTAGTGTTTTGTATAAGAAAAAATATCTAACGAGGTTGGGAGAATTGAACATTGTCGAGGCACTGCCGAGACAATTATCAAGTCCAGTAAACGAGTTAGATATTTTTCATACAATACACGAAGTACGTATTATATTAATCTTAAAACCTCTATTTGCCTTGTTTTCATGGACGTTTCTAACAAAAATGCAAGTTTCTTAAAATTACAACATTTTGTGATTGTTCTAAAATATCCATGTGATATCATAAAAAATATTACATGGGATGTTATGACACGAATATTAGTAAAGTTATAAGATAAAAAAGGTTACAAAATATAAACTGTCAGGATTTGTTACGGGACTACTTTAATAACTTATCATAGAGTAACATTTTTTATTATGTGAACAAACAAACAATTCTCCAAAATCTTGATCGAACAAAGGTTGTTATATTTATTCTTTGTATAATTCTTTATATAATCATTTTTTGAACAATAACAATGTTTTTATATTCTCTTATAATACAGGGTATAAATTCTGATTTATGAGTCGGCTTACTTCTGATCGACGGATCGTAAATTGTGTTCAAGAGAATAAAAATCCATGCTAGCTCACCAGAGCAATGTGCTCAATTTGACTTTAGTGATCGGGCAATGTCCGTCGTTACCTTTTACCTTGTGCGCACCTTAAACGCCACATTCGCGGCTCTAAAGATCGACTCTTATCTTGGTCAGAATGTTTGTCTACATGAAATCTCGGACTATTTTGTAATCGGGTCATGTGAGTCAAACATAGCCTCAAAAGACTTACTCTGAGATAAACCTTGTGTGCACAAAGAGTACAAAAAGAAGGCCACAGGTCAAGAACTTTGTCAATATGATGCCAGAATCAGGGACAACCATATAGGACCATCCTTTATTATTGACTTTATATTGTCCTAGACCAAATAATTCAATATTCAAGAATTTAGGGTGAAAGGCCAAGGGTGGGGTCGTTGGTTCAATATGATGAAGGAATTAAAGAAAATCATCTAACAACTGATATTAACCGAAATCAGTACTAGGGTCATGGTCGAGGTTAAGGTTTCAATATTGCAAAGCATCATAGAAAAACATATACCAACATTACCTTTTGATTTGATACAGTCCAAGACCTGATTATTCAATATTTCTAAGTGTTGGTCATAGGTCACGGTTGAGTTCAAGGGTTCAACAGGATGCAAGAATAAAAAATAGTTGAATAAGATAGTTATAAACATTACAATTTGATATTTAAGAAAGTAGGTCAAAGGTCATGGTCAGGGTCAAGGGTTCAACATGATGCCAGAAGCAAAGACAATCATCTACAAACCTATCTTTTTGACTTAACACAGTCCTAGTTTAATAATTTAAAAATTAATAAAGTAGGTCAAATGTCAGGGCCAAGGGTTCATCATAATCCCATAATCAAAGAAATCTAACAAATCATCTATGAAATGTTTTTATTGACTTAATTCAGTCCCAGTACAATAATTCAATATTTAAGAAAGTAGGTAAAATGTCAAGACCTGAGTTTTGGGTTCAACATGATGCTATAATAAAAGACAATCACTTACCTACCTTTTTATTGACTTTATATAGTACTAGCTCATAAAATTCATTATCTAAGGAAGTAGGTCGAAGGTCAGATTCAAGGGTTCGTCATGATGCCAGAATCAAAGGCAATAATCTACCTACCATACTTATTATTGACTTTATATAGTCCTAGACCTAATAAATGAATATTTAAGAAAGTAGGGCAACGTCAAGGTAAAAGGTTTAAAATTTTGTCAGAATCAAAGACAAGCATTGGTCGACATTTATCATTGATTTGATAGAGTCCTAGACCTAATAAATCAATATTTAAGAAAGTAGGTAAAAGATCAAGATCTCAGCGAAGGGTTCAACATGATGCAAGAATCAAAGACAATCATCTACCGTCCTTAATTTTGGACTTAAAACATTCCTAGTCCTAATAATTTAATAATGAAGAATGCTGGTCAAGGTTCTGGGTCGGGGTTTAGCAAGGATTCATCATGATGCCAGAATAAAGGAAAGCCAACCTTTTTTTGACAAAATACAGTCCTAGACCTAAAAATTCATTTATTTTAAAAGAAGGTCAAAGATCAAGAAATTAATCAAAAGTTCAACATGATGCCAAAATCAAAGACAGCCATCTACTTACCTTTATTATTGACTTAACACAGTGCTTGCCCTTATAATGCAGTAATTAATAAAGAAAGTCAAAGGTCACGGTCAGGGGTTCATCATGATGCCATAATCGAAGACAATAATCTAACACCAACCATTTTAATTGTCTAGGTACAGTTCTAGTCCTTATTCATAGATATTTAAGAAAGTAGGTTAAATGTCTAGATATGAGTTAAGGGTTCATAATGATGCTAGAATTAAAGACATTCATCTATCAGCCTTTATCACGTCGTTTACCTGGTACTGTGTGGGGAAAAAATGTCTGGTGTAGAAGCGTGGAAGTTCGCGGACGTAAACATCAACAAAGTCTAAGTACATTTTCAATCACATCAATAATTTCACTGATGGTGTTTAACAATAGACATTGTAGCCAACATAAAATGTCCGATTTCTTTTTTTCCCCCTTTTACTCGTGATGCCTCATACAGATCTTGGATTCAATCGTGTCTATACCGGATACTTTTTTATTACAAGTGCTAGGTATATGACTGTGTTTATCATTGACTACACACAGCCCAAGCCGCAATAATCCAATATTTAAAAGGCAAGCCAAAGGTCACGGCCATGGTCAAGGGTTCATTGTGATTCCAGAATCAAAGACAATCATCTACCAGCATTTAATGTTGACTTAATACAGTCCTACAAAGTATTCCTTTTCTATCCTTTGTTTTAGTTTTTTAGCATTAAACATTCTCCCTCTTGACCCCCTTTTTTTCTGTCGTGAAAGCCTATTATAGCCAAGTAAATTATCCAAAAAAAGTTTAACAAAGAAATAAAAAAAAAAACAAAAAAAAAAAACGTTAATTTCAAAAGAATTCAGTTTTATGTTTCTTACATACAGAGTACCCTTTTAAGAGGAATCATTTGATTAGCATTGAGCCAGAAAAAATCATAGACGTTACCCTTTTTGGGGACAGGTGTTAATCAAATCATATTTCGGATAAAATAATAATATTTTCAAAATTGTATTTCTTAAATAGTTAATTTTCGCTATTTGGCTAGACTAGATTAAAAACTTAATTGTCAAATGTTTTGAAAAATAAGTATTTGTGTCTTTTAAAGAATTCTGCTTCTATTACAACGATTTTTTAATGTAGTTAAATAGATTATATCTACAACGTATATAAAGTTTGAAAAATCAACAGGAAACTTATGCTATCAAGTAAAGACGCTATGTAATATGTTAATAAATGTAGCTTTCTTCTTTGATCCGTACTGTCAATTTTCTATATTGCGAATTTTCACGATATGAACCAATAAATCTTAATTGAACTCTCATTACGTATATTGTGATTTATATGAAAATGGTATTATTTATTTCAATTAAATGACGAGGAATATGTCACTGATATACTGCAATGCAATTATTGCCTATCATCAGATATATTATTTGAATGTAAAATTTTACTTATTTAAATGCAGAAAGTGTTTAAAAGACAAAACGCTTACACGATTTGGTGAAAGAGTCGATATATTTTGGAGTAAACAATGGGAATAAAACAATTAATCAAAGGGCAACCAAAAAAAGAATAAGCATTCACGAATCACAATTTCACCAAACCGGGATTACTTAAGACGTAATATCTTGGAAGATGAAATTGACCTTGGTCTGAAAATGTATATAATTTAATACTAAAACGCATAAATAAGATAAAGAGAATTGATATAGATCTTTTTTCACAATAAGATTCGTTTGTCATGTATTCTACTAAGAACACATCATATTTAGCGGAGACGTTGATGCATGTGACAATACATTACCCACGTGATAAATGGCGCGCATTGTTTAGTGGAATGCTCCTAACGTCAATATCGTTAATTTTTCATTAATTTTACATCCAGAAAAATGTAATAAAAATATATTTCACAACCAGAATAAGGTAAGCGAAATATCTCAGAAACTTGTGTAATCTTATTATTATGGACGGATCGGCCCAATTACGAAAGGAACCCAACAATTATCATACGAAAGTTTCAAGGATTTCAAACAGATCTCTGGATCCTTTCACATAGAGAAGAATTGTTTACGGACAAAAATTGGACAAACGTCAAAAACTCAATCGCTATAGCTCTTTTGGTCTCCTTTTAGTGAAGCTAATAAAAATAAATAAAGGAGTGAATATATTTCCAAGCTTGAAGATTAAGGTGCATTGTTTCTTAGTTAGAAATCAAACGACGGCATAACACAACCACCAACATCACCAAGATGTAGAATATTTGGTAGTATACCTTGTGTGTTATTCTTCGTTTTTATGCACACTCATACGTGTTTCAAACTTCTAAACAGTACATTGAATGATATTGCGGGCTTCTCGGCATGAGGAAAAGGGGTCCAAGTCGAGTTATGTCAGTTAAGGTCTTATCGCCCTAGCGTATGCCTAGGAGTAGGCGAAATCAAACTTTAAATACTTTATTCCGCCATCATAGCAACTCATACGTCAAAGAGAAATATTTGTGTGCGTATTTTATAAGAAGTTAGCAATAATTTTAAGTAATGTAACATAACAGGAGCAACCAAATGTCACCAATGTTATTTCATAAGAGTAATGTCCGTTTTTGCTTTAGATTCTTTAACTTTTAAGTCCGAGTGTTTGCTATGCTTGTGGTGCCCTATTTCAATTTAGTAAAATTGTTATTTAAGATTTGATGTTTATTATAACTCGATTCTGTTTTCTCAAGTTTTTGAATGCTTGACCTTGGTATATGACCTTGACTTTGATACACGACATTGACCTTAAGAAAGCAGATGCATATCATTTATTTTTTTAAACAAAGCCAAATATAAACATTTTAAATTCAAAAGGCTGGAAGTTATTACCAATTCAATTTTGCTTTTTCATCAAGACTTTAAATGCTTGACCTTGATGAAGGAAATTGACATTAACACACGACCCTGACCTAACAGATGGATACCACTGAGGTGTATCATCTTGTCAAATATAAACATTGTACCTTTAAAAGGTAGAAAGAATTATCAATGTAATTTTTTTCAATATTTTGAATATTTGACCTCGGTATTTGACCTTGACCTTTAATCAACCGTTGCTTAGTATTGAGATCTGTCATAATGCCAAATATGAACAATGTACCTTAAATAGGTTTAAAGTAATTAACACTTTAAAGTTTAAACAAAGTGTTGTAAACTTGATTAATCAATAGTCTGTTGGTATATGCAGGGAAAAAAGACGGTAAAATGTCAAATTAAGTTAATACCAATTAACCCCTATTTTTAAGAAGGTGTGGTAATTGGACCTACACTATTTGCTAATAGATTTTTTCATGGTAAAAAAAAAAGAATTGAATGATACATTTCCCTTTATAATTCATATATTATTATGTTGTTGTAGTTTTTGTTTAATATTTTCAACTTTTTATGGTTTTAAGTTGTACAATAATCAAAGAAGATGAAATGAAAAGAAAAGCTGAAAAAAGTGTTTGTACCCATTCTTAACATGATCGAGAATTTTCATTTGTCGTTGTTTTTTGTCCTCTGCTAGTCTTATGCTTTCAACAAAAGCATGCAAATACTTTCAAACAGTCCGCCTTCTAAAGAAAATTGTTTTTAAAAAATAGCAAAAAAATGACTTTCTTTAAAATTTGAAAAATTGAAGACCCCACCTTTATTCAAAGTGATACAAAAAGATATCAAACACTCTGATATAGGAAAAAAATGTCAATATTTGTTCATCAGGCATAGTATTCTCCACTGATGACACGAAAGGCAAATTAACCACAGTTAAGAAAAGATATATATATATCATTTTAGTACTTTCCAGGCTAAAATCCTAATTAACAGTTACCATGACAACGAATAAGATTATAGAAAAATGAATATCACTTTTTATTTCGATTGTAACAAAATCCATGACTCGGCGTGGCCACGTATTTCTGGTGGTTACATAGAATGACTCTTAATTATAGTCTTTATCAAGAAGCTGGAACCTATTTATCTGTCTAGTTGGTAGATACTTCATTACCTCGTTTGTTTCGTTATTTGGTTTACATCTGGAATTAAAAAAATCAAAATAAGTGCCTTTTTCATCTTCACTAGCTGTGCTTTCGTCGAAGAAAGAAGCATCGGTTTTATCGCAACAGTTATTATAAACAGAGAATTATGTTAGTGTCTAAACATACCAATGTTATCTGGTCGAGTTTGGGAGAATATATCATGACGAGGCTTTGCCAAGCCTTGATAATTTCTCGCAGCCGAGACCTGGTAACATTGATGTTTTAAGATACTAGATATTATTGTATTCATCATGCACTTTTTTCGGCACTAAACTATTATAAACGCTTACGTTAAGATCAAAGAAAATAAGTTGAAAGTGAATGCAAATTGTTTCTTAAAAAGACTGCCGATATCATTTTATGTTATCAGACAGGTGTTATCAGGTAAATTCAGGCTTCATTGCGTGATAAATGCTGATAATTGTCATGGTATTAATGATTAACATTGATCATTAAGCTATTTAAGAAAATCAATAATAATGATAATAATATCGGTAAAAGTAAACAGTGCATTGATGTTCGCTTCAATGTTCGCTTCAGAACAGAGCTACAGGAAAAAAATCAAATACAAACTTTAGGTCAACGTTGTAAAAATAAATAAAATTTAAGATGAATCTAGCCATTGATATTTGTTGTCAAAAACATGCGTATTATTATGCGCAATCGAAAATATCGAAATAAATGAAAAAGTAATTTGTTGTATTAAAATAGTTCCGACCGACTTGATCGCAGTGTTAAGGGGTTATATTCCATCGGAATTGGGTTTGATTTGGTTTGTATATTTGTATATGCATAACTAAAAAGCCCTATTTTCCATGATGTAATACATGCACTATAGGTAGATTTTGCGCGGTGAGCCGCAAAATCAACTTTTTACTGTTAGATTCTCGTGCCATTCTTTCTTAAGAGATAAAACAGGTTTAACTAGCGCATTAAAAAAGTTTACAATTTATTAAGCTCACGTGATAACCGCGATATTGTATATATAAACACTGGATCAATCCATGTTATTGAAACAGTGTTCATGTCAATTGGCTGTCTTTATAATATTGAAAAAACATGGAGTAGTTTATCAGAGTGGCGTAGTCGAGTGGATAAGGACGACAGAATTTTGACCAAGCGGACCGAGTTCGATTCTGCATTACGACATAAAAATTAACTTTTTCAATTTATACATTGAATGGGATAATTTTTTTTAAAAAATATGTTAAATGTTGTTCTAAAATTGAAAAATGCTTCAAAGGCTAGTTGTATTCTTTGGATTGAAAAGATATGTACTATATTTATTTCACCGTGGGGATGAATATAAAGGCCAGCTTAGATACAGTCTGAAACTGCGATTTGACTATTCGAAGATTCAAAATTTAAAAGATTTCACGCTGATAAATGGAATGCAATAGCCAAAACAATTGTAGATCAAAGGCGATTGTTTCATGATTCTATATTTTCTCGCATAGAATCGATAAAGCTTTCTCCGAACGGTATAATCCTGTATATTCAATCCTATGATACATATCTAAAAAAAATAAGAAACACATAGAAAAAAAATTATCTGCGTGTATGTGATAATGTAAAAAACTTAATTTTCTCGGAAAAAAAACCAACAATAACAAAATCTGGCGATGATAGGATACGGACCGGGAGCGTTTTGGTAACAATCAGCCGATAGTCTAGCATGCGTATCCACTGAGCCATCGCAGTCATTTAGGGGTAATTCAAATGGCAGCCCGGGAGTCGCGTGAGAAGATGTAATAATCTAAAATTGACTGTAATATGGGGTAAGTTCATATCGGACTCGGTTTCGACCCGAGTTAAAGGGTTTCCATCAGAACTACCTCGGTTTCGACACTAGTGATGTCATTTTCACCTTTCAACCTCGACGCTTCTGATCCTGGGTCAGGCCGGTGTTACTTGGGTTCCAAAATGGCGTCGAAAATAGTGCACAACAATTCGATTACAAAAAAACAAATGTTCTTTATTACTTTAAACAACAATTAATTAATTAGTGGTTATACGATCCTCGATAGGCAAGTGTTTGTCAATTCCGTAAACTGTTTTATCTGGGACAGCATCCTAGTGTTTCCAGTGAGAAACTTTGACTAACTTTATTAATTTTACACGGTATTTCTATCTTAAAACTTATCTCAATTTCAAATTGTTCCATCGAAGCATATTTTTCTGTAAGACTTACTTACGTCATAGCCGAGTAATTAGACTTAAAATCGTTAGCCAATAATACAAGTGCAGTTTTTGAGATTTTCTGATAATTTGTTAAACATTTCCGGAAAATCAAGCGTCTAGTTGATCTTCCCAAATTACGCTATATTTCGTTACTTTGTCACATACCCAAAATACCCCGAATTAAAAATGGCGGGTATCAAAGAGCTCTGCAATATAAGGTATGCTCATTAGGAACACCACTCGGCCAATCTCACGATCAACCTCGGGTGTACATAGACGGACTATTTTTAAAAATTACGGGAAACCCTTGGAAAATCTCGATGACGTCAGTTAAAATGGCGTTAGCCCTCGAAACTGTGAGTGAAAACATTCGACGTCGCCAACGCTACTCGTTTAAGTCACTGACGTGAAACCATCGTATCCTAATATAACTATCTTTAATTTCTTACATAACGGCTGAAAAATCTTACTTTTTGAGAATGATTCGTCATTCTCAAAAAGAAAGATTTTTCAGCCGTTATTTACTGTAAAAGATATAACTCTACAGTGCTAGTTTTCTTACACTGTTTCCGCCTAACAAAATGCACGATTTTGTTACATACCCATCCGCCTTACATACATCCGAGGTCTGTTGCAGTTTACGGAAATGGCCGAGAGATGTTCCGAATGAATGTATGCTGTCACCAATTGAATTTCAATGTTATTCCTAGAACGTGAAACACTTAATTCTAGGTCTTTAAGGAAAAGAAAACTAACGTCAGCGTCATATGGATTTGCTATTTCAGGTGCAAGCATCATTATTGAATATAAAAAAGGGACAACTTTGTCCGCAGATTTATATCAAACGAAATCAATTTTAAGAATTATCTTAGAACAAATCTGAACGTGTTGTAAGAATTCATACAATGTCTAAACATCGATATTTTGCCGTATGGGGTTTTCCACAGTCGACATTATCTTTTTAAACAAATCTGAAAGTCCGGTGCTTAACTGAAAAAAAGTACTAAGCAATCTTTTGCTGTCCATGACTTATTGTAAATCTTTGTAAGACATTGTAGACTAAATTTCAGCGCACATTACCCGCTTTGTGTTCAACAGTTTCGAGAAAGACCCAAGCAAGTTGTCTAAAATGCCATAAAATTGAAAATGTCGCTTTCGTTGTTCACAGAACAAAAAATCAATCGATCCTACTCGAAAAACAAATTTTCTTAATGCAAAAGTGCGACATGATGTAAAAATTTTAGGAGAAATTTTCTTAGAGTGTGTCATTTTGCTCGTGATTGCTATTCGTCATATTTTGTGACGTCGCTTATTTGGCTCCTCAATGATGAGAGGGTGATATGAGCTAAAGCAGGGTATAGATTTTTTTATATTTCACGGGTTAGGCGATAAGTTCATCAAAAACTAATCTGAAGTTATTTGTCAATAATCCACCTAAAAACATTAAAGAAAATGATTCAAGTACCTACAGAACCACATTCCAGTCGTAGGCCAACATATTCCTTTTTGACCGTCGCTCCGTTCACACGACCCAAAGCAAATCGAACGGCCCAAAGCAAATCATTTCCATTCCGCAACCTTTGTAAAAATCACAAGGATAGAGGCACGCCGCGAAAATAAAGTACGCAAACCACCAAGCAAATAAGGTACTATAGCGTGGAAATCCCATACCTACAAAACAAAATCAAAATAAAGAAATAATGAAATAATCATTTATTCCAGTTGTCTTCATTAAGATATTTGCACCTTGATTTGCTGACAATTGAGTTTTGTTTCAAAATCAAATCTTTATTGAGTACGCTACTATTGTAAGCTTGCGCCCAAAGTTGGCCCATAAGCCATGGATATTTCTTCACACTTTATTTTCATTATATTAAATCATGAGACAAAAGATTAGTCAATCTTTTTCATGGAGTGGAGGCAAGACAATAAATATAGCCTGTGTTACATACCCAAAATGTTGGCCTTAATATCAAAATAATAACACCCAGAGAAAATTATATTTTTTCCATATATAAAATGTATATAGTTCCGTTTATGTCTTCGTCGTGCTTTCAAGCTTCAAAACCCAATGTTAGTCATGAGGTCTAAAAGCACGTGACTCGGCATGGCTATGTAATACCACTAAACAGGGTTTAAAAATTGTTCTCAAAATTGATTTCGTCTTTATACTTGTAAGCAAGTCAATAAAGATGCTGTAATTTTTTTTACCCCGGATGGTTTGGAACAAAACGCGATCATTTATCATTACCTTATTGATAGAGATCTAGGTGTTAGAGTGGTTATAATCAATGGTGTAAGACTTAATGTCGCGATACTTTTTCTCCGCCGTTACAGCAATTCATACAGGCTTAAGGAATAAGTATATATGTATACTTCCTTTAAATTAGTCGTCTTATACCATAAAGCGTTACACTCGGCTAGAAAATGTTCTTTAAACTAAGCAAGCGGTTTCTCAATAACAAGAATAACTAATGTCATCAAGGGAGATAACTCTTAATGTCATTTTACAAGACTTATGCCCTTTCGGCGCAGCATTTTTAGCTTTTCAGAGTCAAGCGTGAGTTTTGGTTGTGGTGCTCAATAAGAATTTTAAGTATGTAACATTTAATGAACAATATGTATACCTGCTCAGATCTTTAAAAAACTATCCACATTTGTAAATTTCTACTTAACTTCTACTTAACTTTACAAAGTCCTACAAGAATTAGTATTTCTAAAACTCATCCCCTTTTCCATGAAAGTCAACTTAACTTACAAATCTCTATCAGTACTTGACCCAGGCGTCTCTTCATTTATTCGTGATAAAAATGTTTTACCATTGAGTGTTTGTATAAGTGATAATATCATTCATTAAATGCAAATACTGCTTTAACATTTAGATACATGAGCAATTAACTAGAAGCATTCAACTTATCGATTAAGCAAATTATACCTAAAGCCTTTTTTACCACCCACCCTTTTCGACGAAGGGGATATAGTAATGGTCTCCGTTCGTCATTTAGTAACTAAACTTGTCCGGAGCATATCTCCTAAGGTAAAATGGCTATCAACTTGAAACTTTACAGGTGGATAAATATCATGGAGGAGAAATGCGGTGCAAAAAAAACTTCAACTCTATCTTGCATAATTTTGGAGTTATTGCTCTTTGATATTTTGAATACTTAGATTTTGTCCGGAGCATATCTCCTTATGTATAATAGCTATCAACCTGAAACTTCATAGGTGGATAGTTCTTATTGAAGAGAAGTACGTGCACAATAACTATAACTCTTGCTTGCATAATTTTCCAGTTAATGCTCTTTGTTTTTTAAAGACTTAGCTACGATGACTGTACGTCGCTACTCAGTTAGCTGCGGTTTACAGCTTTCATTAAAAAACACGATTTTATTAAAAACGACTGGATAGAATCATTAGAAAAATCTCTTAAATAAGATCACGACATCAAACGCGTTTCTTTTTGTACAATTGAGATCAATCACGGATTGTTCTTTTCTATGTTTTCAAATTTGAAACGCTTCCAATCCTTTTCTGATTGTATTTGAATACAAAATAAGCCATTACTTTCAGGAAAATATAATAATGAGACGGACCCGTGTTGTAAATATGAAAATAAACATCATTTTATCAAGGCATCCAAATAGGTTCACTGTACTATAAGCTTTAAAAAATTACCATCATAAGCTGTGAAATCGCTTGAAGACAGTGTGCGATTAGATATCTTGATTCAGGGATAATTTTTACTAAAATATACCGCTGGTTTAATGGAATATAAAGTGAAATTCAGTTCTAAAGCAAACTGTTATTTTGACATACAAAGCAATAGCACAGACAATCCTTTATCGATTCTTTACAAATCTGACCTAATTTCAGGTTGAAAACATGGTTTTCTTAGCTTTGACCCCATGACCTAGTTTTTGACCTCACTTGATCCAGTTTTGAACTTGTCCGAGATTTTACCAAGTCAATCATTTTGACCAAGTTTCATGTTGATTGAGCAAAATGTGACCTTAAGAGTGCATACAAGGTAATTCAAGATTTGACCCCGTGACCTAGTGTTTGACCCCACTTGATAAAATTTTGAACTCGTACGAATTTTTATCAATACAATCATTCTGACCAAATTTCAGGTTGATTGGGCAAAAGATGTGACCCCTCGAGTGATACAAGATACAAGATACAAGATTTCATTCAGAAAACTCACATAACATAGTGGGTGTCCTCCAATGAAAAGATCATAACATAGTGAAATTACATAGCAGCAAGAAAAAATCGTAATAAGATTATCTTAACATAATAGATGTTGTAATGTAGTCACAGATATATTTAGTTTCTACAATGTTTACTGGGTTCATTAGACGAGTAAATAATTGTAATGCAATATCGGTGTCTGGTTTACAGTCGTGGTATTCAATTCGCATTTTGTTGAGTAAAATATCCCTAGGTACATCATATTTTGAGCAATGAAGCATAAAATGTTCTTCATCTTCTAGTTTATTACAGGTAGCACAGACCCTTTGTTCACGGGGGATCTTAGGTCTAAAATAACGACCTTGTTCAATAAGCAAGTCATGTGCACTTATTCTGAGCTTGGAAAGTTCCTTAGTCATATCTTTTGAAAGCCCGAAGGACAGATAGTTTTGAAATGAAAAATCAGAATAGATATTTGAAAAAGTGTGTAATTTATTGGAATCAGTATGGCTTCTCATATGAGAAAGTTCATTTTTTAAGTCAATCGAATATCTACAGGATATAATATTTAAAATATCACTAGAATGAACTTCTGATTCTGAGAGTGAAAATTTTTGTTTATAGATTTGTATGCATGAATACCACGATTTGAAACCCTCTTGAGATAAAGATTTATCCAGTTCAAATGTCTCCCTGAGCAGGCGATCTTCTGGAAGCTGAGATAAACGAGAATAATACTTAAATGACTGACCACATATGAAGTTGCAAATAGGCTCTCTGCCAAATTCGAGTCTAGAAGCAAAAATCTGTTTTGAATTTTCTCAAAAGGAAAGTTATCAATTGAGTTCTGCTTTATGTTATAGTCCCCAATCCAAATTTCAGCTCCATATGTTAAAATGGGGCGGACAAGAGTATCAAAAAGTTTAAATTTCAATGAATTATTCATTAAGTCATGATCAAGAATATTAGATTTCAGAGCAAAAATTGCTTTCAAACTCTTGTGGTACAGTTGTTCGACCGCGTTTTTGAAATTACCATTGCTTGAGAGAATAATACCTAAATATTTGTATTTGTCAACAATCTCAATGTCTGAAGTATTGAACTTAAAACTAAGATTTTCTGTTTTGATTTTTTTAGTACTAAAAACCATTACTTTTGTTTTATCTATGTTGATCTTCAGCTTCCATTGATCACAATACAATTGAAGAGAGTCAAGACAGGATTGTAGACCTTCTTTACTCTCTGATAATAAAAGCAAATCATCAGCATAAATCAAACAGTTTAGCTTAGTAGAATTTAATATCACAGGTTCAGAGGTAGGCTGGTCAAAAATGTCACTGATATCGTTTATAAAGACATTAAAGAGAAGTGGACTTAGACCATCTCCTTGGCGTACTCCTCTGTCATAATTTCCTACTTGAGATATAAAATTATCCTTTTTGACCAAAAGTTTTGAATTTGAATACATGTTTTTTACCACCTTGTAGAAGTTTCCTCCAATACCTAACGTGAGCAGTTTCTGATAGAGGCCTGATCGCCAAACAGTATCAAAGGCTTTTGAAAAATCAACAAAACATGCATAGATTCGACTTTTACATTTCGATAAATACTTGTTGATTAATGTCCTTATAGTATATATATGATCTGTAGTTCTAAAGCCTGGTCTAAAACCAGCCTGAAATTTATTGTATAAGTTGTTGTTTTCCATGCGGTTATGTAGCCTGGATTGGAGTAATGAGGTAAAAAGTTTACCAAAACTACTAGTTAAACTTAGGCAACGATAATTGCTACAATCATACACATCGTTGTTTTTTGCTAAGAAAGAGACAAGTGAGACATTCCAGCTACGCGGAAAAGTCCCAGAGTTTAAAATTCTGTTAAACAATTTGACAATTGGAAGCAAAAGAATGTCTTTACCATATTTGAGAAATTCATTTAGTATTAAGTCTAACCCTGGTTGTTTGTTATTTTTAAGTTTAGTAATTCCAGTACGTACCTCTTTACAAGTAAATGGGTAGTCAAGCGGTCCGATGGTATTTATTTCTAAGTCACTTAAGTTTAAGTCGGAGTTTTTTTCTTTATATAGTTCTGTTAAGTAGTTGAACCAAGTAGACATTGTAATGGGATTATTGTTGCTAGACGATTTATTCTTTAATTGATCAACAGTTTTCCAAAACGATTTTGGGTCATTTTCATGTAAATTGTCTAGCTGTTCAATTATTTTATTATAGAAAGATCTTTTAGTTCTCTTGAGAGTTTTATTGTATTCTTTTTTTTAATCTATGGAAAGCAGCCTTAAGTTCGAAGTTATGAGAATCATGTTGAAGACGTTTTCCTAGATTTCTAAGTTCTCTTTTCATGACAAAACAATTATTATTAAACCACTTCTTTTTAAATATTTTCTTGCGTTTTCGTCTGCTGAATGGTTTGAATTTTGTAGATTTATATGTCGAGTAATTAATAATATTGGTAAATTGATCTGTCAATGTATCAATATCAATATCATCATTTTCAACTTCAAGCAAAAATTTCTGAAGCAAACTGACACTTTCATTTCCTAGAAGATTTTCTGTAAATCTAAGTTTTGTTGAGTCATCAATCATAAATTTACCAGGTAATTTTGTGAGATTAGATTCAGAATCATCATCGAAAAAAGCAGAGTTTGGTAGTTTTGTCTTCATGCCACACCATACAACACTATGATCTGACAACTCATTAGGTGGACGAACATTTAAAAAATCAAACAATTGAAACAAATCTTCTGTAACAATAAAGTAGTCAATGGTACTACATCCCCTTGGACCAAAGTAAGTATTGTAACCTAATGAATCACCAAATTTTCTACCATTCAATATTCTTAGTTTTGTTTCAATACAAAAATCTAGCAATAGCTTACCTTGCTCATTTATTGTGTGGTCAATATTTTGACGAGGGGGTAGGTTAATGTCTGAGTGAATAAAAGGTTTTTTCAAGAATTGGCCCGTAGACCTAGTTTTTGACTCCACTTGACCCAATTTATATATTGTCTAAGATTTGATCAAGACAATCATTCTGACCAAATTTAATGTTGTTTCGGTCACATCCACACTCACAGACAATATTGGGAACAAATAAATCATATTTTTGTGATTCTACTTTTTTTTGCAAACCTGTCATAAAATTCCGTAAGGTTGCCATTCGGGCAATCGTGGGGTTCAAGAGTGATCAGTAGACCAATTAACACCGCACGATGTTCGAGTGGTGATCATGTGATGCATGAGTTTTTATCAAAATTTGTATAGCTGTTTACAATAGCATGGATACTTTGCTAATTATCCTTTTAGGGTAACTGTGAGTTAACGTGTTCAATAGGGGCTTTGTGAGCCAAATGTAAGCTAGGTTTAATTAGATTTTGATAACTGGATAGTCTTGCAAAGAAGTTTTACTGATTAAATAAGTAATCGGATAAAGCCGATGATACTAAAATGATAATAACACATTTCTGTAATCATAACAGAATCATAATTAATGCGCCTGCCATTAATTTGTCAAATGCTTGAGCGTAAATATGGGAAAATCAATGTCGATAATCGACCGCAGCTTATCATACAGTTAAAAAAGCGTCCATGCATCTAATGATACAGTGAATCTTTCTTGGGTGCCTCGATAAAATCTTGTTTATTTTCATAAATACAACTTTGATCCGTCGTATGGTTACGGTTTCTTGAAGTATTCGAATACAATCAGAAAAGAAGTTGGCGAGTTTCCATTTAAAAAAAAAGTAGAAAAGAACAAGTAATGAAGGCGGTCGCCGAGGGCAATCGCCAGTGATCGATCTGTTCAAAAACAAACGCGTTTGATGTCCTTATCGTAGCATTAACTAAAGGGAAAAAATCTTACCTTTATCTTAAGAGATGTTTCTGTTGGTTTTGTCAAGACAAATTAAAACATTCATGATTAATTTACGTAAATATTCATTTCTATTCTTATCCTTAACCCCCATGCAATATGACGCATTTTCATGTCTGCGCCCTCATAATTCCCGAGGTCTATGTAGTTGAATCGCTGAAGGCTCCCGTGATCGTGAGGGGGTGGGTGGGGTATGAGTGATTTACTTTAAAAAGATCGAGAAGAACTGTTGTTAGTGCATTTAAGTAGAGCCTGGCTGGATTTCATAATGAAATTTGGGCGATCGAATTGGCCTTTTGATCGGATCGGCAATGGAAAGCATAAGCAATCGGAAAGTACATTTAAAAAGTTATTAAATAATAGATCAATAAATAGCACCAGTAATTAAATATTAAACATTCTATAATTCTTTTCTATTGTGACAAGCAATTCCAAGTCTATATTAATACAATGCAGTCAAATCGTAGTACAGTAAGCGCGAACATTTTCCTTTTTCAAATCCTTATTTGGCTGCTAACTGACACAATGTCATGATTACCTTTTAAAACAGTTGTCAATTATTTGAATAATTCCCAATTGTTAACAAACACACACAAAATCAAGCAAAGAATGTTGAAAGTCGGCGAAAAGAAGTTTCAAAACGGCTTCGTTCAAACTGTATTCGATCAAACTGTGTTGAAGAAGGCGGCTGAGGTGGACCGCTGAAAAGTGACGCTGTCGTCTCGAAATTGTTCAATTTCTCTCAACCGTGTAGAATGAATTTCTAAGTGTTTCTTAATCTGATAAAAGAGATTAATTGAACATAAAAGTTTTGAACCATACAAATTACAAGTATAACACGTAGAACCTAGTAACTTTGGTGTTGCATTATGTATGGTACTTAAAATTAATATCATAAGTTAAATAAATCCAATATATAACCCAAAATTTCAAACAAAATTCATAATAAGTTTTAAAATTGGCTTAATATTCTAAATGATGCAAACGATAATTTGCCAGTTTTTGCAATTATTTGCTTTTGGCAATTTAAGAAGACATTCTAATGATAAGAAAATCTTATATTCAAATATGTATCATGAAAAAGGTAAATGGAATTTTCACATATGTATCTCTTGACATGAGGGAATCAAACCCCCGTAGCTTAAATTTCATTCAAGGTCTTGGTTTACCACCATAAAAATACACATCCAAATTAAAATTTATATCTTGATGCAAGAAAAATTACAAATTCTATGCATGGTCCTTTTAAGAAAATCGCAAGGCGGCAACCCTTAACCCATCTTCAGTTTGTGGTGAATGTTGGACTACTTGTATAAGATACTAGTTAAGGACTTCGTTACTTACCTTTCTAAGTGGTCTTCCAATAAATACTACACTATTTTAGCAGATGAATGTGGTGGTCAAATCCTCATTCCTTGATTTTGTTTTTACCAGGAAAGAAAGAATTTTCAAGTGTCCACCTTCTTGTCTATGAATACGTTTAGAAAAATATGTGATGGACATAATTTCTTTATTATTTGACATAAGCTGTTGGCTCATAGTTGTGGTTTTAGGACAGGCAGGTACATGTCATGCATTTATCGTCCATTTCAAATATTTTGTTTGAAAGTTGTTAGACATTTGAAAGTAAAATCTAGGTCACTAGATCTACATGGAAATATCACTAGTGCTAATACCGTGTAAGAACAATCATGTCAGATATTAATAGGTTTTTATAACAATAGTGCTCACTTAGATTCATATTCCTCTTTTTCAAGAATTGAATCCGTTTAAAAATGGAGTGAAACAATTATTCAACATAATTTGTTGAAACCCCAAAGACATATTTTAAGTGAGAAATCATATGCAATTCTGAGATCGGGTGAACGTTTTGCTTGCGTAGAACTACTTTTCAGGCAGAGTAAGTAATTTGCCCCTTGTTTGCTAATGGTCAATGGGAGGTCACTAATGAAAACGTGGAGAATGCAATTACTGGAACATTTACCTCCCCTGACATTACTAATGTATATAAAACAATGGGCAATAAATGGAAATACCGGAATACACATGAAACCGATACAGCCCGAGCAGGTAAAGTAAAGCATTCAGGTCGTGCGATAAAGATTTATACAAAGGGGTATAACTTTACTTTTAAACACGCGAAAGCCAATCTCGAGCAGACGGTCTGCAAGTTTTTACGTGTTTATATAAACACTTACCCTTTTTCTCTTTATTTGAGAATGAAAATGGAGGAACAATTATTTTTTTAAGCAGATAACAACATAATTTTAATTATGAGATTGCGGAGGATCGATTAGCATTACAAAATAAAAATAATTACCTAGAACATCTAATTGTTATTTTCTATTTATACCCAATTGATCAGACAATCACTCTTGAAACTGCACACGGCAAAATGCTAAAAGTTATCGAAACCTTGTAATTACAGGACTTTGGTTGACGATCGACGATATATGTTGAGAAATGAATTTCTGAAGAAATATGCGAACTTGGGTCAGGTCATTTTCCTTTTATCGTAATTTTACATGTGAAATATATGTTTTCTCAACAGATGAAAGAACCACTCTAGTATGCCCACAGAAACATCCACCATCAGTACTTTCAGTGCTTTGATTTTATTTACTATCCAGCACAAATCAGCCAAGTCTAGGCACACACTGACAGTGCTTTATTGATAATGACTACTGACTCAGTGAATAAATACTTACTTTACAACGAACATATCGATGACAGCGATACTACCAGTTAAGATGTGTTAGTCATTCATTCAAACAGAAAAAGAAAACGAGGTAATTAACTATGGTTATGACAGTTACTAATGGTAAAATAAAAAGATATTTGAAAAAAAACAAGGGAGAGAATTTTGCTTATCATGGCTTATAATCATATCACCAGATCGTGTCGCGAAAGTAAAGTCAAAAAATGATAAAATTGTTAACAAATATAGGAATTTAATGAAATCCCCAAAAAATGTTTTTCCTAATTTTGGAAAATATGTGTATTGAAACAATTACTTTTCTCAAGAGACAACAACAAACAAACCAAAGGAATATCAACTTAGAAATGGATAAAGTATCAACTGATAATTTTGAAATAGCCAATAATGTGATTTAAGGACTAGCTCAAGATTTTAATGAGGTCCAGAAGAAAAATGTAAACCTATAAGAAGAAAATACTATTTAAAATGAGAAAGTCAAAAGGAGGCAATGTAAGAAATTTAGACTTATTCAAGAAAAGAAAATGGTAAAAGACAAATAAACACATTTCAAATAAATTTGTCGGAAAAAAATTACTTGAACAGTTAAGAGCAAGCAAATCATATCCTCTTTGATAGAACTAAGCGCTTCGGCAAATATGTGAAAATGAGTAAATGAGAGCTTTTGAAGCTCAGTGTTGAGGACCTCCAAAAAGAGATTGAAGATCTAAAGAAGAAAACCAATAATCTTCAATCATGTTGTGAATCCCCGGAAAGAAGTTACAATGAAAACAACATAGTAAATCTGTTTAATCAAGAAAAAGATTGTTTTAATTGTGAAAAAACACAATAATGTGTTTATGACCTCCTCAAAATGTTTCACCAGTAATGTCCCGTGTTTTGCAATGGGTAAACACTAAATCAGATAGACTACCATCAGTTTCCACTGTGAACAACATTGACCTACAAAGACAATTGCATCCCAGTAATAATTGACAGAAATACTTTCACAAGAAGAAAATATGCGTCTACTATCAGACGAAGCTGCAACTTTAAAATGTGAAAAAAGTAGAAGGTTTTCATGTTCGAACAGAACTAACATTAACTCACGGTAGGCTTGAGACAAATTGTTTTAAATCAGGGCAAGACAAAATAGGTGTATAAGAAAATATTTTGTCTGGTATTGAAATGTTTGGCCACAACTGTGAGGATGATCGAAGGAAAAAGACCATACTAAATATGAGCCTGTGCGTGATATTTCCAACATTTCACACCTGCGCAAGGAGCAAACGTTGGATGTCGTTGACAATGACACAATGCACTTCTAATATATGCTCACTTCATGAAGATGGATAAAGACCTTATATATCAAAATAGCGCATAGTGAAGATTCTGGTCAGACTGTAGGGCTGCACAGGCTGGTTAGAAGCTTTGCTTTGCGCACATTTGAAATTGTTAGAAATGTCACTCTCAGGCTCATATAACTTTGACAATGTCAGACAGAGCAGCTACACAGGTGAAATTGAACATCATTTAAGAATCTTATCGAAGAAATATTTTAAAAAATCAAATAGAATCAAACTGGGACTTATTATCAATGGCAGAACAAACATCACTAACATCGTTTGATAATTTGTTTGTGTTCTCCACATCCTTTTTCATTTTGCTGAAACAGCTAGTAATATTTTGCAACTCACCGAAAATGACCATTTTCAAAAAAATCCAATTAATGATACTGCTTTAAAGACAAACATGTCTGGAACAGTTAGAGTGACTCTCACTGCTTTTAAAGCCTTTGCCTTTGGCGGGAATGAAAATGGTGGAGAATATGGACATTTTAGCACATTTACAAAAGACTGCCTTCAAGAAAATAGCTTAAAAAGTGTGCCATTACAACGATATCATCGAATCATATTCAACATTCTTTTTGAGAATGCAACTTATATTTATTTTTTACACACAAAAATGACTCAATCTTGTTTCTTCTAGCCGCGGCAATAGCGCAGTTGGTAGCGCACCGGACTTCTAATCCAGGGGGTCTAAATTCGCACGGGTTCGATCCCCGGCCGCGGCACTTATCCTTTCCGACATTTGTCTTCCACCAATGGGTAGATAATCGTTAACCTATGTGGAATAGCAACTGGAGGCTAGGAAAGGGATTTGGTGGTAGTACTGGTGTGAGAAATACCAGGAATCCATCGTTAGGTGCTCCAGTCGTCGCGATATAACTGAGAGATTGTTGAAAGCGACGTAAAACTCCAATTCAAACCAAATCAAATTGTTTCGTCTAATTGATTACTTCAGTCAAATGATTTAGATATAAATGTGCCTTTCATCAAAGGAGTTAGAGCATTAGGTCTAATTTAATATTCTATCACTTCACCACTCTGGTTCTGTATAGAACGCAATTTGGCGAAAGCTGTGATTTTTTTCAGAAAATCTGCATATACATCGAACATTTTGGATTAGACGTGAATAAGTTTATAGGAAGTAAATTATACATTGATGTTGACAATATTCCGGTAAGGAAACGAGATATCTGCTATAATCAGAATCGACTGTTTACTCAGCGAGTCGAAGTATGACTGTGATGTTATTGTTATATTGCCAACAATGTTGCCTGTAATTTTAAAAGGTACAAAACACCTTTTTACTGATTTCTTAAAAGAGGGAAAATAGACACACTGTTCAGAAGAAACGAAAATCAGAACAAGAACTGTACCAATAAATGCACAATACATACCCCGGGCCATGGACATTTAGATAGACTGTGTAGAAAAACCGTAACATTTCATTCAAAGCACAGGAGGTTACATCATGTTCTGCAACAATAAAATCAGTGATTGGTTACATGACAGAGATCAAGAGGTAAACGAACCAAATTATGATAGATTGTCGATGAGAATTAAAACATTTAAGAGTAAAATTTAAAGAAATAAGAAAGGAGATTGAAGAAAGAAGAAAAGAAAGGTTATCCTAGAAAAAAAGAACATGAGAGAAAAAGAAGACGGAAAATTGAGAAAACTGGAAAAAACATACAGAAGAATATGTAATAGAATGGGGGCTATGGCAATCATACACACAAGCGGACAACAACTTAAAATTATGCAATACAATGCCTTAGAAAAAACAGCCCTTAAAGCTCCATCTATTTTGGGTAAAAAGTTCCACGCCAAACAATAAAAAAAAAACAGATATTTTCAAGCTGTAAAAAACTATGAAAGGAAAGTCCAAACCTTTGAGTATGAGTGAGCTGCTCCTAAATGTAAATGTACTGATTAACCATGCTTTATCCCTGCCTAGCACAGACCATGATGAAGTCTATCGTGTTTGCAGGAATTAACTTTGACATGGAAGATGGTGTATCACAATCGTTTGAAGGACATATCCTTTCTTAGGTATCAACGCTACAAGAAAACTTAAAAATAGCACAACACGTTTATAAATTTTCAATATCCTAAATGATTAATCCTAACATGGAAGATTTCATTGCCCCACTCTGGCATACAATCTTTCAGGGGTCAGTCAAAACAATTAATGCAATTGGTCACCCAAAGAAAACTCCTGCAAAGTTCGGCGATACCAATCTCATTTATTGTACGGACCAAATTGTCATGTAGATGAATACTTTTCGGCTTTCTTTTGTGAGAAATGAACATGAATCCGTGGAGGAAACTGAATATGCCTGTACGAAAAATTCCACCCGTAAAACAGGCGTAAAATAGACGTAATTATCAAGCCTATTCCTTCTCATTTTACGCTAGGAAGCTGGTTGAAACTTTATATAGCAATGAGGCGGAAACCAAGCGTAAAATAGACGGAATTTTAGGCGAATTATATTAATTAAGCGTATTTTTTTTTACAGGCGTAATCACTTGCTAGCGGAAAAACCAGGCGGAATTATTAAGCGGACTCCGTCTAGCTTTCCGCTAGTAATAGCAATGAGGCGTAAACCAAGCGTAAAATAGACGTAATTTGAAGCGAATTATGCTAATTAAGCGGAATATTTCCACAGACGTAAATGCTTGTAGTTGAAAAACCAGGCGGAATTGACTAGCGGATAACGTCTAATTTTCCGCTAGTGAGCTGGTAAGGAACCAGGCGGAAACCAAGCGTAAACCAGATGGAATTTCAGTTAAAAGTGAATGTATAATTGGTCGGATTCTACAATATCTCAATTCTTAACTATAGATCTGTCACAAAACAGACAAAGATTCCCCACCAGCGCTTTGTTCAATTTCTGCAGAAGGTTTTTGGACAAAGTTCAATTGTGACCTTGACCTTTAATGTCTGTTAACAGAAAAGATATGGCACAGCCCTGGCAACAAAATTGTCATATGGCTAATGGTAACAAAGTCCATTATTCTAGGAAACTTTGTTCTTATGTTAGAGCACGGTAACAAAAAAGGTCTAAGAAGGTATGTCAGACAAACAGGGTGAAACCAATATTCCCCTCTCTACTTTGTAGTTGGGGGCAATAATAAAGACATAAATCTTTACATGGACAAATTAGTAAATAAAACAAAATCTTGGCACACTATTGAGACAACAGACACAGCATGATCCCATAATCTCACCTTTAGCATTTAGTATTCTGGTGAGATACAAAACTCAACTTAATTGATATTATGTATTTTCAAGGAATAAAAAATAGGTCATCCTTTTGAGGACAAACTGAATTTCATATTCAGGGTTTCAACAAGATATTTTTGTAAAACACTTCTGCCCTTGAAATGGCTTTTTTTTAATAAGTTTGACCTTGAAGATTCCCTTGACCTTCATGGATGACATTGAATTATCTGCTTTGTTCATGTAAAATATGAGCATTGTCAATCCAAAAGTGTTGAGTTTATAGAAAAATAATTGGTTTTCAGGTTAAGTTTTGACAGACAGACAGACTTGGTAAAACAATATGCCCCCTATCTTATTGATGTGGGGGCATAAAAATGTCTTTTAACTCAAGTCACTTGTTTTCAAGCCCCTGAGTAATAAAAACATTGTGTGAACAAAGCAATTTCTCTTTTTCCCTACATACTAGGTAATATTTCAGAGAACAGTCGCTTTGAATTCTAGCTTCTTTGGAATTTACCTAAATGAACAATAACTCTATTCATTCCAAAATCAGGGTTCAACACTTTTTTGCCTTCAGCATGCAGGACCTGTATGTCCTAAATCTTACTGTATCTCACTGATAATAACAAGTCCTTGATGGAGACTATATCATTCTATTAATAATTATTCTATTTTAAGGAAAATAGTGAGTGAATAGAAGAAAATGCATATAATAAGCAATAACGCCTTTTCTCACAATGTTTTCCTCGGTGGAATGAAACTCTACTTGTTGAAAAGAAACAACTAAAATTACATGATTTGGTAAACAAGAGCACAGCATGCCAGTACCGGCAATCTGCTGCAGGTGCTAGATAATGAAAAGATCTAAGAAAAAGGGGCATAACTCTTACAAAAAGATGCTTTAGTTACATAACTTGATAGTCTTGGTAGCTGTTGTGATAGTGAACACTATTTTAAGTTAATATCTTCATTAACAAGAGATATGACCATTTAAAGGTTTAAGTTTGCCAGTTGCCAACACATACACCAATACAAATGCAAACAACACCAATGTGATGATAATACCTTGATGTTTTGTTTTCAAACAGCCGAGCTGAAAATCTTGGACCAGTACTATAGGCCTGAAGAGCCTTTGACATGGTGGCTACTACCAATCCTCCAAAAGATCTACAGGTCCTAGGACAGGTTTTAAGTATTGATCACTGAAAATCCATAGTTATGTGCCAGGAGCTCTGCTATACACAAGCCCAATTTTTACATTGACCTTAGAGCTATAGATCAAAATTTTATTTGAATGGCAAAATTACTCAGACTTTAGATCTGCATTTATTTTTTAAAATCTTTACCCTATTTTGTGTGTGCTCAAAGGGAATGAATTGATGAAACATTTCGAATGAGTACCCACAACATAGTATTTGATGAATAATATAAATTTTCATTTTGAAAGGGAAATCACTAGCTCTATTGGCGCCAATGCTTGGCTAGATGATCCAGATAAAAAAAAAGTAAAAAGGGGCATATCACGCAGTTTTCCACAGTAAATCATATAGTGAACACAAATGGAAAATTTCAAGCAGATCTCTATACAATTGTATTTGAAATAATGACACAGATACAATGACAGCATGATGAAAAAATTCAATTCTTATGTTCTAGAACAGCCAAGCAAAAAGGCATGACAACTTTCACATAAGAAGAAGGATAAATTTATACATTATGTAATAGTACTTCAAAAATTTTTCAAATTTCTTTATTTTCAATCACCAAGTTATTCTTGATATTCATCCATTCCTGTTCAGTGAATCATCTCTGTAAATTCCTCATCTTTTTCAACCATTTTTGTCCAGAATGTAAAATGACCATCAAGCCAGACTGGAATTGACATATTCTGAAAAATAAAACAAATAATCATCACATTACTTGGCCCAAAACTATACAACGTTTTGCATTCTCTAATGAGAATTTTTTCAAACTATAGCTTGATATTAAAGCTTTTATTTTGTATGTTCATAAAAGATTATAATAATAAGTTGTAAATAACAACTTATTAATTTCATTTTTTATGTTCCACATTTATTTATATTCTTGATTTAGTCCACAACTGATTTTCTTTTGAAAGCCAGAAAAGTTTAAGGTCTTGGTAAAATTTCTTGCCAGAAATTTTAATTTCTCATTTCATTTGGCTAAATGGAGATATCTTTGCAAATGACATTCTGAACCAGAATTATCGCTGCAAGGGTTATTTAGCAGTTTATCTATTTGTAAATCTGAGATCTTTTACAATCCCAAATTGAGTAACCATATGTTTTCTATTTTCTTTCGTATTTACTAAACCTAATTCCAAATACTTAAAGCGTAAAAATGTGAGAAAACTTTAACCAAATTCACTGTATGATTTGTATAAGGCAAAAAGTATCAAAACAATGTATTGAGGATGCTGAGCAAATTTTTTTTGTGTTGAAAATATTGGGTGTGTTGAAAATATTGGGTGTGTTGCACACAGTTTCATCTATGGGTCCTACCTGAAATATTCTGTGGGGCAAACTCAAGCCTCAGCAAATTGGTTGGTACAATACAGGGAAAAAATAAATGATATGGTAATTTGAAAAAAAAAAATGCACCAAATGGTTTTAAGTGAAATGGATTTGTAAATACCTTTCATACATACTTGATGCAATCTTGTTAGTTTTCATAACCCATGTCCTCTCAGTACTTATTTTGTTGATCTTTTGATTCCTGAAAGTCCTTAAATCAGGTATTCTGCCCCAAACTGTTCGGTTAGATGATAGGCTGCCTTCTCAATCATGGCCTCTTTTAACAGTTAATCAGTCCAGCATAATTCTAATAGGTTCAGGAGGACAAACTTTGTCTGGAAATTAGAAATAACCCTTGTAAGTGGTCAATACAGTAAATACACACTTGATAAATTCACTCATATATTAAGGTGATTGCTTGAAAAATTATTTTAACTTATATTGTGAATAGAATGCACAGTGCTCTCAATAAGTGGACATCAACGTAATGTATGTCCAAAATTTCAGAAATTACAAGAAGAAAATCAGACTCTTTTACGTAAAAAAACGTCTGAGATTCAAGAAAAACTCCTTGTTATTTGTTGCGAGCATACATTATAGCTGACAAAAAAAAGTCATATGTAACATACATGGTATAAGACAATGCAACGCATCATTACAGCTTCTGTCATTCTCTTTCTTTGTCAGATACAGATCACGAGGGTTCTTTGATAGGCCTTTTGAAACAAATAAAATTCAAATAAGGGGAATATTCCTAAGCTCAAACGGAATTCATACAGCTCTGATTGATAAAATTTCAAAATGTTGCTTTGTAAGTGTCTAGAATAGATCTACGGGTAATGTATTCGAAGTGAAAAAAGGCACTACCGGAAAAGAATACCGAAAGGTCAATCAACTACCCTCGTCTATAAACGGCATCCTCGAAGAACACAAAAAATCCCAATTACGTCATTTAAAAGTTGACTCCATCAAAATGTCTGACGAGAGATTTGAAAAGGACAGAGTCATTTTTTGTCTTAGTTATTCAGATAATTCAACATAAGTTCAAATATATTAATAAGTTTAATTCAACTGCCAGAACATTTTTTTTTGCACACTACCCGTAGAATGTTCATCACCCTTGGAATGACAGGGGGGGGGGGGAGAATAAAGCTGTGTTATATCGAAGGATATCAAAACATCGTAACTAAAATTTGGGTAAGCAGCATTTCCTAGGTCCATCATGCAAGAAACATCTACAGAGCAATTCCAAATAGAAACTTCAGTTCCTCATATTTGTTTCCAAAATTTATATAAAGAAATAAAGGGTGATTGAGCAACCAAAGTTTGTACCTACAGCCTAAAGTTAAAGCTGTAAGTTTTAACCCTTGGAAGTTTATATTTTTAAAGACCAACCAAGAATAATGGACTTTGGGAACAATTAAACTTATTCTAACAAGGAGAGGAGCATTTACAAAGTGTGTAGAAAAGGGAGGTGTTTGGAGGGGGGGGGGGGGAATTCCTTAGTTTGTGAAAAAAAAATCCTGAAAATCCAACATAGAATAATAAAAATTTCTGATTTTGCCCCTTATTGAGAGCACTGTTCAATATACTCTAAAAACATGTTGCTGAAATAAGACATAGGGTCGAAAATGTATTGGTACGAATCTACAAAAAATTAATACAATTTGATATATCATTTCATATAATTCTTCTATACCTTTGGGGTAACAAGGTTTAATGTGGGTTTAATAATATTTGGACTTATGAATTTTGGCTTAATTCATTAAAACCATGGAATCATTTTTTTCAATTTTTGCATTCCGAAGGATTCACTATTTACTGAGATTTAAGTTGTCTTATATTTGTAAATAACTTGTTTTGGGCCCTACAGGTCTATTAAAAGTCATCAAATTACTGCTTTTATCATACCTTCTATGTACTATTCTTTCCAATGTGAAAGGAAATATTGGCAAAAAAACAAGTCAACCAAAATTTCATTTAAAATCGGCAGCCATCTTGAATTTCTATAGACTAGAGTCCTAGTCATTTTTAGACTTGGACATTATTTTAAAAAAATACTGCATTCGTTTGGGTAAAGTTAATAAGCTTGTAGAATTTTTTTCAAAAATATTTTCAGATATTATGGTTGTATTTAAAGATATTTACTTGAGAATAAGAAGTTTTTTTGTGAGTAAATTCAGATTTTTTTTTGGGGGGGGGGGAGGGGGGAGGGGGGGGAGCCTTCATATTTCACATGTATGATGATTGCTTGGGACAAGACCTTTCTCATGGAGTTCTTGGTCATCAGTCAAGGTCAAGGTCATTTTTCAAGGTCAAATTTGTAAAAGATTAAAACTTTTACATTTGCTCTAACTTTGTAATGGTAAGTGATATAGCATTGGTATTTTACATATGAATTGCTTGTGACAAAGCCCTTTTGTGGATAGTAAAGTCAAGGTTATTTGCCAAGGTCAAGGTCATTTCTTGGAGTTCACTGATTTTCAGCACAAAAACTTGAACATTGAACATAACATTTCAAGGGTAAGTGAAAGATTGATTGAAAGGAGTTTTACGCCTCTTTCAACATTTTTTCAGTTATATCACGGCATGAATTTTCCTGACAGTAATGATTTCTTTCACATGAAATGTTTAAGTTAGAAAAATACGCCTCTAACAAAAGTTTAAGTTATTTTACGCTTGCTGAAAGTGTCTTTCCGCTTCCATAAAAATGCTAAGTCTGTAAAATCCGTCTCTAGAAAAAGTTTAAGTGTTGAAGTACGCCTGTAAAACTGATTAGAAAAGAAATTCCGCTTTGAATTCATTTTACGCCTGTAATTTCTGATGTACTACGCCAGTTCTTTATGATGTAGCAGAGACGTAAATTAAACTTACGCCTGAGTTACAAGCGTAAATGACCATTTCCGCTTCATTTCCGTCTCATTTACGCCTATTTTCCAAGCGGAATCCGCTACAATTTTTCGTACGGGTTGTTGATTACAGAGCCAATATAAAATACACGCGATCAAATTATATGTTTTATAGAAAAACAAATTCTTACCGTTGTTTATTGAAAATTTAACCACGCTTCTGAAACTAATAATACTCCTCAGTCGAGTGAAGTACAATTTTTAATTCATCAATCCATCAGGATAAAGGAAACTTGTTTGAACAATACTCGTAATAATTTTAAACTACGTCATGAACTACGTCATCGATAAAATATAATTCGCCCAAGTTAGATTGAGAGTCTTGCAAAGTATAATACCTCTTCACTTATTTGACAGCCTTTAAATAGTTTCGTTTTTGTTGTTGTTGTTGTTGTTGTTGTTGTTTTTCAAGTGGGCTTGTCAACATTCCTTACCTAGTGTGACATCAATGATGATTTGTACATGGGCGGAATGAAACATTCACTCAGAACTTTTTCGACGATTTAACCAATTAACCACGATGCGATTGCATGCTTTGTATTGACACAAAATCACGTGTCATGATAGAATTATTAATATTTGTATACACATGTATATTATATGTGAAAAGACTTTATGTGACGATGTTTTATGAACAAGTAAAATGATAAATTGTTCTGTTTGTCTGTCTTATCCAAAGAGTAAACTATACCATCGAGGGTATCACTGTAGATGAAATTATTTTCCTTTTTTGACTTTTTTTTTTTTTCAAATATCCAACGCCCAACAGTCGAACCTAGGCACACGTAGACGAAAATCAGTTCATTTGAATGACAAAAAAAATGAAAAATGAAAATGGCATGAAATGTGCAGCATAAATTCGTGTATCGAGCTTTGAATGGTAGCGGTTAACCGTTTATTGATAGATCACTTGCACAGTGCCTTCATCTTCAACTTGGCAGACCGCCCAGACATGAAAACATTGATTATCAATAAAACATATAATTATGATATTTAACAATTACAATAAAGCAGTTCATCAGTGGGCATGCTAGAAGTGGTAAACGATATAATCGTCTTAATGACGAAGTTTAGACGTTAAAACAACAATCGGGAACCTTCGGCGATTCAACGGAATAGGTCTCGGGAATAATGAGGGTGCATTGTCAGACTATGCGGATGCACAGGCTGGACAGAGTCTTTCCTTGGCGCGCATTTGAAATTGCTGGAATTGTCACGCACAGGCTTATTTGATATAGACAGTTTCTTTGACATTAACTTGAGCCCCGTCATTTAGTTGAATAAAACTCCAATGTACCTACTTGAATGTACACGTGCTATCACAAAATGCAATACGAAAGGTTTTTTTAATTAACTCTTAGACCACGCTTGAAGTGAATTGGCCAACCTGGAACAGTATTTCAAAAGTATATATAGTGGAAGCATTTGGGAGCGGTATGGGACCGGCTCCAATTGGTTAAAAGGGGGAGGAGTGTAGTGTTCGATAAAGGGTAGACTCATGACCAGGTGCCCGGTTAGCTCAGTTGGTAGAGCGCCGTGCTAGTGTTCCGGGGTCGTGGGTTCGAATCCCATGTCGGGCACAACTTTTCCTCTATAGTTTCTTCAATACTTCACCTGGCTTTTGTTGTTTAAATAAATTAGATATCGGTCGTTGCCCCTTCGGCAAAACACGACTAA
Source organism: Fragum whitleyi (assembly GCA_948146395.1). NCBI lineage: Eukaryota > Metazoa > Mollusca > Bivalvia > Cardiida > Cardiidae > Fragum > Fragum whitleyi. The sequence goes on from OX411556.1 coordinate 47,155,951, forward strand.
CCTGCGTAGTTTGAGTGCACGTGTTCGCCCTCATCACCTAGTGAACATAACATAATTTTAGCTTCCTACTTAACAATCTTAAGATGCGGGTGAAAAATAGAAATTTTCACATTTCTTAAAAATACAATAAATGTATTTTGACTGGAAGTGAAATCCCCTCTCACAGTCTCTCACAAGCAGGAACAATTGTTTTGAAATTGAATCGTCTGCTCCATGACTTGATATCTGTATATCGGTAGACTATTTAGTCCACGCATACCTGCAACTTGTAAAATATACCAGATTGTCGATGCTTGATGGTCACGTGCAGAAGTATCTTCGGAAATGTATTCATAAGCCTAATTATTTATTCTGCATAAAGGTTAGGTTCAAGTTAATATGCGCCCGCTATATCTAAGGGTAAGTTCATATGGGACTCGGTTTCGACTCGAGTTAACCGGGTTTTCATCAGAACGGCCTCGGTTTCGACACTAGTGATGTCATTTTAACCTTTCAACCTCGACGCTTCTGATCTTGGGTCAGGCCGGTGTTACTTGGGTTCCAAAATGGCGTCGATAATAGTGCACAACAATTTGATTATAAAAAAATGTCTGTTTTACTTTAAACAACATTTTTTCCCTTTTTTTTTATATTATAGTATTTTGCACGAGTTTATCGCATTTGATAATGGGATAACGATATTTCATGAGCTAATATATTATTACAGCGGTATAGGTGTATTTTGTAAACTGAGCTCTGACGTAGGCGCTGAGTCCATTATCATAGGTAAATCGCGTATAATTTAAAAGCAAATGATAAGAATTTAACCTGACTTTTTCACTGCAATTATGAAAGTACATGTTTGAGTAAACCTTACGTTTTATATCAAGCAATAACGTTGATTTTCAATGTAAGTAGTAAACTTACTTAATGCGATATCTAAATCTTTTTATCTATTTCCAACAAATGGCACGAGAATCTAAAAGTAAAAAGTTGATTTTACGGCTTACCGCGCAAAATCTACCTATATATTGAAGTTTGTTTACTACCACCAGTTGGTTAATCCGTTCACATGAATGCCATTTCTGCGCATGCATTTTACAGTTAATTTTAAATCATTACATCATCTCACGCGACTCCCGGGCTGCCATATGAATTTCTCCAAAGATACAACTCCGAGCGTTGTAATTACAGTTATACTATGGTAGTAGGCCGTGCACGTGAATCTCGACGGGTTTTGCGTGCCGAGTCGTTTCAAAAAGTTATCGAGTAAGACTTTCTACAGTGGCAAAATTTTAAAAGATCTGCAATAAGTAACGAAAATAGTTTAACAAGTTATATCAGCGTAATAACACATAATGACAGTATTACAACAGTGAGTTTTACCTTTTTTCCCATTTTAAGGGGTTTGGGGAAGAATACAGACAGTGTTAGAAAAGCGTGGTCCAATTCAGAAAGAAAATCTCGTACCGCGGTATATGGGACATAGACACACGCTAACGCTCGTGTCTATTTCCCATATAACACGGCACTCGTTTTCTATCCTATACATGTTTTGTTAACTGATAGAATATGTCCGTATTTGATATTGAAGCATTTTTTCATACAAGTCAAGTTCGGGTAAAATAAATCAGGCTAAATAAACTATATAAGGTATAGCCTGGTTAATTTGACCCGACTTTGACCTCTGTGGAAAAAACGCTCAAATAACAATTACCGACATATTTTATCAATTAACAAAATGTATAATACATTTAATATCGTTTGTTATTCATTCCTATGAAAGCACGTGCAAAGCCGAGTAGGAATAATCGGGTTTTTATTCATCTAAATAGCAGGGGTCAGATTCAAGTCAATAAAACCGCACTATATTTTTGTGCAGCACTATATAAAGTTATTTGGCCACATGGTCATTATAATTATAGTCCTTATATTAATCTCGAAGCAGAAACTTATTTCTCTGTCTTGGTGGTAGATACTTCAGTGCTTCGTTTGTTTCGTTATTTGGTTTACATCTGTAATTAAAAAAATAGAAAGTCGTTATAGTTTTAGTTTCATTTTCACTATCTGTTTGTAATCCGAATAAAGAAGCATCAGGGTCCGAGGTTATAAAACTTTTCTCAGGCTCAGGCTCATTTTTTTTCAAATTTAAATTTGAAATTAATGCCATAATTCTGTTTTATTAATCATTTAATTGTATAAACATAAAAGATTATATTTAACGGTGTTTTAAATAACAACTTATTAATATTATCTTTTATTTTAATACATTTATTTTAATCTAAAATTTGAGAAAGTTTAGCCTGAGCCTGAGAAAAGTTTGATAACCTCGGGCCCTGATGATGGCAATAGTTATCATTTATAATGATAAACGCTTTATAGTAATGATAATAATCAGAATAATAGTAAGTTTAAAGATATTGTCAATGATAACAATTCCAATGTATAAACACAAGAATTAGTTGGGAACAGAGTTTCAGAAAAAATAACCCTTTAATACAGGTAGATTCTAGTCAAATATACATGCTGCGAGTCGAATGGCAGTCTCAAGAGAGAAATTGACGTACTTGAAACTATTCTAAAGCTGCCACCATAGCGCAGTAGGTACAGTTAATAGCATCGTGAAATTGACAAGATGAACGATTTTGGAATGATTTAGGAATGAAATTAAATCAGAGTGTGGAGCGAGTTTGGGGTGAATTTAAAGGGAGGTAATCCAATATTGCTAATTTTGTTCAACATGAACAAAATTAGCGATAATTACCCCCTTTTATAAAATATACGTACTTTTCTATTTGTATGTCTTAGTGGACCAATCAGACCATTGAGAGTCAACACCAGCTAATAAAATCTTAGAATAAATAGATCACTTGGAAACTATTGCTGAAAGCCTTTAACGATTTTTAAATGTTTTCTGATGATTTGATCGATTTGAGTGAGTGTTTGGAATGAATAAATGGAGCGCTGAGTGAGCGATTTAGAATGGTTTTGATCGGAGTAAATGTCAATTTCACGATGTAAGTAACTGTAGCGCATCAGACTCACAATCCTCAATCTCGAGAGTTGATAGATTCGATCAACGCCGCTGGGACATATTCTTTTTAATATTGTCTCTCCCACCAACGGGTGGATAATCTTTATCTAAGATGCATATTAGCATGAGGCCAAGAAAGATCTCACTGATAGTACTGGTGCGAGAAATACCAATAATTCATTGCAAGGTGATCCAGCTACCGTGATTTGACTGAAAGGATTTTTAAAGCCTTAACTCCATTTAAAAAGAAAGAAAAAATACACCTTTTAGAGCAGATAGAAGATTTCTAATACCTATCGGTTGTATGATTTTTCACATTGTAAGCGATGGAAAATATAGGTTACAGTGAACAACATCGTAAAATTGACAAGGTGAACGATTTTGGAATGATTACCGAATGCATTTTTTTTGCGGGGGGGGGGGTCTTTACGCCGTTTCAACAATCTTTCAGTTATATCGTTATTTCTTTCACCAGTACAACTATCACATCCATTGCCCCCAGCTGCTATCTCGCATGGGTCTACAATTATCAACCCAATGGTGAGAGACAAATAGTCGGAAAGGATGAGTGCCGCCGTCGGGGATCGAACCCGAGACCTCTAGATTGACAGTCCGACGCGCTACCAACTGCTCTATGACGGCGGCTTAGATTAAACTGGATTGAATGAGAGGAGAAATTTATCAAAGCAATAAACATGATGTAATCCAATATCGCTAACTTCTACATCAGCGATATGTTTTTCCCCATGGGTAGATAATCGTAAACCTATGTGAGATACATGTAGCAGTCGGAGGCTAGGAAAGGGAATAATGGTAGTACAGGTGAAAGAAATACCAGGAATCCATTGTTAGGTGCCCCGGCCAGGATGAACAAAATTAGCAATATTGATTACCTCCCTTTATTAAAATATGCATACAAGTTCTTTATTTAGCTCCCTTTTTCTTCAAGAACCTATCAGGGTTCGATCCCCGACGGCGGCACTCATTCTTTCCGACTATTTGTCTCTCACCAATGGGTCGATAATCGTAGATCTATGTGAGATAGTAGCTGGAGGCTAGGAAAGGATGTAATGGTAGTACTGGCGTGAGAAATACCAGGAATCCATTGTTAGGTGCTCCAGCCGCCGCGATATAACTGAAATAATGTTGAAAGCGGCGTAAAACCCCATTCAATCAATCAATCAATCAAGAACCTATCAGACGCTTACAATTTCAATTAGATAAGTGAAGCCCTATTTTTCCCAGCTATTTTCATTTTGAACGAAGCTGTTGTTATATGTTTTTCAGTTAGTTTGGAGCGTTTTTGATCGATTTGAGTGAGTGTTTGGAATGAATGAATGAAGCGCTGAGTGAGCGATGTAGAATGGTTTTGATTGAGTTGAATGTCAATTTCACGATGTTATTAAGTGTACATTGTCAAAACAAGGATAGTTCGCCTCCGCAGTCCACATTATCTCATTTAAGCTTTGTACAAGTCCGTTCTCCTGTTGTTGATTAAAAAGACAAGTAGCCTTACTCCTTCTGTTCATACTCATAGCTGATGAATGCATAGCTTTGACAGACACAATATTGGATTAATCTTTTCCTACTCTTGCCGCTTTGTATTCAATAGTTGTAGAAAAAAATAACGTCTATGCATCACAACTGCAGCTTGATCAAAACTGTAGTTACAGGTGTTTAGAAAAAACTCAAAGAGGATAGGCAACCCTGTCTCAATGGTTTCGAATTTCGTAATTTATTAACACAAAAATCAAACTCATTGAGAAAAAAAAATACATCTTTTAGTACCTGCAGACCCACATTCCGATCGTTGGCCAACATGTTCCCGGTGTACCGTCAAACCGTTCACACGGTCCAAAACAAAACAGGACCATTTCGCATTGTTTGTGTGCATCACTAGGATATAGGCACGACGCCAAAATAATGAAAACAAAACACGAAGCAAATATGGTATTGCGGCGCGGAAACCTCATGCCTGGAAATAAAAATGCATGAGTAAATGAATGAATAACTTTTTGAATTTAACATGTCTAAATTAAGATTCATGGTCGCTGATTGAAAATTTTTTTTTAGTTTTTAACGATGCTTCTATTTTTAGGAAAAAATCTGCTTTAAACAGAACCTCTTTCGCTTAATTTCTTTGATTTTTGACGTTTTTCAAAAAAACAAAGCACTTAACAATGATTGCATGATAAATAAAAGGTTATGTTAGAGTCTTAAAATGTCAATGTTATCTGGTTCCGTCTGTGAATAATTAAGAATGATCATTTAAAGACTCGTCATGATAACTTCTCCCAACCTCGACCAGATAACACTGTTTTTTTCAAGACATAAACATATCATTCTCTATAAAACACCATGGAAATATCTTCACGTCTTCATAATTCATATTTTGTATATAACATATGAAGTGAGTGTTTTTACTTTATTGAATATTATACACTTATGAAACTCAACTTAACAAAACATAATTATATGAGTGAATATATGTTCGGAGAGTTGTTAGAGAAACGCGCCTTGTTTCTGTGCCACAGACCTGTACGGCTGTAATTCATTTGAAAGGTAGGTATCGCATTCTTCTGGTTAGAACTTTTTCTAATAATTGCAATCCAATATAATAAAGAATTCTGATTGGTTTAAATCGCATCACGTGGGGAAATCCATTGCACTTTATTTCTGTATAGAATGCAATTTCGGGAAACCCCCGCCCTTCGATCTGCAAGTCCTGTGTTGTAGGAACTCGAATTAACCTAGTTCCCGATCATCAATGCAACATTGCTATTAAATGTTTTATAAATTAAGATGTTTTCGATAGAATTTAAGATTACAAGCATGCATTTCTGATTCTGAGCCGACGTAAACTTAGAAAAATGCGAGTCGACAAAGACCACCAAGCAACCCTCTCAACTAAGACCGACCACACCGTTTTCGTTTAAAAATACGGACTTACTTGGCAGAAACAAGTTTTTTGTCATAAGTACCTCTGCGAATTTCAAAGCTGTCGTTTATTTGTGTATCATTTGTTTTACTTTACGACATTTCACATCGATAGCCAGATGAAAAAAAACACGATCTAAAAATAGATTGTGTAATCTATAAGCGCTGAAAGTAGAGTTGAAGCTTTAACGTTTGGCAGAGTATTTAAATTGTTTCTTCGATCTGGAGGATTGCAATTATAAGGGAAGATTGTCTTTTTCCCTGCGATTATTGGGGTATAAAGTGCAATTGCCATAGCACTTAGCTTAAACATAACGCCCGTACGCCCTGCGGGCGTTATTTGCCATGAGCTAAGGCAATTGCACTTTATACCCCAATAAACGCAGTAAAAAAGACAATCATCCCGATAATAATCTATTCTAGAGAAAAAAGTTAAATATGAATTCGAAGAATATCTGTTAAAAAATCAACGGGTTTTTAGTTTTTTTTAAATAGAATTGTATTGTTTACATAAAGTATTCTATGAATCAGAATTTTTGTGAAATTATGAATCGAAGATAGAGCTCTTTATTATTCAGGCTTGATGTGTTTATATAGAAGGCTTGTATTATTATATGCCTTTTTGAGTTCGAAATACAAAAGAAAAACGTACGGAACGGAAATATTAAAGGTAAGAAATTTGTCTGAGCACTTGCGTTTGTATCTTTAAGCATGGCCTTCTGTTTTTAGCTTACCTGAGTACAACGTGCTCAAGGTGAGCTTTTGTGATCACCCTTTGCCTGTCGTGCGTCGTACGTCGTGCGATGTGCGTCGGAAGTCGTCAAGAATTCTTTGCACATCTTCTCCTCAGTAACAAATAGATGTATTTCAACAAAACTTGGCAGGAGTGTTCCTTGGGTGGCCCTTCTAAAAAACTTGTTCGCGAACCTTTGATTGACACCAAATATTGGCGTGGCAGGGCAGGGCAGTTTTTGACCTTGAGATCTTCTCTTCAGAAACCATAGGGCCAATTTCAACCAAACTTGGCAGGAATGTTCATCGGGTGACCCTTCCGAAAATTTGCTCGAGACATTTTGATTGACCCCCAAATATGGGCGTGACAGGGCGGGACAGTTTTTGACCCTGAAATCTTTAAACACCTTCTCCTCAGTAACCATGAGGCGGATTTCAACCAAACATGGCAGAAATCTTCCTTGGGTGACCCTCCCAAAAACCTGTACGTGAAATTTTGATTGACCCCCAAATATTGGCGTTGCAGTTTTTGACCATGAAATCTTTAAACGTCTTATCCTCAGTAACCATTAGGCCGGTTCCAACCAAACTTTTGTATCCGGGTTGAGTTTAAGGTGTGTTTGTACTGCCTTTTCGTACAAGCTAGCTTTCATATCGACGTGGTAGAGCACTCGCTTTGGGATGTAGAGGTCCACGGTTCGAATCCCGATGGAGTCGAAATTTATCAGCGGATTACATTAGGTGACCCTTCTAAAAACTTGTTTGTGGAATTTTGATTGACCACCAAATATGGGCTTGACAGGGCGTGGCAGTGTTTGACCCTGAAATCTTTAAACATCTTCCAAACTAGAGAGATATGTTCCTTGGGTGACCCTTCTCAGAATTTGTTCGTGAACTTTGGATTGACCCCCTTATATGGGCGTGGCAGGATGGGGCTTATTTTGAGCCCGAAATCTTTGACTGACATCTCCTTCAGAACCACTTGGTTGATTTCCATGAAACTTTACCAAAACGTTCCTTTGGGTGACCCTTTTTAAAAATTGATCGCAAAAGTTTGATTGATTACAAAATATGGGCGTGGCAGGGCGGGGCCTTTTTATGAGCCCGAAATCTTTGACTGACATCTCCTCCTGAACCACTAAACTGATTTCAATGAAACCTTACAAGACTGTTCCTTGAGTGAGCCTCTTCAAAAAATGTTTGTGAAATTCTTAATAGCCGATAATTATGGGAATGGCAGGGGGGGCTTTTTTGAACCAGAAATCTTTAAATATATTCCTCTCAGTAACCAGTTGGTTGGAAGGGTCTATTTCTCTTTGAATTCTTGGAATAACATCTCCTCTTCAACAACTAGGCAAATGTGAATAAAACTTTGCCAGAAAATATTTTTGTGCGATCCACTGGACCAAAAAAAATCAGGTGAGCGGTTTAAGGCCATTCTGACCCATCTTGTTTTCAAATATGACTTGGTTTGTCACGATCTCTCGCTTCGATTTTTAACATCACAAAACATCACCTTTCATCCACCACTATCGGTTAAAAAATAAAACTACTGAACACCCGTTGGTTCTCCAACAATTATTCTTAAGATTTAAATTTTCATTTTTCATCTTAAGAATGCAATATATAAAGTGTTATGCCCAGGAAAAAATGACACTTACCGTTTAAACAAATAATAGCCGCCATCTTAGTTACATCCCCGTACATTTTAAATGTACAGTTTCCATACAGCAATAACACCGCAACCAACAATATTAAAGACAAAGATTTTTTTTCTGCGTGTATATATTTCCGTTTATATGTTCATTCTTACTTGCTCTTAATTTTTTGAAACTCAATGTTACTCATCGGTAATAATGCACGTGACTCAACATGAGATAAAAGGTTCTGAAATACCATTAAATAGGGTTTGAAGTACTGTTCCTAAAATACTTGTATAAAATAGGGCATCTTTTTTCGACTGTCTTAACCTTTTGGTATAGGCGTATACATAGAAGAAATGCGTATTGATTTGCGAAGGAGTTGGTGGTATGATTAACCCTGGCAATGGCTATAGCTTACCTTTTTACATATTCAAGATATTTGCTTCAAGGTGAATTTTTCTCCTAATAACAACAACTCACACAGGCAAGAGGGATAACTCCATTTTTCATCTTTATACGAAATATACTTTTTACTTAGTCTCACCAAGCAAATCCGATCCTATAAAGACATGTGCATAAAACTCGACAAGGCCATTGTCTCCAATCCAAGTGCACATTATGTTCTCAATGAAGGTCATTCTTAATTTGATTTTATTAGAATTGTAATCGTTTTGAATTTGATATATGTCCGTCTCCTGAGTCAGAAGGTTTAAAGTACATGTAGTCCATCCTCATAGAAAATTGTGAAATCGATCCGAAGCTGGGGTTCTTCAGAAGACACCATTCTTTCGTTATGTACAATGGTACCCGTATTCATGTCATCGTTGTACTGCAATAAACGTTGTCCTATTGCAGTACTTAAATGTCGTAAGTGTCTCCATTGTACAGGCCTATGTGACCGGTAAGTACTACAATTGTAACAAACTAAACTATTCACACTTTATGGATCGGCTTCAAACATGAATGTGATAAGGTCTTTACTTACGCCCCGGTCTCACAGACCCCGATTTCCAAAGTAATCGTAGAGCTTCGGGAGAACGCAATTTCTCCGATTTACCACGAATTCGAGCCGTTTTCTCCGACCTTCCTTTGTAGACATACATGCTGTGTGTTCCCGACGGGCTGCGAAAAACTACGATGCGATACGATTTACTACGCTTTTGCCCCGATTTTGTTCCGAAGTAACCCGAGTTTAGGAGCCGAGTTACTACGAAACAGTACGATCTAGACCGACTATCCCTATTTCTTACTACGATGGACTACGACGCACAAAGATATATTGCGACATACGCCGACAGTTCCGGATCGACTACGAGTTTCAAATCTTTTTTTCAGGATTATGCCCCGATTTCGTACATTGGATAAATAAATTCCGTGATTTAACAGCAAAAAAAAAAAAAAAAAAAAATCCGTTATCATATTGATATTTGAGTGACAACATGCCAACAACAAAAGACGTCATTATTATTATAATCTCGTGTTACCTCTGTATTCAAATTAAGGAAAGGGAAAATGCTCCAGCTGAAAAGAGTCTTGAAGAGCTTGAGTATAAACAACGCCAGATACACCCTAAGCATAGGAAATAAAGGCGATGGTGGGTACGGCCTTGGATTACCAAAGAGAGGAGGCAAAACACTGGACAATTTCATCAGCTATTGCATCGTGATCTACCTGCCCATGACCACCAATCGAAGTATAGGGAAGCGTCTCGTTCAAAGGTTTTGAGTCGATGAATTGTTTACAAAGTTGATTCGCCTTTTTATACTCCTCGGAAATCGGGGTACTTCGTAGTACTACGGGATGCTATCTTAGCAGTTCGTAGTTATTCGGTGTAGGTCGGTGTAGCTCGGGTTGCTAGTCGCGTATCTCGTCGTACTTCACCGGCGAGAATCGGGAGTTACTCGTAGGGCATCGGCGTTATTCGGGGTTCATCGCCGAGGTAGGTACGCCGAAATAGGACCGATTCTGTTGCCGAATAACGCCGATTTGCTTACTGCGAACATCGACGACTTAGTACGAGGTACACCGAGGTGCGCCAATTTCGGCACGATTTTCGAAATCGGGAGAAAAATTTGCGCATGTTGAAATTTTTGTTCCGATTTATTTTTGATCCCGAATTGATGCCGATTTGAGTCAGGAGGAACTACGACTCTCCCGAAGCCAGCCGATTTCGAGCCGATTTTGAAATTTTCGAAATCGGGATTAAATCGGGGTCTGTGAGACCGGGGGATTACATACCTTACTGTCTTCGTATCTTATAAATCATTATCACGAAGCAAAAGTGTAAATATGTGCCAAAGGGAAAACAGATTACATATGGGACTACAAAATACTTACAAAATAGCAAATAATTTAAGCATACAAAAGTACTCAAGATTGTTTTCAATGAAAAATGTGACAATTTCAATCCAATCACAATGCAGATATTTTGATGGACAAACTACAATTAATTTATAACGCAAACAACCAAGAATAAGTGTTTCTGGCACACGCCTCTTATTCCATGACATTGCACTTAACCGACAAATCTTAAACAACACTTTGCTTCTTTATCTCTTCGCCCATTTGTAAACAATTCAGTTTGGTTCATTACGCAAAAACGTACTATCAGGGTACCCTGTAACACAAATTTTGGAAGAAACTGAGGCTCAATTCGAAAAGAGATTATCCACAAGTCTTCTTACATAAACTATTATATTGAAAAGCAAACAAACCATATAAGATACAGAAATAAGTAAAAGGCGCAATCTGCACAGGCTGATAAGGATCGCGACTTCTCAAACTTGCTAGATTATTCCTAGTTTAACCTAGTAGTTTCATTTTAGAAGAGTCCCTTAAGATTTGTAGTTTCTGGTTGAATAGAAAAAAATAGCTTCATTCGGAAGTTCAATCAATTCCAGAACGCAGAATTTTTTTCCAGCTTACACACGAAGTAGTTCTATAAGAACTCTTATAATGGAGAAAACTTTTATATATTTGCTTCATTGCGTTTGATTATTATCAGATATGGAAAATATTATTTTCTATTTCATAGACGTACGGAATTAAAGGCAAAACGACACGGAGTCTCGTGTATGAATCATACTATGTGATTAAATTTAAATTTTGATACAGTTTGCTTTGTTTGGTTGAATGGGGGTTTACCTCACTTTATGAATTTGCTCAGTCATATCGCGACTGGAGCACCTAACAATGGATTCCTGGTATTTCTCACACCAGTACTGCCATCACATCCTTTCTTTCAGCTGCTATCCCACATAGGTATTCGATTATCAACCCATTGGTGGTAGACACATAGTCGGAAAGGATGAGTGCCGCCATAGAGGTCAAAACATCATAAGATTGAAACTGAGCTCGAACAAAACCATTCAAAATCACTCGCTCATTGCTCAAACCATTCATTAAAATATACCATCACTCCAATCACTAAAAAATGCTATTAAGTTGATAAAATACTATTCGAAATTAATCATTACAATCAATATTGATTTAATATCGATCAAATGGTTGCACTTTTCTATTATCAAATTTTGATTTCAAAGCGCTTGAATAGAACGGAATGATTTACAAACAGCAGAAAACATTATTTCTTTTTAAAGGGAGGTAAGAAATTATCGCTTACTCGTATACTAGACTTATTTTTGCGCGCGCGAGAGCACAAAAAAGCTTTATAGTACACACGTTGTCCGGTTCGTAACGTAAAAATCGTGATTCGGAATACTTTCAACTCACCCGCGTAAAGAACAGGATACAATCGGATTGGGTAAAATTTATGTATTTTAATTTTTGTAGATCGAGTCAACATGTGTTTCCGCATTTCTATACAAATAAGTAACCGAAACAAACGTTTCAAATCCAGTAACAAAAATTGCGGGCAACTTACAATGAACATAAGTTACTGCTTTACGGCTACCTGTTAACCTAAATGTTCCGGAAAAAATCGGGAACAATGGTTATCACCGAAGATTCCCGAATGCCAAACTGGCAAAGGGTTTGCAAAACCACGCTCCTGGAATATTGGCATTTCAAAAGAGTATACGCTAAAATCAAGGTATTTGTTAATAAAGTCTATCCTAAATAACATTTAACTAACTGGTGGATCGAAAAAGCAAAGTCCGAAAAAGACCTGAAGGACAAAGAAAAATTGGACCGGAACGCACCAAAAAGGATCAGAAAGTTCAATGGAAAACCGATCAGATTCAATAATCTATATCTAGACAGTATAGACAGTACGGCTATGATATGAGGACTTTATGTTAAAGTGGTGCAACTTTAAAACAAGAGGGCCATAGTGGCCCTTTATCGTTCACCTGAAATAACAATCTAAAAAAGTTTTTCTAAGAATTGACCCGGTGACCTAGTTTTTGACCCAATTTCAAACTCGTCCAAGGTTTTATCAAGACAATCATTCTGACCAAATTTCAGGTTGATTGGGCAAAAAATGTGGCCTCTAGAGTGCATACAAGGTTTTTCTAAGATTTGACCCCGTGACCTAGTTTTTGACCCCACTTGACCCAATTTCGAACTTGTCCAAGATTTTATCAAGACAATCATTCTGATTAAATTTCAGGTTGATTGGGCAAAAAATGTGGCCTCTAGAGTGCATACAAGGTTTTTCTAAGATTTGACCCCGTGACCTAGTTTTTGACCCCACTTGACCCAATTTCGAACTTGTCCAAGATTTTATCAAGACAATCATTCTGATTAAATTTCAGGTCGATTGGGAAAAAAATGTGGCATTTAGAGTGCATACATTGTAAATGTTGACGACACACGACACACGACGGACGACTGACGACGAACGACGGACTACGGACATCCACCCAACCACAAAAGCTCACCTTGAGCACTTCGTGCTCAGGTGAACTAAAAATTACGGTATTGTTACAGTGCAATTTGTCAGTTGACACTGTGTGATGCAATGTCTTGCGATATTAAATATTGAGTTACTTTCATTAAACAAAGTTAAATGGCAAGGTCATGCTAGCCATAAAGATGTGCCACTATTTCATGTCAACTATAGGACGCAGTACAGTGACTGTCAAACAGAACTTGGTTTGGGGGTTAAAATCTTAGCAGGCGCCCATAAAAGGCTCTGGTGCTGGTTCTGGTTCTAGTACAGTTGGTGAGCTGTGACAAGCCAATCTTCTACGGCTCCGTGAGACAAATATTACTTAGGCATAAATGTCACAAATTAAAGTTTAATTTTCTTTGGTCCGTTTTCGAGGCTTTGTCTAATTCAATATTAAAGCTGAAGAAACTATATTAATTTTATAGTTTAGCTGTTTTAGGAGAAAACCCGAGATACTGTCGTCGAATTGGCGTCTTTGGCGTTGTTGTCGTGGGCGTTCGCCTGAAAACTGTAACCTTCATTGTATCTCTGTAAACAAATATAGTTTCCCGAAACTGTGCATGTGTGTTTACCACTAAAAAACTATCCAGACTATCAAGGGGTGAAACTGTAGAAGTGTTATGCCCCTTTCTAGTTTTTTTTTTTTTATTCAAGAGTTCCTGCTCTTGTTAAGTCATCCATTTATCATGGCATCTACGGTTTAATTTCTTAAATTATCGGTATATCTATTGAGTTTTAACAATCGGGAACCCTCGGTGATTGTAAGGAGTAGACCTATATCTAATATAACGTAAATTAGTCATATAGATGACCGGATCGTATAGTGGATTTTCGTAGATAATATATAAACCTTAACTCCAAATATTTTGTACGCTGCAGCTTTACTAATACGGATTACAATAGCAATACAACATGACATTAAGATGTAATTCTCTTCTCTCCCCCAAGCGGCGTATTACCAGCCTATTTATGCAAAGACAAATGTCCATCAATCTAAGACCTCCCTGTATGGTCCTTCCAAATACCAATTCTCAGAAAGTACATTATTCCTAGCTCCGCCTTCGTCGGCTCCAGGAAATATCTAATAATAATTTGATAACATTACACCCGGGCATAATGAGGATGCAGCCATTAAATCATCTCATTTCGCTCGTGGGTTAATGTGACGTCACAATTATCAACCAACCTGCTAAAGATGAAGATGCTTTAAAGAAAAGCGTCGAGGTAATAAAAGTGGGCATACAATTATTTGACAATGAAACGCAATGTTTTACTGCGTTTTGTCATCAAATTATAAAATGCCCACAAGATCTCCACAGGCAATAGGAACGATTTAACAAGGTGTGTTCTTCTTCAAGCGTATTATACAACCGAAGTACCACCAGAAGCCGAATGACCAATAAATGACCCAAATATTACTACACTAACGTCCAAGGTACTTTCTAGTTAACGAAAAAGGCCGGACGATGTTCCGATTGGAGTTTTGATTAAAAGCGGCGACCCGTTTATTTTTGGATCGCTCGCCCAACCCCTAGACCTACATCATGGCAGGCCGCGTCAGAAAATATTCATATTTATTTAAACATGTAGCAGTTCTACAGTTGACGACCTTTTCGGGCTCCTCCCTCTGAGTTTACCTGTCGCATATAGGGCTTCTCCTTTATCAGACTATATCCATTGACGCATCAACGCGAAAATTAAATTATTTTATAATCAGAAATGATTCAATCGATATACAATTCACTCAATTAAGAATATTGTAAAAACGGCACACATCCCATTCGAATTCATTTTGAACAACTCGCTTACCTCCCCGTTGTTTTTTAAAGAATGTCATTTAAATCGTTTAAACGTTTTTGAAATCTTTAAGACGTTCGATAGATTCATCATTGGCCGGCGACATTTAGGCAGCGCTCGAATGGTTTTTTAAAACACAAAAATCAATTAACAAAAAAGGGAACATTTTAAGCTCACCTGAGCACATCGTGCTCAAGGTGAAATTTTGTTATCATTTAATGTTCGTCGTGTGTCGTCCGTCGTCTGTCGTCCGGCGTCAACAATCTAAGTGTTTGCATCGCGAAGGCCACAAATATGGCCATATCTTCATGAAACTTGGTCAGAACACTGGCCAGGTCACATAAGTATCAGGTCACAAGGATGGGCCCTAATGAACATTGGAAGGATCCATGCCAAATCACGGGAAAAGGAGCTTTAATGACATTTTTCAAGTTTACACTCTAGAGGCCACACATATGGCCCAATCTTCACGAAACTTGGTCAGAATGTTGGCAAGGTCACAAGGATGAACCTTAACGAAAAGGGGCCTCATTGACAATTTCTTGTTACCACTCTAGAGGCCAAAAATCTGGCCCAATCTTAATGAAACATGGTCAGAATGATGGACAGGTCAAAAATATGAACCCTTTTGAAAATGGGAAAGATCAATGCCAAATCACGGGAAAAGGGGCCTAAATGACAATTTTCTTGTTTACACTCTTGAGCCACAAATATGCCCCAATCTTAAAGAAACTTGATCAGCATGTTGGCCAGGTCACAAGAATGAATCCTATTGAAAATGGGAAGGATCCATACCATATCACGGTAAAAGGGGACTTAATGGCAATTTTCTTGTTTACACGCTGAAGGCCACAAATTTGGTCCAGTCTTTATATCCCATTATAAAAATATCATTGCAGAAAACCAAAAGGACTCCAGATCTTTATGGAAAGCTCTTAAAGAACTTGGCATGCCATTAAAGAAGAGTAGCAAATCTGTAACTAATAATGGCCTAAACATTGAGAATAACTTAGTTTTTGACAGCATGGAAGTTGCCAATCATTGTAACAATTTTTTTATCATAACTGTAGCTTCAATTTTTGTTACTAAATTACCTACTGCCTTAGGTTATTATGGAAGAGATTTTGTATCAAGATTTTACAGAAACCAAGGTGTAGCCTGAACAATTATTCTTTTTACTTGATAAGCGATTTTGTTGTCTTCAAACATTTAAACAACTTAAGTGGCAGCAAGGCCACTGGGTTAGATAACATCCCATGTCGTTTTGTCAAGGATGGCGCTCCTGTTATTACAAGTCTTCTCACTCATATTTTCAATTTGTCATTGATACAGGGTATTGTTCCGAAGACCCTAAAGCTGCCCGTGTTGTACCTATCTATAAGAAGAATGATAAAACACATGTATCCAATTACAGACCCGTTTCGATATTGAGTATAATTTCAAAAGTATTGGAAAGAATAGTTTATGATCAATTAGAAAGATATCTGAGTGAGAGAAAAATGTTATATCAATTTCAATCTGGCTTCAGGAAGTCTTATTCTACTAATACATGCTTATTGCACTTAACAGACTTTATCAGGTTTAATCAAGACAAAGGAATGTATGTTTGGATGGCTTTGCTCGACCTGCAGAAAGCGTTTGACATTGTTGATCGTGCTATTCTATTATCTAAATTAGAGCTCTTAGGTTTTAGTTCTGACATTTTAAATTGGTTCAATTCTTATTTAATAGATCGTATTCAATATTCAGATATAAACCACGTCTTTCCATTACCATCAACTGTCACGTGTGGTGTGCCCCAGGGTTTGATTCTAGGACCGCTTTTATTTTTAATCTATATCAATGATATGGCAGTAACAGTTAAAAGTAAGCTTCTTCTGTATGCTGATGATTCAGCCATTCTAGTAACTAGTAAATCTAAACTTGAAATTGGATATCTTTTAGCTCAAGACCTTCAAAATGTAAGTAACTGGTTAGTAGATAATAAGCTGTCTTTACACCAGGGGAAACAGAAGCTATTTTGTTTGGATCGAAGCCTAGACTGAATAAATGCTCAAATCTTGACATTCTTTGCAATGGAGTAAGGCTTAAATCAGTTGAGTCTGTGAAATATTTGGGTGTTTTGCTAGATCAGGCTTTGGATTTTGAATCTATGATTTCTGCCATTATAGGTAAAATTAATGCAAGACTTAAATTTTTATACAGGAAACAGAAATTCTTGTCGTTACACTCTAAAAAAATCCTAGTTATGTCTCTTCTACAATGCCATCTTGATTATGCATGTTCTGTCTGGTATTTTAGCATTTCGAAGACACAAAAAAAACAAGGGCTTCAAATAACTCGAAATAAAATTATCAGATTTGTTCTTAATTTGGATTGTCGGCATCATATTTCCAATGATCATTTTGTTGAGCTAAATTGGTTACCAGTTGAAAGGCGTGTTAATCAAATTGTTCTATGTCATGTATATAAAATTTTCCACAAGTCTCCCCCCCCTCTTATTTACAAGAGCATTTTATCTTAGCGGATACCTTCCATGATCATTACACTATATTTAGTTCCGAATCATGCTTCAGAATTCTCAAGGTCAAAGGTTTTGGTAAGAAATCATTTGCTTACAAGGGGTGCTCATTGTGGAATCAACTGCCATTTAACATAAAATCTTCCGATAACTTAGTTATATTTGAGGAATTGGTCAAAAAGTTTTACCTAAATTGATGCTTTTATATTTGATTTGTGGCTGTTATAATTTCTGTGATATTTGTTAAAAAACTGTGATCAAAATCCCATCAAACGTTTGCAACCTGAATGTAAACTTATTGTGTGCCCTGCTAGGACATGTCTTCGTTTATCTAAGGACCACAATGAGAACAAGGAAATCCAATTTCCTTTTTTGTGTTATCCTTAATAAATGAAAGCATGCCCTAGTACAAAATTAAATGAACTATTGGTTCATCTGAAAGTGCCAAATTTCTTATGCCATTTTATTTTCATTCTTAATATGTAATTGTATTATGTCAGCTGTTTTACTATAGATTCTTGTACTATGTATATATTTTCATTTGTTGAATAAAATCTATCTATCTACCTATCTGTCAAACTCACGAATTTGCACTACGATAACCACGACGATTAAGCACGGTTACTTCGACTTACTGCACATTATACGTTTTACGGCTGATTGCATTGATGCAGAAATACGGCCAACCACGTTAATTAACGTTAATATGTTAAAGCCTTTAGACAAATAGAATTCTAATATACTTTCGGTTGTGCACTCAAGTGTATCCAGGAATTTAAAACAAAGGGTCTTTTTGAAAAATTTACATACAGATCGGGTAAAGATTGGGGGAAAAAAAATCAATAGTCACAGGTTTATATATATATTAAAAAAATCATTAGATAATGACAAAGTGTCTTTCAAAAATTCCAGGTCAACTTTCAAATCACCATTTCCAACGTTTTTTGCAAAATACAAAAAAGAAATCGTTAATTTCTATATGCATGCAAAATTTTGTTGAAATTGGCCTAATACTTATGAAATAAATAGGAAAATACACCCTCCCCCGATTACATCATATTAATTACATACCAATCAACCAATCAAATCAGCTTTAATCATTTGGAATGATGCAGTGTTTCAACGAAACACTATGGAGGATAAAAGAGAAAGTTGACAACAGTGCTTCTCATTAAAAAGGTTAGTGATATTTGAAAACTTCCTTTGATAAAAAATAATAACTTGATGTACAAGGAAATTGGTTAAGAGAACATGTTTGTGCATGATTGAACATTTCCTGTATGTCTTTTACTTTAATTTTAATTTTCCCTGACATTTAAGGAATAAAATGGTCACCTGATGCAGTCGAGTATCTTCAGTGAAAGAAATCTTGTCTATATTTAGCATAATATCAATTTAGTAAAACAAATACCGCCACCTATGTTAAAATTAGATTTCTTTTGAATCAACGATGTAGGCTTATACGTTATTTGGCCCAAATTGTTAAGTTTTCTGCAGTCTTTTTTTTAATAGCAGAAACTCATTTCTTTGTCTAGATGGTAGATACTTCAGTACTTCGTTTGTTACGTTTTTTGGCTTACATCTGAAATTAAAGAAATAGAAAGTCGTTTTAGTTCTAGTTTCATTTTCATATGCTTTTTATACTCATAACAAAGAAGTATCATATGATGACAAAAGTCATTATAACTAATGATCATCAAACAATGATAATTATGATACTCTTAAAATAGTGAGTTGATAATCCAGATAACAATTTCAAATTTATTATATATAAACATTCTAGATTTTTTGGACATTTTGTAGGAATATCCCATTTAAAGTACTTCATATATATACTTCGTATATTTTTAGGATGTTCATTTTTTGTCTATTTCTTTACACACTTATACTTAAAAAACTGTGTTATGTTTAATTTGGATCGACTTTTGACAACGGCTATGTCATAAATATTTTCCCGCAAAAAATCCCTTCCGTTAGATCTTTACGTTCGGATAAATACATCAGTTGCTATGAAGTTACAATGTTAATACACGGACTACGTATATTTCGTGTTGGCTCGCATTTTCGATTTTGTATTACGCGTTGCAATCGACTTAATCAAAATTAAAGTGAAATAAAAATGTTTCTAAAATGTGTTCATTTGTTATCCTTACTATTCACATGTTTGAGAACTGACTGAAGGTGTATGATTGTTACCTGATAGGCCTACCTCAGTAGACTAGCGATACATGTACTCACGGGCGTGACTTAGTGAAATATGAGATAAGATAAGAGAGACGGAGACAGAAAATGTAAAAAGTCACAAAGGGTCGTGTATTAATCAATGGAAAAAGAGTTAAAACAATAACGTTGATATAAGAGGAACAAAAAATAGATTAAAAAAAAAATACAGGGATATCATAAGAAAGACAGAGAAAGGGGGGAGGGGGGGTTGATACCCCGAAATACGTTTCATAAATCAAACGATACATTATTGCTTTGTAGGCATCCGAATAATTTGAAACTTATCTATGTAGTCTTTCAATTTTATTTCTTGAAAATTAGGATTGATAAGGTGAGTGTTTGTTGACATTCGCGGAGGAAGCAACCAGGAAAAAACTTAGGCCATTTGTGAACGTGAAATAATCTTGGTGCAATATCAAAGTATGCACTATTTAAAGATTACCGACGGCGGTTCACTTCCTTTCCGATATTGTCTTCCAACTTTAATCTTACACATAAGTTGGAGAGAAGAATAAAGCTATGATTTTTTGTAATATAAAAAGTTGTGCGAGTACAAATATTCGAATGTAAGGTGGTTCAGCCGACGCGATATGACCGAAAGATTGTAAAAAGCCTAGACTCTATTCAAACAACCAATCAAAACAATAAAAAACACTTTAACGGGAGGGGGGAAATAGAAGGGTTACAAAGTCTTATCGGTTGTATGGAATTTGCATTGTATGCGATGAGGAAAAGGGTTACTTGGATTAGCAAGACTCTCTGAATATTTCGTAAAGTATTAACCCATGAAACGGTTCACGCAACGGTTTGCACTTGTCTACTTCTATAAGCCTAGAACGATACTTCAGTCTCCACAGTGTATGAGTCATATCGGAAAGCGCACACAATCTGTTCGACCTCTGCCTGAACTGATCTCTTATTCAATTTGTTTTAAAGAAAGTTTCAGATGGCCTTTGTTACTCTTCACAGATCAAAAAAAGAAAATTTGGTAATTTTGTGGAATAAAAGAGATCCAACTTAAACGAAATGGACTTTCAAAATAAGGTCTCAACCAAATGCAATGTGCTGTTAAAACACATAGAGACTCTGCGATTTTTTGAAAAGATCCCGTGATTCGCCCACAATTCGGTAGTGTCTACCTCAAATCGCAACAATTTTTGATCAGGGCGTGATTTTCCAAAGAAATTCGAAATTTCATTAGGTGGATACTTTTATTTTTGCTCAGTATACCTGCAGTACATCATTCCGATCGTTGGCCAACATGTTCCTGGTGTACCATCCCGCCGTTCACACGGTCCATAACAAAACACAATCATGTCACAGGGTTTATAGGTATCAGAAGGACAGATGCACGTCGTGAAAAAAATGTAGACAAAGCATGAAGCAAATATGGAATAGTAGCGTGGAAATCTCATGTCTACAAAAAATAAAAATAAAAAAACGAATAGATAATATAATTTTAGTTATATCCATCAATAATCGTGTAGTCAGAATCAGAAGATATAGTATTTCGGAAATTTTATTTCTTAACAAAAACAAAACAAATTGAATCCAAATTTGCCTGCAACTACTGTTGATTGAATGGAGTTTTATGCCGCTTTTAACATTATTTTCAGTTATTTCGCGAGGACTGGAGCACCTAACAATGGATTCCTGGTATTTCCCTCACCAGTACAACCATCAGACCCTTTCCTAGCCTCCAGATGCTATATTATATAGTTCTACGATTATCAACCCATTGGTGAGAGATAAATAGTCGGAAAGAATGAGAGCCGCCATCGGGGATCGAACCCTAGACCTCTAGATTGACAGTCCGTCGCGCTACCAACTGCGCTATGACGGCGGCCCTGCAACTACTGCTGCATGGTGAAGACATCTTGGACAAAAAACGTTAAAAATCATACCAAAAGCTTTCAAGATTATCTTCTTTGGTGCTCCTGTAATAGTCTAAATACAAGACCACAAACTGATAAAAAGAATCAAGAAATACAATTAATTTTCTCGACTTTATTTCCTAAACCAGAAATTTTAAAATAAAAAATCCATTTTCTTATTAACCTGTATCAATAATAACAAATAAAAAATGATATATCAATCGCATAAACAAGAGTTCATTGATTGAATATATTTCAATTAATGAACTCTTGTTTATGCGATTAATGTTATATACTTTGCCCGTGTTTTCCGACGAATCGGCTTAATTTCGAAAGGATCGGAAAGCAACCTTCCTAAGGGCCCTACAGTTATCCTTTGAATGTTTCAAAGAAATTCTATAAGATCTAAGGGCCCTTTTGCGTAAAGAAGACTGATAGACTGCAAATACTTTATTCCTATGTCTCTTCTGGCCTTCTGCCAGAAAATCTAAAAACAAATGAATAAAGGAGTGAATATACGTACAAAGTGATGGAAGAGTAACGTACCTTGTTCCTTAGTTAGAAATCAAACGACGGAATAACACAACCAACAACAACATTTAAGACGAAGAACATTTGACATTATACCTTGCGTGTATTTTTTCGTTTATATGCACACTCATACATGTTTCAAACCTCTAAACACAATGCTACTCAAGGAATGATATTGCAGGCTTCTCGGCATGAGGCAAAGGAGTCCAAAACACTATTCTTTCCTTTTCACTGCTGTTGTTTTGACAGCCGAGTATTGTCAGTTATTGTCTTATCGCTCTGGCGTATTCTTTAACTTTTTAGTGCCGACTGTGTGTAATGCTTGTGGTGCCCTATTTTCAAGTAGTTAAAATGAAATATATGCACATTATAACACTAAGGCGTAAAACGCAAATATGAAATAAGAAGAAGTAACATAGAAATCTATTCAATGAAATTCATATACCATGTGTTTAACTGTGTACACAGATAGCTCCACCCATTTTTAATTCGACGTCATTCACGTCACATAACCCACTTGCTAAATGACTCGTTTCCCTTTAAGGGATATTCTCGCAACGTCAATATCATTACTTGTTTATGAATTCTACAACAAGAATAGTAATAGAACTATTTTATACTTAGACAAGAGTAAAAAAACCAATGTTTAGAATTGTGATCGTGTTATAATGGATATAATTTAATTTTCGCATTTATGTGTCCACGAATAAAGTCTGATAGGGGAGGAGTTATATGCAAAGCAAAGTCCTCGGTCTATGCCCGAGAATTTTACCTTTTGCATATAACTGTTTTTTCATTAGACCTTTATTCATGAACAAGTCAACGCGAAATGAAATCATTCTATATATATCCATATTTGCTAAACTTGATCATATTGTTATATTTCTACTTTACTTAACACATCTAACGAGAAGAAATTTATCAAAAACACTCCCTTTTTTCCATGACAACAAACTTAACCGAAAAAGCTTTAAAATTACTCCACCTCTTCATCTCTCCACCTTGTTATGAATCAAGATTATTCTTTTTCACGTGTTTGTATTTTGAAATTAACATTTATTGAGTACAACAAAATTCCATTCCTAGCAAGGTCTAAAATATTGAACTTACCAAAAGAGTAAGTTTAACTTAAAGCCTTGGAAAAACTTACGTTTAAATTACCTGGTTGGTTGTAGTTATGTCTTAGCGTAGTGGGTCGTAAAAATCGTGTAGCTGAGCGTATACTACAAAGTAAGTCGTACTAACTTGTGGTAAAAAACGTAGTGCGGACGTATCAGTTTCACCGTAGTGTGATGCAAATTGTAGGAAAAGATCAACAATATATTCACTGCTTAATACGGTTTTCGTGTGTGTGTGTCACAAATTTGACCGTTCCCTCAAAGTAGGTTATCCATTGTTATAATATGGCCTACGTCGTGGCAGTGAAATAACCCTGTTGAATATGTTTGATATTACACGAGTGGTATTACCCTAGTAGAATAATTATGTAAATGAGCTCAGAGCGAATATAAAGGCTATTTTGTAACCGCGAAAATGACGTCTAAATGTATATATTGTGACGTCAGTTTAAAACCGCGGCATAACTTTCGCAAAAAATTGAACGATTTTTCGCAGAGATTCGGCTCATGTTATTGATAGAATATAAAATTTGTGCTCATAAAATTCATCAAATTGAATTGCCTTGAAAGATAATTAAATGCCAATCATGGGACCATTTTTTTCAGTAAAATCATTGCTACCTAATACACTTCACCATAATAAACTCGTTTTCAGTATTTTATCAAGTGCCTTCTTCAAGAAGTAACACACAGAAATGTTCTAATTACAATTTACATTCAAACTGTGCAGCCATATTGATAAATGCTTTGAATGGTTTGCAACCGTACATGTACACACAACAGTCGAATGAAAACAAGGAAATTACTTATACAGCCTCTTTTCCATAGAGACCTTGCGATGTTTCCAATTACAGTTAGTAACATCGTAAAATTGACATTCATGTCAATCAAAACCATTCTAAATCATCCAATCTGCGCTCCATCCACTCATTCCAAACATTAACTCAAATCGATCAAAAACGGTCCAAATGACTGAAAAGTAAACAATCAACAGCTACATTCAAAATGAAAATAAATGGGAAAAACGCGATTTCACTGACATAATTGAAATTGTTAGCGTCTGACTGGTTCCTGACTGGTTCCTGAAAAAGAAAGCAATAGAGTATTTTAACATAAGTCTGCGCATGCGCGGAAATCGCTCGACTCCGCCCCTTTTACAAACGAGGGGGCATGTCGGTTTTGTCCAGTAAAATTTATTGTGAACTAGTATCTTTCAAGCCACACAATACTCGTCGTTATAAACGTTATAAAAGTTATTTTTGCACATAAAATAAAATCTAGTTTTAATGCTTAAATTCTTTATGCCCATTTTTGTCATTTTTTATTTTTTGCTTTTGATTAACTTATCTTAATCTAACTCTATCGAGCGTGCCTGAACTATGAAGAAGTATTTTGATTTCTCGTTGGCAATAATATACTGTCTTTTTTAAGTTTTGTCATTAAAGTTTCTCTATGAACTATTTTTATTCATAAATTATTCCCTTTTTTATTCAGATACTAACATTTATTTCGCTTTTCATTTAAATCACAATCATTACTAAAAAAAAAAAAAAAAAAAAAAAAAAAAAAAAAAAAAAAAAAATACAAGTCTGCTCAATTATTTGTTTATATAGTATTATATAAATTTCTTTGTATAAAACATTATTACCATCACATCGTAATCAACACACTGAGACAAAGAAATGTATTATTGCAAAAAGAAGACAGAATAAGAAATAAGAAAACAAATAAATCGTTGAACACTTATTCCAATCAAAGACACCACCTCGTTGAATAAATTGTTTGTGAAACTAAGAAACACATTGACGATTTTTCACTTTGATGCATGATTTTGGAAATGTAGGCCCGTGTGATTTTTTGACCTTGCAATATAAATATCTTTGTGTAAAATGTTATTTATTACTAACAGCGTTTTTTTGTGTGTTTTTTTTTTCACAAGAAATGTTCATCATAAGGAAAAAATTAAATGATAAAGATAATAAATACATGTAGATGAATAAGTCGTATTTTATATATAGCACAGAAAGACCAGACTTAGTTAAAGTTAAATCCATGTTCTTTATGGTGTAGGGGCCATATATCTGATACTCATGTAGAATCATTAAAACATTTTAAGTCCCTTGTAGCACTGTTGTTTTTCATATTGCTTGATAAAACGTAAGTGTTAAAAACCATGTAGGGTTGAGTTTAATCTTCTCTTGTGTCTATGGTTTTTGAAAGGGTTTTTCAATATACCATAGACCCCAGATCAAAGAGCGGTAAAACACTACAGCAGAAGTTATAAGTTACAGCACGTGCGCTAAATAAACATTGTACTGGTGTCAATTAAGCGTCGTACGTGACATATGGTATTACGTAATCGTATTTAAATTCTATTACATCTTCATGATAAAGATATATCCATAAATGGGGTATTTAAATTGTGCGTTCGATAATTCGTGAATTTGGAAAATTAAATGGATTCGTAAGAGGTTAGTGTTTAAAAAAGGTGCACAAAAAGAAAGAAATTCAAGTGAAACTCAGAACTACAAAATCATTAATTTTGAAACAGTGAAGTGCGCGTTTCCAATGTATTTAAAAGCCCTTCCAAATTTAAGTATGTGTTCAAAATTGAATAATTACCAAAATGAAATAGCAACTCGTAAATAGCTGCGATAGATTTATTTCTCAATTTTTAAAAATGTCTTTATTTCTCGATATGTTTTTGTCTTTTATTTTTCGCTAGAGTAAAACATTATATCTGTGTTGAACTTGCATTCTGTCGTATATCGTTTTTGTTGTCTGTTTTATTATTATAATTTATCATATATTATTTATTTTTTGTAATTTTTTAGTTAATCAATTACGATCGATTTGTGTCGAATAATAATGCAATTAATATTATGGAAATAATGAAAATGAATAGTCAAAATGAAAGAAATCTAAATAAACTATCAAATCAAAGTGATTTCTCAAACCAGTAGATTTTCAGTGAATGATATCTGTTTCGACCAAAAATATAGATTCATAATTCAAGTAGAAAACTCTGAAGAGATATCTGAGCAATTTATTCACCCAACTAAAATCAAACGTCGCTTTTTTCAGTATTTCAAATAAAAAAAAATCCCAAAGACGGTCGAAATAGTTTCTAATGACATTTAAGTTTTGTTTTGAGAGATAAAAGTTTGATAATCTATTTCATTAATAGTTGAAATCGACTGATTCATCCAGATAAATTTCAATGAAATAAAGAATGGAGAAAAGAAGGACGCCCCCTCGTTTGCATTGTTATGTCCCTTTGACTGAAGAGTACGCAAGGGAGATAATTACGTGAAATACCTCTATTTACAGAACTTTTATATATGTTTTATAAAAGGAAGGTAATACATATTGCAAATTTTGTTCATCCTGCACAATTACCTCCCATTAAATTCACTCAAAACTCGCTCCACACACTCATTCAATTTCATTCCTACATCAGTCCAAAATCATTCACCTTGTCAATTTCACGATGTTGTTAACTGTAACCTTTCCGATTGATCTTTATGATGATATCTTACACAACATTCCAATTCGGTCAAGTAGGGCCATGTGAATATAAAGTCTTTAAGGCTATTTTTCCCTTGACCTACTTTGGAATGCACCCCTCCCCCCCCCCAAAAAAAAACCCCCTTTATAATGACTAGGAAATAATTGAATAAGTTAAGGAATTTAAACCAAACGTATTACCTATTGAGTGGTAAATATGACATTGTCAATAAGGCTCCTTTCCCATGACATACCGAAAATGCAATCGAAATAAAAAGGGGTTCTTTCTTATGGCCCGACAAACATCGTGAACAATTTTGAGTAAGATTGAGCCCGAATTGTTCTTCAGAAATGGTAAAAATGAAATTGTCAACCAGACTCCTTTCCCATGACGTAAGTCGGAATGCTCCCAAAATCAATATGGATTTTCATATGTACTTCACAAACATCCGGAGCAAGTTTGAGAACGATAGAGCAAAAAATGTGACATCTCTAGTGTTAACAAGATATTTGTCTATAAGTTACCATTTCCATTGACATGAGTCAGATTGTATCATAAATGTGAATGTAGGTAAAAATGCCAGAGGTAAAAATGCCATAGGTAAAAATGTCAGAGGTAAAAATGCCATAGGTAATAATGCCATAGCTAAAATGGTAAAAATGTCATAGGTAATAATGCCATAGGTAAAAATGCCAGAATATATGAAAACTAAATGATAATATAATGACATTAAGAATATCTTTTCTATGAAAATCTAGTAAATTAGCTTAAGTTGCCATAAAGACTTTTGTAAAAAAAATCATTTTTTGTTAATGCATAATTATAAAGAAAAAAAATATGATAATATTTGTCCTATGCAAATGAAATAAATAAAATTAAATGATCTCAATCAGTATAATATTTCATCTGAATTTAAACTTTAAATAAATTGAACAAAAAATATTAGTATACAATTGGTTTATGAAAAACAATTGGAAATAGTTAAGAAAGATGTGCCAGATTTGCCAACACATTACTGAGAAATGTGTGAAATTTCACAATAATGTGTTAAATTTACCTTTAACTGTATCCTGCTTTATTCACATATTATGCATACATGTATGAGAAAAAAAAATAATTGAGCTATATTATATATGTGAATGAAATAATATATAGACATAGTTTATTTCTGTTAATTTTCATTTATTATTTATCTGTTTTTTGTTTGTTTATGTTTGTATATACACAAACATTGTCATTTATATATGAGCGCATAATTTGTATACCCATTTACTTATTTCTATATCAAAGTCTTGAAAAAAATTAGAATGGAATTTAACAGATCTTTTAAAGATTATTGTAACAATTTCTTTTGTACATGAAAATAAAATTATTTTTCTACTGACTTAAGTCTAGAAATGAAATATATAATATACCTCTGGCATTTTTACCTATGGCATTATTACCTATGACATTTTTACCATTTTACCTATGGCATTATTACCTCTGGCATTTTTACTTCTGACATTTTTACCTATGGCATTTTTACCTCTGGCATTTTTACCGCACACCATAAATGTATATGGATCTTCCTTAAGCCTACCTAGACAAACATTCTGAGCAAGTTAGAGGCAAAACTGTGACCTCTAGAGTAAACATAAGATTTTACCTTTTGCCCATTTTCGGACCTTTATTTTTTTATTCGATCCCCGACGGCGGCACTCATTCTTTCCGACTATTTGTCTTTCACCAATGGGTTGATACTCGTAGACCTATGTGAGATAGCAGCTGGGGGCTAGGGAAGGATTTGATGGTAGTACTTGTTAGAGAAATACCAGGAATCCATTGTTAGGTGCCCCGATCCCCGCGATGTAACAGCAAAATATTGAAAGCGGCGTAAAACTCCATTCAATCAATCATTCCGACCCTATATTTGATATCATTTTGACCCCGATTTAAAATCTTTGAAGTATTCTGATGAAGCATGACTCAACGATCATGTCGGTGAAATTTTGTCCTATTCTGAAGAGAACTTTCGAGGTCTAAAGTTTATTCAACCTACTAAGTTCTTCTTAGATTTAGCCTTTTCTTTATCAAAACGTACCGTTGATGACTGATAGACAGTCTAGGTTAGAAACTATGTACAATTCAAGATTATTGCCCTGTTAGGACGGAGACTAAGTAGTGGTTCGTTGAATGTAAGGTTAGGGGAAATCAGCGTTCATTTATGAATACTCAGTTTGATAGATATTAGACATTCTTTAAATCGAAGATTTGCAATCAAACTCGCGTAACTTATGCTTGGACAAGCTGAACTTACGAGGATTTGGTAGCTCAACGATGAAATGTGTATACTTTCGCTTATCACGTTTATCCTTTTGGTTCTTAAAAAACAGTTATTTACACGGTTTTACGACAATGGTCGGCTAACTCCAAATTATTGAAGAGTAAACTAGCCAATTACGTCACGGCACAGCCACGCCCTGCCGATTAATGATAACGCTGAATATTATATTTAACTATGGTATTTGCGTTTATATAGTTACCTACCAGAGATAATAGGCAAATCAATCGCAATGTTCGTTAACTATAGAAGCCGCTATTAAAACGCAGTGGTTGCGCTTCGGTTCATCATTCAAAAGGTACCGTGTTCGATTCCCGACGGTGGCACTCATCTTTTCCGACTATTTGTCTTCCGCAAATGGAATGATAAGTCGTTGACATATGTGGGATAACAGCTGGAGGATAGGAAAGGATACAATGATAGTACTGGTGTGAGAGATACAAGTAACCCATTGTTAGGTGCCCTTGCTGCGCAATTAAACTGAATGATTGTTCAAAGTGGCGAAAACCCCACTAAGACAAAAAAGCAAATCATTTACTACAAACGATTATTACACTTATTAAACTACTTACTTTTACGCAGTTGATTTGTTGTTGTTCCAACTTGTCCGTACTTCAATCTACAGAATGTGTCCAAAGTTCCTTTGTTAAAGGTACTTCGACCTAGTCAAAAGTTCATTTGTAGTTGTTCTTATAATTAATGACATGGTTTCTATATAGCTCCTATGCTAGAGAGACTTTGACTTACTTCAGCCTAGATGACCGTTTAAATGCAACGTTTACCTACGGTGGAAATGAAGTATGTCTGACTACGTAAATAACCGTGAATATGACCATACATTGAAATCGCCACAATCTGTAGGATCGCAAGACAGACATAGCATGGTCACTGAGCAGACAGGTTCGAGTGATGTTTGCATCTAAATCCTTATTGTTTAATCCGACAGTTCCCGTTCTGTCAAATTGTGGAGACCGTACGGAGGCCCCACGGTATACAGTTGACCTACTTGACCGATCTTTCGGTCGCCGCACGAGGACCACACCCGGCATCTCGAGCTGATAGAGGACCACACCTGGCAACTCGAGCTAATAGAGGACCAAACCCGGCAACTCGAGCTAAAAGAGGACCACACCTTGCAACTCGAGCTGATAGAGGACCACACCCGGCAACTCGAGCTGATAGAGGACCACACCCGGCAATTTGAGCTGATATAGGACCATAACCGGCAATTCGAGCTGATAGAGGACAACAGACGGCAACTCTAGCTGAAAGAGGACCACATCCGGCAACTCGATCTAATAGAGGACCATGTCCGGCAACTCGAGCTGATAGAGGACCACACTCGGCAACTCGAGCTGATAGAGGACCACACCCGGCAACTCGAGCTAATAGAGGACCACACCCGGCAACTCGAACTGATAGAGGACCACATCCGGCAACTCGAACTGATAGAGGACCACACCCGACATCTGGAGCTGATAGAGGACCACACCCGGCAATTTGAGCTGATATAGGACCATAACCGGCAATTCGAGCTAATAGAGGACCAAACCCGGCAATTTGAGCTGATATAGGACCATGTCCGGCAACTCGAGTTAATAGAGGACCACACCCGGCATCTCGAGCTGATAGAGGACCACACCCGGCAATTTGAGCTGATATAGGACCATAACCGGCAATTCGAGCTGATAGAGGACCAAACCCGGCTCTTCTAGATCGCTACAGTTAAGAACATCGTGAAATAAACAAGGTGAATGCTTTAAGGGTGGTTTTGGAATAAAATTGAGTGAGTGTGTGGAGCGAGTTTGGAGTGAAATTAAAGGGAGGTAATTCAATATTGCTAATTCTGTTCAAGAGGAACAAAATTAGCTATATTAATTACCTCCCTTCAATAAATTATACTTACTTTTTCTATTTGTGGGTCTTCGTTAACCAATCAGACACTTGAAAGTCCACACCAGCTTAAAAATTGTGGAACATATAGATCGATTTGAATACATGTATTATTGTTGAAAGTCTTGAATGATTTTTTAATGTTTTCTAATGATTTAGGAGCGTTTTTGATCGTTTTGAGTGAGTGTTTGGAATGAATGAATGGAGCGCCGAGTGAATGACTAAGTATGATTTTGATCTGAATGAGTGTCAATTTCACGATGTTTTTAACTGTATACGCGAAATAACCTGGAAACGTCCGAGTAAATTTCTAATAGGTTGGGAAGATTTTAGGCATAACACGAGTCTTGGTCGGAACGATCGAACGGAATTATGAGGGATGGTGGTGGCGTACAGATCAGCAAACGACCTTGTAGAGCCTGGAAGGGTCGGGAAGTGTTTGAATAATACTCGAGTTAGGTGGCCATGATCGAGTGGGCATCGGAACGATGTGCCGGTCGCGATTGCGAAAGGGTCGTGATTATTCGTGTAGGGGTCAGGTCATTCGAAACATCGCTAGGACTTTTCCGTAAACTGGGAAGTACTTCGGACGTAAGTGTTGTAATTTTGGATCACTTTTTAGGTAAATCGGCTTCTGTTGGTACTTGTGTTATTGAATACCCTTAAAGAAAAACACTATTTTACCCGATTGGCTGTGGAGTTCTTTCGGCATTTTATACCGGGGTCGAATGGTATTCGACATCGGCTAACGGTATTAAGCATGTATGCGCATAGACCAAACAAGTTGCTCTCGTTTACTTGTGAATTTGCAGGCAGTTGTCAGCCTCGATTTAGAACAGTACGGCAATTTTTGGTGAGCCTCGCCTTCTCACATTTTTTGAGCATAGACCCAAACATTGCGAATGCTCGGTAGGGTAAAAAACGTTACTGTTGAAAATGGTCGCGACGTTACTAACTAGGCAAACAGAAATGATTTTCACCCCTAAATAAACGTGTTCGGATAACAAGGACAGATATCTACAAATTCTTTAATCAAATGCACTAATTTGACTTGTTATTAACTAGAACCAGTATTGCCAGAGTCATCACGAGATAAAATGCTGTAATAAATTGGGCTATTAGATATACCGCAAACGTTGTAGCACATCAAACTCACTCATTCTGCTCATTCGTATAACGTCAAAACAATGCTCGACGCGTCCTGAGATTCGATATTCACTAACGCATTGTAAATTCGCTTGGTTGCTTTAATCTCTAGAATAGATTACTATAAAAATGCGTCATGCAATGAATAATCTGTTCTCTAGGAAAAACCTCCTAAATTACAGCATTTAATAATTTCAGCTGTCTTATCCAAATCATACAAAACGAACAGTTTTGGACTACACGAAATAAAGATTAAAAGACCAGGATATAAATACATGAAATTCGTCAAAGTGTATTGGCCAAAATCGAGGATATTTACGTAAACAACAACAACAACAAAAAACCCGCAAGCCGGGCGTCAACGACACGTTAATCTACTTATTCATCCATGTATTCTTCCGTTAAAGCCCATTTTACCATTAACATTTGCCTACCACGACTCGAAAACGTACATTTTATGATAAAATGTTTTTGTTAACCGAATATATATGTCAGTATTGATATTCACGCTATTTTTTTTCCATACAGGTCACGTCTGGGTAAATTAATCAAACAACAGTGTGCTTTTTTGTCAACAATATATTACGTTATTTAGTCACATGGGTAAAGTCCATTCCTTAATTTAGAAACAGAAACTTATTTCTCTGTCTTGGTGGTAGATACTTCAGTGCTTCTTTTGTTTCGTTATTTGGTTTACATCTATAAATAAAGAAAAACAAAGTCGATTTAGTTGAGCATTCATTTTCACTAGCTGGTTAGACTCCGAATAATGAACCATCCAATGACGGCAAAAGTCATCAATAAGAATAAAAACACATGATAATTATATTGAAATTCATAAAAAAGTAATATTAATTAAAATAACAATGATAATAATTTCGAAATTTCGAAATTATGATAATAATACACATGAAGGAAGGTTCTTGGCGTCACTTAAAAATGATTTCACCAACAAAAACAAAAAAACAAAACAAACAAAAAAAAACACAAACACACGCACACAAAATAAAATCACGTAGAATTCGGACGGCTGTCATGTGTTTATCCTATAAGTAAACAATATTGAAGACATTATTTTTTATGCTATCATGACACGTTATTATGTGTCTATAGAAAGCATGCAGTCGCATCGTGGCTAAATGGGCGCCAATCGTCGAAATAAGTTCCGAGTGGCTGTTCTATTCCACCCCAGTACAAATCTTTATTGATGTCACATTAGGTAAAGAATGTTGACAAGACAACCTGATCCCAAAAGAAACCCCTCAATTTCGTCTGTATTACGAAAATATTTAAAGACAGTCAAATAAGTGTTGGGGTATTATAATTTACAAGACGCTCAAATTAACTTGGGCGAATTATATTTTATCGATGACGTATTTCATGACGTAGTTTAAAATTATGACGAGTATTGTTTACACAAGTTTACTTTATCCGGACGGGATTGGTGGATTTAAAAAAAGGACTTTACTCGACTGAGGTGTATTTTTTAATACAGGAACTTTTATCTAGTTGTGATCTATGTTCAACTTGTGATAAGTTACCAGGATGACATTGAATTGGTGAATTGAGATTGGCGATCGAAAAAAAAAAATACATGGCATTTGTTTTAATTCTTAAGGTATGTTAACTACCTTTGATATTTTATTTGATTGTAAAATACTGTTTATTATTTCGACATTTGAGGTTTTTAGCCGTTAGCATTCAGGCTTTATTCTACCCTTACCTACGCACCAACTAAAGTTCACTTCATGCGGGAAAAAATGAATCGCTGACCCACTTGAAATCTTTGATTGAAGATAGCGTGGTATACACATATGTTTGTATGTTGATATTGACGAAAACGAATTTAAAAATCGTACTGAATTCTATGATGTTCGAACCCATTAGAATCGTCTTTTTGAGACGATTCTAATGCGCTCCAACAGCATAAGATTCAAGAATAGCCATTTTTTCATTAGAAGTTTCCTCTTTTCTAAGATCTTGCTAACGTTGAAGGGACTTTTTATGATGATCGCTTAATAAAATTGGTCGCTTTATAGACGTGGTCGCTCGAGCAATATCGACTGTAGTATTACGGGTGTTAGACGTTATTACATAATATTTTTCTGAAGCGCTTCTTGTTAATCGAATGTAAATTTTGTCATGCGTATTTAATTTTTAAAAATTGCCATTTAAGTTATTTTCCAAATAAGAAAGAATAAACTTTTTTTCAGCTGGAAGCATTTTTACTATCAATCGGCTTTAATCATTTTCATCTTGCATTGCAGAAAAAAAGCACAGCGCGCAATGTAAAAACGTAAGACGTTAGAAATGATACGTTTTTGAAAAGTATGTCCACACACCCAAATCTAAATATTTCTGATATTTCTAAACGTATCTGTACGAAAGTTTTCCTTGTGATTGTACGAAAAAATAGTATTTCAAAAATGTAGAATGATTTATGATCATCAATTTGATAATAAAATGCGGCAGCGACGCATTTTGAAAACCGGCTATAAAATTCGCGTATGTAAGAAATTGTGTCCACACACATTTTCTTTCTATATTTTGTTGTATATGACGTATTATTATTTTTAACAACATTAACGAAAAAAATAATATTTACAAATTTCACAAAAATTCATTCATTATTTATAAAGATATTGTGAAATCCTTACCATTTTTCTCGCCGATTTTTCGTTAAAATTTTACGTTTTACAACTTTTGAATTTGGAAATAATTCTCTATCAATTGTTTGCTATTTAACTGACGGTCATTTTAGTTCACCTACTTACATGATGTTGCCTCTCGCGCAAATTTTAAGATTCTCAACATTTTTCATGAACTATTTAATGCACTTTAGGGATTTTGATGAAATCTACCCACACAAAATGTGTTACATTTTACTGACGTTATTTTAGAGTTGTGGTGACAAAGAAACTTAATTTAACGGGAATTTGATTTTCCTCAATTCACCTTACAAATATACTGTAAAAGTATGCTTTCTTGTGGTTCATTTGGTATAAAGAATATAAAAAGTGACCGACAGGTTTGGAAAATATGGCAGATGAAACTTAACGGGAAACGTTCAATTTCAAATGTTAAGCATTAACGTGTGCGACGTCTTGGTGATCCAGCCGCCTCGATATGACTGAAATATTTAAAAAGCCTAAATCCCATTCAAACAGTCAAACAAAACAAGCAAACAAACACTTTTAAGGGGCCTAAAGAAGGGTTCGAAATTTTTATGGGTTTAATGATTTTCTCATTGTTAGCGATGAGGAGTAAAGGCTACTTGACCCTTCGGTATATCAGGGACCATCCGGAAATTGCGCAAAGCGTTGACAACACAGACTGAAAAAATCGCAACAATTCGCAGCTGACTAATTGTAAATAGAATTAAGTCTAATTAAGACTGAAGTCTCATTCTAGAATAAATGAATCTGTGCATTAACCTACTGTATTATAATTCTTTTTTTTTTTTCAAAATAGCCATATTTCACGTATTACAGTTAACAACATCGTGAAATTGACAAGGTGAATGATTTTGGAATGATTTAGGAATGAAATTGAATGAGTGTGTGGAGCGAATTTTCAGTGAATTTAATCGGAGGTTATCCTAAATCGCAAATTTTGTTCAGGGTGAACAAAATTTGCAATATGTATAACCTCCCTTTTATAAAACATGTATAAAAGTTTTGTAAATTGCTTTCTTCTTCATCAGGAACAACTCAGACGCTAACAATTTCAATTATGTCAGTGAAATCGCGTTTTTTCATCTATATTCATTTTGAATGTAGCAGTTGATTGTTTACTTTTTAGTCATTTGGAGCGTTTTTGATCGATTTGAGTGAATGTTTAGAAGGAGTGGATGGAGCGCAGATTGAGTGATTTAGAATGGTTTTGATTGAGATGAATGTCGTTCTTACGATGTTACTAACTGTATGGCCATTTTATGATTACATTTTGGGCTGATGATACTTTGATTTAGTAGCTCACTCAACGCTGTATTTATTCATTCCAAACATTTATTCTTTAGAATGAACTATATAACCTCTGGAAATAAATCTTACGGTGAAATAACTGTTTCTAACCGGTTGATTGGACATTAGGGCTTAACATCAAGCCATTTGTTGACACCATTTTACATATTCGACCCTGGGAAGCGCTAGTTTATATTTTTCACATTCTCATTTATATTTGATGGGTTTTTAATCTAAAACGACAATAAAATAAATGATTCATGTATGTAGATTAAAATGGTTTTGATATAAAATTTCCTTTTTTGAAAAGTGTTTAGTCTGAAGCAATATGCTTTCATGAACAATTTATTATCATTAAAAAAATAAAAAAAAAAAATGGTTGAACTCCATGCTAGACTACCGGGGCTCATGGTACCGAGTACCTTGGCGGAAACTTTAGACAACACATCTTAGATTTATTAGGGTATTTTTTTTCTTGTATCTATACAAATATCCGTGTGATAACATCCCGTATGGTATTTTTTATGATATCACATAGTTATTTTAAGAACAATGATACAATTCGGTTATTTTTAGAAACTTGCATTTACCTTAGAAAAATCGATTAAAACAAGACAAATAGAGGAGGATATAAGATTAATATTAACCCTTTGCTGTTTAAACCCTGCTTTTTACGTGCCTGTGATTTTATGATTGAGAAAACATTGTGAAAAAAGAAGAAATTGCTTCTGACAAGCAATTTCTTCTTTTCCCACACTATTTTCTACCCCACTGAATGGTTATTTTTCAAATTAAATCCACTTTTAATTTTCGTCTGCAAAACCTTTGAATTTGGACAAGTCCAAAATTTAGTAAAACAGGAAAGGGTTAAACGTACTTAGTGTACTGTACGAAAAAAAAAAATCATACAATACACTAAGTATGTATATATTTAATACGTACTTAGTGTTTTGTATGAGAAAAAATATCTAACGAGGTTGGGAGAATTGATCATTGTCGAGGCCCCACAACCGAGTTAGATATTTTTTCATACAATACACTAAGTGAGTATATTACTTATCTTATAACCTCTATTTGCCTTGTTTTTATCTATGTTTCTAAATGAAATGCAAGTTTCTAAAAATAAACGCATTAAATCATTGTTCTAAAAATAAC
This sequence comes from Fragum whitleyi, assembly GCA_948146395.1. NCBI lineage: Eukaryota > Metazoa > Mollusca > Bivalvia > Cardiida > Cardiidae > Fragum > Fragum whitleyi. Next base: position 47,193,179 of record OX411556.1, read on the forward strand.
TATGTGATAAAATAAAAAATATCATGCGGGATGTTATCATATGGATATTTGTATAGTTATAAAATAAAATATATAAACCTGCAGTGTAACATGCCCGTCGTTGGCCAACATGTTCCTCGGGTACCGTCGTTCTGTTTACACGGTCCATAACAAACAAAGATCATGGTACAAGCTGGGTGTGCATCACAAGGATAGATGCCCGACGTAAGAATGATGTAAACAACAAAACATAAGGTAAATGCGGTACTATAGCGTGGAAATTCCATGCCTAAAAATAAATACAGGAAATTAGTTGTGCCATGAGTGAAATATATAGCTTTAATCATTGAGTATTGATCGATCTTACTCGAAAAACCTAGAATCATTTTATCTCTTTTATGCAAAAGAAAAAAATATTTAGACTAAATATGACAATGTTGGACAATCTTCCCTAAGGCGAGTCATTTTGCACGTGTTTGCTATGCAATGTCACGGCGATTTCTGTTATTTGACTCTGTTTAGAAACGTGTACAGTTAAATTGACAAGGTGAATGTTTTTGGAATGCTTTTGGAGTAAGATTGAAATGCTGGAGCGATTTTTGAGGGAAGTTACAGAGAGGTAACCCAATGCCGCTTATTTTGTTCCCTTTAATAAAATATGCATACAAATTCTTTAGATAGCTTCATATTTTCTTATGAACCTAATAGACGCTTACAATTTGAATTATGTCAGTGAAATCGCGAAATCTTTATCCAATTTTATTTTGAATGATGTTGTTGATTCTATATCTTTCAATGGGTCTGAGCGTTTTTGAATGGTTTGAGTGAGTGCTTGGAATGAATGAATGGATCGCTGAGAGAGCGATTTAGAATGGTTTTGATTGAGATGATTATCAATTCCAAATGTAACTAACTATAATATATAAAAGGGTAAAATGAACGATAGCTGGGTATATTGGAAGCGCGTCGGACTGTCAATGTAGAGCTCCCGGGATCAATCCTCGACGGCGGCACTCATTCTTTCCGACTTTTTGTCTCTCACCAATGGATTGATAATCGTAGACCTATGTGAGATAGCAGCTGGAGGCTAGGAAAGGATGTGGTGGTTGTACTGGTGAGAGAAATACCAGGAAACCATCGTTAGGTGCTCCAGCCTCCGCGATATAACTGAAAAAATGTTAAAAGCGGCGTAAAACTCCATTCAATCAATCTTCACCTATATTGAAGCAATACAGTTAGTTACATGTACATTGTGAAATCGAGTCACATTCCGATCAAAAGCATTCAAAGTCGCTCACACAATGATTAATTAATTCATTCATTAATTCGTTAATCAATTCATTCATTCATTCAGCAATTCATTCATTCATTCAGCAATTCATTCATTCATTCAGCAATTAATTAATTAATTAATTTATTAATTAATTTATTAATTAATTCATTCATTCATTCTAAACACTCACTCAAACCACTAAAATTGTTCAAAAATCACTAAAAACACTATACCAACAACTGAATTCAATAGAAAAAAATGCTGGATAAAAAATGATTTTATTGATTTCGGAGGCGTCCGATTGATTCACAAAGACATAAAGGCTTTTTTATAGAACATGTATTCATTTTCAAAGTGAGGTATTAAATATCGCTTATTTTGCTCATCTTGAAAAGAATAAGCGATATTGGATAGCCTCCCTAAATTTTCATTCAAACTCACCCGTTTCGTTCATTCAGTTCCATTACAAAAACATTCCAATATAAAACAGCCTGTCAATTTCACGATGTTATTAACTTTAGAATGTGACCCGTCACGCAAAAAGTACATTGAATAATTTTGGAAGAAGAAGTACAATGGTTCTAAAGGAGATAAGCCACAGGCCGCGTTACAAAAAATGTTATTCTGAAAGGAAGAGGAACCATTCAAGATAAATGTTTTACGGTAGTGGAACCGTAATAGTTCCGCAACATTTCCTCACTCATGATCTTTCACAATGTTAACCGAGGTTTCCTAATGAAAATCATTAGGGAAACCTCGGTAAATACTGTTTAAGTTTTTTTTTTACTTCTGAAACATTGTGGAACCAATACGGTTCCGCTACCGTAATGACGAAAGTCTCGACCCTTGCCAGCCTGTGCAATATGACTAGGAAAGACACTTTTTTGCACTTTCAAGGCGGTGCCACTATTCTTAAAGCATAACAAATGACTAAATATTTCCCCTTGTATTCAACCAAAATATAAAAGATATCGCCTTTAGCTTTTCAACGTCGAGTCGATTTCAAAATTTGTAATTTTGGGTTATTTACCTGAACGAATGTCTAAAACAATTTCCCTTTTCACTTTTTAATATTCTCTCTCATATTTTGTAATTTTTTTTCTCTGCCCTAACCTGTTCCTCGACGATTAAGCGTTTCCTTCTCATAACCTTCGTGAAGGTCATGCATAAGTAATATAGTACTTGATCTTTACGACAATTACAATATTTCAAGGTTAATCAGCAGCTTGAAAAAGGCCATGGACAGTTAAGAACATCGTGAAATCGACAAGAAGAATGATTTTGGAACGATTTTGTAACGAAATTGATTGAATGTGCGGAGCGAGTTTTGAGTGAAATTGAAGGAAGGTAAACCAATATCGCTAATTTTGTTCAAGATGATCAAAATTAGTGATATTGATTACTTCCCTTTAATAAAATTAACATACAGATTTCAATGAATATATTTCAATGTCCTCACGGACGCATCAAAATTAAAATTATACTAGTGAAATCGTGGATTTTAATAACGATTTTTAATTTGAATGTAGTTGTTGATATTATCATTTTTAGTGATTTTAGAGCGTTTTGGAATGTTTTGTATGAGTGTTTGGAATGAATGAATGGAGCGCTGAGTGAGCATTTTTGAATGTTTTTGATGGAGATAAATGTCAATTTCTCGATGTTTTCAGGTGTAATTTGATGAATAAAAAATATACACGTGCCTTGTAAGGTCTAGGACGTGCAAAAATATTGATAATGGTTATTAAGTTAAGAACATCGTGTACTTTACCCTCACTCTGATCCTTAACATTCTTACGGTTAAAACCATTGTGAAATTGACTAGATGAATGATTTGGAACGATAACGGAATGAAATTAAATGAGTGTAAGGAGCGAGTTTTGGGTGAAATTCAAGGGATGTAAACCATGATGAACAAAATTAGCTTTATTTGTTACCCCATGTGGCAAAAAAAAAACACAAAAAAACAAAAAAAAAAACGCAATTTTCTATAAGTGTGTCTTCATGGTACAATCAGACACTTTAAACTCCACACCAGCAAAAAAAATCCTTAAATAACGGATCGATTTGAATAAAAGTTGATCGTCTTTAAAAGCCGCTTTCGAAATGTTTTCTAAACATTTTGGAACGTTTTTGATCGATTTGAGTGAGTGTTTGTAATGAAAGAATGGAGCACTGAAAGAGTGATTTAGAATAATGTAGTCTGGAATAAGTGTCAATTTTACGATGTTTTTAACTGTAACTACTCATTTAAAGCAAAACCGAATTTCCTTTGTTTGAGACTCGCTTAAACCAGGCTTCCATTTGAGGGATGATCGCTCATCCATATGCACAGTGGGGTAACATTTAGTAAGAAGTTTGCAAGCGTTTTCTTTTTGAGTGCATGACATTCCTACGTGCAGAATGACAAACAACTTACAATAATTTAAAAATAGTTATACGTCTTTCATGTTCATCTTCATGTGTAAGAACATGTCAAAAGGTTTTTAGAGTTCAAGGGTTTTTGTTATAATGTTGCTGGAATTGTCTTGCGATAAATTCATTTTTTTTTAAATTTTCATTTATTTACATTCAAATTCTTTAGAAAATTATTCGCTCTGTCATTTGATTAGTTGTAGGGAGCAGTCAACTATATTTTCAATGCAAATAATTTTAGTGTGAAATCAAATTAGTATGACGAGTAGGTTATGAATAACAAGAAAGAAACAGTTCCTGGATATTTTGCAAAAATCATTAATCCGCCAATCACCATCACGGGTAAATTGAAATTAAACTAAGATTTAAGTGAGTTTTGAGTGGAATTAAACGAAGGTAATCAAATATTGCAAATTTTGCTCAGGATGAACAAAATAAGCGATAATTATTACCTTCCTTACATAAAATATGCAAGTTCTACAGATAGCTTCCTAGTTATTCAAGCAAAAATACGCCGCTTATAATTTCAAATATTTCAGAAAATTGCGATTTTTCACGCTTTATTCATTTTGAATGTAGATAGTTGTTGATCGCATCTTTTAAAGTGATATAGAAAGCCTTTTAATGATATTTTACGTGAGTGTTACGTGAATAAAGCGCTAAGTGAACGATTATGAATGGTTTTGATTAAAATGAATGTCAAATTCTTGATGTAACTACCTGTATTATTATGACTCAATATTACCATATTGAACTTTAGATGTGTGTCAACAGTCTAATATTAGTTACTTTTTATGAAACGTGCTTAACAGCGAGGCGAGTAATAGAAAAGTCCATACCCCTCTCAAAAATTTCCACGTGAACAATATGAAAATTGAATTAAAAGAATCTGAAGTAAAATTTTTTAAAAAGTATAACCAACCTCAACATCCTAAAAATTTCAGTCCCTAGCTTTTTAAATCGAAGGAGATATGACCATAAATATGTGGTATCGTGGTATCGTACCGACGCGATCGGGTATTAGGGACTGAACAGAAATACTTAAGGTCCAAGAGGGGCAAGTATCGCTCAGCCGGAATTGCCCCCAACGAAACTAGTAGAAACCAGCCCTACGTTCAGGAACACAAAACGGTTTCACACTGTTTTCCAATTGTACCCCGCTTTGCACGTGCATCCGAGTGCAAAGCGGTATAAAATTGGAAAATTGTTTGCACCGTCTGGTTCTCCTAAACGAAGGGCTTCATTTGCCTTAAGTAAAATTTACTAATAATTGACTGACTCGAAGCAAACCAATCATCTTAACTGAAATTATAAAAACACGTGTTGAGCCTGTCTGTACAGCGGTATCGGGCGTAGTAATCAATACCTTGGGAATTTGTTGTTTTTGGCGGACTCAGCGCTAAATAGTGACATATAGTTCGACATTTTTCCTTTGACGTGAGTTCGGAATGTGGCTTACGATCTCTATAGGTAAATGGAACCCTTGCTTTCCCTAAAAAGCATTGCTAAAAGTTTTAAAAATTGGAGTGAGTGCCTTCAAATGTCACCTCGCCTCTTTATAAACCAAGCCTTCAGCACTTTTAGCGCTTTGATTTTTCCTACCTCTCGCTGCTCTCCTCTATAGGTCTACGATTATCAACCCATTGGTGGAAGAAACATAGTCGGAATGGAGGAGTGCTGCCGTCGTGAATCAAATCCGGGACCCATTGAATAATAGTTCGAAGCGCTACCACTGTGCTATGACGGCGGCTAAATGATATTAAAGACGGGTAATACGATATCACTTATTTCGTTCGAGACGTACAATATTGGCGATACTTATTACCGTCCTTTCATCAAATAATCATCTTCTGTCAGTAGATATCCTTGTATCAATTAACAAATCTGGGTACATTAAGAATAAAAATATGTAGTAAAGAAATGAGCCGAAGCCCACCGTTGAAAAGATTTGATCGAGATGACTGATGCAATCGGAAACCATCGGCAATTCTACGGAAAAGACACCGGGAATAACACCGACGCAGCCATAAAAAAAACTATCGTTTTGCACTTGGTTTTACATGACGTCATACACATCAAGCTGAATTTGAGAAAAAATATCAACGAAAGATAAATACACGGTATAATATTATTTGATAACAAATCGCAATGTTTTACTGGAATCAAATACAAAAATATTTAAGCATAGCCTACAAGAGGGACGATTGAAAAATTAGTATAATAATGTGGCATTTAAGCCTATCGTATATTTGTCTTATGGAGCTCATCAACTCGACTAGAATCTGTACGCGCAAGAGCCTGTTGTGGGCATTTGTCAACTTACTATAACCCCATACTACAAACCAAGCTGTAAAATGTCATACAGTTTCAATGGAATATTGGCACATGTTACGACTATTATATACTTTGCTATTTAATTTTGTAAAATAGAAAGCAACATAATTATTTGTCATGTCACAAGGCTGTACAAAGGCTATAGGATACATACACTCTGCAAATGCATCACACAATCTCCACAGAGAGCTTGCATTGTTACAATACAATGTGTGTCTTGTATATATTGAACACTTCAACGTAGACGTTATGTCTAAACTAGATCTAGATAATTAATCTTAATGTGGACTGTGTGGTGCCATTGTCAATGCTGTGCAATCGTAGGAAGGGCACATAAGGTAGAATATAATGTGTTAAAGGCCACTTTTCACGATAACTAACTGGTAAGTGCTAGAAGTCTTATGAATAATCTAGTAAGTGGTGACAATTCTATGCCACCACGAGAAAATGTCAATTATTTTATAGTAATTGCACAACTTAAGCATGTCACATAACGAAAACATCAATTTTCCTTTCAATGAGACCTTAACCATTGTGATTGTGAGTCAATCTGCAAGCACACTAGCGCCTCAGCTGAAGATACATATGAGCCTGTGCGTGTTATTTCAAATAATTTCACATTTACGTAAGGGGGAAACATTGAGTATCCTAGAAAGCGATTTAGTCAAAATAACCGATTGCATAACTGTTTTAAGATATTTTGAGACCTCATCTATCTGAAGAGCGCATAGTGAAGATTATGGTCAGACTGGGCAGATGAACAGACTGGCCAGAGTCTTTGGTTTGCGCATATTTGAAGTTGTTGGAAATATCAAGCACAGCCTTATATGGTTTGAACATTTTTTCAAACAAGAAATTTATTAGGTAAAAGACTAACAGGGCCTAGACGCCCACAACCGCTAGCTTTAGAGCTGGGCCCTTAACGTTTGGTAAAATGCTCATACGCATAATGTTTAATATTGCATGTTTGGCAGTCTGGGTCAATTAGTTTATATCATCAGTCATTTCTCCTGAGTAACGCATTCCAGATTAATAATAGAAAAAAAAGTTGATTATTAGAAGAAAATTTTGGTAGGGCACAGGCTGTTTTATTATTACAATACAATACAAATTCTTTTTTTTTTCACTCTTGGTAAATTATAGTACGACATAAGAAAAGTATGCCTTCATAAGCTTTAACAATATTCAATTTTTTATAATATATTATTCAGGACACATGCTTACTTAAACCTTTATGTGGAATGTTTCGTTGAATTTGAAAGTATGGTCGTTAGGCAGTCAGTAGTTGTAGATGACAGATTTCTTTTTCGGAAAAATCCAGAGTCGAATGTTTTTAATCCAGTTTGGGACTCAGGACAGTGCAATGACAGGTGCCTTAGCCCAGATCTCCTCCTGTATTATGCCACCATTGAACAGTCCAAGCCTTGCATAGTAATTGGTTTCACATGCAAAAGAGACGACATGATGAGTTACAGAGACTTCTTAGAAAGGTCATTTACTGTTTTGTCAGATTGAATAAAGAGAATAAGTTTCAACACTTGTAGATAAAATAGGAAGCCTAAAGGAATCTACCATTGTATCTTAACTGCGACAGCGTTATTTGTCAATCTAATAAATAAAATAGATTTCTATTGAATTGTCAAAATTTAATGGAGATATTTGCAAATTTTAATATGCAATAGTAATTGTATTATCCACGGAAGACTCAAAACAAAACGAATGCTATAATCTGCACTAAATGATCTGATTTATGTATTTCCTTTGTTTTATTCCTTCATATTGTTTTTATCACAACCTAGAACATAGTTAAACAATAGTTGAAGTATTTATAGATATGATTTTCAGTTGATATAGAATGTCACATTGGTATTACTAAATCATATAACTGATGCTGTTTGTTTGCCTGTTTGCATTGCCTCTTTTTATTTGATTTTACTATTACCAATAAAACCCTGCCTTTGCATCCCTATCTAATGTTGCTAAAAGAATAAGGAGAATGAAAAAATAAAGAAATAAAACATTGAAAATACACTTTTGAAAGCACAAGTAGCTACTCAATTTTATATAATATATTAGATATCTTTCTCTATGCACCGTCTTTAAAATCGGTATCTACTTCCAATTTGAAGTTTTGAAAAAATTGAAACGTGTACATAAGAAATACTACAATTAATAACTGTAAATTTTAAGGATTCCAGGGTACCGTATTTAAGAAACATCACAGTTCTTAAAGAAGATGGTGGATATTTATAAGAGGATCAAAGTTTTCCGAAATTATTGCAAAAATGGTTTATTTTGACGTCAGAAGAGGGGCATTCGGGTTACATATGGCATGGGGCTCTAATACAATTTTTACGGCATATGTCAATGCTTATGCCATAAACAAATATATTTACATTGCAAATTCATTCCGTAATCTTTCACCTTGTCAATTTCAATATGTTCTGATCTGTAGATTCTTTTTCATTTTTACACTGCAAATTTAGTAAAACTACCAAAGGTACCCTGCTTACGTTTATTTAATTGTGTATAATTTCTTCTAAGAGGGGCAAATTGTGCCATTGAAGTCATTTCGTTTTCAGACAATCGTGTAAACAATGGCGAGCTCTAAAATGATTCAGGCTAATGATATCACGTTTGACCTTGTCTTTCCATTAGACATAGCGATATAGATACGTGATAGTTAAACATTATTTTCGTTTATAAAAAAATCATCTTTTCACATATATCTTCGCCACTCTTAAAAATATAGCTTGTGTTGATCCCTCAGCGAAACATAAACGATCCAACACCGAAATAATTAAAAAAATCTCTTTTTGGGATACATTTATCTTAAAATTTTTGTCCAACAATATGAACAAGTGACAAATACCATTCGTCGGCTATCCCCTTTCAATTGATTGATTGAATGGAGTTTAACGCCGCTTTCAACATTATTCCAGTTTTATCGCGGTGGCTGGAGCACCTAACAATGGCTTCCTGGTATTTCTCTCACCTGTACTACCATTACAACCTTTCCTAGCCACCGACTGCTATCTCACATAGGTTAACGATTATCTACCCATTGGCGAGAGACATACATCGGAAAGGATATTTGCCGCCACCGGGGATCAAACCCACGACTTCCAGATTGGAAGCCTTATGCATAACCAACTGCGCTATGGTGGCGGCTCTATCCCCTTTCGAAGAGAATCCTATAACAAGACCCACGAGTCAGGTCATTGCGTACTAGTGTGCAAACTATCCGGGTTATTTATGGTACACTACACTATTTTATAGACAATATAATCTAAAAAGATGAACGTCGTTCCTGGGTTTCTTAATTAAATCATTCTTCGTTATTATTAAACTGGCAGGGCGTGGCTTGGCCGTGACTTACTTTGGTGGATTTACTTTTTTACTTTTTTGTGTTCGTACAAAAGTTAGTCCACAATGTTCGTTAACGCCTGCATATAATTGTACCCTTAACCCAAAAAGGGTTTATGTCCTTAGAGAAAGTGAGCACTATTCATCGTTCGTTTACCAAAGCGTATTAACTTCAGCTTGGACAAGCTAAAGTTACGAGGGTTTGGTAACCAACCTACGATTTAAGGTTTCAAGTTATTTATGCTGACTATCTATAGAAATAATTAATTATAAAAAAAAGATTATTTACCTTAACTTTAAGTGCAATGATCCGTTATTTAGGCACCGCTCTGCCATGACAATAATCATGTATTATACGATATATTTGTTTGTTTCTAAAAATAACGGTTATTAAACGTTGACCGATGACTTCCTTTGCTCAACTACTGTTAAGAATATCATGTTCGCCTCCATCAAAAACATTCTGAATCACTCGTTCATTGCTCCTTTCATATATTCCAAGCAATCATTCTAACAATCAAAAAACGGTCCAAAATCTCTAAAACAATGAATTCAACAATTTCATTCAAAATAAAAATCGCTAGAAAAAAGTCCATGAATTCGCTGACATATTCTAATTTGTTAGCGCCTAATTCGTTTGTGATGACATGGGTAGCTATTATAGAACTTATATATTGTGCTAAAGGGGTAATAAATATCGCTTATCTTGAACAAAATTAGCGACGTTGTTTTACCACCATTCAATTAAAAACTCACTTAATATAATATCGCTCCAAAATCATTTCACAATCATTCAACTTTTTAATTTCACCATGTTATTAACTATACACTGGAAAATTATCATCCTCTTTTCCCAATACATTCCGTATGATGTCAGTATTTTAAGGCAATAAAATCTATGGTTTGACATGTAATAGAATTTATTTAAGTCATGCCTGGCTTAAAAATGTTTTAATTGAATTATAAAAGATGTGTTTGTTTCTTTTTACAATGTTTGTTAAACGTTGACCGATGTCTCCCTTTGATCTATTAGAAGAGTCTTTAAGTCCGCTCCGCGGAGGTATCTCAGGCGTTGATCCAACGTTGATTTCTCTTCACACCTGTAAAGGAATTCGAGATGTATTATTATATAATTTTATGACACATATTTTTTCAACCAAACCGTTTCAAGATGTTGACTATAATTATAATGCTTAATTTATTTACCATTTACATAAGTGAACAGGAACACCTTGGGATAATTAAAAGATCACTGTTCTCGATCGGAAAATTGACATTTTTTTATTGGAATGATTGCACTACCCTAATATTTTTCGGGATTTTTTTATTTCTTTTACCCTGAAAAAATGTTGAAAGCGTCGATAAACTCAATCAATCAATCAATCGATCGATCGACCAATCAATCAATCAATCAATCACTCAATCGATCGACCAACCGACCGACCGACCGACCGACCGACCGACCGACCGACCGACCAACCAACCAACCAACCAACCAACCAACCAACCAACCACCCACCAACCAATCAATCAATCAATCAATCAATCAATCAATCAATCAATCAATCAATCAATCAATCAATCAATCAATCAATCATATCGCACCTGTCTTTATGTGAAGTCACAAGCATAATTGACATGTATGGAATTTATGTTATTGTCCGCAGTGAAGTCTTATTTCACGACCCGTATTCATCATGTTGCAGGGTATTTTTTATTGAAGACAGGCTTGCCTGTCTTTCAATATAGGGATCAGCGCCATCGGATTTTGCTAACATACTCATACATATGTCATTACGCTAAAAAAGTAGGCCCATTCATAAAAAAACGCGGCAAAAATTATCAATTGTGCAGTAATATACCGTGAGATTTTGGTGTTGACCTAAATTCTGGCCGGGACCTCAGGGGAGTGAACACGTGATCTATGCAGAAAGCGCCTGCAGAACCGTGTTTTGCATTCCTAAGTGGTGCTGTTGTAGGGCGTTTTCGGCTGGAATCTTTTGCATTTGCTCCAAGTATTCAATTGCATCTTACAACAGTTCCCCATTTTAGAATCGCTATTTCTCGTTAAATTGTGCGATTGCGTGTTCTTAAGGTTGCTTTTTAGACGAATGCGTGAGATTTGCCGAGAGGTGTTCCGAATGGCCTGTACATTTGTACCACACATGCGCGATCTCGGTTTTGAGTTTCCGCTTTTGTTTTCGACAATTTTCTGACAATAACTAAAACTGTTTTTGAAACTGGAATGTATTTATTTGTAACAATCTGAAATGGACTTTTAAAGAATTCTAATCGAGATGATAAATGCTGTAGCTCGGGAGTTCATTTAACAATCTGTCATTTTGACAGTTTTGTCAAAATTGATAGTTCGACGGATAGTTCAATCCGAATCTTGATCTAGAAAAGCATTCGCGTGGAAAAGGCCTGAAAGGTTGGTTGTCTTAACAGATTATTGTATTATGTTGTAGTTGAAATAATTTTCCACTAAGTAAGACCATATGCAACACGAATAAACTGAATGGAGACAGAAATATCTCAATGGATACTGATTAGAATAGGATGTTTCACTCCTGGAAGGAAGTTAAAGTTTTCATTAAAACAACAATTTTTAAGCTACAGCTATTGCACGGGAAAATACTTCTTCTTGGTATTGACTTTGACTAGTAAAAGTATAAGAATATTGATATTACTTTCATTGCTTCTTTTATGTAGAGATATTGAGTCAAATCCTTGACCAGATAATAAAGGTAAAAGAAATTTGAACAAATTCAGGGCAATATTCATCGGGGAAATGAAATCTTCAGCTCTTCATCAAGGGGTAAGCAATGTGTGTCATCTGGATTAACATTTTTATGTAAGATTTTTACACTTCCACTTAATGAGTTTGCCTGGAAAAAACCGCCTTGGAACATACTTTGATTGCTGGGGATAATCTATACAATTTTATAAAAAAGGGTTGCAATTATTTATATGAGTTTTTAGAATTCAGGAATTGCCACCATATATCTGTTGGTTAATGAATGTTTTGCATTTAGGATATTGAAAACTTACACTGGGCGATATATAGCGATTTTGAAGGCAGTTATCCTCTTTTTAAGCTTGAACTGGCTAGAGGGATAGGTTTATCTGGAACTAATGAGTCTTCAAAGTATAGCATATTCATTTGTAATGGAAGTGCAGTTTCCATATGTAACCATCAAGGATTGTTTAACATTTTTGATTCCTACTCAAGAGATCTTCTCAAAACGCCACAATTTTCACTCCAATTGTTAATATTCAGTCCTGTCTTCAGTTCAGGCCTTTGATTATCATTGTGTGGGGGCTTTTTTAATCATACTGCAGGGTAAACATTTTATCATGCGGATAGGAATTTTGGTGGGCGTTTTCGCTGAGCTTCATTAGTGTAACAACGTGGGAACAATCCGATCGGATGTTAATAGCTTATTTTAAAAAGAGTGTCTTCAATTTACCCCTTTTCAGGACGCGTATATGTCAGACATCTGTGCATTTTGAAATTGGCATTATACAAGAATTTTATGAAGTTTGTAGATGATTCAAGGTCGCTTTTCAAATACATAAATCGTTACTAAAGCTTAACCTCGCGTACCAAACTTTTGGACAAGAATATTATTTTACAAGTCGGTAGTTTGCCTTTTGTGTTTTCCCGTGGTGTAAGGGAGATAATATCTACATATAAAAAGATGAACTGGTAACCCGGTGTTAGGGAGGCAATATGTAGCAAATAAACTTTCCTGCGATCTAATTTGATGATGGAATCTGCGGGTAGCGTGGGGCAAATAGAAGTAGACGAAATATTTGCATCTTGCTATACCCTCAGATCTTTCACAATCTTTGGTAATTTAATAAACAGAGGTGAGTTCGTAAGAGAAGATGAAAAACCCCATTGGGTAAGATTTTCAACGTAATTTGGATCGATTTTCGATTTGTTGAGTCTGTTATGCATGTATGAATGTCAATTGTTTAATGGTTTTTCCCATGGCTATTTTTAGGATAAGTCTGGGAAATATCCGATCCCTTGACACCGTTAGGTAAACATGTATGCAGAATATTTTAGATCTTTCTAGAAAGGACTTTGTGAAAGTGATTCAAACTCTAGAGTCTCCTAATATTTTTACGCTATTTAAGATTGTTCTATGATATTATATGAAGGGATTCCTACAGCATTCTTGGTTCACTTGGTTTAGACTAATGATATCATTTAATAGTTCTGTATTAAACTTAAAGGGGATTTCTCGTTATATTAAAAGTGTGTTTTAAAGTATGTTTAATTTAAAATTCGGATATTGCTAGACTTGTTATTTGTGGACCAGGAACTTGGTTCATACGGACCTAAATTAAAAACTTTAGGATTGGACATTCAAGGTATTGTAATTTGTTTTTGTGTTAATTTTCATTTTTTAGTTCAATATTTTGTTGATGAGGACATTTTTATGAAAAGGCCCTGTCTCTAATTGTTGATGTTCCATCAGTTGTATGCTCAAGAGAGCTTGAACTGTTAAAACTTCAACAAAGATAGAAAGAATTGGGAATAGAAAGAGAGAGAGAAGAGAGAAAATTTCAGGAAAGCAATTAGGGATTGAAGAAAAGGAAAGAGAAAGGCAATCTCAAAGGGAAACGATAGAAATTGAAAGAGAAAGAGCAGAGAGAGATTTTGAAGATAAAGAAATAGAAAGGCAATTTCAAAGGGAAAAGGAAGGGCGAGAAAGAGAAGAGAGAGAAATAAAGAGAGAGAGAGAAAGAGAAGAAAGAGTATTTCAATTGCGATTGAAAGAATTAGAAATTCAAGATAGAGCAAATCAGCCTAGATATACATATAACGACCATTTTGATGTAACAAAACATTTTAGGCTTGTTCCTCCATTTCAAGGAAATGAAGTTGATACATTTTTCGAACATTATGAAAAAGTTGCAGATAACTTGGAATGGCCAAAGGAGCACTGGAACTTACTTCTTCAAAGTGTCTTGGTAGGAAAAGCTCGCAATATTTATTCGCAACTTAGAAAAGAACAAAGTAATGATTATGATACTGTAAAAGAACTCATCCTCAAAGGTTATGAACTGGTTCCAGAAGCATACAGACAACAATTTAGAAGTTGTAGAAAAGAATCTGGCCAGAATCACGTTGAATTTGCAAGAAACGAAGAAAAAATATTTGACAGGTGGTGCTATTCTAAGAAAATAGACCAACATTATGATTATCTTAGACAACTTATATTAATTGAACAATTCAAAAATTGCATTCAATCTGACATTAAGTCACATTTAGATGAAAAGAATGTTGAAACTATACATGAAGCAGCTCGTTTAGCTGATGATTACTAACTTACACACAACAACTCTTTCGTAAATAAAACAAAACCTGCAGATTTTTGAACCGTTCATGTTGGATGGTTTTGTATCACTTTATATGTGCCAACCTGCCCCTATTAAAATTTTAAGAGACACAGGAGCTACTCAATCTCTTATCTTAGCAGATGTTCTGCCTTTTTTAGAAGACTTCGTCTGGTACCAGTGTCCTTATTCAGGGTGTAGAGTGTGGTGGTATTAATGTACCTCTTCATTAGGTTAATTTGTCCTCAGATTTGATTACTGGTTCTGTGGTTGTTGGTGTTAAACATTCTTTACCATTTAAAGGTGTACATTTATTGCTAGGCAATGACATAGCTGGAGATAAGGTTGTTGTTAATCCTCTTGAAACTAACACACCTAATGTAGGTCAAACAGATTATCCTATTTTGCAGGAAATACCTGATTTGTACCTTCATGTGCAGTAACTCGGTGTATGGCTAAAAAAGCTTCCTTGAAAAATTCAAATGATATTGATTTAACGGATACTTTTGTTTGTCAATATTTTAATGACGAGATTAAAAAGTCTTTTAATCTTAGTCTACCTGAAACTCAGACAGACTCGGCAAATTTTTGTCAGTCATCTCCAAGGTCCAATGACCAAGGTCATGAAACGCATTCAAAGTCACGGCTAATCCAGGAGCAGGAAAATGATCCTGAAATTTCAAAGTTAATTGATAGGGCATTACCCGAAAAAGAAATGTTTCAGAATCCAGTTTGTTACTATAAAAAGAATGGTATTCTGATGAGAAATGGCGACCATTGGATGTCCCAGCTGATGATGATTGGGCTGTTCATCACTTAATTGTTTTTCCAAAGGCATATCGCCATGAAATACTTAGTATAGCCCATGAAAGTCCAATGTCTGGTTATTTAGGTTTAAACGAGACTTATCACAAGATTATGACTCATTTCTTTTGGTCTGGACTTAAATCGGATGTTTCCAAATGTTGTAAAAGTTGCCGCACTTGTCTAATGGTAGGGAAACCTAACCAAGTTATTCCAAAAGCAAGGTGGCAACCCATTCCAGCTTTTGAAGAACCTTTCAGTCGAATAATAATAGACTGCGTTGGTCCTTTACTAAAAACTAAGTCAGGTTCTGAATATTTGTTGACAATTATGTGTGCTTCTACTCGCTTTTCAGAAGCAATTCCTTTAGGAAACATTAAGGCAAAGTCAATTATTAAGGCACTTGTCAAATTCTTTACTTTTGTTTGCCTTCCAAAATCAGTTCAGTCTGATCAAGGAACAAACTTCATGTCAGGCATATTCCAGCAGGTTATGCATGAATTAGGTATCGGGCAATGTCGGTCATTTGCTTGTCACCCTCAAAGTCAAGGTGCTTTAGAAATATTTCATCAGACCCTGAAGAATATGATGAGGTCATATTGTTTTGATATTGAGAAAAATTGGGATGAAGGTATTCATTTGCTATTGTTTGCAGTCAGAGAATCTGTTCGGGAACCTCTTGGCTTTAGCCCCTTTGACGTAGTTTTTGGTCATTCTGTTCGTGGGTCATTAACACTCTTAAAAGAGAAATTTCTTGCTGTTGATGAAACACCCTTGAACTTGTTACAGTATGTTTCTGACTTTAGAAAATAAACTGTCTAGCGCATGTGAAGTTGCTAGGTCAAATCTTAAATCATCTCAGAGCAAAATGAAGGCAAGATATGACAAGCATAGCGTTGAAAGGAAATTTGAACCAGGTGATTGAGTCCTTGCTCTTTTGCCAATACCTGGCCGACCCTTACATGCAAGATATTATGGCCCGTATACCATTGATTAGAAAACAAGTGATTTGAATTATATCATCAATACTCCTGGAGGGCGTAAAAATAAACAAATGTGTCATGTGAATATGTAAGAGAGTATTTTAACAATAGCTCTATTTCAAAACCAGTTTTGAAAACCAATCTGTTCCAAGTCAACCTAAACTTGAGAACTCTGAAATACTAAATAAGTTATGCCATTTGGGATGAAAAATTCTCCTGCGACATTTCAGCGGCTTGTAAATATGGTAATAGCTGGCTTAGATGGCTGTGATGCATACATCGACGACGTCATCATCTACACAGACACATGGAGTGACCACCTTCAAAGAATCAAACAATTCTTCGACCGTCTCAGTGATGCAAAATTGACTGTTAATCTTGGAAAAACAGAATTTTGTCATGCCACAGTTACTTTCTTAAGTGTTATGCATGTATGAATGTCAATTGTATAATGGTTTTTTTCCGTGGCTATTTTCAGAATTAGTCTAGGAAATTTCCGATCCCTTGACACTGTTACGTAAACATGTATGTGGAATGTTTTAGATCTTTCTAGAAAGGACTTTTAGAAAGAGGTTCAAACTCTAGAGGCTTCTAATGTTCTATGCTATTTTAGATTGTTCTATAGTGATATATAAAGAAATTCTTACAGCATTCTTGGTTCACTTGGTTTGGACTAATGATTTCATTTAGTAGTACTGTGTGCATCTAAAAGAGGATTTCTCGTTATCTTAAAAGTGTGTTTAAAAGTGTGTTTACTTAAAAATTCCTATATTGTTGGACTTGTTATTTGTGGACCAGGAACCTGGTTCAATTGGATCTAAAATTAAAAACTTTAGGATTTGACATTCAAGGTATTGTAATTTGTTTTTGTGTTAATTTCATATTGTCAATAGTTCTGGTATTATTGTCAATAAATAAAGTTAATTGCAAAGTTTGTTGCTGGCTTCTTTATTCTTGTTGCATTTGCACGTAACAAGTAAAAGATTCATTTTCACATTTAGAATTCCCAATATTTCGAAGAAATCTTCAAGGAAAATATGCGCCTTGCAATTTAATTTTGGCAAAAGATATAGGCCGTGATCAGACTGCACATACGGCTAATATGGCACCAATTAGTGCAAAAAGTACAACTACCTTCAGTGCGTTGATTTTAATATAATTTTTGCAAAGGGCTTTTGTTCAGCATGACAAGGGTTAACACAAGGGTTAGCAGATTCATTTGAAAAAAAGTGGCGATGGGACATTAAGGAAAAGGAGAAAATGTTTGCTACTATTATAAACAGTATATATATCGCCTACTTATTCTTTCACATTTTTTCTGGTATCCCCATGAAAACTTAACACATCAATAATAATTATCTACAGTCTCTAAGTAATACAAAAATAAATGCACTGACGTCGCGCATTGTGCTGGTTAACATTTAATGTACCGTTTGACATTTTGGCGTAGTTTATATCTAATTCAACACCTAAACAATATGTCTGAATCTGCCCAAATGACAAGGTGAAATTGAATCGATAAAAAGTATGATAAGATTAATAATGAGTAAAAAAAAGAGTTATTTTACATTGTCGTGCACGTTTTGCTCTCTCGAACCGAGTTGATGACCTCACAGAAATTGCACCTCGAGTAAAATGTATGACACATTCATGAAATTCCTCATTTTTCATGAATTTTTATGTTCTCATTACTTTTATTTTTCAGTCAGTGATTATCCTTTGGTGTCAGTTACAAAAATTACCTCTTCAGTGTTATAGTATATAATTTTAAAACTTCGAATTACGAATACGATAAGATTCACATAATCATGTAACGGGGAACGTCACAGTGACATCAAAGAAAGAAACGAACAGAAAACCTTAAATAGTTTAGATAATTACGCCACTCATTCATATGAAGTCAAACGCTTCATTCAAAAAAAATACGGTTGGAAAAATAATTGTAGCATACTATGTTTAGTTTATTTAAAAAAAAAATCAGTGAGCACCTATTCCCCTAATCCCGCTATTAAAAAATGGGAGATTTTGGTATTGAGAAAAGATCGTATCGTTCGCGTTAAAAAACCATAAACATAGGCTTTATAAAAATAGTGTAAAATCTGTAAAAATTGCCCTTAATGCCACAAGAAACGTCCACCTTCAGTACTTTCAGTACTTTGTTTTTATATTGCTGCGGGGAATGCTGTTTGCTGCAAATACTGCATGGAATTTTTCCTATCAAGCTGCATGGGAATCCTTATCATACTGCTGGGAATTTATGTTAATATGCTGCAGACAAATTTTCTATGCAGTCTAGCGAAACTTGGCCAAAAACTGCTGAAAACTGCTCTGTTGGAAAGCAATAAATTGATAATCATGAACCGTTTGTTGTTATAAACGTGCAATAACTGATAAGTGACAATGGTGATAAGGATATGAGCTAATTGATAACAACATTATACATACCTGGACAGAAAGATAAAATATTCATAATGTAAAAAAAGGATTCATCTAATGTTCCACTACATGTACTGTTTGAAAAATGGACATAATGATGGCATGAGATGGGAAAAAATAAAAATAAAATATGTAAAGTTTTCCGATGTTCATTTCTGTGCACATTTTCTCAGAGAAAATTTTAAGTCTGATAACTGTTGTCAATCAAGCAAATTAATTTTAGGTATGGAATATTTTTTTCATTCATTTTGCTTTGCTTAATATGAAGTACTCCAGTGAGCTGTATCTTTTGTTTAATTCCATCTTTTTTCTATAAAACGGTATCAGTAGATCCAGTGCATTTTCTAAATTTTTTGTTGGCTATTGCAGCATGTCCTCAAAATTCCATTTTGTCTTATTTTTGAGGAACATCACAATGTGGTTAATTCAATTTCATTGAAGCCTGACCGCTACTTTAAAGAGGGGATTTCAATCAGCTTGCCTGAGCATTGCTAGGGCTGACTGATTATGAAAAAACAATGTTCGGTGTCTGTCCTGCCGTCAATAGTAACAAAAGAATCTTCTCCATTCTAAATTTAAAACAAATTTTTATACGCCCGTCGAAGACGGGACGTATTA
Organism: Fragum whitleyi; assembly: GCA_948146395.1. Taxonomy (NCBI): domain Eukaryota; kingdom Metazoa; phylum Mollusca; class Bivalvia; order Cardiida; family Cardiidae; genus Fragum; species Fragum whitleyi. Next base: position 47,212,739 of record OX411556.1, read on the forward strand.
TGGGATCACCCGTGATGTCCGGCGTCCGGTGTCCGGGCGTCCGGCGGAATCCACTTCTTTGTCCGGAGCATAACTCTGTCACTTGAAGTCCGATGGACTTCAAACTTGGCAATTATATTCTTCTCATCATTGCGGAGTGCAGTGCACAAGAACCGTAACTCTACCTGGCCTATTTTTTGAGTTATTGCCCTTTGTTGTTTTTCATACTAGAATCTTGTCCGGAGTATATCTCTAAAATTATAATAGCTAGGATCATGAAACTTCATGGGTGTATAGATCTCACCAAGGGGTAGTGCAGTGCACAAGAACCATAACTCTACCTGGCCTACTTTTTGAGTTATTGCCCTTTGTTGTTTTTTAGACTTAAATCTTGTCCGGAGTATATCTCTTAAAGTATGATAGCTAGGATCATGAAACTTCATGAGTGTATAGATCTCACCAAGGGGGAGTGCAGTACATATGAACCATAACTCTACCTGGCCTACTTTTTGAGTTATTGCCCTTTGTTGTTTTTCATACTAGAATCTTGTCCGGAGAATATCTCTAAAAGTATAATAGCTATGAGAATGAAACTTCATGGGTGTATAGATCTCACCAAGGGGGAGTGCAGTGCACAAGAACCATAACTCTACCTGGCCTATTTTTTGAGTTATTGCCCTTTGTTGTTTTTCAGACTTGAATCTTGTCAGGAGTATATCTCTTAAAGTATAATAGCTAGGATCATGAAACTTCATGGGTGTATAGATCTCACCAAGGGGGAGTGCAGTGCACAAGAACCATAACTCAACCTGGCCTATTTTTTTAGTTATTGCCCTTTGTTGTTTTTCAGACTTGAATCTTGTCCGGAGTATATCTCTAAAAGTTTAATAGCTAGGATCATGAAACTTCATGGGTGTATATATCTCACCAAGGGGGAGTGCAGTGCACAAGAACCATAACTCAACCTGGCCTATTTTTTGAGTTATTGCCCTTTGTTGTTTTTCAGACTTGAATCTTGTCAGGAGTGTATCTCTAAAAGTATAATATCTAGGATCATGAAACTTCATGGGTGCAAAAAATATTCATTCAAAATAACCTCAGTTCTATTCAAACCCCCAGTTAAAACTAAGCAGTGTGACGGGCGTATCTTGTGACAATTTGGCACCTTGTTCAGAAATTATTCCTCTGTAAAACACTTTCAAAATACATGATGTAATTTATTGAATTGAAATCTAAAAGAACTATGTCTGCCATTGAAACGGGGTAAAAATAAAAAAAAGCCCAAGTGATGACTGAGGACCTGTTACACTCTACAGGAAATCAAATTTTCCTTAGTTATTCTGATATTTCAAAAACTTTATATCTTAAAAAAGTATGCGTAAATTGAAAGTATCTAATCGGATTGCCCTCTTTTAGGTTGTTTTTTCAACGCATATAATGCCCATTTTCCTTTGTTTTATCCCAAATTGAAAACTGAAACCTTCCTAACTATCGCAGACTCATCCAGTGAAAGCTTCAAGAGAATCGGATATTAAATGTAGACAAAATAATACATATAGGCCCTTTTTCCTGTAAACTCTAATGGATTCATCAAAGTCAATAATGAGTGAAAAATCTCAAAAAAAACCCCTAATTACGGCTCGGTTCTATTAGTAAAAGGAACTTCCCCTTTGACTCTACATTCATCCTGTGAAAGTTCAAAGGGAATTTAATAAAATTCGTGGGCTTTATCACGATAACTGTTGGGATGAAAATCCAAAAGGCTCATTTTCCCGTAATATCCAAGGATTCAGCACCAGCCTTATAGGGAATTTTCCTTATGAGCCTACATTCATCATTAAGGCCCCTTTTCCCTTTATATCTCAGGAATTGGCTAAATTTTCAAAGGGAACCCTATGAACATTTCAAGGAAATCAAATAATATTTCTCGACATTATCGAGGAAACGAGAGTGTTGTGGTAGAAAAATCAATAGGGTCCCTATTCCCTTATAATTTCACGCATAAGGCCCATTATCCAAAGGAACTTTCCTAATTTGACCCTAAATTACTTTTGTTAAACCTTCAAGAAAATCTGATTTCATTATCGGACTTTATAGAGTAAACTAGAAATTTTTGCCCGAAAATCTATAAGGCCCATTTTATCCGAAGGATCGGACCCATTTTCTAAGGAATCCTTCCTTCTGACCATACAACAATTCCTTTAAAGTTTCAAGGATATTTGTGGACCTTATCAGGAAACAAGTTGTTTTGGTAAAAATCCATAAGGCCCTTTTACTCGTGTTGTCTGACCAAATGGCCCCTTTGTCTAAACGAATATTCCTCATGACCGTAAAATAATTCTGGTTGAGTTTTTATCCGTCTTTATCTGTTGTTTATATCGAGTAAACGAGATTATTTTGAAAATCCAGAAGGCCCCTTTCCTTGTATTATCAGATGGATCATCTCTTTTGCCGTAAGGGGCCTTCCTTTTTGACCCTTCAATCATATTATATTTTACAAGTCATTTTCTCTGCATAGAAATTTTATCCCTGTCTTGTTGGATTCGGGAATTTGCCTAGAAATGAAGAAGGAAACTTAATAATAATTGATGATGATGATAAAATGATACTTTATAAAAATGCTTCAAGGTCCGCTGATATAGCACAGATGGTTGTGCAAATTACTCCAATAATTGAATTATAGGGTGTCATGGGTTCAAGCCCCCGCGGTAAACATTTCGAAAATTTGAAATTTGAAAATGATAAAAGCGGCGTTAAACACGATTTAAACAAACAAATTTATTTATTGATTCTCGCCATTAAACATAAAGGATGTATAAAACCAAATAAAGGCATCAATAATGCAGTGAAAAGTTTTGTAGTCTCATCTTTAGTCCGTTTGACTTCTATAAGGCCCAACGGTGTCATCAATTACACACAAAAAAATATGTTGGCAAAAATGTTTAGTATAAGGGGTTATCTTAATTTTAGCCTAATACCGCTCAAAAGTATTTTTTGAGAATAAAATGTTTTTAAAATAATGATTTTGTCTATCTAGTTAATGTTGATAATCTCGTATTTCCGCTCTTAACCACTAGGGGTGGAGAAGGCTATGTAGTATAGGTGTGTTTTCAAAACTGAGCTCTGACGTAGGCGTCGAGTCCATTGCCATTGGTATGTCAGGTTATTTTAAAATGCATATGAAAGAAATTTATCCTAATCTCTTCACTTCAATTATGAAAGTACATATAGTGAGTAAACCTTGCGATTTAAGACAAGTTATAACATTCGATTGAAAGGTAAATTGTAACTTTTAATGGGTTGTTTTAACCTGTTTTATCTATATCGAAAACTTGGAACGGGAATCTTACGGTTAATAGTAGATTTCACGGCTCACCGCGCAAAATCTACCTATAGTAAGAAAATATAATCATATGGTAAAAACAACATGTCATTTATACTAAACTTTTGACACAAAAAATGAATATTACTCCTTATTTGGACATGCTTATTAACATATCGACTGTCACGCCAATTCGAACTTAAATTCATGTGATTTGTACCGTAATAACTCGCCTGTTTGCTAGGTTTTCCTCGTGAAAATTGCAACGATTTCTTTGAAATATCCATTTAGATTGGACTGAATAATAATAATAATAATAATAATGATGATAATAATAATAATAATAATAATAATAATAATGAAATCTTTTTTTCATGAAGGTAAAGCATTTAGACATATTTCAATAAAATCAAAGCAGTCTTTTTTACAGTGTTGCCTTGAATGTTAATGAAATATGATTCAAAGATAATGATAGAATGATATAAACATGCCTGCAAAATTAATAACAAAATCAGAATTAGAGAATTAAATAATGGAGTATGGAGGTTCATCTCATAATAATTAAAGATTATTATCAATATCTGGTCAATTGGTTTTTGTACAAAGACATGATAAACTCATTGTAATATCCCTAACAAGTAAATTACAGACAAAATTTATTTTATAAACACACTCGATTTTAATACAAAAACGGCTCACTAAAAACTGTTCACTTTTGACTCGACCCCTATGCAAATTAGACTCATTTTAGGAGAGACCATTCGCTGTTCCAGCCGCCGTCATAGCGCAGTTGGTAGTGCGTCGGACTGTCATTCTAGAGGTCCCGGGTTCGATCCCCGACGGCTGCACTCATTCTTTCCGACTATTTATCTCTCACCAATGGGTTGATAATCGTAGACCTATGTGAGATAGCAGCTGGAGGCTAGGAAAGGATTTGGTCGTTGTACTAGTGAGAGAAACACCAGGAAACCATTGTTAGGTGCTCCAGCCGCCTCGATATAACTGAAAAAATGTTGAAAGCGACGTTAAACCCAATTCAATCAATCAATCAACCATTCGCTGTTCCATTTATTACAGCAATAACAAATAGGTATGAAAGCCCAGGAGTAAACATGTAGATGGACGGTCAAATTCATTTTTGTACTTTCTAAAATTCAGAAAAACATATTAACATATGTTAAAGGTATTAGATGAAAAAAATAATATGATCAGCAAAAATTAGTTTTCACCAATTCATATTTGATAATCTTGGTCAAATGGAATATACACTTCTTTACAAATTATATACCAGGCCAAAAGTCTTTCTCTGGTCGTAAACAATCTTTTCTTCAAGACAAACATAATTCCATCTAGTATTACATAACATTGTATGGTCTTCTATTTTATTGTTTAACCACAAGAAGGGGAAATAAAATAATTAGTGTTTATGATAAACACTGATCTGATAATGAATATTAATAAGACTTCCAGTGGTGAGCCAAAAATCATAGCTACCAAGTTTTCCTAAACTGTATGGTGCTACAGGTGTGATTTTTCTATCGTGTAACATTGATTTTTCACCAGGTCGCAAGGAATTTTTTTTTTCATATTGAAAATCTATTCTTCGTGCTGAAGGGATATATTTGCATAATCCTTCGCGGAACTTTAATCATGTTGCAGTGAAATGTTTTTAAATCGTACTGCGAAGCAGTAGATTTATATCTACCGTTTTCCAGAAATCTAGTCTGTTTGACCCAGTACATTTTTACCATTATCTTCTGAGCAATGTGTTCAAACCAAATTATGTGTTTTCAAACACCGAAGAAACGGCCTTTTCAGTCACAATCTACAAACTTTGTTTATACCTTATTTACGTTTCGACAAATAGAGAAGAGGCTAATACAAAATTTGATGTAATTTTCGCTTTTAGTAATTACCAGTTAGTATTTTCAGTGTTTATAACAAGATTTTCGGTTGAGTAAAGGAGTTGAAACGTACAATAGGTTAACTGTATAATTAATTTGTAGCACTTACAATATTACTGCTCTGAACTTTCTCGAACGGTCATTTACCAGTTGTAGGGCTGACAACCAATCAAATTCTGTTATGATTATCACTCGGTCAAAACCCACGCGTAAATTCACACCACGTGTAAATTCAGATGGACATCGTCTGCTCGAAATGTGTCAATTAACTTGTTTGTCATTAGTCAATAGTCGTCTGCACTCAAACAGGGAGCGTGGGAAGTTTACTTTTTTTTCGAATGTGTTAACAAATAGAAATAATTTTGTAATTTTGAAATATTTGATTTCAATGAGCACTCTGATCACGCTCCAATCCTATTTTCATTAAATTCAAATTTGAGTATGAAGAAAAATTATTCAACAACAAATAAACCGACAAAAACATACGATAAACTGATATAAGGGTAAGTTCATATCGGACTCGGTTTCGACCCGAGTTAACCGGGTTTCCATCAGAACGGCCTCGGTTTCGACACTAGTGATGTCATTGTAACCTTTCAACCTCGACGCTTCTGATCCTGGGTCAGGCCGGTGTTACTTGGGTTCCAAAATGGCGTCGAGAATAGTGCACAACAATTCGATTATACAAAAAAAAAATAAATATTCTCTATTACTTTAAATAACAAATACTTTTTTTTATTTTATATAGTATTTTGCATGAGTTTATCACATTTCTTAATGGGATAACGATATTTCATGGTAAATTAATTATTGTAGCGGTAAATGAGAAGTTTGTTTACTACCACCAGTGGGTAACTCCGTTCACATGAATGTCTTTTTCTGCGCATGCATATTACAGTCAATTTTAGATTATTACATCATCTCACGCGTCTCTCGGGCTGCCATTTGAATTTCCCCTAGGATAGCAGCAAGAGCGATCTATTTTTAGAACAACTCATGAATAATCATAGAGTGCTGCTAGATTTAATCGATTGGTCAGAAACCAAAGATATAAATAGCATAGTTGGCGATTTCACGTGTTTCTTGAGGGAAAATGCATTTACAGTATTTGGGAAAACCCAATGCTAGAAATACAAACATGTTGGTAATCAAAATTGTAAATAGTTTAATAAAAAATGTTTGTTGCTAAACAGGCTTTTAAACTCTTTAGAGAGAGGAATATTTTAACAGACAAGCTTTTAGCTTGGCGCGTGCTCATTATAACAACGTAAAAATCTGCTAAGAAATAATTTAGACTAGCAGAGGGCTATCGAATCAGCAAACTTTCAAAATCGGACCCACGAGGTTGGATGAGCTGGCGATGTCCTCGAAAAGATGGATTGTTAAGACAAAAAACTCACAAATTTAAAGATTTTACCAACTCTTATTGTCCAAATTTGAGCCCTTTTGATTGGCGAACTATTGCACTATCCCAGCCTCTCAATGATGTACGATTTACAGTGCTGACAGCACTTTGATTATATCAAGCTACGTATCATGCTGCGGGGAAGAATATTACATGTATTATAGTCAGAGGATTTTTTAATCATGATGCATGGAAATCTTTCATCATGCCGAAAGGAATTTTCATACTGCAAGGAATTTTCACACAACATGGATGTTTTTTTCATCATCCTTCGCGGATTCTTTTATCATGCTGCAGTGATCTTTACCATGCTGCAGGTAAGATTTTATCATGCTGCAGAAAAAAATTAATTAAGCTTGGCAGATATTTCTATCATGCAGCAGGGATTGTCTAAGTCATGCTGAAAAGATGATATGTTAACGTGGTGAGGGGATTTATTCTTTAGTTAAGGAAAACTTTTTTATCATGCTACAGGGAAAATTTCTTATCATGTTGCAGACGAAAACTTTTTATCATGCTGCGAATTTTTTTTATCGTGCTGCGAAAAAATATTTTATCATGCTATTGAGGAACCCTTTTTATTATGCCCTGAGGATGATGTTTAAACATCCTGCAGGGAAAATACTTTTCAAATAAAGTCGTAGGAATTTTTTCTTCCATACCACAGCGAACTTTTTATGAGGCCATAGGGAAATTGATATCATGCTGCAGGTGATTCATCCTGCTGTCGGTATTTCTTATATCATAGTCCAGGGAAAATCTGTTATCATGCTGAAGGGAAAAAATCTAAGTTTGCTGTAAGTAGAAATTTTGATCATTTTGCTTGGAAATATAAATAATACTGTGGAAATAATAATAATGGTTTATAATATGACCTAGGTCGCCGGAGAGAAATAACCCCGTTGAATATTTTTGATATTACACGGGTGTTATTACACTAGTGGAATAACTATGCAAATGAGCTCTGAGCGAATAGCAACGTTATTTTGTAACCGCAAAAATGACGTCATAATCTATGTTTTGTGACGTCATTTTTAAACGGCGTTATTGGTTTCGCGGATAACTGAAATGTCGAATTTCAAGAATTTTGACGATTTTTCGCTAAAATTCGGGTCATATTATAAACAGAATATAAAATTTGTGCTCATAAAATACAGAATTTATCAAACTCGTCATCTAAAACAGATAAAAACTCGGCGCAGCCTCGTTTTTCATCTGTTTGTAGATGACTCGTTTAATAAATTCAGTATTCAATGACCACTCATTCAATATCCTCTATATCTTGCTCTCAGGAAATATTTCATCATCTTGATTGGGAATTTTATCATCAAGCTGCATTTTTATCATGCAGTCGGGATTTTTGAATAATGCTGCAGGGAAAACATTCAATAACGCTTTGTGGATTTTTATACCCCCGCAAAACAAATGTTTTCGGGGGTATACTGGAATCAGCCTGCCTGTCCGTGCGTCTGTCCGTGCGTCTGTCCGTCCGTCCGTCCGTCTGTGGACACATATAGTAGTAAATTTGTGTCGCAAACTCCTCCTTCAGTTTTCCTTCAAAAGCTTTGAAACTTTATAGAAACATTCATCACATCTTGAAGTTTTGCAAGACGCAATTTCTATGGCCCAACTTCCCCTGGTTCATGAATTATCTCCCCTTGAACGTAGAAATTTTTTTCCTATTTGTTACCACGTACTTATAATTTTGTGTCGCATACTCCTTCTTCAATTTTCATTCAATTGTAATCAAACATTTTTCAAATATTGATCACAAGTTGAAGTTTTGCAAGACGCAAATTTCAAGTGTCAACTCTCCCAGGTTCATGAATTATCTCCCCTTGAACTTAAGACATTTTTTCCTATTTGTTACCATGTACTTATAATTTTGTGTCACAAACTCCTCCTTCAATTTTCATTCAATAGTTATGAAACATTATACAAACATTCAGCATATGTTGAAGTTTTGCAAGACGCAAATTTCAAGTCTCAAATCCCCCTGCTTCATGAATTATTTCCCTTTGAACTTAGACATTTTTTCCTATTTGTAACCATGTACTTATCATTTTGTGTTGCAAACTCCTCTTTCAATATTCATTAAATTGTAATGAAACATTATGCAAATATTGATCACAAGTTGAAGTTTTGCAAAACGCTTATTTCAAGTGTCAACTCCACCAGGTTTATGTGTTATCTCCCCTTGAACTTTGACATTTTTTCCTATTTGTTACCATGTACTAATAATTTTGTGTCGCAAACTGCTCCTGCAATGTTCATTCAAAAGTAATGAAACAGTATACAAGCATTTATCACATGTTGAAGTTTTGCAAGACTCAAATTTTAAGTGTCAACTCCCACAGGTTTATGAATTATCTTCCCTTGAACTTAAGACAATTTATCTTTGTGAACACGTATACTTGTAATTTTGTTTCCCAAATTCCTCCTTTAGTTTTCCTTTAATCAGTTTTCATGTTATATCTTTGAAAAATTATACAAACATTTACCACATAAAGTTTTGCAAGACACAATTCAGAGGTCCCAACTTGTCCTGGTTTAAGAATTATCTGCCCTTACACTTACTACATTTTTATTGAAGACAGGTTTACCTGTCTTTCAATATAGGGATCGTCGCCATCGGATTTTGATAACAAACGTACATGTGTCATTACGCTAAAAAAAGTAGACCCATTCTTAAAAATAAATGCGGCAAAAATAATCAATAGTGTAGCAATATACCGTAAAAATTTGGTGCTGACCTAAATTCTGGCCGGGACCTCAGGGAAGTGAACACGTGATCTATGCAGAAGTTGCCTGCAGAAACGTGTTTTACATTCGTAAGTGGTGCTGTTTTAGGGCGTTTTCGGCTGCAATCTTTTGCATTTGCTCCAAATTTTCAATTGCATCCTACAACTGTTTTAATGCATAGTATTGGCAAGCTATTTTTTTTTCTTTTTCGTTCACATATACTAGTAATTTTGTGTTACAAACTCCTCCTTCAGTTTTCCTTCAAAAAGCTTGAAAGCTTGAAAACATTTATCACATGTTTAAGTTTCGCAAGACACAATTTAGAGGTCTCAAATCCAAGAGTTATCTTTATATTTGAAGCATTTTTTGCCACTTCTGTCAAAGTATCTCATTCTCTGAAAGCACTTGCGGGGGTATTAAGTCACATTCAGTGACAAGCTCTAGTTTTTATCGTGCCGCCGGTATTTTCTTATTTTTTTTAATTAATCAAATTAATTTTCATTATTTTTTTAATCATGTTGCAGCTTATTTTTTATTATGTTATGGAGAAAACATTTCATCAAGCCGTTAGTAAAATGTTTTACTATGTTGCAGGGAATTAATCAATCATGCTGCAGGGAAATTTTCTCACGATGCCGCAGGGATTTTTTTATTATACTTCAGCGAGATATTTTTTACATAAGCCATACTGAATTTTTTTTCATGCTGCAGATTATTTTTTTATCATGCTGCTAAGATTTTATTCTATCATTCTGAAAGGAAAATTTTCATCTTGTTGCGGTGAAGATTTTTAATCATGCATCGGGAGACATCTTTTATCAGGCTGTCGGTAATTTTTAAATCATACTGAAAGATCATTTTGAATCTCTTCGTGTGAAAAATCTTTCGTATAGCTTGCGGGTAAATTATTTTACGATTTTTTTGTTGTTGTTGTTGCAAGAATATTTTTCATTATCCTTCGCGGAAATTTCACCTGCTGCATATAGTTTTATTTCATTTACATCATGATTCAGGAAAAAATTTAAGTATGCTTCAGGGAACAATTTTCATTATAATGGGCATTTTTTGCCATGCTGCAGTGATTTTCTCTATCATGTTGTAGGGAAGATATTTAATAATGGTAAGGGGAGTTCGTTTCCTACGGGAAAACATTTTGGCCATGCTTCAGGGAAAATTTGTCATCATTCTTCAGGAAAAAAGTCTTATCATTTAAGACAATCTGTTTTCATTCCGCGAGGAAAATGTTTTACATGCTGCGTAGAAAAATTGTCATCATGCTGACGAAAATATTTTATTATCATACATGTATATCTAGAATTTTTTACTCTGCAGGTATATTTTTTTCATTTTCCTTCGCGGATTTTTTATTATGGATCAGGGAATATTTTTTACTTCAAGCTGCAGGGGTTTTTTTTTATCAGGGAAAATATTTAAGTTTACTGCATGAAAAACCTTTCAACATGCTTCTGGGGATTTCTTTTAAAAATGTTGCAGGCAAAACTTCATTAAATTTGGCAGATTTTTTTTTATCATGCTGCCGGGATTTTTTTGGGGTACTAGAAAACCCTTTTGCCATGCTTATAGAAAATTTTTATTCTGAAGGGAATATCAAAATCATGTTGTTTTGAAAATATCTCACCATGGCGCGGAAAAAATATTTCATCTAGCTGCAGGGACAATTTTGTATCAAGTTGCTGAAAAATTGTTTCATTATCATTTCATATCATGCTACATTGACATTTTCATCACGCTGCAGGTTTTTTTTTTTTATAATGCCGTGGGTATTTTTAATCATGCAACAGGGAAAATATTAAAAAATGCTGACGAGATTTTTTTCATGCTGCGGGGAAAATATTTCACCGCGCTGCGGTGATATTTTTCATCATAATAGAGTGAAATCTTTTATCATGCTGAATTGATCTTTTTATCATGCTACAGAGAATTTTTTTTATCATGCTGCAGGGTAAACTTTGTATCATGCTGACATGACTTTTTCTTCATGCTGCAAGGAAACTGCAGATTTTTTTTCATCATATTGCAGGATTTTTTTTATCACGCTTCATAAAAGTTCTTTTTTTTTATGTTGCAAGAAAAATTGTTCATCAGGCCGCAGGCCGCAGGTAAACAAATATGCTGTGTGAATTTATTTTATCAAGCTAATCCGATATTTTTATCATGCTGCTAGGCTTTTTTATCATGCTGCTCCGAAAATTTGATCATGCTGCTGGGGAATTTCTTACTTGCTGAGGGGACAATTTTAGTAAAGCTTCGGAAAATATTCTTCTCAATTTGTTGATAATATTTTCTTCTTTGAAAGTGTTTTATCATGCTGCGGGGATTTTTTCATCCTGTAGGGAAATAATTCATCATGCTGAATGGGAACAGGTTTTTTCATACTTTGGGGGAAAGTATTTCTCTTGCAAAGAATCTTTTATAATGCTGCGGGGAAAATATTTATCATGATGCTTGGAAGTTTTTTTACCGTGCAGCGGGAATTTTTTTTATGTTACTGCGGGGATTTTCTTTTAATTTATGCTGCAGAAGAGTTTTGGTAACTTGCTGTGGAGAAAATATTGTATCATCATGCAGAAAATTGTTTATCATGTTGTGGAAATTTTTTTTCATCATGCTTCGAGGAATATTTTGTATAATGCTGCGAGAAAAATGTTCTATCATGGTGCGTAGAAATTATTTATCATGCTTCAGGGAATTTTCTTATCCAGGATGATCTTGCTAAAATAAAATTTACGAAAGAATGAAATGAGCATATTACAGTACGGAACATCGGGAATTTGACAATCATTTCAATCACAATCCGATCATTCACGGGCAATCACGTTCAATCAGCGTTCAGCGTTCAATCAGTGTTCAATCACTATTTTACAATCAGCGTTCAATCAGAATCGTTACAAAGCGTTCAATCAGAACCGTTCACTCATTCCGATCGGTTACTTGATAAGAAACCGTTCAATTAGTTTTAACGAAATTATTTTCGTTTGATTAAAAATAATTCATTTTGTTGATAGAATAGATAAATAAAAAGGCAAATTCACAATTTTCTCGAAATAAATAGCTCTAGCGAGTTTTGGAAACATCCAGGCAAATTAAAGGCGAGACGACGAGTACTTGCGAGTGTTCGTTTCTTATTCCAGTTCGATCAAAATACCGTTTTCGCCTCAGTGCCAGTTCGTACCTAGTCCGCCAGTAGAGAATGAAAGGATGAACAGCCGAGAGATTTTCCTTACTTTCTTTAAACAATTTCTCTCCTCAGTGGCCGGCTTAACCGGGGCCAAAATGCTTTATTAAAGGCAAGAACATTGTTACCCTTATAAAATATTACTTATTGAAAGTGCTTTCAATTGACTGGTAAAACAATCCTATCCATGTTATTCTCCAATATTTCATTGATTAGGACATGCTCACCAGCCACGACATGCATCTCATTTTCATACGGCGGATTCATGGAGACTGTAATGTAGACTGGTAAACCTGTCCCATCTACGCTACCCTCCGATCTATATCGATAGATTTAGGCAGGCTCGCCAGTCAAACCGTAATGTAGGTTTTACTCTACAGTTGGGTCTTCAAAGTTAACCACAAGTTGATTAAATTTCCCGAGGAAAATGAATGATAAGACTCGCGATATAGGCTACTTTAGATCCGCAACTGCAGTTTAGGGGGAGACTGGGTAATTGTGGGGCTACATTTTTTATGAAAAGGTTTCGGTCAACTTGTATCGAAACTTCTTACATTTAACTATTGATTCCTATGCCGGTGGTATGAGCACCTAATTATTGACTCTTGATATTACTGTATTTTACCAGTGAATACAGTAAGAAGAACCTGGAAATTGAAAATTGAATGACCTTAGAATGAAATTGAATGCGTGTGATGAGCAAAATTAGATTGATTTTCAAGGGAGGTAAAACAAAATCGACAATAAATTAGTGCCAATTGATTACCTCCCGTTAAAAGATCTACGAACTTTTCTGGATTTGTGTCTTTACAGACCAATCAGACCCTTTAAAAACCAACGACAGCCTTAAAAAATCATACAATCATTTTATTGGAATGCTGATTATTTTGCACAGATTCAAAGTGGTTTTTTTAATGATTTTGGAGTGTTTTAAATTGATTGGAGTGAGTTTTAGGAATGAAATATTTGAGCACTAGGCGAGTGATTTCGATTGATTTTGATCTAGATGAATGTCAATTTCACAATGTGATTTGCCGTTACACAAGACCTTTTCTGAACCATCAGCTGGGAGAAGAAAGTCAAATTTGATGGATGCCACCATCAGAGATTGGGCCTGGGACCCAACAATTTGTGTGTTAGAAAGGAACACTGCTTTTAACAATCTTAGAGTCTTTTCAGCTTTTCAAGCACTACCATTAGATCCCTTCCTAGCCTCTAGCTGCTATCCCACATAGATTTATGATTATTAATCCACAGGGGCTAAGCCTAGCAGTAACGCAGGGCTGTCAAACATGGGGTAGCGAGTTAGAACCCCGGCTCAGCCAACTTTCTTCCGTCAATATTGATTAAATTAGAGTCAACGGCTAATGATATTTTACTTACGATAAAATGTAGCACGCTTAGATGGATGAGCAGCTAGTGGCTCACAAGAAATGTTGAGGTTTTACTGGTGTGAGAAAGGATATGAGTTGGTGCACTGGCCAACTATAATATAACTGCACTAATATTGAAAGTGGTATTAAACCCCATGCAAACAAAACATATCAACCCATTCTGGGGAACAACTTGTAGGAAAGGACGTTGGCTCTAGGAGCAAATGAATTGGTGTCGGATACACTACCACAGCAGTTACCCAAATACATCCGCCTATATAGTTGTGATGACAATATATTTCACATATCCTTGAGTCACTTACAACACATGCGAAATATGGCCATGATTTGTATAGAGGTAGTAGACCCTTAATAGTTCCTCCACATATCCGAACTCATGATCTTTCACAATGTTTACAGAGGTTTCATAATTAAAATCATTAGGAAACCTCAGTTAACACTGTTACAGTTCATTACTCTCAAAATGTCGTGTATCTATCACGGGTGTACTACCTTAATCCAATTCAATCTGAACCTGGAAATTCCCATTTTGACAGGAGATATAGACAAGGATCATCCTGAACATATGTGCAGTCTGATCTTAGTCTACACCATCTTTTTGACTAAGAACTGTGTTGAGACTAAATTTTCAAGACAAAATTTGTTGGATGATTTTTCTTTCAGAGACATTCAGCACTTTGCCTTAAAGCTAGTGTAATTTAGCCTGGATTTATACTTAGCATAAGAAGGGTAATGGCCATTGGCATTGATGAGCTATTTCCCATGTGCGGATCCAGTGGGGGGATATCAGGACAAAAAAATACATTGAAATACATTTATACAAATATATCATCCGTGGGTGACCAAAATGCTACCTCATTTGAGGTTTAGCTTAAGGTAGTGGAACCGTAATAGTTCCGCAGCATTTCGGAACTCATAATCTTTCACAATGTTAACCGAGGTTTCCTAATGAAAATCATTAGGAAACCTCGGTTAACATTGTTAAAGATCATTACTTCCGAGACATTGCGGATCTTTTACAGGTCCACTACCTTAAACGTTTTGCTCACCAACTGATAAATTGA
Source organism: Fragum whitleyi (assembly GCA_948146395.1). Lineage (NCBI taxonomy): Eukaryota > Metazoa > Mollusca > Bivalvia > Cardiida > Cardiidae > Fragum > Fragum whitleyi. The sequence continues at coordinate 47,227,745 of OX411556.1, forward strand.
TTAATAGACAACTATGTTTGTGCTGCTCTCATGGAAAACAAGAGCCATGTTGGACATGGGCATAAGTCCCCTACCGGCTTTGTTTGTCTCAATGTTTTCCCACGCCAATTCTATCAGGGACGTCAAAACCAGGTCTTGTTTTGCAAAGGGTTAAACAAGACTTACATGAGTTGTTGTCTCTGCTGTGCCCACAATACAATTCATGCAAGCAATAGACAGATGCAAGAAATAGTATCAACAAGATGTTTTTCTTCAGTCTTGTTGGTAAGAAATGAGAACTTTCACTGGAGGTGATTAATACTGCTGCATCACCACCCTGACTAAAATGGCTTATAAATTTTTTTACATTTTAAAACAGGTTTCATCAAGTTAGCTTGCTTAGTTATTAAGTTATTGCAGGATCCATTTTTTGCCCTATTTTCACTATTTCCGTTACCATAGCAACAACAATTTTAGTCTAAAAACAAAAATAAAATGATGTGCATAATCTACACATTGCCATATAGTCATATACCAAGTCTCATCAAACTAGCTTGCTTAGTTATTATCTTATCGCAGGATCCCATTTTTGGCCATATTTTCACTATTTCTGTAACCATAGCAACCTCAATTTAAGTCGAAAAACAAAAATAAAATGATGTGCATAATCTACACATTGCCATCTAGTCATATACCAACTTTCATCAAAAACGCTTGCTTAGTTATTAATTTATCGCAGGATCCAGATTTGAGCGGACAGACGGACGGACGGACATACCAATGAGAGGGTACTTGTGCAAAAAGTGACTTGTGGGTTGCATTTCTGTACAAATGGTATTTATGAGGTTCAGATTTCTTGTCCATATTGTGAGGATATTTGGTCATGACAGAAATGGTATTTATGAGGTTCAGATTTCTTGTCCATATTGTGAGGATATTTGGTCATGAATTGTGTATAGATATAAACAGCATATCCAACTTCTTGTGATGGTGTTTACAGTCACTTTAACAGTATTTCAGTTTGTTTGTTTTGATGGCATTTATCATTTGTTTGACATTATTTCAGTCATATAAGCAATGTACAGCTAATTGCAGTGGGTCCTATGTACAAGGCACCAACCCACCCTTGTGGAACCCAACCTTACCACAAGCCAACTTGATGGCTTCCACACATAAAAAATATGAAAGTCCAGACCTGCCTAGGATTCGAACCCACAGCGGTGAGGGGCCCCGAGAGATTTGCAGTTCATGAGGACCCCTAAAATTTTAGTCATATAAGCAACGTCTAGATAATTTCAGGGGGAGGGAGACTCTAAAGGCACAGGAGCCATTCAGTTAAACCCTACTTACAACAAACCAGCTGGAAGGCTTCTTCACTTGGAAAATCTCAAGTCCTGTCTATTCTAACCCATAGATTGGCAGTTATGTTTACATGTACAAAGATAGAAAACATAGCTTATTTGTATCTTGGTATCTAATCAATTTGCAGGCAGATTGTCATTCTACAGATTTAAAGCTAAAACAGACATTTTCAACCACCAAGAGCAGATTTCTAATTGCTGAATTCCACCACTGTTTCTTTCGTTCTTTTTTTCATGGTGTTTTCTGCCCTTTTTTAACAATTTTTCAGTTATATCATGGCAACATTTCACTTATTCATGCCTCCTGTCTACCAGTACTAGGCTAGGCTCTGAAGTGCATTGCCTAAATACACTCCTGTGAGACTAAGCGGCTAGGGCGGGATTCAAACCAGTGCCCTTCAGTCACCCTAACCACTGAGCCACAGAGGACCCACCACTATTTCTTAACACTAAGTAATACATTTATTAAATTCTTTATTCAGGTTTAAATTTATTGTGGTACTCTTGTAAATTAATATGAAATCAAACTATGCATTTATTCAATACCACACAAACAAGGTTGGTGGAAAATAAGTTTTACTTAGCGACAAGAATATGTCCGAAAACTTCTGAGGTGCAAAACACAAAAGGCACTTGTGAGGTTTTTTGGCCGAATTTGCGTTTTTTCATGTTCACTTGCGGGGTGCACCTCCGAAATAGCATTTATCCCCACAATTTTTATGCCTACATGTCGTGCATCTCGCAACTACCTTTTTAAGAGAATGACGGACGCACGACGCACACAGCGGTATCACAATAGCTCACCATGAGCACATTCATGCTCAGGTGAACTAAAAACTTCCGCGGGGCAGAGCTATAGGTAAGAGGGGGTATTGGTCTTTCTAAATAAAATATTTTGTTTACTACTCATCAAACTCTATGTTGGTGGTATTCATTGAAATCTTCTCATCAAAACAGTTCAAATGAGTACCCACAAAATAGTGTTAAAATTTGAAATAATAAAATTAGAATGCTTTTACCCCCTCTTATCTGTAAAAAGGTCCTTTAAGGCATTTGAATTTATCATGTTTCGATTTCAACCTGTGCCTACGTGGAGTCGGATCGGGATCCATGCTTCTCTCTTATGGTTGTTACTGGTCATGGAGAAGCTGTTGGAGAACAACATGGTTCTCGATCAGACTGCTTTTATACGCAGGTTGATCTCGAACCATGTTGGGCTCAAAAGCCTTTAGGGACCTTGGCTCATATACATGCCATCTAGGTATGGACTTTTGTTTTGGGACTGATTATGCAAAATGTTTCCATAATATCTTCTTGACCAGCATAATAATCTTAAGATTTCAAAATTCATATAAACACAACTTGTCAGAAATTTTTTATTCTTTAATGATCACTTTGAGCAAAATTCAAAAAAAGAACATCAACATCAGTACCAAGCACAGGTACCAAAAGGAATCAAAAGAAAAAAAAAATCACTTTTACTATATATCTACGAGGTTTACTTCTTGCTGTACGGCTGAAGCCATCACTGAGGTGACGTTTATTTTTCTGTAATTTGGCAATATTTGCCGACTAAATGTCGGAATTTTAATTTCAAACTGTTTTTCAAGGTCTTATTGACAAAAGAAGATTATTTAATTGACAGAAAAGAATCTGAGTTCTGTGTTTCAACCCTAAAACAATAGCACACACACTAATTTCATTGTCTTTTAACCTAGTAGCCATGATTTAGCAGCCATAACTATTTTCAGCCTTATCGAAAAAGTGTACACCATATATACACTTCAAGTGTGGTATTTTATGGCAAGAATTAGCACTATGTACCATTTACTTTAGGAACGTCTCACCAATAAATATTGGTAGTGTATAAAATGTAATTTTCAGGTGGGCACAAAAATCAAGATTTATCTGCTCCTGTAGAATTTCCTAAATGGCATAAAATTGGTATGAATTTGACTTATGTATCAACCTTATCATAAAGCTTAATTTCATTTCTAAATGTACTTGCTTTGAAAAATAATCCTTCCATATAAGCCTTTTATAAATGTGAGAGTTTCAAGAGCTCAACAAATATTGTTGAAAAAATCCATGTTATTTTCTATGAAGCAAAACAAACTTCAAAAGTTGTAGAGATATTCTTGAGGGAAAGCAAGATAATGCTGTAAACTAGCATTGTCTTAGATTCACTCATCACTTTCTTAACTAAGGAATACAAAGTTATGAACATTTAAGAGATGACACACACAAGTTACCAGCTATTTCCCCAAACTGTGGGATACAAAATGAACTTGGTATAAAAAGCTATAGGAGACACTTTCGAATTACAAAAATTTCCTTCCTTTCCTGTAAATCATATTTTCTAAACTTTTCCAAAACAAAACCTAGATGGGATGTCATTAAAATAATGATTAACCCTTTGCTGTTTAATCCCTGCTTTTTACGTGCCTGTGATTTTATGATTGAGAAAGTCTAACATTGTGAAAAAAGAAGAAATTGCTCCTGACAAGCAATTTCTTCTTTTTCCACACTATTTTCTACCCTACTGAATGGTTATTTTTTAAATTAAATCCACTTAAAATTTTTGTCTGCAAACCTTTGAATTTGGACAAGTCCAAAATTTCGTAAAACAGGAAAGGGTTAATAAAACATTTCCCTAATGGCAGGATATTGAACTTTCAAAGTTGCTCAAAAAGACAATATGAAGGTAGATAATTATACTACATAAAAAGATACTTTCCTTTTTATTTAGCCATGAAAGTATTGAGGCAAAAGGAGAAAAATCAGGTTATCATCATTTACCCCTTTTGTTTCAATGTTTTCAAAGCAATCTCTACCAAGGACCTCAAACCCCAGTCTTAAAACATTGTTTGGGAATTGGTTTAATAATTTCATTGACAAAAGGGAGATCACGCCGGCATCCTTAGGGATACAAATTACATTTAAGGGCTACAGCCCATCATCAACTAGAAAACACTTCATGCATCTTTGGGCATCAACTGTAGCAACGGAAATTGACTAGAGTATCCCTTGCCAATTTCCGTTGCCAAAGATGACACTCGAAAATTGGGGAGGGTATCTCTCATTAGTTTCAGACAATTGTCATGGATGATGTCAGCAGATGCATGAAATGTTACGTATCTAATGCTTGGTTGTAATCCTTTCAAACTATGCTACCGGTTCAATTTCCCCCCAAAAATTCTTTCAACACAAAAGGCTTGTAAGCCTTTTCTAAACTCCAAACCAATTACTATTTCTATCAATCTTTTGTTTTATTGCATGTTTCATTGAAAGGAACATATCGCTGCTTTTCAACAAAAACCTCGTAACTGCAACTTAAACCAAGCTGCAGTTATAAGGTTTTCGTTGAAAGCCATGATATGAATTATTAATTTAATTGATTGGCATGTATTTTCATTAACCAATTCAAACAACAAAAGACCAATTTTTAAGATTTTTCAGTTAATAGTAGATATATTTACTAATGTCTTTGTGTTTAACCCTTTCAAGAACAATACAGGGTTTTGATGCCTCAAATAGGCGGGTATTTGGAAAATATTGAGACGAAAGAAGAAAATAATGGTCAACATGGCCTCAATACCTTATGTTATTTTGCTCTCATATCATTTCTTTCTAAAGACCATCTCACCCTCACCCAACTTATTCCAAGCTATGGGATCTAAAATGCATACTAAATCTTTGTGTTCAAATTAACACTATTTTCTTATTACCTCCTAAAACATGAAGTCCCAGCCCCCTAAAATTTGGGCTTATTCCCACTGATTCACCACTCGTATGAGGGCTGAGCAAAAAGTTTGTAAATGTTGTAAGTTTCAATGAGATTGATTGAAATAGGGGGGAGGGGGGCATGACTTTTTGAAAATATAAGGAATCGGGTACCTGGAGCAAGCTGTGACGTTAATGTCATTTTTAGCAAGATCGTTTGACGCAAAATAAGATATTGGAAGTTTTGCTTTGGCACGATTTGAAAATACTTGTTTCATGGAGCTTTACAACTATGGTTTTACATCGTGCTCCTGAATATTGTGCTTTAACCTTTGAACGGAAAGAAGAAATATTGTTTGCATTAATAAAGACATATGATAATTACATATTTGAAAAAAAAATGCAATCAGATAAAAGGTAAAAAAGATATGATGAAATAATACAAACTTTTTGATCAGCCCTTATACATAGGAAAAAATATATCTTAAAGAAAACACAGTTTACTCAAGTTTATCAATAATTATTTATACTTTTTTCTTTAAAACATCCTTTTCCTATGTTGAATTAATACTCCATTCTGTTTGCTTTTGGCAATAGCCTTTAAGCGAAAACTTGGTTTCGGTCTAGTTTTGTTCTCGAAGAAATTTTAAAAAGTTTTTTTAATCTCTTCTTCTTCTTGTTCTGTTCACATAGTTTTTTTTAACCGCCACTTTCCGAGATTTTTTTTCTTGAAGGCCCAAACTTGTTCTTCTCTTCTGCAAAGAATTCTTCAGCTTCATAGATTGCTTCCTGTATACTATCTGTGTCACTGTCATTGTTTTTAATGTCACCACCACCTTCAAGGTGAAAATTGGCCTGTTCAAGAGTGGGTCTCTGAGAACACAATGTCTGCAACGAATTCAAATATAGCTTGTAACAAAGTGAACTTGAGTAGAACAGTTTACATGCAAATCATTTATTATTCAACTTATGTATGCTGAGGTTACATATTCTTATCATCTACACTTACAATAAAATTCTTGCCGACTAAAAAATCCAAAACAGAATAAAAAACAACATCATTTAGATGCACAATAGCACTTTAAAGACACTACTGTTAAAGTTTCATCAGTGTGAGACGTCAAGTGCATACTCAAGCGACAAAATACATTACATAGATCTATAAACTTAAGTAAAAACAATTATTATTATGCATGTAAATATTTACCACTTAGGTGTATGTCTTCAAGCTTTTTGTTGCGAAAGTCCCCAACCCTGGCATGGTCCTGCAAGAGCAGAATCTTTGCAGTCCTTTCAAGAATATCGCTTGTAGCCCTGCAAATAAACATGTGTTAATATTCATTTATAGAGCTTTTTTTTGTCAGTGAATTTAACTTTTATATTTAATACTCTGATAAGAAGAGCATTGCTATTCTCTAAGTCCATGTCTGTCAAAAAGTCCTTTGCACATTTGTAAATTAAAGTCTTTTAAAAATTGGAAATCATTGTATAACAGTATCACCAAGATATTATGCCGAAAACAGATTACCTCTCTTCTAGGAATATTGCAATTTCTGTTGTTTTTATTTTATTGAAATTATTGATGGACGACAGACACAGACTGATCACAATAGATCACTGTGAGCATGATGTGCTCAGGTAAAATAAATAACCCTAAACATTTAAGTTAAGAGAAACACTGACTGTAAAGAGGTATAATTTGGCGCTCTGCAATTCCAACAGGTCAAAAGATGCAAAATTTGGTTTTAAAAATTCAGCTCTTTTTTCCTTTTAAAAAGCTAGTTTTCATGGGTATGATGTTTTGAGAATTATCAATCTGTTATCAGATGTCAGCAGACAGATTGGCTGACAGATGGAAGGCAAAACTATAGTCCCCTGTGTACTCTCGGCAGGGGACTAATTACTTCAAATATTTGCATTTAACCATCATTCGATTAGAAAAAAATGACATTGAGGATGAATCTTTACTTACCCCATTTTGCCCATTCTATGTCTGACGGAAAGCATTTGAGTGTTTCCGACTGTTTTTTCTTCTTCAAGTAAACTGAAAATAATAATGTTATTAAATAAAATGCACCCCATATTAAGTGCGGACATCTGGGTCCTCAAGTTGTGGACAAAACATGCTACCCAAAAGTAATGGACAAAAAAACCCACAAGATTTAGCTCAAGACAGCATGGCCAGTTGTAAAAAAAATACATTGTGTATTTTGGCCAAGAATTGTGGTTTTCATTTTTTTCTCACAAATTATGGACAATATATGCAACCCAAAAGTAATGGACAAAAAAAACCCACAAGACTTAGCTCAAGACAGCATGGCCAGTTGTAAGAAAAAAACATTTGAGTATTTTGGCCAAGAATTGTGGGTTTCAGTTTTTCTCACAAGTTATGGACAAGATATGCAACCCAAAAGTAATGGACAAAACACCCCACAAGATTAAACTTGAGACAGTATGGCTAGTTGTGAGAAATATTTTTTTGTTTTTTGCCATGAATTCTGGGTTTCAGTTCTCTCACAAGTTATGGACAAGATATGCAACCAAAAAGTAATGGACAAATAAGAGGACCATGATGGTCCTTGATTGCTCACCTGCCTCTCTTAGACCCCTTGGACATCACATTAATTAAATAGGCAGATGTCAAAAAGGAGATAATTTCTACATTGGATCAATACCATGGAGTGTCTTCAGCCAAGTGCAAGACAGATATGCCTTTTCACTCTTTGATTCTATGTAAAAAGGGTTGTGCCTGGATGGAACCCAAAAATAACCCCAGGATCTTGATATGAACAAACTTGGTAGAGGTCCACTAGATGATGCTACATACCAAATATGAAAGCTGTCTGCCTTCTGGTTTCAGAAAAGAAGCTTTTTGAAGATTTTCATTTTTTACCCTTCATGCTCAGAAGAGCTAAAATGGATGCGCCCGGGCAAAACACAAATCCATGGCTCAGCACAAAACCGTTGTAACTGCCTATAAATGTATAGGCAGTTACAACTGTTTCACGCTGAGCCATCAAAATATAACCTCAGGGTCTTTATATAACAAACTTGGTAGAGGTCCACTAAATGATGCTTCATACCAAATATGAAAGCTGTCAGAAAAGAAGATTTTTGAAGATTTTAATTTTTCACTCTTCATGCTCAGAAGAGCTAGAAGGGATGCGCCTGGGCAAAACCCAAATCAATGGCTCAATGCAAAACAGTTGTAACTGCTTATAAATGTATCGGCAGTTACAACTGTTTCACGCTGATCCATCGAAATATGACCCCAGGGTCTTGATATGAACAAACTTGGTGGAGGTCCACTAGATGATGCTTCATACCAAATATGAAATTGTCTGCCTTCTGGTTTCAGAGAAGAAGATTCTTGAAGATTTTCATATTTTCACCCTTTTTGTTAAGGCTAAAGGGAAAGTTAAGGGTGGATTTCATTTATTTGAACAATTTTGGTAAACTTAACCCAAAAACACCCCTGCCAAGTTAATCAAGATTGTCCTACTAGTTAAGGCGGAGAAGATGTTTAAAGAAATTGTGGACGACGCAGGACGGATGACGCAGGACGGACGATGCCCGACTGACGACAGACATTGTACGATCATAATAGCTTACCTTGAGCACTTCTTGCTCAGGTGAGCTAAAAAACCCCAAAAGATTTAGTTTACAACAACATGGCCAGTTGTCAGAAATTAAATTTTGTATAATTTTGCCATGATTGGTGGGTTTCAATTCACACAAGTAATGGACAAGATATGCAACCCAAAAGTATTGGACAAAAAAACACACAATATTTAGCTTAAGACAGCATGGCCAGTTGTGAAGTTTTTTGGCCATAATTTGTGGGTTTCAGTTTTTAACACAAGTTATTGACAAAACATGCAACCCAAAAGTAATGGACAAAAAACCCCACAAGATTTAGCTTAAGACAGAGTGGCCAGTTGTAAGAAATTACATTTTTTATAATTTGGCCATGATTTGTGGGTTTCAGTTTTTCACACAAGTTATGGACAAAACATGCAACCCAAAAGTAATGGACAAAAAACCCCACGAGATTAAACTTAAGACAGTGTAGCTTGTTGAACGAAATTACATTCTGTATACATTGTATTTTGGCCATGATTTGTGGGTTTCAGATTTTTCACACAAATTATGGACAAGACATGCAACCCAAATCACTCCACAGGCCTGGACTTTTTGTAAGATCAAATCAAAATTTTGAAGTTTTTTCAATACCTGTAGTTCGTAGAGCAAAAGTAAAGTAAAAAGCAGCAATCATGTGGTCAATGCTAAAAGAAGGTAAAAGACCATCTACTATTTTGGGGATGTTAGAGTGATAACAATGTCGAAAATTGTAATTATGCCATATTCATTGGCACATTATTAAGTACATGAGTTTATAATCAAGTTGAAAATTTAAGTAATGCAAGATCTTATGGTCACCATCATTCTGTCTAAATCTTTCCTCTTTTATGCAATATTTGTGAGCGCAAAAGTGAAAAATGTGAAAAAATTTCAAGGGGACATATTAACTAAGACTGTAGAAATGAGATCATCCTGAAAATAACACATGAGCAAGATCTTGTTGTTAACAAGATTCTGTCCAAATTTCATCTTGATTGGTTATTATTTTAATGGTTGTTAGAGTGAAAATTGAGTAGAAAATGTCAATTTTGTCAAATTCAAGGACAGATGACTCATGATGTAAGATTCCCATCAAGCTGATTGATTGATTGATTAAATGGAGTTTAACTCCGCTTTCAACATTATTTCAGTTATATTGCGGAGGCTGGAGCACCTAACATATATTCCTGGTATTTCTCTCACCAGTACAATGATCACATTCTTTCCTAGCCTCCAGCTACTATCTCACATAGGTCTACAATTATCAACCCATTGGTGAGAGACATTTAGTCGGAAAGAATGAGTGCCGCTGTTGCGGATCGAACCCAGGACCTCTAGATTGACAGTCTGATGCACTACCAACTGCGCTATAACAGCGGCTCTGATCAAGCTGAAAATTAACTGCCTTACATTTCCATTCCAAAAATTAATATAAGCAACTTGTACAGTTTTGAATTTTGAATTAATGCATATTCATGGAAATATTAGACAAAAATGTTCAAAATTACCTCCCTTGCCTATGAATATAGAGTAAAATAATATGTATTAATTATTTCCTTCTTGAAGGATAATCTTGAAAAACGGCATGGTGAATCAACTAATGTGAAGTGTTTTTACAAGTGTATGAAATTTGATGAGTTTTGTATGGCTAGAAAGTGGCGTTTTTCATTATGGGTCTTCTACCTTAAATCTATAAGTTTACCATAATTGAAATATTGGCAGACCCCTGCATGCAGGAGTCTGAGAATTATGTCATAGGGGCTTCAGAAAATCCCAGGGAGAGCCCTGAATGTAATCCACTTTGAGCAAAAGCGGACCAAAACACTGTATTTTGACAAGATTGTTTTGTGAACTTGGCTGTTTAATGTTTATTAGGGCTTCGGTTACCATTTTGTATGAAATTTATGAGAATCAAAATAATCGCCCACGAAATTTTCCACTTGTCCTGCAGGAAGAGTGTGACACTTTTTTCACTGTCTTCGCCAATTTTCATTCGTAAATACGAGCTGACGAGTGAATTCTTTGGACCCTGGGAGTGTAACATTTCTTTGTTATCTGCTTCATGATTTTACAATCATAAATGTTTAGAAGGGATATGCAGTATGCTGGATAATATAACGAATTTTACACCCCTAATAACTTGTCTAGATTGAATGAACATTAAAAAGATATTTGACAAAACATATGTATCATTGAATATAAAACAAAATCCTTCGAAAAACAAGACTGGGTTTTGACGGCCTTATTAGAAAAGGCTTAAGAAAATATTGAGGCAAAAGGAGAAAGTGCTGATTATCAGCACTTTCTCCTTTTGCCTTAATATTTTCTGGACTATATTGTACATAAAATTCTTTTTTAGCTACTTAAATGTTGCCATCTGCAGCAGCTTCGAATTTGGACAACCCTAACATTTTGCCGTTTGGGAAAGGGTTAAAGATTTCAAAAGTCCGCCCCGGAGTTTTAGTGGTTAGAGCTTCCACCTTGGTCTATAGTTCGATCACGGACCAGATCATACCAAAGATTTAAAAAGTGTTAGTTGTATCAGTGCTTTACATTGGGCACATAAAAAACCAGGGAGCCCTAAATTAATATTATTCCAGTTCAATGCAGACTCTGGGAAATGACAAAAATGTCTCTGATGTAAAGGCTTTACCCATTACCACACAGGGACGCTTTTTGACGCCCCTTAAGTTAAAGGCTTTGGAAAAACATTGTGGAAAATGAAGAAATTGCTTGTGACAAGCAATTTCTTCATTTCCCACAATATTTTCCACACAGAGACCAATAAATGTGAATTACATAAACTAACAATTGTCTTCTGCAATATCTTTGAATATGGACAACCCTAGAATTTTGTCGTCTGGTAATGGGTTAAAAGGGTATCAAAAATAATGTTTGAAACAAATTGTTGAAACTTACTGTGCCTTGTCCGACTGGACATACACCTCAACCTCTAATTCACTTTGAGACACAATTTTGGCAGGCCAAAATATCTGTGTTCTTGGGAATTTTATCCACAGGAATTTCTGAAAATGTACAACAACATGATTCATTCACAGTCTCACAGTTAATAGCAATTCCAATCAAGTTCTCCAACTACACAAAGTAATTTTCACCACTTGATGCTAAAATTCAGGTGTTTCTTGAAAAGATCACTTTTGCATTTTTGACGCAAAAAATTGTTGATAAACTTAATGGGTCAAGTAAAATGGGTCCTGTGATTGCGGGTTTTTTACGGATTCACACCTTTTTGTCACTATGCCTCTGACTGCATACCCACATGATCTGAAATTCAGAACAGCAATGAGTGCAATTTGGCCAGTGAAAAGATCACTACTTTTCGGATTCGAAACGGATAATGAGGTCGTAATACAACTAATAGTAAAAAATGGGTTAAATCTCATGACAAACAAAATATACTTACATTTTCATTTTGCCCATCTGAACGGGTTTTTTTGGCCGTCCCTTTCCACAGCTTGAATACTTTCTTTTCCCCATCTTTCTTACTGAAATAAAAATGCATGCACAGTAAAGTCTAAGCAGAGCACTTGCACTGAATGGGATCTAACAAAATATACAAAAAGATAAGCATACACATGAAATGCAGTATGCGAAAATAGGATTTAAACCCACTAAGATTATTTTATCAATAAAATGGTATAGCCTAGGATCTCAATCAATCAAATAAATAAGGAAGTGGCTAGCCGTACGGATCCGTACGGCTAGTCTGGTAGGCTAAACGTACGGACCCGTACGGCTAGCCAGTCCTCACTGGATAGGCTAGCCGTAAGGTTTTTTTTCAACCAATCAGAATACTGTATTTGATTTCCGATCATATACCATCTTCGAGTTCACCTATCGTTGGTTCAATGATTATCATCATTTTTACGCGTTTAGAAAAAAAGAAAGATAATAATTAAGCACTAGTAAGTGCCTGTAACAACAATTTTTGATGGTAAAAAGTTCTGTTATCTAAGTATTCTGCAATCACAGACTTTATTAACAACTGTATACGTCACGTTTCGGAGTTTGTTTTTCACAACGTTTTTGGAATGAAACAAACATTATTTCATGATTTTGAAAGCCCAATCGGCAATTAATTTTTATTAATTAGAGGCATATAGCAGATTTCTTACCTCAATATTAAACATACCGGCAGGGATATTTCTGGACCAAACTCAGGATGGGCCATTGAAATGGGCCAATGGCCCATGGCCTATTCAATTACGTATAAAATCTAAGATTTTGATGGGCCATATGCAAAATTGTTGGGCCATTAGGAGAGTGGTGGGCCCAAGAATCCTTAATACCTATCCTTGAATAAAATAAGCATCAGATTTGAATAGATTATACATGGGGCCCATCCAAAACTGTAATCAGATTTAGCCTTAAACAATTAGTTTGTCCTCAAAATCAGTTCGGCCCATCCCAAAATAATCCCTGTACCGGTTTGTCATTTTTTGTTGAAAGTCTTGTCTAATGTGCAAACATGTTGGGAACTTTACTTATTTCACCAAATGTTATAGAATGAATGTTAACTTGTAAAAGTGCCGGAAAAATTTCAACGTGTAAAGGAAGTTTTCCGATACAAAAAGAATATTCGTGGTGGCAAAAATTCACTAGACGGGCGCTAAAAAATTAAGGTACAGAATTAAGCATTCTTTCTATTTCCTTAATTGGAGATTGTCGTATCAATTTGAATTAAAGAAATTCGCACTTAAAATGTTGTATCAATTTCAATTATAGAAATTCACACTTGAATATGCTTTTTCCCTTTAACACAGTCATACAGGCACTGAATTGCCTTTCCGACCTGCAGATTTTGGTTATTTGAATGTTTTCGTATTTCGATTTTAAACTACAAACAAAAGTCATTTTAAATGTGTAATTTCTGTCATGTTCCAACGACAACGGAAATTCAAATTTCCTTCTTTCAAGCCGTTTCCCACAAAAATAATAACATTGTAAATCTCCGGTCATGATTAAGAGTTTTGTAGAAGATCGTATTTTAATAATTATTCAATGCAGGGACTAAGGGTCCATGTTCAATGCGACGATTTATTTGCCCAGCGAATAATTTCCTTATCAAGGAAGATATTTTTTACGATTTTGTCGTCCGGTAGCCTTTTAGACTTAAATTTTTGCACTATATATATTTTATATTCTTTAAGGCCTAATACAGACACAACGGAAAAATATCAAATACAAACATGACATTAATCATTCATTCCCTTTCTGTATTCCGATTGGGTGAAAAACTGGCGTACGGCTAGCCTGTCCAGTGAGGACTGGCTAGCCGTTCAGGTCCGGACGTTAAGCCTACCAGACTAGCCGTACGGACCCGTACGGCTACTCACTTCCAACAAATAAATGCCCATCACCCAACAAATGACAACAAATCAATTCACAAATCGTATGTTAACCAAAAACACAAATATTTACAAGTTGAGAATGGAAGTTAAGATTTAGAATGGACTTAGAATGGTAGTTAAGTCAGGAACAATTTTCAGATTCGCAAAATTTCTATTTTTTCATAATTTCGAAGTCCAAAACTGTTATTAATCACCATCAATTACAAAATTAACGGAAGGTGAAAGGTCCCGAGTAATTGCGAAGGCAAAAAACAAACAAGACTTCCAATAATAACGGCGTAAGTGATAAAAAATCGCTTCATATTCACAAATTTTCTATTTACTTCCGCGTTCACGAGGTCTCCATTATCGGCCCATGTCGGATATCCGGTGACCTGTCTGCGCATGCTACTTGCGCAGCATGACGGAAATGAACATGCCAATATGGCGTTTTCCAATCTGAAAATTTTTCGACTGGCCAAACGTAAAAAAATTATGTGTCCGTTAACCGATAATCATAAGTCGATAAAAACATTTCCAAATCGTTTTTTGTGCTATTCTCCGCTACCAAACAAAGGAACTCCGAGAAAATCACAAAACAAACTAACGAGAACACAATGCAAACACGACGCGGTGAGGAGAGTGCGCTTAGTCACATCAAAACCATTTTTACACGTCGTAGAAGAAAATGTTAAACTAAAATATAGTTACCATACACAAATTACACTATCCATATATGTATCACAGTTATATAAAAAAAATTCCTACCCTGTGTTTCTTCACAATATCCTCTCCAATAATAAGGAATGGCTGACCTCAATGTCGCAAAAGTCACGTGATACATTCGGATTTCCCGGGATCAGTAGAAACAATTTTTGATTGGCTGTTGCGATTGCTGCCGGAAATAACCGACTTCAATCTACCTCAATCATTTCATTTGAATTATGATCTCGGCCATACACCACGGACATGTCCGGAAATCCGAAAATTTCTGAGGTGCAAAACACAAATGGTACTTGTGAGTTTTTTTGGCCGAATTTGTGTTTTTTCATGTTCACTTGCGAGGTGCACCTCGGAAATAGCATTTATCCCCACAATTCTTCTGCATACGTGTCTTGCAACTCGCAACTACCTTCTCATGAGAGCGGACGGACAGACGGACGGACGGACAGACGGAGGGCAAACCTATAGTCCCCTCCGGTGTGAACACCGGTAGGGGACTAACAAAAGCACCACATTGTGGGTGCCTATGCTTGGCTGTTGGTGAAAAAAATTGTCAAAACAGGGGCACAATTTGCAAAATATGCATCTAGATTTATACATCTTGGCAGTAGAGTTGGTTCTTTGGTTAGAGAAAATATGAGACAAGTTTCAATTCAATACCTTTAGGAATAACATAGATATCACAAAATGTCAAAGGTAATGCAAGACGACAACCAAGGCTATAGCAACTACTTCACTAAAAATTCAGGATCAGCACATGTATTTCTTGTTGTAGAAATGTTCAAAACAAAAGGATTTGAACCTTTTATTGAACCAAATATTTACAAAATGCATAATAGAGTGTAATTACATTTATTTAATTCTATAAACAAGACATACCAAACAAAAATCCCTAAAACAATCTGTATATGACCTGTTCAATTAATACATAAACTGTTTTTAATAACTGCCTATCTGATTCTTTATTCTCTTAAGTAGCACCTTCCTTTCCATATCAATGAGTCATTCTACCCTACTATAAAGTCAAATTGTGAATAGCAGGAAGTGAAGTCTCAGATCAGAGTTTAAACTAAACTCAAACTTTTTCATTTGATTAATTTGTTACAGATAAAATTCAATTTCAGAGTGAAACAACAGTAGCTAAGTACAATTAAACTTGTTAATTTTGTCTCTTGTCCAATGATAAATTCAATCAATAGTTGAAAAAATGCATTTGATAAAACAATAATGATCAAGCAAAGAGGTGCGTTTTATAGATTAAGATTTTGAAGATATCTTAAGATTTTTAATCGGAATATCCCGAGCAATTCAGTTGAAATTCTACATAGCAGTCAGAGATATTCCGATTAAAAAATTAAAATAAATCTTAAAAATTCTTCAACCTAAAAAAACACACCTCAGGTCAATTGAAATTCAATTTTAAAGATAAATAATATGGCTTTTCTGTATTTAGAATTCTACTAAAAATGTTACCATCTTGCTCAGTCAATGCAGAGTGTATAGTCCAACATGGATCAATATTTTGCCAGATCAGTATTGGTTTGAAGGTAGTGGACCCGTAATAATTTCACAACACTTCAAAGCAATGAATTTTAACAATGTTAACCGAGGTTTCCTAATGATTATCATTTGCAGGTGTATTTTTACTGAGAAACTGGGGCTGAATATCGGCCCCTTCCCCTCGGCGATTTTTCCCCCAAAATGGACCTTTTCCCCACCCTAACAAGGTTTTCCCCAGATAATGTTTATGTTATAAATCAAAGATAGTGGATGATTTGCTTTTAAAATGCATTTACGGTTCCATTTTTAGTCATAAAACAGCATCATACATCTTTCATAAGGGGCAAAAATGTAAACATTCCAGAATTTCCAAGACATCATTAGGCTCCACTCTGTCGATTCTGTATCAATATTCACCAAATCCGAAACCCTCTGCCATTACAAAATACGCCAAACATCGCTCTGCCTCAGACTTTTCCGTGATGCCCTTTTATTATGATTCTGCTCAGACTTTAGACAAGGAACCCTATTTAGATAGTGGACTCGTAAAAGTTCCGCAACATTTCAGGAGGCATGAACTTTAACAAGTTAAACCGAGGTTTCCTAATGATTTCATTTGGAAACTAGGTTAACATTATGAAATATTATGAGTCACAAACAGCATAGATTGACCACTTTTAGTCAAATTGTAAAATATTTTAGGTAAATTAACTAATTCTAGCATTCACTTTGGATAAAACAGTGTATCTCACTCAGTGTCATTGTGGTAAAGGAATTTGATTCTTGACCTGGAAGTTAGTGGTTCAAGCCCAAATGTCATCAAGGTATTAATAAATTGGCACTTAGTAGCCAGCCCCAGTTCACCCAGCTTTTTGTCACAATCTGAAATAAATGTATCTGGCACCCTAACCAATGACTAACAGTTTTCATTCAGCACAGACACACACTTGCCAGTAATACCCGAAAGGGGAATAGGCAGTAGATAGATAGGGAACCAGCCAATCCGGCTCCTCGTCAAACCAGTCCCATGGTCAAACAGGCCCCAATACGGTCATACCGGCCCCCCAAAACAGTCAAACCGACCCCAAATCAGACAAAGCGGGCCTTATTTTATTTCAAACGTTGCTTATATTCATGCATTTTCCTTTATTTTTGAACTATTGACTGTAATGCAATAGATAAATAGTGATAAATATATCAACTGATAGAAAGTGTATGTTCCTCTTTTGCTTAAGCTACTGTCACATAAACACACTGTTTACTTTGGTGAGGCATCACTGATGACTTAATGTAGAATAGTTGATGAAATTGATGACAAATTTCTGATAAGTTGACATCTAATTCATTCTTTCGATGCAATGCCCTGTGAATGGACCGGGCCAGGTCTAATCATCTGGTTAGTACAGATTTCTGTCCTCGGAATGAAATATGTAACGTTCAAAATTGAGACTAATCATCTGGTTGGCTCGGGTTTCCTTTTTTTACATCACAGACACAGAGTTTTATATTCTTTTCTGACCTGTTTACTTCATTTTGGAATCAACCACTATCGTTGGCGACCCGACTAGTCAACGGCATCTAGTAGGCTTAATGACCACATGCAGTAAAGTCGAAAGGTTCGAGGTCCGAAAAAGTGACATCATATTCAACTGTCGATTTCTCTGGCGATCCTAGTATTCTTAAATAAGATCAATGTCCAGTCTTAACGAAGCTTATTGTAACTCCAACCAATGGTTTTCGAGATTAAAATCTGGAAACATGAGAATTTTTCCAAAAAGTTTTTTTTTTAATTGGAGTTCAGTTGCGTGTGTAAATGGCGGCTTTTTATTCAAGGGAAATAATCTTTACAACATGATAGTAGGTAATTTGCTGTGGACCCCTGCGGATAAATTAAAAAAATATGATTGGAAAAATATAATTTTCATATTTCGTTTAATTTCTTTCGTTATTTATGTTTTTAATTGAATGATTGAACGCACCGTTCAATTTGATTGAACGGTCGGATTTAGCAAAGAAAGCGTTCAATCCAATCAGAAGAAAAAACGTTCAGCGGGCAATCACGATCATTCATAAACGTTCAATCACCGCTCAGCGTTCAATCACGTCCCAATCGGATTGTCAAATTCCTGATGTTCCGTACTGTATTATTTAAAACAAAACCCACTGTTAAACAGAGGTGTGACATCAAATTATAATATGCCTTAACAAACTCCTCAAACAAACGGAAAGAATTAACAAAATATGTTTTTCTTCAAGCGTATTAAATAATTGAAGTACCATCAGCAACCGTATTACCTAAGTAATGACTAAAAATTACTTAATTTACGTTCGAGATACTTTCCAAAAGGATAATTCGAGCGATGTTCCGAATGCTTCGAACATAAGTGCAGTAATGTTGGGTTATTTGATTCGTATTTCGGCTTCTGGTGATGCATTGGTCACTACGCTTGAAGAATAACAAATTCCTTTCATGTTCTCCGATCGTCTATGGACATTTCTTGGATATCGTCGGTGCTCTGCTAAAATCTCGTAACTACAGCTTTTTTGAAGCTGTAGTTACCAGGTTTGGGTAGAGAATCGACAATATATTACAATTTGATTACAAAACGCAGTAAAGCAATGTTTCACCTACCGACAGTACCACATTCCCCAAGTTGGCCAACATATTCCTTCTGTACCATCTTTCCGCTCACACTTCCCAAAACAATACAACAACTTGTTACAAAATTCACACGAACAGAGGCACGGGGTAAATACGAGGTAAATTAAGCACCAGGCCAGCACTTGAGTACTGCTTGGGGCTTCCATTCCTGCAAAAAGAAAAAAGAAAAAAAAGACTTCCATGTGATGAGAAATGGCAAATTTTTAAGCTATTTATTGCTAAAACGTAGGTGCTTCGAAAGATCACACAACGACAATAAGCGCGTGTTATGCACGCGCATTAATCACTATTTAATATGCTTTTGAACGACAGAGTTCTTCTTTATAAAGGAACTAACTTTATTTCTAGGCACTTTTAACTGCATTTGTTCAATCTGAAAATAACTCGAATTTATCGACCACCCCCCGGAAAAGATCAGTTTGTTATTCTCGATAGACAGAGGCTTGATCAAATTGATCAAATTGGGGAAATGTTATATCAACCATTTAAAATCAGTCAAAGCTCACGAATGAAAATCATTCGACTTCTTTCTTTATTCACTAATTGTATTCCTTTTTTTCTTAAATTTACGATGTTGTTAACTGCAGCGATCATAGTAATTATATCAAAATTTTAATTTTACATTTGGAAGAGTGACATTTCCATTGTTAAGAAATGAAATGAATAGCACAATTTAGTGGACCCATAATAGTCCCGCAACAATTCAGAATGCATGATTTTTCAAAATGTTAATCGAGGTTTCCTAATGAACACATTAGGAAACCTCGGTTAACGCTGTTAAAGGTCGTGACTTCAGAAACGTTGCGAAACTATTACGGGTCCACTACCTTAAGTAAAATTTAGATTAAATACCTGAGATATCTCCTTTACTTTGAATTCAGGCGTGTTTTGTGAAAGATGTCAGGTTAAGATTGCCGCGATGAGTGTAATTCTGCTTGACACACTTTGAAATTGTGATAAGAGATGAAGAGGATATTTGTTGAGTTCACGAGATTTGAAACTAAAAATCTTATCACAGTGTATAATTCAGTTAAAAACATCGTAAATTTGACACTCATTCGGGTCTAAGTCACTCACTCAGCGCTCCATTCATTCATTCCAAACACTCACTCATATCGATCAAAAACGCCCCAAAATCTTTAGAAAAAATTTCGAAAGCGGCTAAGACGCCCAACTTTTAATTCTTATCGATCTAATTATCCTGCGTTTTTATATGCTGGTGTGGATTTTAACGTGTCTGATTGTTGCATGAAGACACATTAATAGAAAATTGCGTATATTTCATTAAAGGGAGATAACAAATATACGCAATTTTGTTCATCTTGAACAAAATGGGCGATAATAGTTTACCTCCCTTTAAATTCACTCCAAACTCACCCCACACACTCACTCAATTTCATTCCAAATTCATTTCAATATCATTCAACATGTCAATTTCATGATGTTTTTAACTATCATAGATGAACGTGCTGAGATTTTTTTGTTTCCTACCTTAGTTATTCAACAAATGATCTCATCATATCTTAATATTTTAAATCATGAGGCAGAAACGTAACATTTCCTCTTGATGAACGTGTTTTAGTGAGATTACTTACCAAAATGAAGTTGTGACGTGTTACGCGAAAAGGGACAATCTGGGAATTCTACAAGATAGATATTCGAAAAGAGATTAATACTTTTACACATCAACCCTTTTCACGGGAAGGTAGATTCATCATTCTAGAAAAAAAATATATCAAAGTGCGAAAAGTTTCAACTCTAGTCAGTCTGCGCAGTCTGACTAGGATCGAGACTTTACGCACTTCCCAGATGGTCCCTTTTCGAGTGACGGGTCACTTTTAGAAAATTCTACACAAATCATCAGGACCCACTTTTATAAATCTTCTCCCATTCTCAACTGATAAAGTTTTCAAATTTAAAATTTCAAATTTATAATAGTGTATGAACATTAAAATACTATACTCAAGCGCAATGAAAACGCATCATCCAAAAATCTTGCACTAACTGTCCTTAATTATACAATTACGCCGAGGGTACGGTGTAGACCTAAGTAAGTAAGTAAGTAAGTAAGTAAGTAAATTTTATTTCAAGTCGGCAAGACAGTATAACAATATAACATAAGCTCACATGAGCTTTTGAACCGACCATACATACATATATAAATAGCACATGACATTAAAACATTTGCAAAGAACATAGAAAGCAAATAAGAATTGGTAAAACAGCTAATAATAAATTAGTAGTATGACAGTATTTCAGAAATTAAAAGTTTAAAGTATCAAGACTGCTAATCAGAGACTATTAGAAGATTCGTGGTATAGTAATGTTGCATAAAAAGGATAGAGTTTTAAATTAATTAAAAGATTTCTATTGAAGAAACAGTGCTTAAGACAAGATATCACATAGCACATGTAGTGTAAAATTAAAATTATTTAAATTTACATATCACATACTCTGTAAAGCAGATAATAGAAAAATCCAGTCAAACATAAACATTAAGGAGACATTACAAACATGTAAACAAGAAGCATAGCGAAAGCAACTAAAAAAAGCAACTTTAAAGTATAGCAGACAAGCACAGATAAGCAAAAGCAAGAAAGAGATATGCAACCCCTGATCTGCGAGACTCACCACGAACCACCACAGGCAACACAACTGCATTCTTTTCCATTCCAAAAAGACAAGAGATTTTTAAACTGGTTGAAATTTGTCTCCTGCCTGAAGTGGTACGGCAGTGAGTTCCACAGAACCGGGGCCGCATATCGGAAGCTATTCTGACCAAATGTTGTTGATTTCACTCTAGGGACCTGTAAAATATTTGTGTATCTGAAATTATATGTGTTTTCTCTTTTTTGAACAAGATTATTTAGAACAGGGGGGGCAATCCGGTTTAATATCTTGAAAGTTTCAACTGCCATTGTTCTGATTCTTCTGATTTCTAACGAAGGTAGTTTTGCAATCTCAAGTAGTTGACCATATGGGCTCTCATAATCGTCGTAAACAAACCTTAGGGCTCTTTCTTGTATTTTCTCAATTTTAGTTGTATTTTTCTTTGAGCAGAAGTGCCAGGACAATGGGCAGAAGTTGAAGTTTGACAAGATAAATGAATGGAAAATTGTTAGTCTATTTAGTTTTGACAAGTTTCTACCAATTCTTTTGAGAATGTTAAGTTGCTGACCAGCCTTTTTACATAAGTTTTGGATATGAAAATCAAATGAAAGATTAAAATCAATATCTACACCCAATAGTTTCACAACATCATCACATTCAATTTGAGAATTATTTATATTAAAAACTGGGTGCTTTTCATGGGTTTTGTTTCCAACTGCCAGAGCCTGGAACTTATCAGGGTTTGCTTGCATACAGTTAAAAGAGAACCAATCTATAAGAATTTTACTTTCTCTCTGAAGGACATGAATCAGCTGGCCAAAATCAGGGGTAGTGAAGGACAAAGTGTTATCATCTGCATAATTATAGAGAGAGCATTTATCGACAAAGTAAAAAATATCATTTATAAAGACATTAAAAAGCAGAGGACCCAGGATAGAGCCCTGAGGTACTCCCTTTTTAATGTCAGTCCAGGTACTGACTACACCTCCAACCCTTACCTGCTGCTTCCTGTCCCTCAGATAGGATGATATCAAGTGGACTGCATCTTTAGAGAGACCATAGGATGTCAGCTTACAAAGTAAGATGTCATGCGGAAGACAGTCGAAAGCCTTGGACAGGTCCATGAGTACTGCAGCCACATATTGATTTCTGTCCAACGCTTCCTTCCAATCCTCCAATAATCTCATGATTGTAGTCTGACACCCGTGGCCTCTCCTGAAAGCACATAAAAAGTTATCAAAAATACTGTCAAAATAAATAGTTAATTGTTCCGAAATAACTTTTTCAAAAATCTTAGATGGAATAGGCAATATACTGACTGGTCTGTAATTTGATTTGTTCAGGAAATCATTTTTCTTGTAGATTGGTGTAACTTGTGCTTCTTTAAGACGATCAGGGAAAATCCCAGTACTTATTGTTGAGTTTACAAGATAAGTCAGAAAAGGAGCAAGGGACAATTTGCCCAGTTTTAAAATCTTTACAGAAACTTTATCTACTCCTGTAGCCTTTTTGAAGAATCAGTCAGATTAAAATTGAAGGAGTCAACACCAAAGTTTTTACCCAAAATTTCTTTAATACTTGGGTGGGTTTCTTTGTCAAAAACAAAATTCTTTCCAATGTCGTTTGCAACATTAGCAAAAAATTCATTAAAATTGTTAGCAACTTGCTCATTATCTGATATAACATTTTCATTTAATATAATTTTAGAGTTTTGAGATTTACACTTCTTTGACATAAAAGGTTTGATTGTGTCCCAGAAATCTGAGGGTTTACAACCCCCAATACATCTTTCCTGAAAATATTTGTTTAGTGACTACTTTTTGAGTTTGTTCACATAATTTCTAGATTTCCTATATTTTTCCCAAGATTTTGAACATTTGTTTTTCAAAAATTTGTTATAATATATTTTCTTGTGATAAATAGCCTTTCTTAAAACTTTGTTCATATAGGGGGGCTGATCCTTTTTGAGATACATTTGTTTTTCAGGTACGTGCTTATCAATAATTGTAGTAATTTGCTGTTCGAAAGTGTTATAGATTTTGTTTACTTCAGATTTGTTATTTAGTTATTTAGACACTTTTTATCCTTTTTACTGTCATGTTACAACAGACAACAGTGGATGATCAAACCAACACGAACTTTAAATCGTCATCCACACATATAAACAGGTATTCGAACATTTTCGACACTAACAGTGAGTCAAACATTCGTGAAATCGTGCAAGATGTCAGTCTCTTAAACAATAATACTATTCCAGTCACCTTCCAGATAATGTTTCACCTACGGTATACTAGACGAGTTTACTCTAAACCTATAAGTACTGTCTTGTGCATTAGGCTCTATCTGATCATCCTCTCCGGAGATGTTGCACAAAACCCTGGGCCTACAAAATTTCCGTGTGGAGGCTGTGCCAGACCAGTGGCTAAGTCTCACAGAGGAGTATACTGTGAGGCATGCTACTACTGGTGGCACATCAAGTGTGCTAACATATCCCCTGAAGAATAAAAGGCACTCTGCGATAGTGTTGACCCTTGGGTCTGTAAACAGTGCAGGAGCTTTAAATTTTCGGACTCATTCTTTAGCGATTTAGATAGTTTCAACCTTACAGATGAAACATTAGCAGAATCAACAGACTCATTTATAGACTCCCCATTTCAGGAACTCAGACAAGTGCGATCAGCTCACCCCAACAAATTCATTTTTGCCCACCTTAATATTAATAGTTTAAAGACTAAGTTCGTAGAAATTCATGAACTATTAAATGACAAAATTGTTGACCTTCTATTTATTGCAGAGACAAAATTAGATGCCTCATATCGGGACAGTCTCTTTCAAGTGCAGGGTTATAAGTTTGAAAGGAGAGACAGAGATGCATATGGTGGTGGACTAGCTGTGTTTATTAGGGCAGATATTGCCTCTCGTAGAAGGAAGGACATTGAAGGTGAAAATTTTGAAAACATTATTTATGAAGTTAACCTAAATAAACAGAAATGGTGTTTTTCATGCATATATCGCCACCCAAATATGAAAGATGATTTATTCAATACTAGTTTCAGTAAAATGCTTGATAAGTGTATTACTTTTTATGACCATTATGCTATTGTTGGAGATTTAAACTATGATTTATTATGTGAATACAAAAGCAGACCTTTGTGTGATCTTATGGAAATTTTTGCCTTGGCAAACTTAATAAGAGATGCAACGTGTTTCAAAAATAAGGATAATCCTTCTCTACTTGATGTCATTCTTACAAACTCTAAACACAGCTTCATGAAAACATTAAATTTCCCCACTGGGGTCAGTGACTGTCACAATATGATTAGCTCAGTAATAAATTGCAAAACTCCTTCCATTGAAAATCGGAAAATAAATTATAGAAGTTTTAGAAATTTTAGCTTAGAAAATTTTAACCGGGATATTTCGGCCATAGATTTCCCTTACCACTTACTAAATAACAAATCTGAAGTAAAGACCTAGAAACTAATGAAAAAAAAGCATTATTTATCAAAGTCGATGGGAATTTCTCGAGGAAAACATGGGGAAATTCAAATGGCAGCCCGGGAGTCGCGTGAGATGATGTAATAATCTAAAGTTGACTGTAATATGCATGCGCAGAAAGGAGATTCATGTGAACGGAGTTACCCACTGGTGGTAGTAAACAAACTTCACATTTACCGCTACAATAATTAATTAACCATGAAATACCGTTATCCCATTAAGAAATGTGATAGACTCGTGCAAAATACTATATAAAATAAGAAAAAAAAAGTATTTGTCGTTTAAAGGAATAGAGAACATTTGTTTTATGTAATCGAATTGTTGTGCACTATTTTCGACGCCATTTTGGAACCCAAGTAACACCGGCCTGACCCAGGATGAGAAGCGTCGAGGTTGAAAGGTTAAGATGACATCACTAGTGTCAAAACCGAGGTCGTTCTGATGGAAACCCGGTCAACTCGGGTCGAAACCGAGTCCGATATGAACTTACCCCATGATAAGAAGGCTAGTAATAACGGTACAAATCACGTGATATTTTAAGTTTAAGATATCATAACCGTCGATATGCTAATGAGCATATCAAAATAAGGAATAATGGACATTTCTCCTTTCAAATGTTTAGTATAAAACCACGTGTATTTACTATATGTTTACAACTTTTTTACTATTTCTAACAGCCTTTATCACCCCTCGTGTTTAAGAGCGGAAAATGCGAAAATATTAACATTAACTAGATAGACAAAATCATTATTTTGAAATCATTTTATTTTCAAAAAATATTTCTTGGAATGGTATTACGCTAAATTAAGATTTTACCACATACGAATCCCTCATTTAAACGCAATTTCGTGTAATTAATGAAAAGGTTGGTCCATATAGGAGTCAAACGGACTATATTTTAAAGCTGCGCATCATTGAGTTCACACAGGAAAACGAGGCTTGTCCTGTATTCAGTGGCATCTGATATGAGTTTTGGTTACCTTATACATGTTCGCGCCAATCCCATTATGAACTTTTTTGGTAAAATGGCGTTAAAGTCCTCACGTGGATAAAAGTATTCTCTTTTTGGAGACTTTATGAATATTTATATGACATACATCCCGAGTAAAGCAAAGCCACAACGCTTACTCGTATCAACACCGGATTCCTCCATGCGTATTTTTCTTTAAATCATCAATTGGTAGATTGTCATAACAACATAACAACATATTTTTCAAATTGTAGGTATGACGTTTTGACCATACACAAAGCACTTCAACGATGGAAAAACAGTGCGACATTTTTTGCACAATATTCAGCACTTGAAAAAAATGACTTTAAATTGTCAGTCATCCTGATGAAGTTT
This sequence comes from Fragum whitleyi, assembly GCA_948146395.1. Classification (NCBI taxonomy): domain Eukaryota; kingdom Metazoa; phylum Mollusca; class Bivalvia; order Cardiida; family Cardiidae; genus Fragum; species Fragum whitleyi. The sequence goes on from OX411556.1 coordinate 47,254,118, forward strand.
ACAAAATGCGTAAATTTTGTTCACGGTCTCCAGCCCGTAACTAATTCGGTCGTTTGAGAAATGTATTAAAAGTTATTAAGACATGTACAATTGTTTCTTAACTCGATTTCTATTATTGTCATCATGCTAGTACTTCCAAACCAAGAAAGGGATAGGAAAATGACCACCAGTAATTAAACATGATCAAATGCACAAAAAAGGTAAATTTATACAGTCAAAATTAAAGCTGTAAAATCATTGATACTTGCATTGTTAATTTATTCGAGTGTATCTGAGGGTAGTCGTGTGCCAATAGCGGCACGAAGATACAAAAATATAATCAACGAAAGGTGAGAAATTGATAACGTAAGTCATCATACTTCATTTTGCCACACTTTCACACCTTCACTGATTATTGAAAACTGCCTTTTTGAGCCGTTTTTCCTTATAATCTTTACATAAATTATTTCCTTTTTGCTTTTAAAACATATACACAACACTCATTAATTCTATTTATCCTTACTTGGTTGACGTGACCTATGTATATTTCACAATTATGAAATATTCAGTTTTAATTTAGATTAGAAATAAAAGTACGTTATATCTTCAGAATATGCCTTGTTTCTTCATCGGTATTTTGTTGGAAAACTAAGTGAATTGCAGCAAAATTATTATAAATTGTTTATCAAGCTATTTATTCCACTAATCAAATGAATTTAGTTTTATTACACATTTTATTTTTACGTTGTTACCAAAACGTTTTTATCAGAACTTCTTCCTTTTTTGAATAGGTCAATTATATTTTCCTGGCTGCATTATATCAAATTGAAATTCGAGAATTACAGAGAAAAATCATCATTAATCCGTTGATCAAGTGATTAAATTGGTGAATTCTTAATATCAAGTAATGCTACGATGAGTTGGTTAGAAACCCCAAATCAATATAGTTTAAGACAGAATACTGTTCTAAAATAAATATTAAAGATTCGTATTCATTTAATTTCAGTTTCTCTTTTTTCAGCTTGATTTTTTTATGCTCATGACTTAAATCTACACATTATCAAAGTCCTCATTAAAGAGAAAAGTATCATAAGTTAGGATAAATAATTAGATGATTTCTAAACTATGATCATCAATAAACATTTACCTGTCATTACATAGGTATCAACTGCTCTTTGTATATATCGTCTGCGTAAGGATATCATCCTTCTTTATCTATATTGTCTGCGTTTTAGACCCCAGTCCAATATCCTTCTTTGTTATATATTGTCTGCGTTACTATATATTCTATATTGTCTGCGTTTTAGACCCACCCGACTTTTTTGTTGTTGTGGTAGCCTTTTTAATGGTTTTTACAATACTCCCCCTCTTCCATATCTTTCTTACTTATCCCCTAGAGTGCACAGTCGATTCTTAAATATCTCGATTGTGTTGGACTTCGCAACCTCAGGAGGGAAGTGATTAAGGTCCCTTATTGTTCTATCAAAAAAGGACCACTTCTTTAAATCTTTTCTGGTAGAAGGAATGCTATAGCTTTAGATTTGACTGGTATCAGTCTTGTTTCATTTCATTTTTTGATTTTAAAGAGCATATAAAGTCTGGACTGTTTTCTTCTGTCATAGAGATTCTGCAAATGTAACTCGTTTGGCATATTTCCTTCGCTAGATCGATTTCTGTATCTACCGTAAAATACCTAGTTGCTCGTTTTTGAACCTTCTCTTTTCGATCTATTTGAGTTTGTTTGCATAAGTCCCAAACGGTGCAAGAAAATTCTAATTGAGGTCTCACAAGGTATTTGTAAGCCTTTTCTTTTATTGATTTGGATGATATGTTGAGGTTTCTATGGAGAAAGCCAAGAATTTGATTTTCTTTGAAACAAATGTTGTTTATATTATTTGCCCAGTTATGATCATTGGATAGGGTACATCCTTGGTATTTTGTTTTGTTTCAAGAACAAATTCATGGCCATGGCCGTGAATAGTCAAACTGAAAAGGTTCCTTTTTTTGTTTTTCACTGAAAGAACTGATCACTTGTCAGCCTCTAATTCCATATGCAATTTCTTTCCCATGCTGTCAATTTGTTAATTCCGTTTTGTAGCCACTGACAGTCACTTTCAGATTTAACTGTGGGGGAGATTATAGTGTCGTCTGCAAACAGGCCTTCTAGTCGTTTATGTAAATCAGTAACAGGCTTGACCTTGGGGAACTCCTGATTCTACATTTCCTTAGTAAGATTCCTCGCCTCCACCATAACAACCTGTTGACGATTCGAGAGAAATGCCTCCAGGGTTATATACTCCAGGCTCTTTCCTTTGATTCCATAGTGGTGTAACTTATGAATCAGGAGGTTGTGAGAAACTTTACCAAAGTCCTTGTTTGCCCAAGTCAAGATTTCTAGCTCAATCGTCTAAATATTCCATAGGTCGTTTCATAGATCGTTTAACCCGCGTTGTAGTGGATAGAGACTTGTTTATTTTTTCGTGATTCATAATATGGCCATAAGTTTGCAGCATTCAACTGCTTGAATGTTACCAGAGTCTAGGGATTTTTGAACGATCATTGTGATAATTCGAGCAAAGGTTCTAGCCAGTTCTTTTAGAATTATTTGCTTAATACCATCTAGTCCACAGGCTTTGTGCATATTTATTTTTTAGGAGTTTTCTACTCCATGAATTGTAATAACTTTATCTTCCGCTTCTTTGTAGGTTTTCCTGTTTGGATTGGAACATACTTTCCATCGATGAATTCTTCTTTTGATATTTTTGTTGGGTTTGACAATACAGATTTAAATTGGTCATTAAAGATATTTGCCTTCGTTCTGGAGTCAGACTTTAGTATTCCATTTCTCTTGAGTGGTGCAATTCCACACTTATCTAGTTCTTTGAACTTTATGTATGTCTAAAATATTTTGTTATCTTTTGACTCGGGTTGACTTGTTCAATCATTCAACCAGTGGTAAGGATATTGTTACGATAGCCCCAGTATGAGCTCCTTGATTGTTCCTGGACTTCTTGTTTTAGTTTTTTGAAGGCTCTAATATCTCTATTGTTGTTAGATTTCTTTTCTCTTGTTTGCTCTGTCTCCTTTCTAAATGAGTTGATTATTTCTCTTGTTATCTATAAAAATTTGTCTTAAGGGTTTGAGATTTTAGGTGGAATGTCTTTGTCAGTGATTCTTTTAACTTTTTTGTATAAAGGGATAGGCCGTGAGTTATGGTTTGGTATTTTTGAGTTTGCTTCAAATTCCAAGTTAACAATGTCATAATCAGAGATGCCGGGGGTTGTATCAATTTTTGCTAGATTTGCTTTGGCGTTTGTTATGAAGAGATCTAATGTCGAGTGGCTTCTGGGCTCCCCACGATTTGTACCATGCCCTGGCTGTCTAGAAATTCAGAAAGGCGATAGTGGTTTTGCACATATGTGTGCCTGTTTGAGGCATTTTTTCCCTTCAGTTTCATCCTGGAACGTTGAAGTCACCTACAAACAGTAGCTGAGATCCTCCTGATAATGCTCTGTTTACTGATTTCTTAAAAGCTTCAAGGTCAAATGATGTCTTTGGATGGCAGTAGGTACAAAGCTTATTAAGCTCTTTGCACCCCTTTTGTTGGACTCTTTCCCAAATGATTTCCGAATCTGTGTCAAGTGTAGTTATTTCTGAGCTCAGGTATTTTTCATGTATGGCTATGAGTACTCCATCACCATTGTGATCGTGCCTGTCTTTACGGTAAAATGTAAAGCTGGGTGGCAAAACTTGGCTGTAATTGATACTTGCATCTAGCCAGGTTTCTGTGGTTATTATAATTTCAGGTTTGACGCCATCAATGATATTATCAATGTTATGTTGTTAAGTTTTGATAGATAGATTGGCAGTAAATGTTCAGCACTCTCGGAGGGACAAAGACGTTTTTTAGGATTTTTCCCCCTGTCTGTTGCTGAGTAGTGCATAGGAATTGGGCCAGACGTGATAGATGACATCGATTCCTCATGGTCTGCAAGAACTGAGATTTTTTTGAAGTGTCAATTATAGTTGTTCCATAGCTTCTTACCGCCCCACCTTCATTCATAAGTATGCTGTATGTACCGCTTTGAATGTCTTGACAGCCTATGTGGTACCACTGGTCACTAGTGTCACATACAACAGCCCTATGGTCCCAAGTGATAGGAAGGTCACATGTGCCACATGGATATATGGTACTTTGATCCTTTGCTCGGCTTAGATTGACATCAGTAGCAGAAGTAAAGCTAAGTATATAGTATGTTTACCTGCAGTTTTTAGCTCACCGGAGCACAACGTGCTCAATGGGAGCTTTTAGAGTGGAGCTGAGTCCGTCGTCCGTCGTCAACAATTTAAAAAAAACACTTCTTCTTTTTTCTGAACCACTAGGCCAATTTCAATGAAACCTTGCCAGAATGGTCCTTAGGTGACCCTATTTAAAAATTGTTGGCTAAATTCTGATTGGCCCATAAATACGGGCATGGCAGGGCGTGGCACTTTTTCACTTTGAAATTTTTTAACGACATCTCCTGAACAACTTGGCCGATTTCAATGAAACTTTACGCGAATGTACCTTGGGTTACCCTTTTTAAAATGGTTCATAAGTATGGGCTTTGCAGGACAGGGCTTATTTTGAGCCCTTATTCCTTGTACGACATCTCCTCCAGAATCAAATCTTTTGAATTGTATCCCCTCCTGAACCACTAGGCCCATTTCAAAAAAAAAAAAAAAAAAACAAAAAAAAAAAAACAAGAATGTTCCTTGGGTGACCCTTTGCAAAAATTGTTTGCGTAATTTTGCTTGACGCATAAATATGGGCGTGGCAGGGCAAGGCTTATTTTGAGCCCGAAATCTTTGAACGACATCTTCTACTGAACCATTTGGCCGATTTCAATGAAACTTTACCAGAATGTTCCTTTGGTGACCCTTATCAAAAAATTGATCGCGAAATTTTGATTGGCCTATAAATATTGGCGTGGCAGGGCGGGGCTTATTTTGAGCCCGAAATCTTTGAACAACATATCCTCCTGAACCATTTGGCCGATTTTAATGAAACTTACCAGAATGTTCCTTTGGTGACCCTTATCAAAAGTTGATCGCGAAATTTTGATTGGCCCTTAAATATGGGCGTGGCAGGGCGGGGCTTATTTTGAGCCCTCATTCCTTGTACGACATCTCCTCCTGAACCACTCAGCCGATTTCAATGATATTTAACCAGAATGTTTCTTGGGTGACCCATTTCAAAAACTGTTCGCGAAATTTTGATTAGCCCATAAATATGGACGTGGCAAGGTGGGGCTTATTTCGACCCCAAAAATCTTTCAACAACATCTCCTGTTGAACCACTGGGCCGATTTCAACGAAACTTTATCAGAATGTTCTTTTGGCGACTCTTTTCAAAAATTGTTCCCGAAATTTTGACTGGCCAATAAATATGTACGTGGCAGGGTGGGACTTTATTAAGCCCAACATCTTTGAACAACATCTTCTCTTGAACCACTCAGTCGATTTCGATGAAACTTTACCAGAATGTTTCTTTGATGACCCTCTTCAAAATTATTTTTCAAAATTTTGCTTGGCCCATTAATATGGGAATGGTAGGAGTGACTAATTTTGAGTCGCCTCAGTAAAAAATGGATGGATAGGGTCTTTATTCACTTTAAATTCTTCGAATAACATCTCCTCTTCACTAATAAGGCAAATGTGAATGAAACGTGGTCAGAAAGCGGTTTATGGCCATTCTGGTCCCTCTTGTTTTAATATATATACTTTGTCGAAGCATTAACAGAATACTTTAGAAGGGTATCAATCGGTGGTTACTCTATTAACATTTTTTTGTCCGATGTTATGTTGACGTATGACTTCAGCTGATAGATACTAATAATGGCAAAATGCATTATTTAGGTTAGTTTGTTAGAAAAGAATGTCCGTTGAATTAAGATGTAAGGAGGATCAGTAGCATTGCTTGTATAGCTCGGAAAGTCCAAACTTACCTGTTCCTTTACTGACTCTCGGCAATCTTACTCCGGCAGTCTGTCGCTGTTTGGTTTGATTTTTTTCTGGGCCACTTATTAGCTCAAGTTTAAGGTTATCCGGTTGTATATTGTCAGGATATAATTTAAAATTTAATGTTATCACTGTTGAGAGTTTCCGTGATTTCACATTTTAACAATTGATGTTATAGTTAGAACAATACTGAAAGATGGAGAGTGATGATTTAAGATACTATCTAATGATCTTAAGCCTTGATTAAGAAGGTAGACTTGTCTTCAAACTCTTCATCTTGTCCAGTGAAAAAAATCGAGATCTTTATGCACTTTGTGGTGATTATAGGCTTTGATAGAATAAACTGGGGTCTCATGGATTGTCACTTGTAGGTTAGGGAATGATTTGATGTACTGTATAATTTCACGGAGTTAACTGGGGATAGAGTTTACAGTTTCAACTCCCTCCTAGGTTGTTACATGTAGTGAGATGTATATGTAATTCTTAGTTGTGAGGTTACATGTACCTAGCCGAATGAAAATCCAAGCATTTTGGATTTCTCTATTTTTACTTGTAACCAGTCGTTTCAGCCAAATGTAACAATCTTGAACTTTTTCTCTACTTTTGGGTTGTTTTATTTTTTAATTTATCCAGTTTCCTTTGTTATTTGATATTATGATAGGTTGGTATACACAGTGTCCCTATTTAGGAAGATGGCGGCTTTAATAGGCAACATGTGCTGCGAGAAAGAAAAATAGCCTGGGGGATAAATAAGTGGGGTAAAATCTTTCTGAAACTCAATGATCATAGTTAAAACCCAAAAGCTAGCCAGAAATTGAAAGCTGATAACGTTGATAATTTCAAAATGAGAATTTTTCCACACAATATAATCCGGTGCATATTGATTATTTGTATATGATAACTTTCAAGTAGTCAGCTAGGAGAAATTCATATGGCAGTCCGGGAGTCGAGAGAGATGATGTTATGAAAAATAACTGTAATATGCATTCACAGAGAGGACATCCATGTAATGGGAGTAAACATGATTAAAAAATACCGCTATAATAACTAAGAATAATAGAATGCCTTTAATTAACAGATTGATAGACCCGTGCAGAACACAATAAATATATAAAGAGAACAAAAGTATTTTCTTAAGTATTTTTTTAAATCGAACTTTTTTGCACAACTCTTCGACGTCACTTCGTATCCAATTAACACTGGCCTGACCCAGGATCAGAAGATTCGAGATCGAAAGCTTAAATTGGCGTCACTAGTGACGTCACTAGTGTCGAAACCTCGGTTGTTCGAATTGGAACCAGGTTTATTTTGATCGATACTGATATGAACTTACTCCAAAATTAGTGTCAAGAACAATTCAAAATATATCACCTATGAGAACCCGGCGCAGTCAAAAAATAAAACAATCCCTTTTCGTGAAAGAAAGATATTTTTTTCATTCCGTATTGACCAAAAGCCATATTTTCACCTGTGGTTCTAATTTTTGTGAAAATATAGATTAAAGATTCTCACAATAAAATATTAATAGATCTTTCACTGTAAACAAGCAAAAATCCACAAATACGATGTTACAGTTAGAAAATCGTGAAATTGATAAGGTGGATGATTTCTATGGGTTATGGACATATATTGCATGAGTGTGTGGAGCGTGTTTTGAATGAAATCTAAGAGAGACAAAACAAAATCGCTTTTTCACAATTGGACGAAACAAACGAAATCTATTATCACATCGGCATACTGTTCTACTTTTGTAACTCAATGGACGAATCAGACGCTTTAACATCCATTCTAACCAAAATTGATGGAATGATTTGATCGTTTAGAAATAGTTTTATTTCTTTTAACGATTTTCACGATTTCCGAGCGTTTTAGAGTGATCGGAATGACTGTTTGGAATGAGCGAATGGGGTACTAAATGAGTGATTTATAAAAGTTGATCGAGATGAATGTCAACTGAATGTTATTAACTGTATTTAAAAATAAACGTTCCTCGATCATCTCTTTCGCTCAATTAGAAGATTATTTAAGCCTGCAGCAGGAACGAACTTCAAGCTTTGCTCCAACGCCGAAACTTCCCTACACCTGTAAATAAATGAAAGATTAAAAATACAGTAAGTATTCTGCGTAATTAATGAACTGGCAGGGTGGAGCTTAACCGTGACGTAAATTGGCGAGTTTACTTTTAAATACTTTGGGTTCTTTCAAATTTTAGTACCAGCCCGATTAGCTCAGTTGGTAGAGCACCGGACTTCAAAACCATTGGAGTTCGGCGGCGTGGGTTCGATTCCCCGCCTGGTACACTAATAAAAACTAATTGTCTTTCGGATGAGACGTTAAACCGAGGCCCCGTGAGACGGTGCTTTACACCGAGCACGTTATAGAACCATGGCGAATCTCAGCAGTAGTTTCGTCATGTACCCTTTCACTATCCCCCGTAACAACTAACCGTCTTCTGGGGGCGTCGCTCATATGGGCATGTGCTACGGTAGCGACGATAAATAAACGGAAATACACACACTCAAATTTTAGTCGGTAATAATTGTTAACGCGTGCAAATAACTGTATCCTAAAACCTAAAAGATTCGCGTGCTCTGAGAGAGTGAACACATTTCATCGTTTGGTTACCAAGGCCTCGTAACTTCAGCTTCATTAAGCTGAAGTTACGAGGATTTGGTTACCAATCTACGATTTAAAGTCTCGAGTTATTTTAGATAAAAGCTGATTTCCCTTAACCTTAAGTGCAACGACCCGTTACTTAGGCATTTACCTAGATCAAAACAATTCTAAATCGCTCACTTAAAGCGCTCCGTTCATTAAATTTAAACACACACTTAAACCTATCAAAAAACATTCAAAATTACTTCAATATCGTTCGAAACGATCAGAATTTCATTAAATACGATTGAATTATTCCACAATTTCATTGGCTTGTATGGATTTTCTAAAGCGAATGGATAGTCCTTGAAGAAACACAAACAGAAAATTACGTATATTGAATTATAGGGGCGTATTTCGTTCAATTTTGACGAAATAAATGATGTTGCTTTAATTCCCTTGAAGTTTGCTCGAAACTCTTCCATCATACTCTTTCAATTTCATTCCGAAATCATTCTGCAGACATTCACCTAGTCTCTTTCACGATGCTGTTATCTATAACACCCATAAAGATAATTTCGATTCTAAAGTACACGTCTAACGCTCCATTCATAGTTTCTCTTACCGCTCACTCAAAAAGCTAAAAGACGTCTTATAATCATTTAAAAACGCTCCATATGCTTCACAGCCTATTTCAAATCGACAAACCATTCCTTGTTTCTATCACAGTTAAAAACATCATGAAATTAACATGATGAATAATTATGAAATGAAATTGAAATGAAATTGAGTGAGTGTATGGAGCGAGTTTCGGGGGCAAATTAATGGAGATAATCCAAAATCGCTATTTTTTTTCAAAATTAACAAAATTAGCGACATCAATTACCTCCCTTTTATAAAACATGTATAAAAGTTCTGTAAATTGCTTCCTTTTTCCCAAAGGACCAATACGACGCTATCAATTTAATTATGTCAGTGAAATCGTGATTTTCCCATTTCTATCTATTTTGATTGAAGTTGTTGAGAGTATACTTTTTAGTCATTTGATGCGTTTTTGATCGATTTACGTAAATGTTTAGAATGAGTGGATGGATCGCTGAATGAGTGATTTAGAATTGTTTTGATCGGAATGACTGTCAATTTCTTGATGTGGTCGACTGTATATGCGACCAGTATCACAAAGGGGGACCATAAGGGGGACCTCTGTATATAATATACTCTAAAAAAGAGATTGATTCAGATTCAGATTCAAGGGTGAACGATAAGAACAACGCCTGAATGGGATGATCAACTAGAGACTCGAATGAAATGCTAAGCTTGTTTTGTCGTTAGAAACGAGAAATAATAATGAAAAGGTGTACCAGCCGCTGCAAAAATGTTGAAAATGCCGTCAAACTCCATTCGAACAATGAAAGAAACTATAGATAGTCAGCCATTTACGAAAAATTCGACCCTAATTAGCCTGCGCATTTGACTCAGTTCTGATTAGGTATTATACTGTACGCACAACTGAGACTGTCCCGTTTTGCCTGACGAATCACATATTCAGTCTGTCATAACTTTTGGCAAGTATTCGTGCACATTATAATGGAAACAAAATTAAGAAATTTTAACACACCGACAAAACCACATCCCCATAGTTGGCCAACATATTCCTCTTTTACCATTTTTCAGTTCACACTTTCCCCAACAAATCATAACCTCGTTACAAATTTCACACGTGCAGAAAGACGTGACAAAAACGAGGTAAACGAAGCACGAGGCAAACACTACGGTGACGCAAGAAACGTTCATCCCTGCAAAGAGATTAGCACTTTGAGCAAAATGTACAGATAGTTACATCGTGAAATTGGCATTCACCTCAATCAAAACCATTCTTAATCGCTCACTCAGCGCTCCATTCACTCATTCAAAACACTCACTCAATCCATTCAAAAACGCTAAAACCCATTTAAAAATATAGAATCAACAACGTCATTCAAAATAAATTTTGATTGAGAAAAATCGCGATTTCACTGACATAATTCAAATAGCTAGCGTCTCATAGGTTCTTGAAAGAATAGGAAGCTTTGTATAGATGTATGCATACTTTATGAAAGGGAGGTAATCATCCCAAACAAAATTTGCGAAACAGGATTACCTCCCATTAAATTCGCTCAAAACTCGCTCCACACACTCATTCAATTTCATTCCTCAATCATTCCAAAATCATTCACCTTCTCAATTTCACGATGCTGTAAACTGTAAAATGCTTTCAAACTTTTTAAAAAAAAATACTGGTACAGCTAATACATTTTAAAACATCGTGTAATTGACCATATTTCCGATCGAAATTATAATTAATCATTTCCTCAGCGCTCCATACATTCATCCCAAAAACTCACTCAAATCGATCAAAACGCTCTAAATTATTAAATATCATTTTGAAATCGTCCAAGACGATCAACACTTAATTCATTTTTTTAAAAAAAATATTCTATTATTTCATTGACTGGTGTAGATTTAAAAGAGTCCGATTGGTCCACATAGAAACACAAATAGTAAAGTGAATATATTATATTTAAGGGAGTCAATAAATATCGCTTATTTTGTTCATCTGGAACAAAATAAGCGATATTTTATTACCTGCCTTTAATTTCACTCAAAACTCGCTCCACACATTCATTTAATTTCATTCCAAACTCATTCAAAAATTATTCATTTTGACAATTGCACGAATTTCTTAACAGTATCATCGTGAAGAAGCCAATGTGAAAGATTATACAATGATAGATGAATGATTCAGAATACGTTAGAAGCTAGTATTGAATGTTATTGAGAAGACCGGTACCAGTAAAACAATATCACTAATTTCCTTCAATTTGGACGAAATTGTCAATTTTATTACCTCCCTTTAAAGATTATGCGTATTTTTATAAATAAGAATTGTATGTCTACACAGACGATTCAAATTCAACAGCAAAGAATAAAATCAAACGAGGAATGGTTTGTTTGATCAGAAAAAAACTGTTTTGAAGCATTAAGAAGGATTACATGTATGGTGTACTTACGAATGATTTCTGAATGTTTCTGAATTGTTTGAATGAGTCTTTGAAATGAATAAACGGAGCATTAGGTGAGTGATCTAGCATGGGATGGATGTCTATTCATCATCTTACCAACTGCACCCCACTTTGCACGTGATGCGTCCAAATACACACAGAACAATGAAGTTAAGAACACCTAATCTTATTAGAAATTCGAATGACTTTTAGGAGAAATCTGAAACATAAGAAAGAACCGAAGAACTGTTTCTCAATCCTTGAATTAAGAGCGATATTTGGTCCTTTTTAGTGACATACAGTTGAGAACATGATACAATTGACAGGGTGAATGAGTTTTGAATGATTTCTGAATAAAATTGAATAAGTGAATTTTTATTGAAACTTGAAACATTGTCGCTTTTTTTTCAGTGTGAACAAATTTATCGATATTTATTACCGCCCCTTTCCCTGCAATAATATACTGATCAAAAATTTATAAATAGTTTCTATGTCTTCATTAAGGAATCAAAAGTTTCAACATTCAAGAAATTTTGTAAAATCGTAGATTTCATCCAGCAATGTAAGGTTTTTAATAGGTTTTTGAATGTTTTAAATGACTAATGATTTAGACTGGGGTGAGTTGCATTTCCATGATGTTTCTTACTGTAAGTTTGTATTAATATCAAAGTTTGAAAACGATAAAGAATAAAGTCTTGGACCTTACGATTACATGTACCTTCGAGCTTACATAAGCCTTTGTAATAATCCTAATTCAAACGACAGTTTCTACTGCATCATTTGAAAAATAAATTGCTTTACGGTTAACAACATCGTGAAATTGACAAGGTGAATGATTATGGAATGATTTAGGAATGAAATTAAATGAATGTGTGGAGCGACTTTTGAGTGAGTTTAATGGGAGGTAATCCAGCATTGCAAATTTTGTTCAATTTGCAATATTGATTACCTCCCTTTAATAAAATTTGCATACAAGTTCTATAGATAGCTCCCTATTTCCTATCAGACGCTTATAATTGCAATAATAAGTGAAATCCCTATTTTTTCCTGAGCTATTTTTATTTTAAACGAAGTCGTTGTTGTTTTTTTTTCAGTGAGTTTGGAGAGTTTTTGAATGGTTTGAGTGATTGTCTGGAATGAATGAATGGAGCGCTGGGTGAGCGATTTAGAATGGTTTTGATTGAGATAAATGTCAATTTCACGATGTAATTAACGGTACTTATATCATTTAACTTAAAAGTTGAATAAAATACCTGATGTTTCTCCGTTGATCAGAAATAGTTTGGTTGCACTGTCATAATAATACAAGACACTTCATTAGGAAATGACCTTGATGAAAATAAAATTCTGTTAAATAGACTTTGATATTGAGATAAGATGCGACACGAATTATCAAACACCTTTCTTTGAATATAAGTCAAGAAAAATTCAAAACATAATTAAAGTGGCACTGTGAATGAGTTTGGAATGTGGAATAAATTTGAATGAGTGAAAGCAGCGAGTTTTGAATGTTTAAAGGAGAGAATACATTTTGCCCTTTCGCCAAAATTGGACAAGATTACGATATCTTATAACAACCCCTCAATAAAAACCGACGTACTACAGTTACTTACATCGTGAAAATGTCATACACCTTAATCAAAACCATTCTAATCGCTTTCACAGCGCTCCATTCACTCATTCAAACTCACTCAAACCATTAAAAACATTTAAACCCATTGAAAGATATAGAATCAACAACGTCATTCAAAATAAATTTTGATTGAGAAAAATCGCGATTTCACTGACATAATTCAAATTGTTAGTGTCTCATAGGTTCTTGAAGAAATAGGAAGCTATGTTTAAAACTCGTATACATATTACATTAAAGGGAGGTAATTGATCAAAAGCTTATAAATTGTTTTCTATGTCTTCATTAAGGAATCAAACGTTTCAATGTTCATCCTGAACAAAATTTGCGAAATAGGATAACCTCCCGTTAAATTCACTCAAAATTTGCTCCGTCCATTCAATTTCATTTCTTAATCATTCCTTAATCATTCACCTTGTCAATTTAACGATGTTGTTAACTGAATATATTTCGTGTATATTCGCTTGCCAATAAAAATCAAGACCAGCCAAATAAATCGTGGAAAGGTCTGAACACTTTGGATGAAATGATGACCATTTTGAACTATTTCGAAAGGGTTTTTACGATTTCTGGATGGCGGGAATGAATGTTTGAATTATCTTTTAGGAGCCAAAAGAGTGATGTCATCAAGAACGTCGCATAGCAATCACGCGCAAACGGACGCGCGTTTTGAAAATGAGTCTTTAAATTTTCAAAATATTGTCTCATTTTTACATTAAAGAAATGGAATCGTTTGTGTTCGAGCAAGAAGTTGCTCCGACACTCGTGAAAATATAGCTTTTGCAATTTATTCAATGAAATATATAAATCGATGTTATACTGAAATAAAACCCGTTTATTTTATATAAAATTATCAAAAATGGGATTATTTGGTTAACCGCCGCTTGATCCAACTTCTTTAAAAAAGAGCATGTTTCATTCCCGAAGGTGCCATTTTGCTTGGCAGATCACTGATGTATTTACAGTATGACTTTTTAAGCATTTGGACGATTTGAAACAACTTACGATCAAGAATTAGCTTAAAATTCAATATTTCTTCTCTCGACAGACACGTGCTTCTAGAGGGTTCTCCGACATTAGTGCTTAATGATGATTAAATACAGCGCGCCGCAGATATTAGTTTGATCTTGACCTAGAGATAGAAATTACGTTCAACATCTCCTTCAGATTGATAAAAAACAGATACTTTAATTAATCTTTTTTTAACTTTAGCATTTTAGCTCACCTGAGCACAAAGTGCTCTAGCTGAGCTTTTGTGGTTAGGTGGATGTCCGTCGTACGTCGTGTGTCGTGTGTCATCTACATTTACCTTGTATGCACTAGAGACCACATGTTTGCCCAATCAAATTTGGTCAGAATGATAGTCTTGATAAAACTTGGGACAAGATTAAAATTGGGTCAAGTGGGGTCAAAAACAAGGTCATGGGGTCAAATCTTAGAAAAATATTGTATGCACTCTAGAGGTCACACTTTTTGTCCAATCAACCTGAAAATTGGTCAGAATGATCCTCTAGCTAAATCTTAGAAAAATTTATAATTGGGTCAACTGGGGTTAAAACTTGGTCACTCGGTCAAATTTTAGACAAAAACCTTGTCACTCTAGAGACCACATTTTCGCCCAATCAACCTGAAATTTGGTCTGAATGAATGTCCTGATTAAATCTTGGACGAGTTGGGAATTGGGTCAACTGGGGTCAAAAACAAGGCCACGGGGTCAAATCTTAGAAAATTATTGTATGCACTCTAGTGGTCACACTTTTTGTCCAATCAACCTGAATTTTTTGTCAGAATGATCCTCTAGCTATAATCCTAGAAAATTTATAATTGGGTCAACTGGTGTCAAAAACTTGGTCACTCGGTCAAATTTTAGACAATACCTTGTGACTCTAGAGGCCATCTTTGTTGCAAAATCAACCTGAAATTTGGTCTGAATGATTGTCCTGATAAAATCTTGGGCGAGTTTGATATTGGGTCAATTGGGGTCAAAAACAAGGTCACGGGGTCAAATCTAAGAAAAAACGTGTATATACCCTGGAAGTCACATGTTTTGCCAAATCAACTTAAAATTTGGCCATAATTATTATCGTGATAAAATCTTGGACAAGCTTAATATTGGATCAAGTGGGGGCAAAAACAAGGTCACGGGGTATAATCTTAGAAAAATATTGTATGCACTCTAGAACTCACATTTTTTGCCCAATCATTCTGAAATTTAGTCAGAATGATGGTCTTGCTAATTCTCAGAAAAGCTAAAAACTGGGTCAAGTGGGGTCAAAATCTAGGTCATGGGGTCAAATCTTAGAAAAACCGTGTATGCAACCTGGAGGTCACATGTTTTGCCCGATCAACCTGGAATTTGGGCAGAATGATTGTCTTGATTTAATCTCAGTCCGGTTTGAAATTTGGGCCAGTGGGGTCAAAAACAAGGTCAAGGGGCCAAATCTAAGAAAAAACGTGTATACACCCTGGAAGTCACATTTTTGCCAAATCATCTTAAAATTTGGTCATAGTTATTATCGTGATAAAATATTGGACATGGTCAAAATTGGGTCAAGTGGGGTCAAAAACAAGGTCACGGGGTCAAATCTTTGAAAAACCTTGTATGCACTGTAGAAGTCGCATTTTTTGTCCAATCGACCTGAAATTGGTCAGAATGATCGTCTTGCTAACATCTTAGAAAAGTTCAAAATTCGACGCAGTGGGGTCGAAAACTAGGTCACTGTGTCAAATTTTAGACAATACCTTGTGACTCTAGAGGCCATCTTTGTTGCAAAATCAACCTGAAATTTGGTCTGAATGATTTTCCTGATAAAATCTTGGGCGAGTTTGATATTGGGTCAATTGGGGTCAAAAACAAGGTCACGGGGTCAAATCTAAGAAAAAACGTGTATATACCCTGGAAGTCACATGTTTTGCCAAATCAACTTAAAATTTGGCCATAATTATTATCGTGATAAAATCTTGGACAAGCTTAATATTGGATCAAGTGGGGGCAAAAACAAGGTCACGGCGTATAATCTTAGAAAAATATTGTATGCACTCTAGAACTCACATTTTTTGCCCAATCATTCTGAAATTTAGTCAGAATGATGGTCTTGCTAATTCTCAGAAAAGCTCAAAACTGGGTCAAGTGGGGTCAAAATCTAGGTCATGGGGTCAAATCTTAGAAAAACCGTGTATGCAACCTGGAGGTCACATGTTTTGCCCGATCAACCTGGAATTTGGGCAGAATGATTGTCTTGATTTAATCTCAGTCCGGTTTGAAATTTGGGCAGGTGGGGTCAAAAACAAGGTCAAGGGGCCAAATCTAAGAAAAAACGTGTATACACCCTGGAAGTTACATTTTTGTCAAATCATCTTAAAATTTGGTCATAGTTATTATCGTGATAAAATATTGGACATGGTCAAAATTGGGTCAAGTGGGGTCAAAAACAAGGTCACGGGGTCAAATCTTTGAAAAACCTTGTATGCACTCTAGAAGTCGCATTTTTGTCCAATCAACCTGAAATTGGTCAGAATGATCGTCTTGCTAACATCTTAGAAAAGTTCAAAATTCGACGCAGTGGGGTCGAAAACTAGGTCACTGTGTCAAATCTTAGAAAATACCTTATATGCAACCTGGAGGTCAAATGTTTTGCCCGATCAACCTGGAATTTGGGCAGAATGATTGTCTTGTTTTAATCTCAGTCCAGTTTGAAATTTGGGCAAGTGGGGTCAAAAACAAGGTCAAGGGGCCATATCTATGAAAAAAACATGTATACACCCTGGAAGTCACATTTTTGCCAAATCAACTTAAAATTTGGTCATAATTATTATCGTGATAAAATCTTGGACAAGCTTAATATTGGATCAAGTGGGGGCAAAAACAAGGTCACGGGGTAAAATCTTAGAAAAATATTGTATGCACTCTAGAACTCACATTTTTTGCCCAATCATTCTGAAATTTAGTCAGAATGATGGTCTTGCTAATTCTCAGAAAAGCTCAAAACTGGGTCAAGTGGGGTCAAAATCTAGGTCATGGGGTCAAATCTTAGAAAAACCGTGTATGCAACCTGGAGGTCACATGTTTTGCCCGATCAACCTGGAATTTGGGCAGAATGATTGTCTTGATTAAATCTCAGTCCAGTTTGAAATTTGGGCAAGTGGGATCAAAAACAATGTCAAGGGGCCAAATCTAAGAAAAAACGTGTATACACCCTGGAAGTCACATTTTTGCCAAATCATCTTAAAATTTGGTCATAGTTATTATCGTGATAAAATATTGGACATGGTCAAAATTGGGTCAAGTGGGGTCAAAAACAAAGTCACGGGGTCAAATCTTTGAAAAACCTTGTATGCACTCTAGAAGTCGCATTTTTTGTCCAATCGACCTGAAATTGGTCAGAATGATCGTCTTGCTAACATCTTAGAAAAGTTCAAAATTCGACGCAGTGGGGTCGAAAACTAGGTCACTGTGTCAAATTTTAGACAATACCTTGTGACTCTAGAGGCCATCTTTGTTGCAAAATCAACCTGAAATTTGGTCTGAATGATTGTCCTGATAAAATCTTGGGCGAGTTTGAAATTGGGTCAATTGGGGTCAAAAACAAGGCCACGGGGTCAAATCTAAGAAAAAACGTGTATATACCCTGGAAGTCACATGTTTTGCCAAATCAACTTAAAATTTGGCCATAATTATTATCGTGATAAAATCTTGGACAAGCTTAATATTGGATCAAGTGGGGTCAAAAACAAGGTCACGGCGTATAATCTTAGAAAAATATTGTATGCACTCTAGAACTCACATTTTTTGCCCAATCATTCTGAAATTTAGTCAGAATGATGGTCTTGCTAATTCTCAGAAAAGCTAAAAACTGGGTCAAGTGGGGTCAAAATCTAGGTCATGGGGTCAAATCTTAGAAAAACCGTGTATGCAACCTGGAGGTCACATGTTTTGCCCGATCAACCTGGAATTTGGGCAGAATGATTGTCTTGATTTAATCTCAGTCCGGTTTGAAATTTGGGCAGGTGGGGTCAAAAACAAGGTCAAGGGGCCAAATCTAAGAAAAAACGTGTATACACCCTGGAAGTCACATTTTTGTCAAATCATCTTAAAATTTGGTCATAGTTATTATCGTGATAAAATATTGGACATGGTCAAAATTGGGTCAAGTGGGGTCAAAAACAAGGTCACGGGGTCAAATCTTTGAAAAACCTTGTATGCACTCTAGAAGTCGCATTTTTTGTCCAATCGACCTGAAATTGGTCAGAATGATCGTCTTGCTAACATCTTAGAAAAGTTCAAAATTCGACGCAGTGGGGTCGAAAACTAGGTCACTGTGTCAAATCTTAGAAAATACCTTATATGCAACCTGGAGGTCAAATGTTTTGCCCGATCAACCTGGAATTTGGGCAGAATGATTGTCTTGTTTTAATCTCAGTCCAGTTTGAAATTTGGGCAAGTGGGGTCAAAAACAAGGTCAAGGGGCCATATCTATGAAAAAAAAAATGTATACACCCTGGAAGTCACATTTTTGCCAAATCAACTTAAAATTTGGTCATAATTATTATCGTGATAAAATCTTGGACAAGCTTAATATTGGATCAAGTGGGGGCAAAAACAAGGTCACGGCGTATAATCTTAGAAAAATATTGTATGCACTCTAGAACTCACATTTTTTGCCCAATCATTCTGAAATTTAGTCAGAATGATGGTCTTGCTAATTCTCAGAAAAGCTAAAAACTGGGTCAAGTGGGGTCAAAATCTAGGTCATGGGGTCAAATTTTAGAAATACCGTGTATGCAACCTGGAGGTCACATGTTTTGCCCGATCAACCTGGAATTTGGGCAGAATGATTGTCTTGATTTAATCTCAGTCCAGTTTGAAATTTGGGCAAGTGGGATCAAAAACAATGTCAAGGGGCCAAATCTAAGAAAAAACGTGTATACACCCTGGAAGTCACATTTTTGCCAAATCATCTTAAAATTTGGTCATAGTTATTATCGTGATAAAATATTGGACATGGTCAAAATTGGGTCAAGTGGGGTCAAAAACAAAGTCACGGGGTCAAATCTTTGAAAAACCTTGTATGCACTTTAGAGGTCACATTTTTTGTCTGAATTTGTTCAGAATTATCGTCTTGCTAACATCTCAGAAATGTTCAAAATTCGACCAAGTGGGGTCGAAAACAAGGTCACTGGGTCAAATCTTAAAAAATACCTTGTACACGCTCTGGAAGTCAGATTTCTTGCCTGAAAATTAACAAAAAAAATATTTTCAAAACCTACTTGAAATGTGTTCTGTAAAGTTTACTCAGGTGAGTGTTTAAGGGCCACTATGGCATTCTTGTTTTTATGCTCTCCCGTTTCAGTAAATGACATCGCAAAATTGAAATTCACTCCGATCAAAACAATTCTAAATCTCTCACTCGGCGCTCCATTCATTCATTCATTCATTCATTCATTCATTCATTCATTCATTCCAAACACTCAACAAAACCGTTCAAAAACGCTCCAAATTCACGAAAGGAAAAGATCAACAACTGCGTAACACTAACATTCTCAAAAGTAAAAATAAAATTCATTAGAAATAATCTGAGATTTCACTGAGTTTACCGGATTTGTCAGCGTATTATTTGTTCATGTAGACATAGAAAGATATTTAATGAACTTATATCCATATTTATTTTAGGGAAGTAATATCGCTTATTTTGTTAATCTTGAACAAAATTAGCGACACTGGATTACCACCCTCATATTTCATTCAAAACGCGCCCCTCCGACTCATTCAATTTCATTCCATAATCATTCCGAATTCACTAATCTTGTCAATTTCCTGATTTTCCTAACTTTATAATTCTGCCAGTCTCTTTCCTACCTCAAAATTTATACATGTATCCCTAACACACACCTGCTTCACATTCAAAACACCACTCGGCCAATCTCACGATCAACCTCAATTATACATAGACGGACTATTTTTAAAATAACGGGGAAAACCTTGGAAAAACTCGATGACGTCAGTTAAAGTGGCGTTAGCCCTCGAAACGGTGAGTGAAAACATTCGACGTCGACAACGCTACTCGTTTAAGTCACTGACGCGAAACCATCGTATCCTTATATAAATATCATTAGATTCTTAAATAACGACTGAAAAATCTGAATTTTTGAGAATGATTCGTCATTTTCAAAAATTAAGAAATTTCAGCCTTTATTTAATGTAAACAATATAAATCTAAAGATAGCGCCGGTTGTTTCCGCGCTAGTTTTTCTTACACTGTTTCCGCCTAACAAAATGCACAGTTTTGTTACAAACCCATCCGCCTTACATACATCCGAGATCTGGTGTAGTTTACGGAAATCGCCGAGTGATGTTCCGAATGACCTGCTCCATTCTCCCATCACAAACCAATTCCCGGCGGAAGGAGGGGAAATTCCGCTAAAGCTACTTGTATTCCTTCAATGAGTTTGTTTGCACGAGGTGTAACGCCAACATAAATGCAGTTTTATCACAGAGGCTGGTTCACATTCTTGTGAATTTTAGTCGTTTCTCACAACGTTTCATCCGAACCAGCGTTTGTGGGAGACAAACGACTCACAGTGGCATATTATCGAAACATCGGTAAAAATTGAAAAGAACATCTATATTACGGCTTGTATACAAGTATCTATTTGTATCTATTTGTATCTATTTGTACTTTCTCTTTCTCTCAGGGACTTGAAAAGATCCGAAATGAACAACCAATTATTTTTTTCCGTTCCAAACGACATAAAATGAATTCATGGGCGATATTTTCAAACAGAGGAAATGACGATATAGAGGATAATCCTTTCAATTCAAGATCGGCAAATCTTTTATTGGGTAAGCAGCAAAAGCTATATTTCCACGAGAGGCGAAGCTGGGAGTGAAAATAATAGCTTTTGTTGTTCGTTGTTCGCAATATGAAATATTCAACGATCTAACACGAAGCATACGATTATTCTATTTCTTTCACAATAATGGTACTTGATGTAAAAAAATCGACTTGCTTTCTTACTATGTGCGTGATTTAGCATGTGATTGCTATGTTACGTCATGACGTCATTATTTCGGCCCTGCTTTGATGGCGTCAAAGAAAAAAAATGATATGGACGAAAGCAGCTAGGTATAATAATTTGGCTATTTCACTGTTTAAGCAGTTAGTTGATCAAACGAAAATCTTTCGCTATTTCCTGATAATCCTCCATAAAGCGTTAAAGAAATTGTCCTCTTAAAACTTCGTACCTGTTTATGTGCCTCTGAATCATTCTCCTCTCAGAAGTTATTAACATTGACAATGACATTGACCGAACGCATCAAGACAAAAAAGTACTTGACAAATAACTTCGATAAAAGTACATTTATCACGAATACTTTCTTCTCACACATGATTCCTTTGTCTTTTATAACGAAGAGATATGAGCCTGTGCGTGACATTACCAACAATTTCAAGTTTTGCGCAAAGCAAAGCTGCTGGACAGCCTGACAAGAATCTTCACTATGCGCTATATTAATATATGGTCTTAACCCATCTTGAAGCAGTCAGCATATATCATTATTGCATTGTGTCGTTGTCAACGCTTCCCAGCGTTCGTACCTCGCGCAGGTGTAGAATTGTTGTAGAAATGTCTCGCACAGGCTCACAGGCTTGGGGTGGCATCCGCAGGGATGGGCGGACTGATATTGTTATTTTAGAAAGAGGTACTCTGACAGCTCCTGGGTAAATTGATGAAATCCTCAATACCCACGTAAGATTTTACGCTGATGCTATTGGGGATGGATTCATTTTAATGGATGACAATGCCCGTCCACACACGGTCCGTATAATCCGAAAGTATCGCCAAGAAGATGTCATTCGACCTTTAGATTGGCCGGCTCGCTCAACGGACTTAAATCCGTTAGAGCATATGTGGAATGAGCTACAGGTCCGAGTTTCAGCTCGCCAGGTCCAGCCAAGGACACTCCAGGTGCCCGGCCAGATCCTTAGAGAAGAATGGTCTGTTATTCCCCAAAGAGTCATCCAGAACTTAATCAGGAGTATGCAGAGGCGATGTCAGGCTGTCATTGACAGTGTCGGCTCTCATACTCGTTATTGAAGGAAATGCAATTGAAAGAACACCTTATTTGGTCACATTCGATTTTTTCAATTTATAAGAAAATAGACCAAGTTCTAGGGTCTCCCTGTTTGGTCTACATTTAAAGTCTTCTTATCATTATAAAGCTTTATTTTCTTCATAAAATTTGATAAACTGATAACAATCGACCATTTCCCAACATTCTTCTGAAATTATAGTATAACAAAGTTTTTGTGCTTAGCAAACTTTGAGTAGTATATTTTGAAATTTTATCGCAAAGTCTAATGAAAACATACATGTATAATTCACGAATTTTCCCCTGGCAGGGCGGAGCCTAAGTTACGGGTCGATGTACTTGAGGTTAAGGTAAATCAGCCTTTATTCATTATTATTTACTTCTGAAGATAGTCGACATAAATAACATGAGACCGTAGAGCGTAGGTTGGTAGCCAAACCCTCGTAACTACAGCTTGTCTAAGCTGAAGTTACGAGGCTTCGGTAACCCAACGATGAAATGTGTTTACTCTCTCTAAGCACGTGGATCTTTTTGGTTAACAGTTATTTGCACGCTTTTACGATTATTGCCGATTAACTTTTCAATGAACCCAAAATATTTAAAAGTTGACTCGCCAATTTACGCCACGGCTAAGTTCCGCCCTGTCAGTTCATTGATTACGCAGAATACAAAGTTTATTTTCGTGCTTCTTTTTCCTTTGAATTTAATTATCTATTTTTTTTTGTGGGGGGGGGGGGGGGTGTACTGTATGTTCGAACCACAACTCGGTGTCAGATAATCGAATTATCGATACCTTTTTCCGTCCGTAGCTAAAGATATTTTTTAGAAGGAATTTGTTTGCGACGCACTTTGGTACTAGTATTTTCTTTATAAAGACACTGAAGTCGTCTCCAAACGAACGATCTTGTAGAATTGTCGACAAAATTGGACGTGACTTACAGCTAATCAGTTACCGTTTGGCTTTCGCTTTGTGTCCTCGTTGAACATTTCTTAAGTTCCTTTTTATCGACACACAATCTTGATTTACTAAATGCTTCGTACGTTCTAAAAGACTTAATAGTTAAATGCATTGAATGGATTTACACAATTATCCGCCTTCTATGCATCCGAGAACCGATGCTGTTTTTGGAAATAAACGAGGGATGTCCCGCATGGGTAGAACTTCTCAGTCTATGACGAAACGCTTCGTTGGTCGTTCTAAAATGAATGTGAAACCATTTTTGGTCGACGTATACGTTCACCAGTGTTATTACCACGTAAGAACAATCCTGTCAGATGTTAATAGGTTTTCAAAACAGTAGTGCTCACTTAGATTCAATTTCCTCTTTTTCAAGAATTGTGTCTGTCTGACAACTATGCATTTTAAAAATGGAGTGAAACAAGGATTCTACATAACTTATTGAAACCTCAAAGACATCTTTTACGTGCGAAAACATATGCAATACTGAGATCTAATGTTTTGCTTGCGTAGAACTACTTTTCAGACAGAGTGAGTAATTTGCCCCTTGTTTCCAAACGGTCAATGGGAGGTCAATCATGAAAATTTGGTGAATGGAATTACTGGAATAGTAACCTCCCCTGACACTACTACTAATAATAACATAATAACCTAGATCACACACATGAATACGGATACAACGCGAGCAGTTAATGTAAAGCAGATAGGTCCTGCGATAAGGGTTTATGCAATGGGGTTTTAAGCTTCTTTTCAACACACAACATTCAATCTCGAGAGTGTCTGCAATAATTTTTCGTGTTTACTCTTTCTTTTTTTCATTTGAAAATGAAAATAGCGGAACATTAATTGTTTATTCCTTTATTGATTTTTCAAGCAGATAACAACAGAATTTTGATAGTGACCACGAAGAATCAACTAGTGTTGCAAAAAATAATGATAACTAGATAATCTAATTGCCATTTCTTTCCTTTTTTACCCAATGGATCAGACAATCACTCTTTTAACTACACCCGGCATAATGCCGAAAGTTACCGAAACCTTGTAATTATAAGACTTTGGTTGACGGTCGAAAATGTATGTTTAGAAATGTATATCTGAAGCAAGATGCGAACTTGGGTCAGGTCATTTTCCTTTTATCGTAATTTTACAAGTAAAATTTCTCTTTTCTCAACAAATGGAAGAATCACTCTAGTATGCCAACAGAAACGTCCACCATCAGTACTTCAGTGCTTTGATTTATATATGTATATAAAAAGAGATGAAGAGAGTATTTGTTGATGATATTGGTGAATAGAACTAAAACACTAATCATAGTGTATGATAACGCTAAGCGAATTCATACATAAGAGAGATTAGTTTTATTTAGTTTCATACCTTCATGAAATCAACATAAACTTTCTCAAACATTATAATGTATTGTAATTTATGATACACATTATCAACAGGTCAACTATTTCAGTAAGTTTCTGAATAGCTGCGTACTGATTTTTAAGTTGGAATGCGGAGCAATTCCCACTTAGATTTAACAAAACCGCAAAATGAACGCAAGATAATTTCATTTCGGGTTTCTTGAGAACACATATCACGTGAACAGGATGTGAATACACTTAGGCCTATTTGTATATCTCAACTTGACAAAGACATACAGTTTATTTCATCAAAAAGTAATAATGCTGTACAATTACACAACTATCACTTCTTGTTTAATATTAACACGCTAATTTATGTTTTAAACGACATTTATTGAAAGTTGCGTACGAATATATTAGTATCACATGTTTGCATTACTATATTTGGAAATCATGTGATAAGTCAAGTCCAATTAGGTCAGCAAATGACAATTAGCACTAGCCAATCACATGATCTGCTTATTTGGTAATGTCGCGATCTGTTTTCTCAGTATCGTGGCAATAGCACAGACCAATCACGTGATCTGCTTATTTAGTAAGGTCGCGACCTGTTTTTCGTAGAATTATGTTATAGCTTCTTTTTAAGGTATAGTTTCTCTTTTTGAACGACCTTATTACGCATTTAACTTTTGACAAGATGTTATATTGTAAATTTCTGTCTAAGCTACGAAATAAATACCTTTTTTTTTAAAGTGATGGTACACTTTTAAAGTTAATATATATTTTTGCAACATATTGTCGTTTGTTTTCCGTCATATTGCAGTTATCTACATGAATGTTTTATTGTAAAAACCCAATACTCATCCAATAAAACCCTTACCACCACATCTTTAATTGAATTATGAATATCTTTGCCCAAATGAATTCCAACACCAAGACCATTTGCTATTTGAAACAAACCATCTAGTTCAACTTGCTTTCTTCACATTCTTACACATCAACATGTTTAAGAGCACCATCATACAGTTAGTTACATCGTGAAGTTGACATTCATCTCAATAGAAAACATTCTTAATCGCTCACTCAGCACTCCATTCATTCATTCCAAACACTCAATCAAACCATTCAAAAAACACCGTAAAGTTATTGGAAAAATAAGATTAACATGTACATTCAAAATGAATTAAGCAAGAACCAAATCGCGATTTCACTGACATAAATGAAATTTAAAGCGTCTGATTGGTTCTTGGCGAAATAGAAAGCTATTTATTGAACTTTTATGCATATTTTATATAGGTTTTATATATAGCTAATTTTGTTCATCCTGAACAAAATAAGCGACATTGGATTCCCTCCCTTAAATTTCACTCAAAACTCGCTCCGCTCACTCATTCAACATCATGCTTAAATCATTCCAAAATCGTTCACCTTTCAATTTCACGATGTTATTAACTGTACCCCCAACTCAGAAGAAGAGTAGCATAATTATATTGATTTCATCATGTCTGTCGTTCAGTCAATTGACCTTTTGCTTTCCGCTAGATAAACGGAGAAGCAATTGACCTACAATAACGAAACTTTACACAAATATTGCCCATGACCCAAAGAAATGCGCCATTGTTGCGGGGTCATAGATGTCACGGGCATCAGTAAATTTTAATAGTTAACAGTTTCAACTCTAAGTGAACAACCAATTGACCCAAATCATAGAACTTGACACAAATGTTGTCAATGACCCGAGTGCCCAATAGTGGAGTCACATAGATCGAAATCACAATTGAACTTCGTCAAAAAATTGTCTTGAGATTCCAACTTATGAAATAAAAGACTTCCCTGCGAAAATAGCTTTTCATCATGGAAAAATCATTTGCGACACTTCTAATTTAAAATGTAATTGATAACTCAAATGGAACAGAAGTTTATTGAAAAATAATATAAAAACTGTTTGGAGTGTATAAGGTCGCCTGTGTGTCCATTAGTCGCTTGTATGGTCCGTATCATTTTCTTCCTTTTTAGCTCACCTTACCACAACGTGCTCAAGGGGAGCTTTAGGATCACCCTGACTCCGTCGTCCGTCGTGAGTCGTCACCCTTCTTAAAACTTCTTCTTCTCCTAAACCGCTGGGCAAATTTCAATGAAATTTTGCCAGAATGTTCCCTGGGTGACCCTTTTCAAAATTGTCGCTATATTCTAATTGGCCAATAGATATGGGTATGGCAGGGCGGGGTTTATTTTGAGCCCAAAATCTTTGAACGACATCTCCTCCTGAACCACTGGGCAGATTTCAATGAAACTTTTCAAGAATGTTCCTTTGATGACCTTCTCCAAACATTGTTGGCAAAATTTTCATTAGCCCATAAATATGGGCGTGGCAGGTTAGGGCTAATTTTGAGTCTCCTCTGTAATGAATGGGTTGGCAGGGTCTATTATGACTGCTTATAATTGGAATGTCTCATCTTCAACAATTAGGCAAGTTTGAATGAATCTTTGCCAGAAAGTTTCTTGGATAAGATCCACTGGACCAATCGAATTCAGGTGAGCGGTTTAGGGCCATTCTGTCCCTCTTGGTATAATTTTTCTTCCATCAGATTCAGGCCTGTATAGCGATTCAGTGGTTTAAGCGTCTCTCGTTGTTGAAATACATTGATTTATATACGCCCGTCAAAAGACGAGACGTATATGTGATCACCTGTGGTGGGCGGGAGGCGTCAGCTTCGCTAGTAGCTTGAGGTCACCGCCTCTCGAACGCATTCCAACTTATCAGTACTTTCAGTACTTTGATTTTTATTAATAAAGAAAACCAACTTTTCGGCCAATAAGGTTTTGCTGGATACAACTTAAATCAAACTATTTAATTCTGGTACCGTTTAAGTTTTCACCCGGTCTTTAAGAAATCGATGAAAATCAGTCGGTATAGAATGTAATGTAAACTTTTCAGTTTTTAAGCCAAGTATACTTTCAGTATACTTGCTTTTTGCTGCCAGACGGGATGGAAATTGTTGACCTCTTCATCGCCAAAATCAAAAAGTAGTTCCTCG
Source organism: Fragum whitleyi (assembly GCA_948146395.1). Classification (NCBI taxonomy): domain Eukaryota; kingdom Metazoa; phylum Mollusca; class Bivalvia; order Cardiida; family Cardiidae; genus Fragum; species Fragum whitleyi. The sequence goes on from OX411556.1 coordinate 47,281,796, forward strand.
TGTGCACAGACCGACATAAGCCAATTGCTGTATCATTTCGGCTTTGACTTGACTACCATTTTAGTTAAACCCAAAGTAACGACAAGACAATTCTTCTGGGTCCGTAAAAACTATTTTTTAAACAATCGTAAATCGCGAATGAAAATATATAACCGGGGAAACGGACGTCCCGAAAATCTTGAAATTTATCTACTTCAATCGCGTTAAAAAGAAAAAAAATACACAACATAATATTCAGGGAACATCTAATGAAATCACCGAAAGACTGGAATTGACAAAGAAATAGAGGTGAGTAAAACATATTTCTTCAAACTTGTTTCAGTCGAATTGTACGTTTTTCCATGACAGATCGCAAGTTTTTGAGTGGTCTTTTTCGACGTCGTCAGAAACGTAAACATTACAGTACAAAATTAAACAGTTTTCGATTGTCGTCTTTAAATTAAGCTCACATACCAATATTTGAATATTTATAACTCCTTGGGCTTTGAAATATTGTAAAACCTTCGTTTGAGATTCGATATTCGATGAAATATTACAAAATAAACCTCCCCCCTCATTTCACCTCAGCTTAACAGTGATTGGATGTTATTTATAGCAACAAATTTAAAATGTTCAAAACCCTAATTGAATATTTTCAAAATACTTTATTTTTTATATAAAACTATGTCACAGTCCACATATATCGCTTTTATCCTATATTCTTTAATCATCGCCTTCTGAGTGCGTATAAATTTCAAAGTCCTAGATACGCCTATGAGACGGTACCTGGACACACAAGACTCTGAAGATGAAGATGTACAGAACAATAACCCTTATACTTTGTATGTTGAGCACATTATTGAAGATGATCCTGATATTATTAAGATAGAAAATTATATAGAGTCAGGCTGTGGCTGTAGTAGGGGTTGTAGTCATATTTTGAAGAAAGCAGATATTTATCATCACATTTTGAATGTCCGTGAGATGAAAAGTCGGATAAGGAACTAACCGTTCCCTATGGACAGTCGTGCAGGACTTTGACCATAAGTTAACAAAGCGGGGGAAGAAAAGAAAGTGTCCAAGGCAATCATTTGATTTACAGGGTAGGTAGGTTTGTAAAAAAACATTTTTTGCTTTTTTTTGATATTGGCAAGCACAGCGACCAATATACAAATGATCTCAGATGAGCGTTTTGAGGTCCATGGACCTCTTGTTTTCAAACCTAAAGGCTTAGGGCAACCTACTTGTTGGAATTGTTCCCCCGAAGTAAAAAATGATTCAGTCCAGAGGGTCAGAGGTTTTACATAGGCTCATTTACTGAAAAGTTGCGTTACTTCTGTTGGTTTTTGGTTAAAATGTGCACAGATTGTTTCAATTTACGGGAGCTTCAACCCTCACAAAAAGTCGAAAATGTGCCAAACATCTAGGGGAAAGGAAATTTGTGTTTGTTGTCATAAAATATTTAATTTCTATCTAATTGGTTTAAAACTTACATAGTTAGTTTATATAAACAAGAGTATCCATTCCTTGAAAATTATACGCTATTACCATACAACTTGCGGACAAAAAGTATCATCAGCCAGTACAGGTTTCAGGCTCTCTAGAGCCTCTGGTTCTCTGAATAATATCTTGTGGATGAAATTTGCCGTTTGTTTTAATTACGTGTTATGTTCTTATTCTTAGAATAATAGGTATTGATTACGTGACCTTAAAAAAGAAACTTAAAGGAATCAACTCTATAAAGAACTGTGACTTGTATCACAAAAAAATGTGGACAAACTTCAAATGCAACCTCCTAACGTATTGGCTAAATTTCTCTGGTTGTTATACATGTATTAACATGACCCTATTTTACATTAGTTTTGTTATGCCTTCTAATACATGTATTTAAATTTGTTTTGTATGAAAAAGTGTGCTCATAAATTACTGTCAAATAATTTTACTCGTGCAATTTAAATTTTGCATGTTACTTCAATAGTTTTGCATTAAAGAAATCTAGTCAGTTTTAACTTCATGGTGCATGTACATGTACTCATTAATGATGTCAATAGCATTGAATAAATGGAATCTAGTCATATTTTACTGAATACATGTACTTAAATGAATTTTTATTAGATGTTGGTGTGAGAGATGCATAGACTCAATGTTAAATGCACATTTAGCCATAATATGCCTTGAGGAAATTAAAATAGTGTTCAATCCAAACCATAAATAATCTGTAAAATGCTACAAGGTCAAATTGATGGGCGTCCAACTTCTGTATAATTATGTGAAGAAATCTAGAGATGATAATGTAAATATGTTAATTACTAATAAATAGGATCAGAGTAATGAGCCTGTATCTAAAGAAGATATCAAATCATGGAAAGAAGTTTGTTAACTATTAAATGCCCGGAGATGCATTTTACCATCCAGAATCGAACACATTTAGTACAATTAAACAAGAATTCAATAATTCTTTTTGTATTTGTATTTTTCAAAGCAGATAGAGTGTGAGAATATTGAAGCAAAATCAGAAAATGCTCATTGGGAGCATTTTTTTGCTTTTGCATCAATCTATTCCAAAGTTGTCTGCTACAGGATACAAAAAGAAAAAATGCGTTTGCTGGCGTTGAATAGTTAGTGGAGTTATATAGGGGTATCCCAACCATCTTGATAAATCATTTCGGAAGTACTGCATATCATCAAGAGAAAAGGAAACCCATTTTCCATCGTTTGAATTATTTTTATTGTAGATGTGTTTCATATCCTCTGACCAATACAATGTACTCATGATATTGCGTATGTATATTTTTGTAATGTTTTATTTATTTTTTTTTCTTGTAAGATTTTATGCAATTTCTGAAATTAAAGGTTACAGTTACTTTTTTGTACTTCATTATGTTTTGTCACTCCCTGAAAGGAGAACGAGTTCAGCCATTTACTAAAGACCTGGCTTCCAGTACTGTCAGTACTTTGATTGAATTTGTTAAAGTGAGCCGTTAGGTCAGAAGTCATGGGACAGTTACAGTTAACAGCATCGTGAAATTGACAAGATGAATGATCTTGGAATGATATTGGAATGGTATTAAATGAGGGTGTGGAGCGACTTTTGAAAAAAAGTCAAGGGAGGTAATCAATTATCGCCAGTTTTGTTTAGGGTGGAGTTTTTTAATGGCTTTTTTATGATTAAGCGTTGAAAGCGTTGAGAATGTAGGTGTCATAAAACATAAATGTTACCTGGTCTCAGCTGCTGGAAATTATCATGACTCGAAAAGGCCTCGTCTGTGAATTTCCCCCAAATCTAGTGGAATGGACGAGTTTTGAATTAAATTAAAGCGAGGCTTTGTTATCATAAAATATTTAATTTCTATCTAAGTGGTTTAAAACTAACATAGTTGGTTTATATAAACAAGAGTATCCATTCCTTGAAAATTATACGCTATTACCATACAACTTGCGGACAAAAAGTATCATCAGCCAGTACAGGTTTCAGGCTCTCTAGAGCCCCTGGTTCTCTGAAAAATATCTTGTGGATGAAATTTGCCGTTTGTTTTAATTACGTGTTATGTTCTTATCTTAGAATAATAGGTATTGATTACGTGACCTTAAAAAAGAAACTTAAAGGAATCAACTCTATAAAGAACTGTGACTTGTATCACAAAAAATGTGGACAAACTTCAAATGCAACCTCCTAACGTATTGGCTAAATTTCTCTGGTTGTTATACATGTATTAACATGACCCTATTTTACATTAGTTTTGTTATGCCTTCTAATACATGTATTTAAATTTGTTTTGTATGAAAAAGTGTGCTCATAAATTACTGTCAAATAATTTTACTCGTGCAATTTAAATTTTGCATGTTACTTCAATAGTTTTGCATTAAAGAAATCTAGTCAGTTTTAACTTCATGGTGCATGTACATGTACTCATTAATGATGTCAATAGCATTGAATAAATGGAATCTAGTCATATTTTACTGAATACATGTACTTAAATGAATTTTTATTAGATGTTGGTGTGAGAGATGCATAGACTCAATGTTAAATGCACATTTAGCCATAATATGCCTTGAGGAAATTAAAATAGTGTTCAATCCAAACCATAAATAATCTGTAAAATGCTACAAGGTCAAATTGATGGGCGTCCAACTTCTGTATAATTATGTGAAGAAATCTAGAGATGATAATGTAAATATGTTAATTACTAATAAATAGGATCAGAGTTATGAGCCTGTATCTAAAGTAGATATCAAATCATGGAAAGAAGTTTGTTAACTTTTCAATGCCTGGAGATGCATTTTACCATCCTGAATCGAACACATTTAGTACAATTAAACAAGAATTCAATAATTCTTTTTGTATTTGTATTTTTCAAAGCAGATAGAGTGTGAGAATATTGAAGCAAAATCAGAAAATGCTCATTGGGAGCATTTTTTTGCTTTTGCATCAATCTATTCCAAAGTTGTCTGCTACAGGATACAAAAAGAAAAAATGCGTTTGCTGGCGTTGAATAGTTAGTGGAGTTATATAGGGGTATCCCAACCATCTTGATAAATCATTTCGGAAGTACTGCATATCATCAAGAGAAAAGGAAACCCATTTTCCATCGTTTGAATTATTTTTATTGTAGATGTGTTTCATATCCTCTGACCAATACAATGTACTCATGATATTGCGTATGTATATTTTTGTAATGTTTTATTTATTTTTTTTTCTTGTAAGATTTTATGCAATTTCTGAAATTAAAGGTTACAGTTACTTTTTTTTGTACTTCATTATGTTTTGTCACTCCCTGAAAGGAGAACGAGTTCAGCCATTTACTAAAGACCTGGCTTCCAGTACTGTCAGTACTTTGATTGAATTTGTTAAAGTGAGCCGTTAGGTCAGAAGTCATGGGACAGTTACAGTTAACAGCATCGTGAAATTGACAAGATGAATGATCTTGGAATGATATTGGAATGGTATTAAATGAGGGTGTGGAGCGACTTTTGAAAAAAAGTCAAGGGAGGTAATCAATTATCGCCAGTTTTGTTTAGGGTGGAGTTTTTTAATGGCTTTTTTATGATTAAGCGTTGAAAGCGTTGAGAATGTAGGTGTCATAAAACATAAATGTTACCTGGTCTCAGCTGCTGGAAATTATCATGACTCGAAAAGGCCTCGTCTGTGAATTTCCCCCAAATCTCGACCAGATAACATCGATATTTTAAGAACCTATCATGTTATTCTCTATTTACCGAGTTACAGTAAGAAAATGTGAAATGGACAAGGCTAGTGATTTTCGATTTATCTCGATATCAAACTGAATTAGTGAAATGGACGAGTTTTGAATGAAATTAAAGCGAGGTAATAAAACTTCGCTTATTTCGTCCGAATTGGACATTTTATGTTCCTCCCGACAGGGTTGCCATATATCCTTGTTCGTCTGCGTGTCAAAATCTTGAATAATTCGTTGGGTAAAAAGGATTAAAGGAATCTAAGATTCAAGTTTTCGTCAAGTTCCATAGTTTCTTTTTGAGAGGGTTAAGGTACATACATGTACACACTGAGACAAATGTGACACCTAACGCAAAAAGGGACCATCTGCGCAGTCTGACAAGGGTCTAAGGTTTAATCACTACCGAGCTGGTCCCTTTTAGCGTCACGGGCCACATAAGAAGATTGTCAAAGTTTATTTTTCCATCAGTCAAGCGAAATGAGGCTGTTTTAAAGTGCAAAACATGTAGAACCTTCAGTCCGCGTACAAAGCAGTCTGACTTGGTCCACACCCTTTGCCCTCTGCATCTAGAATAACTGATATGACCTTTTATATATACAGTTTTGAACAATGACCTCTGCTAGATATATCTTTTCTAATTTTTCATGTTGTTTCCCGAGTGTCCTTTTTCACGTGACAGAAAGATTGTTTAGATTCCTACATGAAATTTAATCTGTTTTTGACTCGCAACCTTTTTTTTACTTCTTAAGTGTGGACTACAATGATGATTTAGGTAAGTATTATAATATATAATATATTATTATAATTTGACCTCCGTCGCGGGGAGCAAAAAGACCCCCTTGATTTTTTTTGATATTACACGGGTGTTATACACTAGTGGAATAACTATGCAAATGAGCTCAGGGCGAATAGCCACGCTATTTTTCAACCGCGAAAATGACGTCATAATGTTTATATTGTGACGTCAGTTTTAAACGCCGTTATAAGTTTCGCAGAAAATTGAAATGATAAATTTCAAGAATTTTGACGATTTTGCGCAAAAAAGCGGTTTATATTATAAATAGAATATAAAATTTGTGTTCATAAAATACCGAGTTATTTAAACTTGTCATCTAAAACAGATAAAAACTCGGCGCAGCCTCGTTATTATCTTTTTATAGATGACTCGATAAATGAATTCGGTAGTCCATAACCACTCATTCAATATCCTCTATTTAAGGGATGAAAAGAGGTTTTGATTTCTTAACTTCGAAGGCGTAAACTCATCCATGAAGCTAATAATGATTTTAGTTTTCATTCCTCCACGAAATCGTAAAAGATAAAGATTACATTTTCATTTTCAAGTTATAATTCAATAGCATGTATACATGATTTTATTAATATTCCGTCAGATTTCTTCTAGAATTACTAGATATATGTGTGAAAGCTTGCAAAATAGTAAAGGACTCAAATTCGTTTTCATTTAGAAATAAAACAATTTTTTAAGCAATATGAAAATTAGAATTGGGTAGAACCAACTTTATATATTTTTGGACTGGTAAAGCAGGCCATGGGAAGCAACCTTGTATCCTGGAAATTGCCTAAGAAAAAGACAATCGAGTCAAAATCCGAACAACGAGTGTACTGCTTAGCTTATTTGTGCTCACGCGCGCGCAAAAATAGGTCTAGTAAACGTCATCAACTTTTGTGCGTCACGAAGTGCTTTGTGTGTTCAACGCAATGATTGCATATCACTACGCTGTGCTTAAATCAAAGTACGGATAGTACTGAAGGCGAGGAACTGAATAGACAAAACAACACACGAGGTCAATTTTCTGAAATATAACCTTGATTATTCACTTTGTCGTTATCATGTTTTCCAGATAATTTCTTAATTATCTCTGCCAAAATCACTGCTGTGTTAAAGATACGTAGCTTTTATATTTGATCTTGACGGATGACCTTACTAAAAGGGAATATATATTATCTACCCTTTCTGCTACAAATTTTACTAATTTGCCGACATATTGTATGTGATCTGCAATTCTTTACAATTTTGAGCTGTCTAAATATGTGTTGTTTTGTAATGGTTTTATCTAAATTCGAAAAATTTAAAAGCATTGTTCCATCCTTAAACCCTTATACAGACGACAAAATTCAGGACTGGGCCAACTTTGAACAGGTTAGAAACAATAAATCAACATGAGTGAAACTTGATCTAAATCTATGGTAGAAATTAAAGATAATGGGATATAAGTACAGAGTAGACCATATTGTGGGAAAGGGAGAAATTGACTCCATCAATTTCTTGTGTTCCCACAATAAAAGTAAAATACAACTTCTTTATGGAATTCAATTCAATGTAAAAGAAAGAGCCGACGAGCTTGTGCCCCTAGAAAAACATCATTACTACGATTGTTAGACGGAATGATCGAATGGATAAATTGACTGACCAGTAGCAAACCAATCAACTCAACTAAAATTATAAAACGCGAGTTGCGCCTGCCTGCAAAGCGGTTTCGGATGTAGTTATCCATACCCTGGGATTTAGTTGTTGTTTGAGGACTCAGCGCTATATGGTTATGATACCGTTCGATTTCTTTCCCTTTGAAGTTAATTCGGCATGTGGCCTACGATCCCTATAGGTAAATGGAACCCTTGATTTACCTCGCCTAAAAAAGTCTAGCTAAAGATATTCAAAAATTGGAGTGCATGCCTTCAAATGTCACGTTGCCTCTTTATAAACCAGGCCTTCAACGCTTTTAGCGCTTTGACTTTTATCAGCTGTAATATTCCTGTATTAATTTTGTACGAGGATTTTTTCTGATATCATTCTACCAGAACGAATATCAGACTTTTCTGGCAGTAACGGGGTAGTGAATTGCACAGCGGATCCAAAGCATGACACGTTTTCAAAATCACAAAGCATCCGAAAATATTAAGGAATTTTTCGCGGCTTTTATCTAACTGCAAAAGAATTTAGACCACGCTTGAAGCGAATTAGCCAATCAGAGAACAGTATTTCAAATATATATATCACAGATACAACTCCGAGCGTTGTATTTACAAATATACGGTGGAAGTGTGCCTTGCAAGTGAATCTCGACAGGTTTCTGGGCCGAGTCATTTCAAAAACATAACGAGCAATTTATCCAGTTTTTTTTCTTTCAAAAGACTTTCGACAATCGCAAAAGTGCAAAACATCTGAAAATGGTAACGGAAATAGATTCATAAGTAATTTCCGCATATTCACACTTGATGAGAGTAATATCACAGCGAGATTTACTCTTTTTCATTATTTAGAGGTTCGAGTAAAAAATAAGATAATGTTAGAAAAGCGTGGTCTAAGTTAGATAGAAAATCTCGTGCCGCGGTATATGGGAAATAGACACTCGCTAACGCTCGTGTCTATTTTCCATATACCACGGCACTCATTTTCTGTCCTATACATATCTATGTTACATGTATCGCTTTATATGTAAACCCTTCTTGATTTGACCGCTTTCGTAAATATTTTGTTTTTGAGATTGCCGTACAACCTAATTTTGTGAAATGGGTAATAAATGTCTCTATTTCTCTTGCAGGATGCATGTTCAATATTTTGCGGTGTTTCTCCTCGCGTCTGTAGCCTCCAACCTCGCATTTCGTGATTGTCGCGATGGTTTATGTTTTGGTGGTTGTATACTGCCTGACGGGAAGTACGGCTATTGTTATCCCCCCTTTGGTTACATCCATTGCAGGTAAGTAAACGGATAATGGTAGAGTTATTAACATCGTAAAATTGACAAGTTGAATTATTTGGGAATGAATTTTGAATAAAACTGAATTAGTGTGTAGGGCGAGTTTTGAGTAAAAATACAGGGAGGTAATCCATATCGCTAATTTTGTTCAGGATGAGTAAAAATTGCGATAGGAATTACTTCCTTTTATTAAAATATGCATTAAAGTTCAATAATGGGCTTCCTATGACTTCAAGAACCAACCAGACTTTTAAAATTTCAATAATGTAAGTGAAATCGCGATTTCATTCTTGCTTTATTCATTTTGAAGATAGTTGTAAGTCTTTTATCTTTTAGTCGTTTTGGGCGTTTTTGAATGGTTTGAGTGAATGTTTGGAATGAATGAATGGAGCGCTGTGTGAGCGATTGAGAATGTTTTGATTAAGATAAATGTCATTTTCACGATATTATTAACTGTAATGATATCATGGAAACGATTTTGTATTAATTTCAGAATGTAACTAAATGAGTTGGGTGGTCGAGTTTTGAATGGCATGAAAGGGGGTTAATAGTCACTCAAAACTTGATTTTGTTTTGTAACTCCCTGTAAGAAAAGACTACGGACTTTGTACCAATAACTTGATAGAAAAAAATCTACTTAGAACAATGCAAACTACAACACAATAAAAACAACAACATCAAAACAACAACAAAAAATGAGGAACATACAAACAAACAAACGAAGAATACTTTTATCGATTTGATAGAATTTGTAATATTTGAAAAGTTTTGCAAACGTTTTTTTGAAGCCGCCGTCATAGCGCAGTTGGGAGCGCGTCGGACTGTCAATGTATAGGTTCCGGGTTCCGATCCCCGACGGCGGCACTCATTCTTTCAAACTTTTTGTCTCTCACCAAGGGCAGATAATCGTAGACCTATGTGACATAGCAGCTGGAGGCTGGGATAGGATGTGATGGTTGTACTGTTGTGAGAAATACCAGGGGCCCGTTTTACTAAACATCTTACGAAAAAAATGATCGTAAGTCAAAATCTAAAATCGTACCTGGTGTTATCATTCATTGTTAGATTCTGTCTTGCTTTATCTCATTGAAATCGTCTTTAAAAGACGATTCCAATGAGGTGATGCAGGGCAGAATTCCACATTTAGCAACTGCTTTAGAAGTAATTTTAATTTTTGACTTACGCAAAAAACGATCGTAAGATGTTTAGTAAAACGGGCCCCAGGATTCTATTGTTAGGTGCTCCAGCCGCCGCGATATAACTGGAAAATGTTGAAAGCGGCGTAAAACTCCATTCAATCAATCAACGTAATTCAATGTTTACAGTAAATGGTTACAATGCTGTAAATGTAGTACTGAGCGAGCCTTTTAGAATGATTATGATCAGGATGAGTGGGGAAGTTACCGTAAGCAACATTGTGAAATTGACAAGATGAACGATTTTGGAATTATTTATGATGGAATTGAGTGAGTGTGTGGAGCGAGTTTTGAGTGAATTTAATGGGAGGTAATCCTATATCGCAAATTTTGTTCAGAATGAACAAAATAAGCGATAATAATTACCTCCCCTTAATAAAAAAGCGTAAAAGTTCTATACATAGCTTCCCAACCCTCAATAAAAAAATCACAAAAGTTCTATACATAGCCTCCTATTTCTTCAAGAACCTTTAAGACGCTAACAATTTGAATTATGTCAGTGAAATCGCGATTTTTCTCTATCAAAACTTATTTTGAATGGCGTTGTTGATTCTATATTATTCAATGGCCATGAGCGTTTTTGAATAGTTTGAGTGAGTGTTTGAATGAATGAATGAATGGTGCGCTGAGTGAGCGATTTAGAATGGTTTTGATTGAGGTGAATGTCACCTTCACGATGTAACTAAGTGTAATTCAATATACAATAACCTCCCTTTAACTTTCTTTCAAAACTCGCTCATTCCATTCATTCAATTTTTTTCCGATATCATTCCAAAATCATTCAAATTGCCAATTTCACGATTATAATTAGTGTATATCTCAAATCATTTTAATTGTATTTATGACACGGGGAGATTACTTTTTTCCATGGACTGTTCATGCTGATTTTGGGAAAAGAATTATTTAAGAAAAGATAGAAAGTCTGTACAAAACTAAATTGAAAAATAAATAAACAACAAATACAAATAATTAATTGCAATAAAACAATTTCGCATTGTGTCTTTGCTTCTAACAAATTCATGTTTTGATAACATACATATGCTTTGTGGACGTATACGTCTTGATTGATGAGTTATGGTTCAAAATCATTACTTGAGATGGTATTTCAAAGTTAATGTAACCGAGGATATGTATTTCTAATATTCTTTTTCAGATGTTTATTACCCGAAGCCCGTTTGAGGTATAGTTTAAGTGTTCAGGAGGGAAAGAAAACAAAACAACTGTTGTAAAAGAAACAATATCGGCAATAAAAATGTTAACAATTATAAAGAGACAAAAATTACGACATCAGCACAAAACAATAAGAGCAAAACTACAGCAGCACATGGAGGAACAAATCTGAAATTAGGATCATGAACAATTACAGCAAAAACGAGAACAACAACAAAAAAGAAAATTTAAAGACACAACAACGAAAAAATGAATATCTTTTACGACAGCACCAAAACAGAACAGCAGCAGTATGAATTCAAATGCTGCCACACCACCACCAACAACAACTATCTAGCCGACGTGTTACCATCATTACAGTCACTTTGGCTTTTCAGTATTTGATGAAGTACGTGTACCTAGCATTTCTTATTGGCTAATGAATTGTTTGTAAAAAAAACAAGGAGGGATGGAGCCTCTCGCGATATAGAATTTCACAGTATGGGAAAAAATTCCTATTGGACAACAAATTTTATATACACTCGACAAAAGTTATGAACGGACACTTTATTTTAATGATACAAAATCTTCTCATGCAGTAGATTAAAAAAAAACATTCAACAGTTAAAAACATTGTGAAATTGACAAAATTGATAATTTTGGAACGAAAATAAATGTGGGTGTGGAGCGAGTTTTGAGTGAAAATCAAGGGAGGTAATGTAATTTCTCAAATTTTGTTCGGGATGAACAAAATTTGCGATAATTATTACTTCCCTTTAATAAATTATACGTAATTTTGTATTTGTGTGTCTTTGTGGACCTGTGGCGATAATTGGGGTCTCGGGGTCATAATTTCAAAGACAAAAAATAGTCGTTTTTTTGAAAACGAGGACGATTATCCGAGCATGAAAAATGGTCGTATAAAGATACATGCATAGAAACTGTGAGCGATTTTAATTACCTCGGTTGCACATTCAAATTTTCCGGAGGATTCTCTTTAAATAAACAAATGCTGTTTGGTTAAGGGGTAAAGGGTATGAATGTATTTGTCTGGTATTAAATTTTAAACGTTATAAAACTAGCCCGCAAACAGCTCTTCAGCTATTCGATTCATATGTTGCTTCTATTCTGTATTATCAGCCGCCACCATAGCGCAGTTGGTTAGGCATAAGACTTCCAATCTGGAAGTCGTGGGTTCGATCCCCGGTGGCGGCAAATATCCTTTCCGACGTTTGTCTCTCACCAATGGGTAGATAATCGTAAACCTATGTGAGATAGCAGTCGGAGGCTAGGAAAGGATGTAATGGTAGTACAGGTGAAAGAAATACCAGTAATCCATTGTTAGGTGCTCCGGCCGCCGCGATATAACTGAAATAATGTTGAAAGCGGCGTTAAACTCCATTCAATCAATCAATTCAATTCTATTCTGTATTATAGCTGCGAAGTTTCGGGATTTATTCAGGCGGATTTACATGTATTAGAATGAAAGTACTGAAAGCTAGCCAAGCATAGATATTTTAGTAATCTTCCTTTTAAAAAATTAGTATGATACAAAATCAGGGTTAAAATAATGCGAGGAGTTAAAAAGCATACTTTCGAATGAGTTCTTATTTGAATATAGTTCATCCACTCATGAATCCCTATTTTTCTTTCCTTTTATCTGTTCAAATGTCCTCATTTTCTAATTGAGTCCCCTTTCTGACATAAAAAAGTATTCTGGTCATTGTTCATCACGGATAAGCCACATTTTCATGTCCCTACGTTTGCATTTTCAGATGAACCTTGCTCTTTCGGAAGTTTTTGTTATTTTGACTAACATCCTATACAAGTTTCAATTACAAATGCGCTAAATGTATGGCTCTTAGAGTGTAAACAAAGAAAGTGTCAACATGTATCCCTTTTTCGTGTTTTCATATGGAATATTTCAAATTTTAAATCATACCGTTCATCTTAATGACCTGACAAACATTACCATCCCTTATTCATGAAATGATGCCCCTTTGATATAAGCACTAAAGAGAGTTGATGACGAACGACGTTCGAGGGATATCTAATGATCACACAGCTCAACATAAGCCCTATTTATCTATGTATGTAACATTACGGGAGATCAACTTTTAATGGCGAAAGCATCCATTGATTTAGTGGTTAAGCTGCCAGAGGTAGTTTGCTTTCATTTGAACTATGAGACTTCCTCAAAATTTTGTATGTTAACTAAAGCCAGCAAAGCTGAAACCGACCACAATAATGTAAACAATTTTGTTAAAACGTCTTTATTGTACAGCGTAAAATGCGAAAGTATAATCCATAATATTTGCCCTGGCAGGCTGGTGCCTAAGAAACGGGTCGTTGCACTAAAGGTTTGTGTAAATCAGCATTTATTCATAAGTGCCCTCTTTATGAATAGGTCGAAATAATACAACTTGAGCCCTTAAATCGTAAGTTGGCGGACAAAACATCGTAACAATAGCTTGTGCAAGCTGAAGGAACGGCTGAAGGAACGGGGGTTTTGGTAACCATTGAATGAAATGTGTTCACGTTATCTAAGCACGCTTATCCTACTAACTCTGGGTTATAGTTATTTGCACGCATGAAAGGACCCTTAAAAATAAATACGCCGAGTTACGTCACGGTTCAGCCACGCCCTGTCAGGTAAATAATAACGTAGAATAATATGTTGCTTATAGGTTAAAGATTATTTCCATTCGATAATAATTGTTAATGATTCAAAGTTTCGTCTTAAGAGGTACCTGAATGAGGTACTTCTTTGTTATACAGTGTACGACAGTGAGACATTCCTTAACTTATTAAAGAAACGCCAGGTGAGTTGTGATTGTTATATTTTTGATCTGGATTTTCAAGAAATGTGCTGTTCAAACTAGTGTAAATCAATAGAAAATGAGATAAATGTAACACGTAACGTGATCTGAAAACGCATTGAAATACATGTATGTATTTGAAGAAGCGAATGATTCTCATATAGGTTACATTGTAACCGCAGGTCGCTTAAAAAGTTCTCATACAGAGGTAGATTGATCTTTCTAAATTGAGAAAATCAGAAGAATACATCATTCTGAATATTTCTCTATCTTTAGAGTTGAATTATCAACAATCCTTTTGCGTTGAAAAGTCCAATGTCTTATTCCGTCATGAACACTCTGGTGGATCTCTGACAGATTCAAACTATACTTAGTTCCAAAAGAATGTGTACACGTATGAATTTCGAATATCTAGAAAATTACGCAACCTACCGCCTAGAATTCTTGTATTTCACATCTAGAGGGAATTATTGGCAAACGACTTTTATTTTATTAAAAAAAACAGTCACAAGGTACGATAAAACCAATCGGGCTAGGTTATAACTCGAATACGCTAATGTGACTTGTAATTACAGTACATTTGTATGCAATGGACGCGTCAAAATAGCGAAATCTACTTATACAACCTTTCGGTTTGTTTGTTTTTATGTACATCACACGATACATGAATAATTGATCCTTATTTCTAACCAGTTCAAATAGAGGTAGTGAACTGGTTGTATTTGATATGAAAAATATCTTACAACGCATTTGGAACATCGGTAGTCGATTTCGAGATGGAAATAGTCGAAGAATTTTGTAGTCTGTGATCACTGAATTTCCTGAAATGGGCAATTAAATTCTGTTACAGTGAACAACATTGTGAAATTGACATTGTGATTGATTATGGAACGCGTTTGGAATGAAACTGAATGAGTGTGTGGAGCGAATTTTGAGTGAAATCAAAAAGAGGTAACCCGATATCGCTGATTTTATTCTGGATGACCACAACTAGCGATATTTATTACCTCCATTTAATGTAATATGCATACAAGTTATATAAATAGTTTCCTAGTGATTCAATAACCTATCAGACCCCTACAATTTCAATTATGTCATCGAAATCGCGATATTTTTCTATTTATACTTATTCTAAATGTAGTTCATCATTGTATCTGTTCAGTGAATTTAGAACGCTTTTGATCGATTTGGATGAGTTTATAATCAACGAATGGAGCGCTGAGTGAGTGATTAAGAATGGTTTTGATTGAGACGAATGTCAATTTCACACGTAACTAACTGTAAGAGTCGAGCTGGAGTGAGCGCTATATCTCTGCAGTTTCATCGAATTTTGAGACTAAGCAAATTATCACGATATTTTCACCATACTAGAACAATATCGTTATTGCGCTAATAGTGCGGAGCCTTATGTAGTCCCGTAGGATTTTCGTGCTGAAATTGATTTTTTGGGTTTAATTGATTGTATAGGGGTCAAGCAATAGGAAACTATGCGGGTCCAAATTTTTCGGATCGGTTCCCCGATTTTATGGGCTCTCAAAGGTGCCCATATGGCCAAAACATTTTTTTTGTTTACAGATGATTTCTTAAACTCTGTTTGGTATAAATTGTTGGTTGGCATTGAAATACTGTTTGGTATAAATTGTTGGTTGGCATTGAAATACTTGCAGCTCTATGTTCTCTATGATCATTTCAGGATTTTATGGTCTCTCTGGCATAATAGCCCATGTGAACTGATTTGGGTGTTTTTTTGAATAAGGATCACAAAAAAGGTTACTTTCATTGTTGTTGAACCGTTCTCCAATTACTTTCAGCACGTTATTGTATTTAAGAAAGCTTTGATATAATAAACAATAAGCCCATATTTAAAGTTTACTATTCCTTTTGATTGGCTTGCAAAGGATCCCATAGGAGCCGGAAAAATGACTTTCCGAAGTTGGGTCTTAAGAACAAGGGCACTTCTTATGGTTTTCACGGGTACCAAAATTGCTGTAAATGGTTCTTTATTGGTTGAAACAAAGTGTTGATAGAAATTCTCTTAACCAACAACGAGATGTTTAATCAATTGAACTGGATCTGAATGAGCCCATATGAACCAACACGGACACTATGCCTAGTAATGGGTGGGGTGGGGGGGGGGAATCAAATTTTTGTCTCAAACATTTCCCGAGCCTCATTAAGTTAAGTAGGGTTATGATGAGGGTAGAATTAGAAAAAAAATATGAATCTAATTACAAGGCCCAAGCATGATTATTGGCGCTTGGTGAAGCCTATTTGTGCTGGTTTGAATATCCTCCAAATATATGAAGGAACTACTCTATAGTTTGAAGCTTTCTTACACAAGACTTACATCATTGTAGTCGAAAATACCTAGAAAATGTAACCCCGGTCGATTGTATCAAACTTGACACAGTCATGGTCACCACACCTTTTTACTGATAGATTTGACTTTACTGTAAGATACAAGATTGTAGTGAGGTGAAAGGTCAAGAAGGAGAATGAGAAACACAATTTCTTGACAATTTTACTGATAGGGACAATTACTTGATCTTGAATGTGGTGATCAAGAGTGTTACGACCTTCACGATCACTTTACTATATATTCTTTATAGTTGCCACAGTAATGTTTTATTGATTCGTACTGAAATAGTCAAGAGACTCAGTTCAATGAATGATAATATTTTTCGATGATCATACAAGCTGTTTCCATGACTTAAAAAGTTTCATTAATAAATCGTAGTTTAAAGTTTTCGATGTCATGGAGCTGTTCTTGTGTGTCTTATTTTAAAAATGACTTAAAAAAACAATTATTTTTATTCTGTCTTGGCTTAGAGAATTTTTTTAAACCAAAAACAACATGCTAATCGTTGGTGATTTCTTAGAAGCATTCACCGCTTCGCTTGTATGACCAATGAAAACTAGTAGGTCAAAGTCCTTTTCTTTAGATTTGGACGGGCAGAGCCGTTACCGGAACAGGGAACTGAAAGAGTTTTGCGTTTGAAGCGGTAATAAAAATGTCCGTTCATATATTTTAATTTTAATCTAATGCTTGATCCATATTAATTTTCAACCTATTAAAGGAAGAAAACTTAAAGTATATTTTTATTTCTTTGAAGACATATCTACTATAGAAAAACTTTACAAGTATTTTCTTCAACTATATGAATCAAGCAATACTAGAGCAGCCTCGCTTTGCCTTAGTCCGATATTTTCTCCGTGGTATTAAAGTAAATACCGGTAATCATTATCTTGGTTTGCTTCGCCTTTTTAGTATATATATACATATGGTAAGCAAGAAAGTCCCTACTCTAGCCAAAACAAACCCTCAATACCTACACGCACCCATTGAATAGGGACATTTTTTTCAAGGGCTTTCGTTTGCACTAGGTAGGATGCAAAATTAAAACAAGAATCAGATGGCCATGCCCAATGATTTTCTTTACAAAACATGCATTTCCCGAGGCAGCAAGATATAATTCAAATCAGCAAGATTACATGTACACATATTACTGTTATTTTTATCGTAATTGTGCCTGTTAATCATTTAAGAATCCTATACTGTCCTGATTTATTAAAGTCGGTGTATTTTAACAAACATTCAATATAGTGCATTTCAATAAAATGACGGGTTCCTGTGATTTGGTCTCGTCCATGATGTTTCTTTTATAGACATTAATCCACCTGTTTAGAGATTATAACATGTCATAACGAGTTGATATAATAAAGTTGTTGTAAATGACATGAATTTTGATAACTGATTTCTATGAAAAATGAAACACCTTAGATAAAATAGAACATTACTAAA
The DNA here is from genome assembly GCA_948146395.1 of Fragum whitleyi. NCBI lineage: Eukaryota > Metazoa > Mollusca > Bivalvia > Cardiida > Cardiidae > Fragum > Fragum whitleyi. Next base: position 47,299,658 of record OX411556.1, read on the forward strand.
TATGTTACAAGCATGTGTTTGTAATAAGCGTTGCAAACCATATGCATGCGTCTAAGTATCACCTCTTTTACTTGATTTTAAGGGAGATTCACTTTTTGTTTTAAAAAATGCAGCAAATTTTATCAGAACAGATGAAATATATACTTATTAGACTAATGGCTACTGGGACCCCTGTCCCACCCCCCCCCCCCCCATCCCCAGGGGGAATTTTGTACACTATGATTTTCTGAAAGGTATAAGTATAAGCAACGTTTTAAGACATGTTAGCACTCTGGCGAGTGGGGCTTTAGTAAGATACGTTACTTTTAATAATCCTACCCTCAACCCTCCAGTGACTATTATAAAACGGTGAGTAAGTTTCTTGCTTACCATTTTTTCTTTCGAGATTCAAGTTTTTAAGCTATATTTCAGGTGTTCTGGTTAGAAATGAATAATAAAGCAAGTACATGGTATTATTCAATGATGATATTACGCGCAAAATACGTTACGAAATTCATTTTTATCCGTTTCACATTAATCATCAACAAACTGTTGGGTTTTTCGGGCATAAGATAATTAAGTTTGAAAAAAAAAAAAATAAAAGAAAAAGGAATTAATGAATACATAAACAAATACATAAGTAAATAAATGATTAAATTGAAGGTAAATCATATTGTATAACATATAATGCGTTCAAATTTAAAGTAAAAATAATGGTAGGAGTTCGTAATATATGATAAAAGAAAATAACACATGCACTACCAAAATGTTAATATCTGACAATTGTACTTATTCAAATGAAGAAAGAAAATTGTTACCTACTAGTTTCCTTAATTTTGAGCTATTATACTAAAATAGACTTACTAAACTGAACAACTCTTCTTGCTTAAGGCCAATGGGGTTGTTAGATACGTTACCCTATAATTTCCTATTCAAACCTTCGTATATGGAATACAGGCCTTGATGCCTGTTTTATCGTCGATCCTCATGGTTTTGTATTGTGTTTACGACCTAGATGTGAAACGATGATAATGATAAGTAAGCACCATGGCGAGTGTAGAATTTAAAAAGATACGTTATCCCTTCGAAGAAGCTATTTTCTTTCTAAACTTTATCCTATACTAGTATTCAAGTTGCTTAATTCAAAGTTATATAAAGTGTCTGAATGAAAACATTTAACGAGATAAAAAAAATGCACTACATTTTATCGGGAAACAGAAGACTTACAGTGCCTTATTCATTTGATGATCCAGAATATTTTTTAAAAAAAGGGGGGGGGGGTAAACTGAAAATGCAGTCATTCAATAATAGTTCAAATGTGTTCAAATGGCCCTGCTTTCCCTCACTGGACACGTGCATAATATATCCTAGTTTGCTCTCATATTTTTGTACAGAGTTATTAAATAAAAATAGAATTTCCTGCATATTTCTAGATTTTCGACCAGTCTAAACTGTTTTGTCGGGGAGAGTGAATAAAAGTTACTTTGTCATAAATACGTCATACTGCTTTAATCGCTAGCAACCCTTTAGTCCATAAGCCTATAGAGTATTGATAATACCAGCATATAAACGCTAGTATTTCAAACGTTTGCTGATGTAGAGTAAGAGAAATCATACTCCACTTCTCAATATTATCACCCATTGGTATAAATCGTATCCCTTTGGATATATAGGCCAGTTAATGAAAAAGTCTAACATGGAAAAGCCTGTAAGACTTAAGCATGTGAAAACGACGAAATGTACTTCGTCTACAGACAGCAGTGGTCGAACATGCATTATTCATTTTCAAAGTACAACCGAAGGTCAAGTAGGTTCCCTAACAGAAACAAGCTTTTCTAAAATCAAGGAAGTTGCAAAAACACGCTTACAATGTGTATCACCTCAAGATAAGCTTGAAGATATATGTAATAAAATACCTGATAAGCTTGATGAAGGTAAGCATGGAACACATAGAAGATTTTACCAGCTCTTCACACTTACAAGCAGAGTAAGAAAGAGGGTTTCTGCAGCTGTGGAAAATATTGACGATATAGACCATTCCATAAGAGTGTCTGTGAGTAGAGACATGTAGTTACCTAGTGCAGGCGTTTTGCCTGCGCATGCTTGAGAATGTTTATAAGTATGGCAATCCATAAGGAATCAATAATCTATAAGTGTAAACCTTGTATCAACAGCAATTGTGTGTCTTTCGATTGAATTTCAAAGGAAGAGAGCTGATGCACACATCTATAACTCGTACTCAAATTTTGTTGTTAGATAGTTCTCAATTTATACGCATAAGCGAACTATGCATTATATAAAGCTTTCTTGAGACGTTAAAGGGTAGTAATGACAATTTGAAACAGAGTAAAGAGGACAAACTAGCAAAAATAAGACGAAGTGTTTTTTATTCGTGGGAACTTATAAATGTAAATGCAAAAATACATCATTGAACATATTTATCCGTCGTATACTTACAGAATGCCGAAAAATGCTCTTATGGGCTTCATTAAGCGCCAATGAAATAGGTTCTGGCTATGAAAATTTGATTCACGTATGTTTTACGAGACCCGCACCCATTTACTTATAATGCTTCAGAAATGCCTTTCTTCAGAAATCTTTTCTTGAACCAAATTGTTGGCAAAGTAACCATGTTGACTCATATGGGTTTATTAAGGGTCAATATAATCGACTAAAAGTGAGGTAATTGGTTAGGAAATTTATCCGGAATATTTCCGACCAAAAGACATCATTGATACCATTTGTGGTACGAGTAAGCAACATTGAAAACAAACATATTTTAAGAAATATGTCTTTTATTATTTTAATCTGTCGTATTATGTTCTTTATGCAAACACCCACACCGTCCCACCCCACACACACCCTTCTCTTATGGGCTTCATTTAGCACCAAAGCACCGAGTACAATTAAGAACATCGTGAAATTTAAAGAAACTCCTAAGAAAATCATTCACTCAGCGCTCCATTCATTCAATCTCAAAACATTTAAAGGGAGGTAATGGATATTTTGAATGCAATTAGCGATTTCATGTTACCTACCCTACAAGTCATTCGAAACACTCTACTCAAACTCATCCAATTTGATTTCGATATAATTCCATAATCATTCACTATGTCAATTTCACTATGTTTTAACTGTATGGGTTTTGAAAATTTGATTCACATACTTTTGTACCATTTGTAATACAAGTTGGCATCATAAAGAGGGCTATTTTTTTCAAAAGTCGCGAGTTTGGAAAACTGCAAAATCTGTCCATATGGGCTCATTTTAAAGCAAATCAAAAAGGATGTCAGAAGTTAAAAATTGAAAAATGATACACATCAACACTAACCAATGCTAGGCATTGAACGTAATTTAAAAAGAAAAGTCAAAGAATTTTTTTTTGTGAATCTTATTTAAGGAATACACCCCCATCGGCTCATATGGGCTATTATGAGAGCCCATACAAATTCTAAAATGACCCTAGCGAACATTGACATGCAAGTATTTCAACGCCAACCTACAAAACCAAACAGGGCTAAAGAAATCATCTCGAAACATCCCTTAACCTTCTAATATAAAAACATCAAAATTGCTATTTAGGGCTCTGTGAGAGCCCATAAAAGGGTAAAAATAAGCTTTAAAAACATGGATTTTTGAAATGTTTTAAACTCCAATCCAAGCTATGGCTTAAGAAATCATCTCGAAACAAGCAAGGTTTTTTCCCTTAAACTACTAATATAAAAACACCAAAATTGCTATTTTGGGCTCTGTGAGAGCCCATAAAAGGGTGAAATAAGCTTTTAAAACATGGATTTTTGTATTTTTTTAACTTCAATCCACGCTAAATACACAGCCAGGCCAAATAAATCATTCAAGGAGAAAAACACACATCTCATGAGCCCTCTTTAGGAAAATATCTATTTTGCTCATATGGGCTCCTTTGAGAGCCCAAAAAGTAGGGGAATGGGCTCGGAAAATTTGGACCCGCATAATTTGCGATTACTTGGTCCCTAAGCAATCAATTAAACCCAAAAAATCAATTTTTGCACGAAAATCCTACGGGAGCCATTTTTCGTACATAAGGAACCGTACTATAATTTGATATCGTAACAATGTTATATCGATAAAGTGCTATCTCGATATCGTCAAAGTTATAATTTAGTTAAAAAAAAAGGTAAATATTGATCTTATATAGACGAAGACAAATCAGGCCAGTATTTAGCTCTGTTGGCCGAAAACCAGAAGAGTTTATATTTATCGTCCGAACGTCTGTCCGTCTTTTTGTCCATCTGTCCGTCTGTAAACAATTCTCATTTACGCAATCAAGTCCACAGATGTAATCGGATTTCGTTGAACTTTCTCTGATTAATGCGAGAGTCGTATGGAAGGTATCTGCAAAATATCTTGATAAGCAAATGCAACAGAAACTAAGAACGAAGAAGGGGGACCTTGGTGTTGTATTTGATGTTTTTCAATCCGTAGTAACGATGCTTTTGTCTTGCTTTTACGACGGAAGTAAAACAAAATAACAATAAATACTGGAGTTCAACAGTCATTGTATAATACAGTTAAAACATCGTGAAATTGACACTCATTCCGGTCTAAATCATTCTAAATCACTCACTCAGCCATCCATTTATCTATTCCGAAGACTCACTCAAATCGATCAAAAATGCTACAAAATCTTCAGAAAACTTTTCGAAAGCGGCTAAGAAGATCAACTTTTAATTCAAATCGATCTATTCATTCTACGATTTTATTTGCTAGTGTTGATTTTAACGTGTCTGATTGCACCATGAAGACATAAATAGAAAATTGGGTATTTTTATTAAAGGGAGGTAACAAATATAGCTAATTTTGTTCATCTTTAACAAAATCAGCGATATTGGTTTACCTCCCTTGAATTTCACTCAAAACTCGCTTCTCACACCCATTTAATTTCATTCCATAATCATTCCCAAATCATTCATCTTGCCAATTTCACAATGATTTTAACTGTACATGTGTTTTGATGAGTATCAATCGATTATTTGATCGACGGTCGTGAACTGCTACAGTTCACATCATCGTGGAATTGACGTGTTGATTGATTTTGGAATGAAATTGAATGAGTTTTGTAGAGCGAGTTTTGAATGAAAATAAAGGGAGGTAATAGATTATCGATAATTTCGTTCATTAAATAAAACTAACGTATTTTTCGGATTTTGTGTCTTCATGGTCCAATCAGACGCTTTAAAAACAACACCAGCTAATTAAATTATGCAAATTGCATAAAATATTGTCAACCTTGAACAATTCCTAAATATTTTCTCATGATTTCGCAGCCTTTTTGATCGACCTAAATAAGTGCTTTGATTGAATGAATGGAGCGCTGAGATAATGATTCAGAAAGATTTTGATCGGAATGATAGTAAATTCAAGATGTTATTAACTGTAACTAGCATGACAGGAATCATCACCTTCCCTCAATGTTATTTCAGTATGGATCTTCGACTCACATTCGTATTGCTCCTAGCGTCTTCAGCCTTCAACCACGCATATCAAGATTGCCGTAGGGGATTCTGTTTTGGAAGCTGTAAACTTCCTGGCGGCCAAGATGGATATTGTTACCCTCCATTTCAATACGACCGCTGCAAGTAAACATCAAAATACAGTACAGTTAAAAACTTCGTGAAATTGACACTCATTCCGATCAAAATCATTCTTCATCATTCACTCAGCGCTCCATTCATTTATTCCAATCACTCACTCAAATCGATCAAAAAAGCTCCGAAATCATTAGAAAATATTTAAAAATCGTTCATGACTTCAACAATAAATTCAAATCGATCTTTTCATTCTACGAATTTATTAGCTGATGTTGTCTTTTAATTGTTTGATTGGTCCACTAGGACGCACAAACAGAAAAGTAAGTATAATTTATAAAAGGGGGGTTATAAATATCGCTAATTTTGTTCATATTGAACAAAATTAGCAATATCGGATTACCTCCCTTTCATTTCACTCAAAACTCGCTCCACACACTCATTTAATTTCATTCAAAAAAAATTCAAAAATCATTCACCTTGTCAATTTCACGATGATGTTAACTGTACCAGCATCGTGAATTGGTAAAATGAAGGATTTTCAACGCGTTTAAAAGTCCACGCAAGCCAATGAAATCGTATAATAATGTAACCGATTTGAATAAAAAAAAGTGTTCGTTTGTTAAAGATTTCGAAGAATTTTTGAACGATTTTTGAGCTTTTATGAATGGTGGAGGTTTTATTTGGAATGAAGGAATGGAGAGGTGTGAAAGTGGTTTGGAATGCTTTTGATCGGAATGGGTGTCAATTTCACGATGTTATAACTGTATATATATATGTGTCCACATTGCGTTTAAGCACCCCATAAAATAAAAATTTACCAAAAGAGATCGCCTCAAAAATAGGTCCACCAGGGTTCGAATTTCAAAAAAGAAAAAAAATCACATGAAGGAAGAATCAACATTCTAGATTTAAAAAATGAACCAAATTCAAAAAATCTCGAAGTAGCCAGTCTGTGCAGTTCGTACAGTCTGACTAGGGTCGACACTTTACACTCAACTGAGATGGTCCCTTTTTTTTCGGGACAGATAACGATATTATTTAAAAGAGTATGATAGAAGATAGGCAAAAATCAAATTTATTTTATAAAGAAATGGTATTCTTAGTGGTAGCACCACAAATGTTTGAGCTCGCAGTTGTTTCGTACAGTTATGTGAGTAAGAAGAGTGGATTTTGATTGAAATTAAAGGGAGGAAGTCCATCATCGCTCATTCTGTTCGGGATGAACAAAATTATCCATATTAATTACATCCCTTTCATGAAATAAGCATACAAATTCAATAAATAACTTCTTGACTTTCAGTAACAAATTATTTTTTATCATTTTAATTAAATCTGTGAAAGCGTAATTTTATAATTTAATTTGCATTGAATTAATTTTATATGAAAAGGCGAAAGAATAACAATCTACTTTCAAGTTTAAACTTAATTGTATTCGACTTCCGGAAGAAAACATTTTAGATCAAGACCGGAACTGTTGCCATTCTTATTAAATGTTTGCAGCTGGACGAGGATCCTCTGTGAATATCATGTATGTTAATGGTATGAAACACGTGATAAATATAACACTGAAAAATACCACCAACCCAATCCTCCATTTATTGAACCAACTTAATTCTTTTTCAGGTGCTTGATGCCTAAAGCCCATTTGAAGTGCAATGTAAGTGTACGACAATTCAAATAACATCAAAAATAACAACAGCAGCACCAAGACTAGAAGAGACAATGGCAATTCAACAAACAACGCCAATAAAACTTTACTACAGATGCAAACATGTATAATGTATAGCATAGAACACGAGTGCCGTGGTATATGGGAAATAGACACGAGCGGCAGCGAGTGTCTTTTTCCAATATACCGCGGCACCAGATTTTCTATCTGACTTAGACCACGCTTTTCTTATATTGTCTGTATTATTTTACCCGAACCTGTAAGCACTGGGCCAACTTATTTCTCGCCCTATCGGGGCCCGTTGTTGTTGTTTTTTCAGCTTGAATCCAGCCCTGCGTTCAGGATGACAAACCGGTTCTAGTAATATCCCGCTTTACCCGTATACTTGCGTGTAAAGCGGGGTATAAATTGAAAACGGTTTGCAAGATTTTTTCAGCCTGAATGCAGGGCGGGTTTCAAGCTGAGAAAACAACAACAACGGGTCCCTATAGGGCGAGAAATAAGTTGGCCCAATAAAAAGAAGAGCTAAAGTCGCTGTGATATCACTGTCTGTAATTGGGTGTAAATAGGCTGAAACAACTTATTAATCTACTGCCGTCTCTTATTGCAGATCTTTTGCATTTTTTGCCACTGTAAAAAAGTTTTTCCGTAAAAGCGCTAATGTAAATTCCTCGTCAGGTTTTTTTACCTGACTCGGCACACAAAAACTGTCGAGATTCACTTGTACGGCACACCTCCATCGTATATCTGTAAATACAACGCTCGGAGTTGTATCTTTGATATATACTTTTGAAACAAAGTTCTCTGATTGGCCAATTCGCTTCAAGCGTGGTCTAACATACAATAAAACCATTCTCTTTCTCTTTTATGACCTTAATTTTTTATCCATAGCCCATTTGTGGCCTCGCAACTGATATTTCATTCTTTAAGATCTTTACGTTATTCACAAACATTTATGGTTTAAGTAAATTAAATCTTATGAAGCCACTCATAAATGTGACGAAGAACATTCGTCAGAAAAGTACTTGATGTTGGTGTGTACTAGTCTTTGCCATGAACCCTCGCAAAATATTCTCCGTTTCCTCCGGTGTCCTTTTTCAGAATATTTCCGAAATGGAGGTTATTGCGCATGGATTGGTACTTGATGTTGATGTCTACTAGTCTTTGCCATCAACCATCGAAAAACATTCTCCATTTCCGCCGGTGTATCCCTATCCTTTTTATGAACATTTCCGAAAAGGAGGTTATTGCGCATGGATTGGGACTGTACGTACAGTAGATCGTTCTTCAAGCGGTCATTCTTCCTTTCCAACGACGTGATTTTTATCTTGCGCAAGGATTAGTGCGAATTTGTGCGAATTTGTATTTTCAATTTTATCGTACATACTTTCTATCTCCTGTTCAGTCTGTTTCTTTGTTTCAACAACAAATGCTCAAATCTTTATAATTTCTAATCAAACACCGTCACCTTTTTCTCGAAAAGACAATTTTTTTTTTCAAGTTTTTTTTATCCATTTCACCGAGTTTAAATTCCAAGCTTTATCAATATCCCAAAGCGGGATTATCACCTAAGGCACTCTCAGTCGTACTAAAAGTAACGACATTGTGAAATTGATAAGATGAATGATTTCTGAATTATTAAGGAATGAAAATGAATGAGTGTGTGGAGCGAGTTATGAGTGAATTTAATGGGAGGTAATCCTATATCGCAAATTTTGTTCAGGATGAACAAAATTAACGATATGGATTACCTCCCTTTAATAAAAAATGCAAACACGTTCTTGACATAGCCTCCTATTTCTTCAAGAACCTATGGAACGCTAACAAATTGAATTATGTCAGTGAAATCGCGATTTTTTCTCTTTCAAAATTTATTTTGAATGACGTTGTTGATTCTATATTTTTCAATGGGTTTGAGCGATTTTGAATGGTTTGAGTGAGTGTTTTGAGTGAACGATTGGAGGGCTGGGGGAGCGACTTTGAATGGTTTTGATTGAGGTGAATGTCAATTTCACGATGTAATTAACTGTACCTGAAAGACTCTCTTTTGACACGAACTAAACCCTCTGTCCATCTTGATACTGTTAATTACATAGTGAAATTGACATTCATTCCGATCAAAACCAATCTTAATCGCCCACTAACCGCTCCATTCATTCCAAACACTCACTCAAATCATTAAAAACGCTCAAAAATAAGGTAAATGAGAAGATCAACAACGACATTCAAAATAAGAATATCTAGAAAAAGTCCACCTTTTCCACTGAACTATTAGTCATTGTTAGCGTCTTGTTGGTTCAGGAAGCACATAAAGCTAATTTTAGACCTTGTATGCATCACGAACAAATCAGCGTTATTTGATTACTTCCCTTTAACTTTACTCAAAACTCGCCCTACAAATCATTTCATTTCATTCAAAAATCCCTCCAATGTCGTCCACCTTGTCAATTCCACGATGTTATTAATTTTAGTGCGTTCGGTGTTGACACTAGTTTGACTGCACATACTGAACAGACTGACTAACATAGAAACTTTTCACATTTGGCTGATTTTCTGAATCTAGAATGAACCCCTGAGACGTACCTTCCCGTCAGAGAATTTGGAAACGACCCTCGATTGACCTCTATTATAGTCAACTTCGTTTTTGGTGAACGAACGTCGTTCACCAGTGTTATACTATGTCAGGAAAATCCTGTTGATGTTAATACATTTGAAATAAAGTAGCGCCTCTTTAAATTCAATTTAGTATCTTTCAATATTTTTCTCCGCAAAATCACTGTTTATTTCTTTAATTGCGTGATACTAGTATTCTTCATCAAGTGAAGAAAATGAAAATTCGCCTTGAAAAAGACAAACTGATCTTGCAATGTTTATCAAGGGAATTTTTGATCGGCGTAAGCTTGTCGAGATTTTAAAGCAAAAACAAAGTTTGTGTCTAAACACCGTAGAGACAGATACTATGTTTTTTTACCCAAGCCTTCGCTGGTGCAACTTGTAGTAATTAGCCGAAAATACGTGTTGATTTACGTCATGTCCTCTTGAACTTACATTCGGCAATACTCGGGCGATCTCCGACGGCTCCGAATTAAATGTAAGTTACAGGAATCGGCCGAGTTGAGACGAATGACACATCAAGATACCTTGTGTCTTTAGGAACGCTAACGCGGTTTTACATAACTTTTCAACTAGCGACAGTCAGTCTCGAGACGGGTTTTAAGAATGATTCGACATGCGTTTTACATGTACAACCTTTCTTGTACCTTTTATTTGAATAGGGATGAACGCCGCTATTAAGATTTTTCTGTAAAATTGCGTTGGCTGAAGTAGGGCTGTAAGGATACACTCGAATATTCGGGGATCTTATTCCCAGCGAAAACGTTTCGTATTCGTCTGTCTCAGAAGCGAATATTGCCGAATACCAAATGCGACAGGCACGAAAGATATTTCATTGGGGCCATTCTATTTTGCATTTTTTTCAATCTGTAAAACCATATCAATTCAAAATTCTATTTGAAAATTAAATAAATGATAGCTAAATATTCAACCCTAGATACCACTCCAATTGACGAGTAGATATTGCCGTGGTCAAGGGGGGACCAGATCCGTCATGCACTTGTTTACAATTAGACAGGCGGATTTAGTTGTTAATTTATTCTGGAAAAGTCATTGTGTTTTTTACAGAAATCATAAAAATCTTAATCGATGAATAAAAACTGGCTCCATCCTTCCCAAAAAACGTTAAGAATTGGTTAACTACAGTTTAAGCAAAAACTAGCTCCGAGCAGAAAAGTCTAATATCAGCCGCAATACTGTAATAAGATATCGATAGTGAGTGATTTTACAAGCATCCAAACTCTTGAAGGTAAACAATAGGTTCTCGTGCAAAAATACACCGACAATTTTAAGGATTCTCAATTCTCATTGGGAAGAAAGTCGGGAGGAAAAAAAACCATTGTATTACACTTGAACTATTTGTCAGACATAGTCATGCAATTATTACCTCCCTTTAAAAAAATAAACTTCTTAAATAAGATTCTTATTCGCTTTTGATGTGGAAATTACGTTACAAAAATAATATTTATAAAGACTTTTAGTATGCAATTTACTATGAAGCAATTATTTAATATAAAAAAGTTATACTTTAATTTCTAAACTTTAAACAGAAATTATCTATGAATTATTCTAATAGGGCACTAGACCCCCTTTAACATACACCTAAATATTTCTCATCCTGCGGTGCCATAAAGTTGAATAACGACATAAGTGTCAACCACAGAAGTGGTTTTGGCTTCAGATATGATAAAAATGAATCTCTCAGGTTATGCTTCAAAATACTATTAATAGGTAAACAAATCATATTTTAAACAATGAGTACAGTTCAGGACTGACTGATATTCATAGGTGTTTCTTTGGTTGGTACTCAAAGACCTTTTCATCCTCTGAGAAGAAACAAAGATAGATAAAAAAAAAGTTAAAACAAATACAACAAATTTACTTGAAATAAGCTTAAATATTACAACAATTACTTTTGTAAAAACAAACACTTTTGGATATAGGTGGAAGACAGCTTTAGATAGGTTTTTTTTTTCGAATTTAGGTTTATTTATAACTGTACCTATTTCAAGTGTGTAAAAGAAATTTTCACAGAGTAACAACTCGTATTCTAACAAATATTTTTCTAACAGGATTTTTCCTCTCTTTCTCTTTCTTTGAATTTGCAGTGAAATTTCCGAATAACGGAAATTTTATCGAGACAATTCCTCACCCTTTTTTTACATTCATAATTTCTCTTTTCTAATTGAATTCAATGTATCACTCTAGAATGCCATCAGGTTCGTTCACCATCAGTACTTTCAGTGCTTTGATTAAATATTTATCTTACGGAGTTTTTGGATGATCCTTTTTGTGTGACGGATGAAAATTATGATTACAGTTAGTAACATCGTGAAATTGACAATCATCTCAATTAAACCTATTCTAAATCACCCACTCAGCGCTCCATACACTAATTTCAAAAATTCAATCAAATCGATCAAAAACGCTCCAAATGACTAAAATACATATTAACAACAACTGCATTGAAACTAAATCTATACAAAAAAAAAAAAAAAAAACACCGCGATTCCACTTTGAAACTGAAATTGTAAACGTCTGATTGTTTTTTAAAGAAATAGGAATCTATTTATAGAACGTGTTTGTATATTTTATTAAAGAGAGGTAACAAATATGGCTAATTTGTTCAGACTGAACAAAAGTTGGATTATTGGATTACCTCCCATTAAATTCACTCAAAACTCGCCTCACACATTCATCTTATTTCATTCAAAAATCCTTCCAATGTCATTCACCTAGTCAATTACACGATGTTATTAATTGTGGAAAGTTCAGCGTTGACACTGGTTGGACTGCACATACTGAACAGACTGACTAACATCGAAAAGTTTCGCACTTAGCAGATTTTCTGAATCTAGAATGAACCCCTTAAGTGGGGTTCAGACGATGTTTTTTTTTTTTTTTTCATCTGTCTTTTCAGATCTTCAAAAACACATTGTGTGAACCCCTAGATAATGAGCGTTCTGTTAACAGATCTGCTGTACATATTCTATTTCGTCTGCTTTTTCATACGGAATTGACCAATCAGAAGCTTTTCTGAGGATACTGACCGAGATGTCTTGATAACATCTGTTTATACTTGTCAATTACCTGGACAAACTGTTCACTCTTTGCATCATATGAATGAATCAATCATTTCAATGAAAGCTCAACAACCAAATATTACTATGAATTAAAAAAGAGTTTTGCTATTTTATATTTTTTCTATAAAACACTTTTGAACAACACTCAGGGGGCCCCCACCAAAAAATAATGTGGCTACTGAAATGACTTATCTTAGTTCTATCAATGGAGAGCAAATTAAACTTTTATAACTCCCATACATGCTGACATGTCATGTTCTTTTCACACAATATTCAAAAGAACTTTTACTTTATTATTCAATTGATAGAGGTATAAAGCCAAATTGTCACCACACTCTATGCATAGTAGTAGTGTAACTAGTTTTATTTGTTTCATAAATCGATGAAGCAACGTTTTTAGGATGTTATAATTTGATACCATTGAGTATTGAAATATAAAGATTCTTTATATTTTTCCATGGATAGTTTTTTTTGCCTGCAAGAATACCAGCAAGTGGCACTTTTTCACAGATGTACTGATAAATATATTTGCCAATTCAATATGGTACTCACTCTATCATTTTTCATAGAGGTATGAATAGAAATATTTGGTCATTCGTGATGTAACTTTTTGTTTCATGAACTAAAGAGTAAATCATTATCAGAAAACACATTTCTAGACTTTTTCAATTGTTTTAAGAGGTTAATTAAGAATCTGTATTCTTGCAGTAAAAAGTATAAAAAATAACTGTATGCAAACACCTTTGCTTCCTTTCACATGATGTTACCTACAGCAATATGGGCCGTCGTAAAAGAACAGTTGGAAGTGCGCCATACAGGCAAATTGGAGGTCTTTGGTTCAATCCCTGGCGGCGACACACATCCTTACGGCAATTTGTCTCCCACCAAAGGGTTGATAATGTGTTGAGAAAGAATGTGAAGCCTGTGTATCAAATACCAAAAATCCATTGTTAGGTGCACCGTTCACAGCGATATAACTGAAAGATTGTTGAAAGCGGCGTAAAACACCTTTAAAACCTACGCGTTACATACCCTTGTTTCAGAGTAAATGCATAATAAGAATATGCAGTAATAATAAAATTAAAAGCTTAGAAGAAGTCTGAGCTATGCAATCATAGAGCTTGTTCTCAGCTGCAGTTATGACAGACTTAACAGATTGATTAACATATTGACTGTACAGATACAGAATAGGCAATATTTGATTTCGTAATACCGGGCCATGTTACTGATAAGAAGAAAAAAATATATGCGGGAAACTTTGAATTTTGAAAAAGAAACACTTTCATTTGAGCCAATAAAAAAAATTGTTATCATTATTATCGTGCTAACATCATTATTATTATAGTTTGTTTGAGATGTGCATGTTTTAAAATACTATTTGATATTGTTTGCTTGTTTGTTTGTCTTTTGATAACTAGCATGGTACTTTTTCTTTCTTTTTATTTCTTGTTCATTAAAAAGGGCAAAGCGGTTGGGTAAGAAATAGATATTCATCTCCACATTCCAGTAATGTAACACAATACTTCACCTCAGAATTAACTGACCTAGGTCATCCAAAGAAGGTATGTAAAACATACCGTCTGAACTCAAAAAACATATATGTTTCAAAACATGTCTGGTTTTTCATATCTGCTTAAACATGCCGTGTGAACCCCACTTAAAGTACATTTACCTTCCCGTTATAGAATTTTTCAAACGACCCTCGATTGACCTCCAATATAACCAACTTCGTTTTTAAATATTTGAGCTTGTGCGTGACATTTCCAACAATTTGAAATTTTCGTCAGGCGCAAACATTGAGTAGCGTTGAAGCCACATACTGTAAATATAAAGTTATGGTGTACAGAAAATTTGAGATCTTATCTGTCTACTACATGCGTAGTGAAGACTCTGGTCAGACAGTGCGGATGCACAGGCTGGTCACAGTCTTTGCTTTGCGCATATTTGAAATTGATGGAAATTTCATGCACATGTGCATGTGCATTTATCTTACGGAGTTTTCGGATGATCCTTTTTCGCTTGACGGATCAAAATTATGATTAAGATGATCTCTTGTTTCACCTCAATCCTATTCTTATACAGTTAACAACATCATGAATTGCGCGTGAATGATTTCTGAATATTTAGGAATGAAATTGAATGAGTGTGTGGAGCGAGTTTTGAGTGAAATTTAAGGGAGGTAATCCAATATCGCCTATTTTTTCAGGATGAAAAAAATTGTGATATGTGTTACCTCCCTTTAATAAGATATGCATAAAAGTTCTATAAATAGCATCATATTTCTTCAAGAATCAATCAGACGCTTAAAATTTCAATTGTGTCAGTGCAATCGCTATTTTCTCTATCAAACTTATTTTGAATTATGTTATTGATTCTATATTTTTTCAATGGGTTTGAGCGTTTTTGACTGGTTTTAGTGAGTGTTTGGAATGAATGATTGGGGCGCTGAGTGAGCGATTTAGAATGGTTTTGATTGAGGTGATTGTCAATTTCACGATGTAACTAACTGTTCTTTTGCATTTATAATTGAAACATTCAAAGTCCATCGCTTCAATTGGGTCAAGGAGGTACCAAAGTGAAATAAATATACTGAGTATCTTTAAAGAAGTTGTTTGATTATCTTAAGATTTGTTTTTGTCTATTTCGCTTCGAAAAAAATGGAAAATAAATTAAAACAAGATCAACAAACAAGATGGGGAAAAAAACCTAAAATATAAATGATGTATTGGACATGTTTGGATGCGGGGTTTCAAACAGTAGCTTACTTTACATGTAAGAGAAAGCGGACGCGTGGTACACTCCACACACATTCAATTTCATTCCAAACTTATTCCAAAACCATTCATCTTGTCAATTTCACGATGTTTTTAACTAATTTGAGATGAACCACTATAGTCATTAACATCGTGAAATTGACAAATTGAATGATTTTGGAATGAATTTTGAATGAAATCGAATAAGTGTGTGAGCTAGTTTTGAGTGAAATTTAAGGGAGGTTATCCAATGTCGCTAATTCAAGATGAACAAAATAAGCGACATTCATTACCTCCCTTTCAAAAAAATATGCATAAAAGTTCTGTAAATTGCTCCCTATTTCTTCAAGAACCAATCAGCAATTTTAATTACGCTAGTGAAATCGCGGTTTTTTTTATTTATATTTATTTTTAATGTAGCTGATGATTGTGTACTTTTTAGTCATTTTGGGGCCTTTTTGATCGATTTTAGTGAATGTTTGAAATGTGCGAATAGTTTTGATTGAGATGAATGCCAATTTCACGATGTAACTAACTGTAAGAACGTCAAGAAATTGACATGATTAATGATGTTGGAATTAAATTGATTGAGCGAGAGGAATGAGTTTTTAATGAAATTAAAGGGAAGCGAACCAATATCGCTTATTTTGTTCAAGATTAACAAAATAAGCGACATTTACTACCTCCCTTATAAAGAATAAGCATACAAGTTTAATCTGTAGCATTTATGTCTTTCTGAACCCATCAGGAGTCAGGGAAACCGTGGGATTTTTTTCTATGGATTTTCTTTTCAATATTGTTGTGCATCTTATCTATTTGGTGATTTGGTTTTTTTAAGGGTTTGACAGAGTGTTTGGAATGAAGGTTTGGAGCACCAAGTGAGTGATTTAAAATGGTTTGGATTGAAATGTCAATTTCACGATGTTACTTACTGTAACATCAGAATCAAAGCAAAGAGTTAGGAGACTAATCAATAAATTAGAGATAAGAATAAGGAGACGTCATTTTGTGTAATAATTTAATTAACGTAAAAGAAAGGTGACACGTTTTCAATGTAGCTCAGTATAGGTTAAGTATTTGAATTTCTAGAAGGCTCTGCTATGTTTATGACATCGTACCTCCTAAAAACCTGTTTTGTTCAGAAGTGTGGATAATAATTGAGGTAAAAACTTTGTTACAGTTTACAACATCATGAAAATGACACTTATTTTTGTACTCAACCAATCAATCGATCAGCACCCCAATCATGCAATCCAAAAATCCACTTGCGCCATCCAAAACACTAAAAAATCGCTCAAAACGGATCATGACCTCATTCAAATCGCTCATACTTTTCCTCCTTTCAATTGCTAGTTGGAAAAGTATACAAGGCCCTTCGAGTAGAAGTAAATAAAAGTATCGTAAAATTGACACTTATTTCAATATGGCACAATTTCAATCACACTCTCGGCTGTCCACTAATTAATTTCAAACACCCAGTCGCACAGTTAGAAACACTTCGTAATCGTTCAAATGACCACTTTTGTATTCAAATCGATTAAATCATTCTACGTTGTTATTGAAAGTTCATTTAAAGGGGCAAAAATGTCTGAAACTGTGGGAAAAGAATACAAAAAGGCATCTAGTGAAGTGAGCAAAGGAGCACAAGGAGGTCAAAATGTACCTCTCACAGACTCGGCAAAAATTGATTTCCTTGTAACTACTGTGACCGAAATGAAGAGAACTCAGCAAGGGATGAAAACAATGTTTGAATCAAAAATCGATAAGCTTCGGGAGGATCTTAAAAAAGACCTAGACTCCAAGATAAAGGATCTGCGAGACGAAATGTCTCTAGATTTAGCAAAAGAGTCAAACAGGCTGGATGAATTGTTAACCAACGTTCAATCATTACAGTCAAGGGTTGATAAAATTGAACATTCATCATCAAGCATTACAGGATCAACTCACGTTAATCCCTCATCAAACCCTGACTATAACAATGACGACGTAACGGTGTTCGTCACAGGATTATCGCAATCAACCGACGAAGACATTTTGCAAAAATCACGTGACCTCATCAATGCACTTGGCGAAACGGTGTCATCTGAAGTAAATATTTCATCAGCGTCAAGATTGCCGTCAAAAATTCGTCACCGTCCAGGCCCCGTAAAAATATCCTTCAGAAGCATCAATGAAAAAGTGACAGTACTCAAAAACAAGGGATTATTAAAAGACTCTAGTCTCTATAGCCAGGTTTTCATTAACCCATGTAAATCGTACGCTGAGAGACTGATTGAACAAAACGCTCGAACACTAATACGTAGTTTGCCCGCTGGAAACAACTTCACCGTCGATTCTAGGGGTCGGATACATGACCGATCAAAAAATAAAAGAAATGAACGTAACACTACAGAATCATCTTCTGATAGGAACCTATAGGAAACACCCCCTCCCCACGAAACCTTGAAAATTGCGAATTTAAACGTATGCGAATGGACATCAAACAATCACGACCTACGTTGTTCGTTAGTGCGCGCTATAGACGCTGATATCATATCAATATGTGAAACCCATTTACTTGGCGAATCTGGTATAGATATGAACGGATACTCGTGGTTCGGATATAATAGAACAGAGGTACATAGATCAGCACCTAAGGGATCGGGAGGCGTAGGCTTTCTAATAAAAAATGACATTTTATGTAATTATGACGCTCAAATAGTAGACAAGTCATTTGATGGGATATTATGTCTGAAATTAACCAATAGAATAACTGACTATACAATGTTAATTTCATCATGCTATTTACCACCAGAAAATTCAGTGCGGGGTAGAGACGCGCAATCGTTTTACGCTCATTTACTAGCTCAAATATACCTAAATGAAGATTGTGATGCGATTGTATTAACCGGGGATTTCAACAGTAGACTAGGGACACTGAGCGACTGCAGTGATACAGACACTATTTATCAAAGAACCGTTCTTGACACGACCAGAAATAAGCATGGTATAGATTTTCAAGACTTTTTAATTGATTCGAAATTCTGTGTTCTTAATGGTAGATATAACGAAGACAATTATACGTGTATTTCTAGTAAAGGGGCTTCAGTGGTAGATTACATGTGCGTTCCACACGATGTACTTCAATATTGTAAAACTTTCAAAGTGATCACACCAGTGTCCATTATTGAAGATTTCGGGCTCCATGATTTACTAGGCAATCGATCTCGCGTGCCTGACCACAGTGCGTTAATATTACAACTCCAAGTCAAGGGAAATCACTCGTACGGTAATGAAAATAGTGAAAGCCGTAGTTACCTCCCCTGTCAAAAGAAATACAAACTAAACAAGATACCCAGTGACTTTATGGCTAGTGACTTATCTCGTTCCGCTATTTGTGATATTATTCAAAGAATTGAGCAGTCAAGAGAAACACAAGAGAACATAGACAATACATACACTGGATTCTGCTCGATAGTTGAAAACGAACTCGAAAATCGCGTGCCCTACTATGACGGATCAAAAAACAGCAGAAAAAGATATAGACACTCAAAACCATACTGGAACGAAACCCTGTCAGAACTATGGTCGGATATGAGCAACGCAGAGCGAGAATTTCTTCGATATAAGGGAAATAAAAGGTCACGTGATAATAAAAGAAAACACTTTGTACAAAAACGACAGAAATTCGACAAATATTTGCGTCAGAGTGAAAGAGCCTATAGACTCTCATTAGCGAATGACATCGAAACAATGTGTACGGACAACCCAAACGAATTTTGGGAAAGGATCAAATCATTGGGTCCAAAACGGAAAATGCATACCATTCCGATGGAAGTATTAAACTCGGAGGGTCTGAAAATATCAGATGAAAACAGTATATACGACAAGTGGAAAACAGACTTCTACAATCTATACAACCCAGCAAACAATAACGATTTTGATGATATACATTATGATAGGTGTAAATTACACAAAACTCTGTTAGAACTTAACATATCAGACCCGTTATACGTCCATAACCGAACTCTGAATGAAAACATTTCATACGACGAAATGAGCCATCTTGTTATGAATGCCAAATCCAAGTCGTCACCGGGTATAGACAATATCTCATATGCTTATCTTAAGTTTCCAGCTGTGATTTGTGTATTGAAGGAACTATTTCAGGTAATTCTAGACACGGGTGTTATACCTTCTATATGGCGTAAGTCGATTATATGTCCGATACCGAAAGATCCTCAACTAGATCAACGGATTCCTTTGAATTACAGGGGGATAAGCCTTCTCTCGTGTGTCAGTAAACTCTACACCGGACTGTTGAACAAACGTATTTCAAAATACTTAGACATTAACAATATCCTAGCAGAGGAACAAAACGGCTTTCGACGCAATAGATCATGCGAGGACCACGTGTTTACACTCAACAGTATAACGAATAATAACCCAGAAGTATTCTCAGCATTCATAGACTTGAGAAAGGCATTTGACCTCATTGATCGTGACTTACTACTATACAAATTGTTATTAAACGGGATTGACGGAAAGGTGTACAATTCCTTAAAATCAATATATAGTTATTCTTCTGCATCTCTTAGGATTAACAGCAAAATGACAGATTGGTTCGATTGTAAAATGGGCGTCGTTCAAGGAGACAGCTCTTCTCCCACAATGTTTTCTATTTTCATCAACGATTTAGTTAGTGAAATCAATGACCTAAATGTCGGAATATCGTTAGGCACTACACAAGTGTCCATTCTCCTCTACGCCGACGATATCGTTCTTGTTGCAAAATCAGAAAAATCATTGCAACAAATGTTAGATTGTGTGCATAATTGGTGTAGGAAATGGAGAGTAGTAGTTAATACGGACAAATCCAAGTGTATCCATTTTAGGAAAGGGAGAAAAGAGAAAAGCAATTTTCGGTTTAGAATTGGAGAGGAAGAAATAGAAACAGTGGCAGAATATAAATATTTAGGTGTCATCTTTAATGAAAAGGGTAGTTTTTCGTCACATTGTGAATCGGTCGCAAAAGCCGCTGGCAGAGCCCTAGGAGGTGTTATCCCAAAAGTACATGGTCTCAAACATTTCGGATTTAAATCATATGAAAAACTCTATTTCAACTGTGTGACTCCGATTTTAGATTATTGTGCGTCAACCTGGGGTTTCAAACAAAATCAACAAATAGACAACGTTCAACATCGCGCTATGAGATACTTCATGGGTGTACATAGATTTGCACCTATAGCTGCACTCACCGGAGATACAGGATGGCTCCCCAGCTCGTATAGACGGTGGATTATAATGCTGCGATATTGGAATAGACTTCTGTCGTTCAGTGAAGATAGACTTACAAGACGTGTTTTTGAACATGACTATAATATCGCCTCAAACAACTGGTGCAGTGAAATTCAAAGTATTATGACTAAACTGGATCTTTTAACTAATTATAGAAATAAATCGAGTGTAAACATGACACTAGTTGAAAACAGAATCAATACGTACTTTCATGAAATTTGGTCTACAGCGATCGCGAACACCAATAAATTGAGATGTTACAGACTTTATAAGACCGAGTTTTGTAGTGAGAAATATCTACAATTCAATATCGCAAAGCATGAACGATCCCTCTTAGCCCAACTACGATGTGGGATCTTGCCTCTTAGGGTTGAGACTGGTCGTTACACGGGCGAGTCATATCAATATAGAAAATGCATTTTGTGCAACTCAGGTGAAGTCGAAGACGAGGCACATTTTACCATGGACTGTATCATTTATTCAAACGAGAGAGCAATGTTTTTGTCTCAATGTGTGACGGACTCAGTATTCAATGGTCTTAGTTCTCTAGAGAAATTGTCATTTTTAATTGAAAAATATCCTCGTAAACTTGCAAAATACCTAGTTAAAGCATACACAAAGAGACGAGAGGTTTTATATTCAAAAGTCTAATAGATGTGCGATTATATCACAGAAATGTAAATAAAACGTCTCTGTGAAATGATCGCCCACCAGATTGGATTTGTTATGATCACTTAATCGTCTGAAATTGGCATACATTGTATATTTTTAACTTATTTACAGACTTGTTGTTATTTGCATCATGTATACGTATCTTTTTTGTTTCATGTAGTCATCCATTCATTCATTCATTCATCCATACGTCATTCATTCCATCATTCATTCCATCATTCCATCATTCCATCATGCCATCATTCATACATTCATTCATCCACCCATCCATCCGCCCACCCACCCATTCATCCATCCATCCATCCATCCATCCATCCATCCATCCATCCATCCATCCATCCATCCATCCATCCATCCATCCATCCATCCATCCATCCATCCATCCATCCATCCATCCATCCATCCATCCATCCAACCAATCCAATCCAATCCAATCCAATCCAACCCAATCCATCCATCCATCCATCAATCCAACCATCCATCCTTCCATCCATCAAACCAATCCAATCCAATCCAATCCAACCCAACCCAATCCATCCATCCATCCATCCAACCATCCGTCCACCCACCCACCCACCCACCCACCCACCCATCCATCCATCCATCCATCCATCCATCCATCCATCCATCCATCCATCCATCCATCCATCCATCCATCCATCCATCCATCCATCCATCCATTCAATAAACTTTTCACTCGCCAACATTTCATCAATATTTAATTCTTATTCATTTTTATTTCAACATGAACCTTCATTTATTAACCTTCATTTAATATATATATATATATATATATGTGTGTGTTTAAATTAACCAAATATATATATATGCTGAATATTTCTAAGCAAAGCTCATTTATCCGGAAAATACATTTGAATTATTCATTGTTCGAGAAGGACAGTTTACCCCTTTCTGTTTCATTTTGGGTAAGGGATGGCTGCACTTTATTGAACATTTTGTTGCGAGTCTGCGAGTCAGATGGCCTAATTAGTCCTTTCCAAAAAGAAAGAGCGAATCATGGCCACCGGACTCGTAGTTATAATTAAGTCTACGTCAACGATAATAATTCTAGATAGCTTCACTCACGCAGTACCAACAAAGAAAGATCAAGGTGACATATAGGTCCATGGGGCCGGGTGTTTCATATAATAAGTTTATAATTAAAAATATGTATTTATTTATTATAAACATAACTTTGTCATAACACATGTCACTATAATAATAAAATTTACTTACTTACTTACTTACTCCCTTTAATTTCATTCAAACTCATTCATTCGATTTAACTTTAAATTTATTTCAAATCTTCTTATTTATTCACTTCAAGATGTTCTTAATTGTTTTTGTTGATACATACTACAAATGAATTTTACTATTCTTAAAAAAAGATTATCGTGAAGTTCGCCCTCACTCTGATAAAAAACATTCTAAAACCATCACTTAGATTTCCGTTCAATTATTCCTAACACTTGCTCAAAGCCCTTAACACATCGGAAATGATTAAAAAATGCTTAGGTTAGACTAAATCAATTGGAAAAACAAGCCTGACTTGTTAAAATCTACTTCCGGACTATATTTAATCTGTGCTTATCATAGCGAGGGGTAGAGGGGCGGAGAGTTTACTAATTTCATTCTAGTGAAAATGTGTCTACCCATTGGATAGTACTCAAATCGAATTGATCCGTTCAAAATGCATTAATAACATCGTGAAAGGGACACTCGTTTCAATCAACACCATTCCTGATGAATCTTTCAATACTCCATTCATTCATTCATTCCAAACACTCACTCAAATCGTTAAAAAACGCTCCAATTTAAAAAAAAAAAAAAAAAAAAACACCTTCGAAATCGTTCAAAACAATGAACATCCTATTTAAATCTGAAAACAATTCATAGGCTGGTAGAGTTAACAACATCGTGAAATTGACAAGGTGAATAGCTTTGGAATGACTAAGGAATGAAATTGAATGAGTGTGAGAGCGAGTTTTGAGGGAAATTAAAGGGAGGTTATCCTATATCGCAAATTTTGTTTAGGATAAATAAAATATGCGTTAAAGTTCTGTAAGTTGCTTCATATTTCTTTAAGAACCAATCAGACGCTAACAATTTCAATTTTGTCACTGAAATCGCTAATTTTCCCATTTATATTTATTTTGAATGTAGCTGTTGATTGTAAACTATTTAGTAATTTGTAGCGTTTTTGATCGATTTGAGTGAATATTTGGAATTAGTGAATTGAGCGCTGAGTGAGTGATTTAGAATGGTTTTGATTGAGATGAATGTCAATTTCACGATGTTACTAACTGTAATAAAATATCGGTTGTTTTGTCCATTTGGACAAAATAACAATATCAGGTTACCTTACTTTATTTTCAATCAAATCTGGCTCCTCTCGCTATTCACTTTAATTCCAAAATCTTTCCAAAACTATTTACATGTACATTGTAAATTTCACGATCCTAATAATTGATAATCCCCAATCTATTTTCAGTATGGCTCTTCGACAAATTCTGCTGTTGCTTCTTGCTTCTGTGGCCCTGAACCACGCATTTCGAGACTGTCGGGATCATTTCTGTGTTGGAATGTGTAAACATCATAATGGACAGTACGGATATTGCCATCCTGTATTCGGACCGAACTGCAAGTAAATCATTTTCTTTAATAATTGTTTATAATATGGCCTACGTTGCGGTATTAAAAATAACCCGTTGAATATTTTTGATATTACACGGGTGTTATTACACTAGTGGAATAAATATGCAAATGATCACGGAGAGAATAACAACGCTATTTTGTAACCGCGAAAATGACGTCATAATGTTTAAATTGTGACGTCAGTTTTAAAAGGCGTTAAAAGTTTCGCGAAAAAATTAAAACGTTGAATTTCAAGAATTTCGCCGATTTTTCGCAAAAATTCGGGTAATATTGAAAATTAAATATCAAATTTTTGTTCATAAAATACAGAGTTTATTAAACTCGTCATCTAAAACACATAAAAACTCGGCGCAGCCTCGCTTTTATCTGTTTATAGATGACTCGTTTAATAAATTCAGTATTCCATGACCACTCATTCAATATCGTCTATTTAAAGGATAAACGAGAAATATCAGTAGACTATCACTTGATAATCTCACCACCGACAGAGTTAACCATACGTTCGTCTTTTTTACGAAATCTAAGCTCAGCTCAGTAAACAAATTACGTAATGACGTCGAAGCGTATTTGCGAAATTTTGTTCTAAACTTTTGATATTTCTTCTCATTTTGGCATGAAAGAAATGGAATAGCCGTTTGCTTTTGTTAAACATCGACTTTTATATTTTATATTTTCACACTATATTTTTTGTCCTCGATATAATAAATAAGCCATAATTCGTTTTTTAGTTTTCTCTATTGAAAATGGATTGCTGAATAGCCAAACATTTATGCGTATTCATAGAGTGCGATAAGGTTCTTAGTAACAATGAATTCAAATAATACTCTCTCCCTTTCAGATGTAAATCTTCAGGAGTACATTTGAAGTACAGTTCTCCTGTTCCAAAAAACAAGTAAAAATAGAAATGAAACAGACACAAATCAAACAGATACGATAATTATACCAACAACAATTAATCGACAGTAACAACAACAGAAGACACAGCAACAACAACAACAGCAGCAGCAAAGATAATCACAACAACATTTACAGTTAGATTTATTTACACCGTGAAATAGACACTCAACCTGTTCTAAAACAATCTAAATCGCCCACTCAACGATCAATTCATTCATTCCAAACTCTCTCTCAAACCATTCCTCGTTTATTACGGTGTAGATTTAGAAGCGTCTCCGAAGACACACAATTGCCCGCTATAGAAGGTATCTTATTTAAAGGGAGATAATAGAATATCATTAATTTCGTCCATTTTGACAAAATTAACGTATTGTATTACATCCCTTAAATTTTATTCAGCATCCGATCCACACACTCATTTAATTTCATTCAAAAATAATTTTAAAATATAATTAAACTCTCCAATTTCACGATGTTTCTTACTATTAGATCAACGCAAAATTGATTTAGTGAATGATGTTGGAATAATTTCTGACTGAAATTGAATTATTGGGATAATCGAATTTTGAACGACATCAGAAAAGATGGGTTCAAACAAAATCGTTCAGAAAAATCTCTGTATGATTTATGTGTTTGGACATATCAATCAGACGCATCAAATCAACATATGGATGGTTCAGGGCATTACGATTGTTAGTGTCTATGATTATATACGAGGCACTTACAATAGTTTTGCGCTGACCCCTCGAAATGCTCATAAAAGCATGGATTTATAAAGTTGTTTCGAGACGTTGTTAAGTATTTATTAGTATTTCGATGCAATCTCATTTCATTTCGGATCGTTTTTGAATGATTTGTTTGGACGAAAGGGAATGTACGAAAGAGACGCTGAGTGAGCGATTTAGAATGTTTTCATCCGGATACGTGTAGATTTCACGATGTAACTAACTGTAGCGGATCGTTAGTCCGATTTCTTGACTTCCACCACGACGCACCTTAGATATGTTTTTTTTTCAAAAGCCATTTGTGTTTTTTCAATACAAATATTTGACCCGTCACGCTGAAAGGAAGGGACCGTCTCGGAACTCCGTTAAATAAAATCATGAAGAATGACATTTGCTCATGTTAAGGTAGTGGAACCGTAATAGTTCCGCAACGTTTCGGAAGTAATGAACCTTTACAATGTTGACCGAGTTTCCTTATGAAAATCATAAGGAACCTTCGGTTATCATTGCTGTATCAAGCTGTAGTTACGGCGTTTAAGTGAAAATATGAGAAAATGTTTAAAAGAAAATGGCAGAATATAATTATTTTGAAGATAAACATTTATCCAATTTTGAATGAGTGGTTTTATTGATCAATCTTTCTAAATAACTGATTGCACTGATCTGCATAAAGCAAATCAATAACGCGTATATTTTTGTACACTTAGTTTATACTTTAAAAGAGCTACAATATACAGTAAGTAACATCGTGAAATTGACATTCATTCCAATCAAACCATTCTAAATCGTTCATCCAGCACTCCATTCATTCATTCCAAACACTCACTCAAACCATTATCATTAAAAACCGCTCAAACTTCAACATTCAACTACAATCAACAACTTCATTCAAAATAAATATAGATAGACAAACGCTATTTCACTGACGTAATTGAAATTGCAAGCGTCTTGTTGTTTTCTTGAAGAAATAGAGGGTTTTGTATACAACTTGTATGTATATTTTATTAAAGGGGGGGGGGGGGGGGTAATAAATATCGATAATTTGGTTCATCGTATTCAAAATTAGCGATATGGGATAACCTATCTCTAATTTCACTCAAAACTTACTCATTCGATTTCATTCCAAAACCATTCCAAAATCATTCGTCTTGTCAAATTCACGATGTTGCGTACTGTATACTGCTCAAAATTCGATATTCAGGATCATGTTTTATACAATAAAATCAAATGTAAATCTATCAAATACATACCTAGTTGTTCACCATCTCTATTCAATGATTTAAATAAAAAAAATATTCTTGTCACGCTGTTTCAGGTTGTGCTTGCGTTGCAATTGAGAGCATGAACCCTTTAAAAGCGTTGAAACTTTGTATCCTTATATTTACATTTATTTCACACCATTTCACAACAATTTAGGCCAATGACAATATTAATTTTGTATCACGTGGGAGTGAAATATCTAGATGATCCATATTGTATAACCAGAACGAGGCTGCTGTGCGATACGGATTTTATTCCAAAACGAGGCAACCTATACTGTACGATGAAAGCGAGGCAAGCTATGTTGTACGATGAAAGTGAGGCTGCAGTCCCGAATATCGATACCACTTTTCGCGTCTCTTTCTATGTATCAAACCTTCTGTTCGGAAGTATTGAAATATTTCTTGTCTTAAAAATATTCTTGTTATCTACATTATTCCATTCAGGCTTTAAAAGTAAAAGAAGAATGCAAGTCACATTGAGAAATACAAAGTGTTGTGTCTTGCTTTCAGAAATAGTTTGTTAACATGAAAAAAAAAAAAAAAAAAAAAAAAAACATTTAAAGTGGCGACAGGTAGTCAATCTGTCTTATGTTAATTACATATTATAATCAATAAGCACCGTTCGACTTGACACATGAAATAAACATTTCACGTGGAATTCTATTTTTAGAACAGTTGTTTCTTTCAATTTTGTCATGTTTATAGTGACTTGTATTTGACACCCCTTTCTAGACCAGTTTGGATCTATTCCTCTCTAAAATGCCACAAACGTGTCATTTAACATGATCTAGTACAATACTGGATTCGCACCCTGCAGAACCAGTCTATATTTGACTCTGCTGTCGCCTCGTCAAATATGGACTTGTTCTGCAGGGTACTCATCCAATAGAATTCAGTATTGTACTCGATCATGTTAAAAAAAAACTCATAATATTGCCACTTTGTTGCTGGGGAATCAAAACCTCGTAACTGCAATTTGAATAAGCTGGAGTTATGGTGCTTTGGTCGTTCATCGACGAAATGAGATTTCTATCTTTGAAAGTGATTTAATAAATCTATACATGTTCAGAAGTGATTTGAAAATATTGAAGTCCCAAAATGGATTGTGCTGCCACAACGTGAAATTGACTTTAACCACGATCAAAATATTTGAAAATCGCTCAAAACTCTCTCAATATACTCCTTCCTTTTCTGGAATCATTCAAAAATCATCTAAATTCTCAATTGCATTGAAACAATCACTTTAACTCTTTGTATAAGCATTCTAAGAACTTAATTAAATCATGTTGAAAGTGTCATTTTATTATCACGAAACCATGTTTCCTAGTTTTGTGATCAATATTCATGGGATCCTTGCTAAACGTTGAAATATGTTATTTTCCCAACAGCCTTTCGCCCATTACTTTGTACTTTATTGATGAAATTCTTTAAATAATAGGCCTATCGAAGACGATTTGAAATTGAAAAAGCCAATGCTTTCGAATGACTTTGGAATGGAATTGAATAAATGTGAGAAGTGTGTTTCGAGGGAAACTAAAGGGAGGTAATCCAATACTGCTAGTTTCGTTCAAGATGAATAAAATTAGCCGTATATATTTCCTCCCTTCAATAAAATAGACAAACAAATTCTATTAATAGCTCACAATTTCTTCAAAAACTAATCAGACGCTTGGAATTTTTTTGAGCGGTTTGAGTGAGTATTTTGGATGAATGAATGGAGCGCTGAGTAAGCGATAAAGACTATTTTTTATGGAGATGAATATCAATTTCACGATGTAACTAACTGTAGTACCCCCTTTAGAAAATATCTTGTGCTTTTGTGACTTCACTGACCAATCAGTCACTTAAAAAACTCACCATCCAATAGAACTGTCGAATGGTTTTATCGATTTGAATGAAATACCGCTTGTTTTGAACGATTTCGAAGTGTTTTCGAACAATTTTGGATCGTTTTTGGATGGTTTGAGTGAGTGTTTTGAATGAACGAGTGGATCGAGGTAATCTCGATGTTCTCTACTAAATTCACACAGGAACGGTTTACATGAGACGTATAAAAAAGGGGGTCTTTCGAAAAATCTAACCTTCGTTCAGGATGACAAAACGGTACAACTTGTTTGCAGATTTTACACCGCTTTGCACGTAAATTTGTGTGAAAAACGGGGTTTAATTTGCCAACAGTTCGCGACGTTTTGTAACCCCGAACACAGTGCCAGCGTCATTTATTATACTGCAAAGAAAATTCTTGCATTTTCATTGGTAAACGCCGACCTGACAAAAATTAATATATACATGAACGACCGCCCCCTTGTAACTTGTAATGTTTCCTTAAGGCGCCTCGCCGTGAACATAGACGAAGCATCGAAATGGTAATGGCAGCAATGATACTCTCGCTTCGCTGATAACACGACCCGAGTATACACATTAGGCTAAAGTTTTAAAGCATGTCAGTAAATAATGTGCAAATGAAAAATGATATAGATGTCTATAAATAACATTAACAATTTACAAATCTGCCTATTTAAAGTACCAACTTTCTCGCAGGTTCAGCCAAGACCGCTTTCAAATCACAACATCGCGGAGTGCAGTAGAGTGACGTCACAACTATTTATGACGTGGCTTTGTATATGTTTACTTTTCATAGGGGCGCATTTAGGAATATTGGTGGTTAAAAAGAATTCGGTTTATACCAAGGCCTTAAATAGGCAAAAGACGGATATTAAGCCATAAAACTATGAAGTATAATAAATTATACTTTATTTTTTAATTTTTTATTTAAATTTTACCAGGCATTTTGCCTGGGTATATGACGAGTTATTCCTGGCAGTAAAAATGATGTCAACCCTCGCCTTCAGCTCGGGTGACATCATTTTTTCCAGCCGGGAAGAAATCGCCATATACCCCGGCAAGAAACCGTATAGCTTATTATGTCTGTCAAGCCGTCTGTCATACTATCTTAAGTGGATAGAGAGGATACTCAATGAGTGGTCATTTTTATTTCCTATTTATCGAACAGGTAATCTTCAAAAGGATAAGAAAATTCGTCTTCGTTTAAGTGTACGTATATGTTGAGTTCATGAGATAGTTTCTTTAACCTAACTGTATCAGCCTTAGAATATGACCTAATTTTATGCGATATATTTACAAAATTATCAAGATATTATACATAATCACAGCATGTCATTACTAGTTAAAATCAAAGCGCTGAAAGCACTGGAGGTGGACGTTTCTGGTGGCATTGCACGGTGAAAATAAAACGAGACGAGAAGAAAATATCAATGTAAAATGTGATAAATGTAAAATGTTTCGACCCAAGATCGGCAAGTTTCAATGTAAATGCAAACTTTTTTTTACTTCTTTTTTTGTTTACGGTTCAAAATACGAATGGAATATGACATTAAGACCTTAGGCTTATTTTGTTTATGAAATATGTGCGACCCGTCACGCAAAAAAAGGAGCACCCGAAAAAAATTGAAAAAAAAATCGGTTCCAGTAGCGGTCAATCAGAGGTCGCATTTTCAAATAATTATTTTGCGCAATACCCAGATCGTTCCTTTTTAAATGACGGGTCACATGATAATCAGGGGCATCCGACCCTCTTTAATCATCATGAGCTGTTTACTTCACATCAAAATAATATTTACTCTAAATTTAAAAGTAGCTAAAAGTATGCTAATGAGAATTCGTGATAGATTAGTAACTTTAATGTAAATATCCACAAATAGCACCAAACAACTATACTAATAAGGAACAAATGAAATCTCGCAAACACAGCTGCTGCTTCAAGGTTAATTATATCATTGAAATTCTATGTCTCAAAACATATAGGGCCTACAATTCTTTATCTAAATGTAGTGTATTCGATAAAATATGAATTGCAAGACACTGTTTTGCTTGTGTTGATTCGTCTCATATTTTTTCACGAAGCTTGGTTAAAAACATCATAAATCATTAATTCGAAAACGAACATTTCTGGTATCCCTGACAGTACTTGGGAGAGAATAAAATAAATGAAAGACCTAGAGATTGTCAAAAAAATAAAGGGTTAATAGGCAAAGCGCCCTTGTTCTAAATATTTTAAAATTGGGTTGAACAGTAGATTAGAAATACGATATCCGCAGGACCGCTATAGGCAGGTCTAATCATATGGAAAATACATCAAATTTTTAGATGAAGACAATGTATGCATGTCCAAAAATGGATCTTTATTGTTTGAAGTTTTCCTGAGAATCAATGTCGTAACTCCGTACACCACGTATGGTATCTGACGTCATTTGGTCTCCGGGCCCGGTAAAGCGCAAAACCTCCCGAGAAAGGCACTGAGTATTTCCCTTTTGGGGTGTACCATCTCGGAAGGTATTGCTCTTTGATATCCACGTCAGGAGACTTCTTTGCGAATGCGATCGTTTTCCATTACTCTTGCAAGAAAAGAAAGAAGAAAACAAACCGAAGTGTAAATAACAAAAAGATGCGAAACGTAGACCGCGCGTCGTGCGAATTGATATCCCTCACAGCCCCCGCAATGGCATTTAAATCGGCAGAAGTATGCCTTAACTCAGTAGAATTTGAGTTGCCTGAATATACGAAAAGGCGATTGTCTGTATTAGAAGACGTTAAGATATATAAGTTAACAATAAACACATATTGTCTACCCGAAATAAAAGCGGAGAACCCCTCAACGTTCACCTGAAGACTTCAATTTTAGCTTTCCTTAAGTTATTTTTAAGAAAACACCGCGAACTGAGTTAATAATCGATTTTAGATGTTTGTGATAAAAATGTCCTAACTCCCTGAATATCTTTATCTGAGTTACGACATTGTAGCCACAACCCGAACAAACGCAAAATTTCTGAAAGGTGTACAGGATTGATCACCGGAGAGGATTCGCCTAGAAAACATTGCACTTGTGCCTCCATTGAGCGTCCCCCCCCCCCAAAAAAAAAACTTTTAAAGAGCCAATGTCCCCCTTTCGTGTAAACACAGGTTAAAAGGTAATTCGAGTTAAGCGGAGAAGGCTACCAACTATATATAGAATACATGTACATTGTCGATAGCAGACGACGTAGTTTAATTAATTCTAGAAAGATATTAAAATGTCCAATTTGTTATTAGAAGACCCTTCAACTGATAGTAAATGACTTATATTTTAGGCTCCTTTCGTAGTAAAAGTGTTAAAACAACGGAGAGTGTCAAAAGTTGATTTTTATGTGTTCGTGATTAGAGTGTCCTAACTCGCTTTAATAAATATAAGCGATTTACGACCTTCTTATCACAATCCCTAAAAACAGCAAAATTCCTGGAAATGTTCGGGATTGTTCACCGAGGTGATCTAGACCCAAGAAGTTCTGAATTAGTGAGAGATCTTTCTAAAATCCGAGTATGTAAATGCGGGATACCAGTTCAGCCACCTAGTTTTTGGTGAACGAAATTTTCGTTCACCAGTGTTATATACCGTGTATGGAAAATCCTGTAGGATCTTAATAGGTTTTGAATAAAGCAGTACCTCTTTAGATTCAATTTAGTATCTCTAGATACTTCTCTCTACAAAATCAATGTTTGTATCTCGAAATGCATGATTCTAGCATTCTTCATCAAGTGAAGATAATGAAAATTACCCTTTAAAAACACAAAATATCTTGGAATGTCTATACGGGCGAATTTTTGATCGGCGTAAGATTGTCGAGAGTTGAGAGCAAAAACAAAGGTTGTGTCTGTACACTGTATAGACAGATACTATGTTTTTGATTTAAACCTTCGCTATTGCAACTTGTAGTAATTTGCCGGAAACGTGTGTTTATTGAGGTCGTGAACTCTTGAACTTCTACACACCCCTGATTGGCCACACCCCACGTGATGACCTACTACGATTTAACCTGCCTTCTTATGAATGAAGTCTTTGCTTATAAGTTACAAAAGGTCAAGTTTACAAACGAATGGAATGTTCCTGCCGTATTTCTCCTATTAAACGCGCCCGAGCGCGATGCAAAACGTTGTGGGGGCGCTATTATTTCAGACTCTTTTACTTAATTAAAAAAAATTACGTATTTTGGTACCTAAGAGAAGCAAACTGTTAACATGTTCGTAATTATCGATTGAAATACGTACGCTACCCAATACGCTTTTCTATTTATCTATTAAGGCTATAGATTAAAAAAATAAAATGAAATGTTAGCTAATGAATTGTAATTCTGTCATTTTAAGTCATCCATCGAAATACGGTCACCCTCGACCATTAATTGCAGCTTTCAAAAGCAAGTGATTGTGTTAGCAGAAGCCGAGATTATTATTATTGTTATTATTTGTACAAGGTAGGAAGTTCCATACGATGCAATATTCAATGTTCCGCTACCGATGGACAAAGCGGTCTAATAAATCATTACCTATTCACGTATGGAATAAATAATCCTGTATTAAATCCTAAAATTTCGTGATGTGTAAATGCACCCGGTACATGAAATGAAAGTGTTTCGTAGTGAAAACACAAAACGTCTGGAGCTTGCTGGGTCACCGCGTGTCGGCACCCTTTGAAGTCCCAAGATTCTTGCAAGCGGCGACGTCGCTTTTGAAATAAGTCACACACGAGATTTTACGGGGTTTTTCCTATTTTAACAGTATGAATTGTGACTAGGATTTAATCATTTGACTCGGATATTTTGTATATTTGCAGAAGGTGAAATGATTTCAGAAATATTTTCGTAACAACGAAAGGGGATTTTGTTCGCATGTGACTTATGAAGAATAACGAGAAATAGTTTTAATTTTGTGATAAATTTTAACCTTTCGCACTTCCGGAAGACTGCGCGATTTAGGACGCGCTAGTTTTTCAGATGTTGAACGATCTTTTAATGACGCAACCAGCCTTATCCTGATAGGAATTTAAGATAGTTAACCCATAATCTAATGAACATTACGTCGTGGAGTAGCAGCTTTTGAATTTGAATTCGAGACCGGATTTTTCACCACGGACTATGGACGGTTGGATGCTGTTGATCGTATAGTCAAGGGCCTGGGAATCGTATTTATGGGGGAGCGCGTTTATTAGGTAGGGCGCGTCTAAATTCTCATTTTAACATAAACAAGCACCACTTGACCGTGACCAACCTTGATATGAAATAAAATTTAAACCATTACCAGACAACTTATGTTCTCAACTACCGAATTTACACCTCTTGCTTAAATCCCGTTTTTAGCTCCACTGGCTGAAAGCCACTGGGGCTATTGTCATGGCGTTGTGTCCGTCGTGCGTCCGTCCGTCTGTGCGTCCGTGCGTGTGGTCGTAAACTTTTTCTTTAAAAATCTTCTCCTCAACAACTACTGGATGGATTTCAACCAAACTTCACAGGAATGATCCTTGGGTGACCCTCTTTCAAAGTTGTACAAGAAATTTTGATCCAATGAAAACATGGATTTCATGGGCGTGGCTAATTTCCAAATATGGTAAAAAGTGACTTTTCTCAGGTTCTAATTGATGGACACCAATTACATTTTACATGAATGATCCTTGGGTGACTGTTTATCAGTCTACAAAAGATTATTGTGAGCAGATGAAAAATATGTATTTTATAGGCGGAGGTCATTTCTCTATATGTTATATAGTGAAAACCTTGAAAAATCATTTTCTCAGAATCTAACTGACAGATATCAACCAAATTTTACATGAATGATCCTTTGGTGACCCTTTATCAGTCTAAGAAAATTAATGGTGATCGGATGAAAAATATGTATTATATGGGCGGAGGTCATTTCCACTATATGTTATGTAGTGGAAACTTTCAAAATCATTTTCTCAGAATCTAACTGATAGATATCAACCAAATTTTACATGAATGATCCTTTGGTGACCCTTTATCAGTCTACCAAAGATTATTGTGATCGGATGAAAAATTTGTATTTTATGGGCGGAGGTCATTTCCACTATATGTTATATAGTGAAAACTTTGAAAATCATTTTCTCAGAATGTAACTGATGGATACTAATCAAACTTCATTAGTATGATCCTTGTGTGATCCATTATCATGCAGCCAAAAATTATTCGGAAGTCATTTCTCTATGTGTTATAATAGTGGAAACTTTGAAAATCATTTCAACATCAGTAAAACCCGAAATATATAAAAAAATCTAGTCAAAACTTAGATTTGCTATTACAAGAAATTCAAGCCTGTGGAGCGACACAAGCCATTCATGGCTTTCTAGTTATCTTAAAGGTTGTTGTTGCATACTTGTGTAATGTAAATATCTTCGGTTACGGGTATTTTTGTATCATATTACCCAAATCCAATTTCCTGGGGGTTTTTTGTTTTTGTTTTTTGTTTTTTGTTTTTTTTTCGTTTCTTCTCACGAGACTGAATATTACCGAAAGAGACCAAAACCCTGTAATTACAATTACGAAACAGCGGTCTTTTAATTCGGAGGATGGAAGGGGGGGCATTCAGGTCGTACCAGAGCCATAGCGGATAACGCTTAAAAGTCAAAATGCAGCAAGACTGCTGTATATTCTGCTAAGATATGGGTTCCGCATGTGGAAATTGGTTACCTTTCTAACTGCTATTTTTTGAGTTAAGAAAAGAATCATTAGTCTAGACACTATAGTTGCCTGTTTTCTTTTCTCTAGGCTTATCGCTCTCTGTCTATCGGTCTGTCTCTGTCTTTCACTCTCTCTACCTTTCTTTTCCTCTCTTTCTCATTCTTTGAATTTAGAATTTTGACGAGACACTTTCCCTTGATTATTTTTTATATTTATAATTTCTCTTTTCTCAACGAATTCAATATATCACTTTAGAATGCCAACAGATTCGTTCACCATCAGTACTTTCAGTGCTTTGATTATTCCCCTTACACCACGGGAAAACCCAATAGACGAATCACCGCCTTGTCTATAAATAGCATTCTTTCCACGAAACAAAAATTCGAGTGATCTAGGATAAGCAGATGATTTCGCATTTAATAGATGTCTTTGATTAATATTCTGATTGTATTGAATTCTTGAACAGTGCCATTTTCAAAATGCACAGTTGTCGAGCGGAGGTAAGTCTTGTAAAAAAGAAAATTGAACCAAAGTCGATACTCCTTTTTTGAAAAGCTATTAACAACTGACAGGATTGTTCTCACGAAGTACTAACACTGGGTGACGTAGAAACGTCCCCCCCCCAAAAAAAGATTGTTTAATCAATTCGTAATCATTTTGTTCTTTAGGTCAACCCGATATTTTTTCAAAAGTTTAAACGGCATTCAATTTGGAAATCGAAATCGAAAGCAAAAATGACTAATAATGCATTTCGAGGCCGAAAGACTTTAGCGTACCCATTTTTGCGACGTCATAACGCCACAACGTCAACTTACGTTTCCTGAAAATAGATAATATAATCTGCTAAGAAATATCTTCTATTTGCGATTGACAACAAATTAAATACTAATGTTTAAATTTAAAAGAAATAGAATGGATCCCTAAATCCCTTAATTGACCTTATTCAACAATGTCTAGGGTAGCAGCTAGTAGGAAGCAAGTGTTGATATCCACTTGTTGGTTCTAAATAACTATCTAGGAATGTTTATTAACGACTTTTTCCCTATTAAACTTAAACCAAGTTCTAATCGGTCACTAAAATAAAGTACGAAAGGTATTACTTAATAATGTTAAAGATGCAAGTGTTTGTTGAGTTCTGATAGCCCATTCACTTGGTGAAAAACAAAATTGCATCAAAAATTCCCGGGGGAAAGCAATTTAACTTGCATGAGAACATGGGTACCCATGATATCAAAATTTACATTGGTGGGTGGGGGTAGATTCTACAAATTCATCCCATTTACGTAAATGAACGTCTTAAATAATGTTTCCTTTACTTATTTCTATTCAATTACCTCAAAGTCATCGAAAGGAAATAATTTTTCAACAACATTACGGTTTTTTCTCGACTTAAATTTTGAAATTCCCTGTATTTTGCGAGTTTTGTGACTTTTTCAAAGTAGTGTTGGTGTCTTATTTTGTCTACCACAATCGTTCCGTCGGTCCTTCTTACTCAATTCTTTTACCAAAATCATTCAAATTGATTTGTCTTTACACGAAAGTAATTTTCTAATCAATTCATTTCTTGTAAATGTGTCGAAAACAGAGAAACACGCAGTGATCGATTAGAAGTTAGTTTCAGTTTAGTAACTTACCATTGTCGTTTTATCGCGACAATAATATCACTTACAAAACAGGGTTACCCAAAACATGTCACATCACCTCGATCATGTCGATCGCAATGCAGCCGGGTTGACTATAAGAGGTGTTTGTACTACCTTGTCGTACAAGCTAGCTTTTATAGCGACGTGGTAGAGAACTCGCTTAGGGGTGTAGAGGTCCCAGGTTCGAATACTTAATTGAAGGTTACATTTGGCGTCCATCGTAATTAACCCACATGAGGTGGTGGTTATGTGATTAGGTGGTTGATGATGTTAAATTGATAAGATTCGTGGAAGAATCTTAATTGTCGAGGGGTGTATGTAGCCGGGTTGAGCATAAGGGGTGTTTGTACTGCCTTGCCATACAGGCTAGCTTGTACGGCAAGGCAGTACAAACACCCCTT
Source organism: Fragum whitleyi (assembly GCA_948146395.1). Lineage (NCBI taxonomy): Eukaryota > Metazoa > Mollusca > Bivalvia > Cardiida > Cardiidae > Fragum > Fragum whitleyi. The sequence goes on from OX411556.1 coordinate 47,337,379, forward strand.
ATGCTCAACCCGGCTACAGCAAGATCAGCCGATACCAATCGAATTGATCTCTTATTAAGTGCTAAAAATGCGCGGCAAAGAACATAACCTATCTCATATTGTCTTACCATCCTGACTCGTCGAACGTAAAAGCAATAATAGAGAAACATTTGTTCTTGTTCAAAAATGAGTCGTCCAGTGAATTCAGCAAAAAGTCTCTTGTGAAACAGAAGACCAGCAGTTAAAAACATCTTGAAATTGACAAGATGAATGTTTTTTGTAATTAATTTAGAATGAAATTGAATGAGTGTGTGGAGCGAGTTTTGAGTGATATTAAAGGTAGGTAGTCCAATATCGCTATTTTTTCAAGATGTACAAATAAGCGATATTCATTTTCTGACTTTATGCATAAAAGTTCTGTAAATTGCTTCCCAATTCTTCAAGAACAAATCAGACGCTAACGATTTCAATTATGTCAGTGAAATCGAGATTTATCCATTTATATCTATTTTGAATGTAGCTATTGATTGTATTCTTTTAAGCCATTTGGAACTTTTTTGATCGATTTGAGCAAATGTCTGGAATGAAGGAATGGAGCGCTAAGAGAGTGATTGAGAATGGTTTTAATTGAGATGAATGTCAATTTCTCGATGTAACTAACAGTAAGTTATTAAGAGAATGAGACAATCTTATGAGAGCCAAAATAAGAACCATTTGGTCGTTTTTTTATTAATTACTGTGATCGCCTTGGCCGCTTTCGAAATGTTTTCTAAATATTGTGGAACGTTTTTGATCGATTTGAGCGAGCTTTTTGAAGGAATGACTGAAGCGCTAAGCCATTTTGACGTGCCGAATTTTAATCTTATATCTCGATTTGTTTTTCAGTATGAATCTCCGGCTCACGTTTACCTTGGTGTTGCTTCTCTCAGCTGTAGCCATTAACCAAGCTTTTCGAGATTGCCGCCGAGGATGGTGTTTTGGAATGTGTACACTTCCTGATGGGAGGAGTCTCGGATATTGTTCCCCGCCCTTCACAGTCCGCTGCACGTAAAACACCATTAAAACTTCAGTTAAGGTAGTGGTACAATAATAGTTCCGCAACATTTTGGACCATTTTTTTACAATGTTAACCGAGGTTTCCTAATGAAAATCATTAGGAAACCTCGGTAAACACTGTTAAAGTTCATTACTTCTGAGACGTTGCAAAACTATTACGAGTCCACTACCTTAATGACCGTAGAACCGTAAAACTGACATTTACTCCTATCAAAATATTTCTGAAGCACTCGCTCACCGCTCCATTTACTCTCAGTCACAAACACACACTCACAAAATAATTCAAAAACAGCCAAAAAGCAATTTAAAAAAGAGCCCAATAGCTACATTCCGTTCAGAAAATTCCGTGATTCCAATGACTTGTTATAGTGTCTTTTTTTCCATTTATTGTGTTTATATGGCGTTTAACGCCGCTTTCAGCATTTTTTTCAGGATTCTTATTTGACCATGAAGACATGGTTCTTAATCTACATATAGAATATGTATGAAAGTTTTTTAAAGGGATGTAATAAATATCCTTAATTGGAATTGATATTGTATTACCTCCATTTAATTCCGTCACTCATTATAATCATTCAATTTCATTTTCAAGTAATTCACCTTGCCAATTATTATTTAACGACGTTCTGAACTGTTCGTGATCTTTTACATAAAAAAGCAACGCGTCAAATCTGTAAAATTTATGTTTGAAAGAGGTTCAAGCAGAGGTGAACTGGAAATCCATTCTTAAGAATTCTTACACAGTTAACAACATCGTGAAATTGACAAGATGAACGATTTTGCAATGATGTAGGAATTAAATTTAATGAGTTTGTGGAGCGAGGTTTTAGTGAATTTAATGGGATGTTAACCTATAATGCAAATTTTGTTCAAAATGAACAAAATTAGCGATATTGATTACCCCCCCATTAATAAAGAATGCATAAAAGTTTTATGCATAGCTTCTTATTTCTTCTTGAACTTATGAGACGCCAACAATTTGAATTATGTCAGTGAAATCGCGATTTTTTCTATCAAGATTTATTTTGAATGACTGATTATTCTTTATTTTTCAATTGGTATGGGCATTTTTTTTATGGGCAATGGTTTGAGTAAGTGTTTGGAAAGAATGAACAGTGCGCTGAGTGTGCAATTTAGAAATGTCTTTATTGAGATGAATGTCAATTTCACGATGTAACTAACTGTACATGTTCATTGTGACGGATTGACTATTCTAGATTTAGGTATCTGTCTAAATTAGAATGGTGTGGGCACCCTGTGCTGTCTGCGCAGACTGACTAGTTACACTTAATAACATCGGGAAATTGACATTCATCTCAATCAAAACCATTCTAGATCGCTCACTCATCGCTCCATTCGTAATTTCAAAACACTCACTAACCATATAAAAATACTCAACATTACTAAAAAAGATACAACTATATTTTAAATGCATTTAGCTAGTAATTATTCGCAATTTCACTGACATAATTAAAATTGTAAGTGTCTGATTGGTTCTTGAAGAATTAGGAAGCTATTTATAGAACTTGTATGCATATTTCAATAATGGGAGGGAATGAATATTGGATTACATTCCTTTCTTTTCCCTCAAAACTCACTCTTCGCACGCGTTCAATGTCACTCAAAAATCACTCACCTTGTCATTTTTACGATGTTTTATACTGTACAAACACTTAAGTGCTACCCAGATGGCAAGGGCCTCCTGAATTGCCAATTATTTATTTATGATTTCTTTAATCAAACGATATCTGAATGAATGAAAATTTTATTCACATCTATGAATAAACTTCTGTATACATGGCTATTATGGAAATTTATTCATCAGATACGTGTAGTTCCGTTAAAGTGACATGGAATCTACCAGAATATTGCTTTTCCAATCTGAATATTTGAGTCATTATGTGAATCATAAGAAGTTTGTTTAATGAAAGATTGAAATTGAATTTTCATTTCACTCGTAGGTATAAATCCGTTTTAATTCGACAAAAGTGCATTTTTTGTATATCTTTAACCCTTTTTGGTGAAAAATGCATTGTCTCTCATGGTGCAGTAAAAATACATTGATCTCCGAAACAAACCTTGCGCTTATGAGGAAAAGTTCCGAGAAACCTTTAGAAAATTGTTAAAAAAAAAAACCAGCTGGGTAGAAATCGTAAAGCTTCAAATTGTTATTTGTATTCTAAAAAGGGGAACAAAGAGGAGGTGTTAAACCATTTTATACTTGATACAGTTAATTACATGTACATCGTGAAATTGACATTCATATCAATCAAAACCTTTCTAAATCACTCATTCAGTGCTCAAATCATTCATTCAAATCATTCACTCAAACCATCCAAAAACGCTCCAAAATCACTAAAAAAGATACGATCAACAGCTTCATTGAAATTAAATGAAGTAAGGAAAAAGCGATTTTCCGGTCATAAATGAAATTGTTAGCGTCTGGTTGGTTCTAGAAAGCTATTTATGGAGCCTGTGTACTCCATTTAAGGGAGGTAATAAATATTGTTTATTTTGTTCGTCTTGAACAAAATTGGCGATATAGCTCCCTTAAATTTCACTAAAAACTCACGCATTACACTCATTCAATTTCATTAAAAAATCATTCACGTTGTCAATTTCACGATGTTATAAACTGCATATACAGTTAGAGGATCATGGAATTAACGCTCATTCCATTCTAAATTATCCTTAATCGCCCTCTCATTTTTTTATTGGCGACAATCGAACTATTCAGAAACGCTCGAAATTTATACGAAAATATCCCAGAATCGTTCACAATGCTCCAAAACTTTATTCTAATCTAATAAATCACTCCTCCTTTATTTCATTTAGCTGGTGTTAACTTTGAAGCGTTTGCGAAGACACGCATCTTTTTTTTATAGAAAATTGCGTAGTCTTTTAAAAGGGACGTAATAAAATTTCGTTTGATTTGGTCCATTTGAACGAAATTAACAAAATGAACAATCAAAATTCACTCCATAGACTCATTCAATATCATTCCGAAACCAATTTTTGCCATGACCTTATTTATTGTACCGTCAATAATGTTTACAAAAATGTGAACTTGACAATACTAATGGTTTTGAAATGACTTTTTTAATGTGATTAAACGGGTGTCTGGAGCGAGCTTTGATTGAAATTCAAGTAAGGTAATCCAATGACGCTAATTTTGTTCAAGATGTACAAAATCAGCAATATATATTACCTCGCTTTAATGAAATATGGATACAAGTTCTATAACTAGCTTTTTTGTCTTCTCTAACATACTGACACTTCTAAAATTCAATTTAGTCAGGAAATATCGTTGTATTTTTCTAGCGATTTTATTTTGATTATCGTTGTTTATCTTATCTATATGGTGATTTGGGGCGTTTTTTTTTTCAATGGTTTGGGTGAGTTTTTGGAATGGATGAATGTTGCGTTGATCGAGCGACTTTGTTCGGAATGAGTCATTTACGATGATACTAATTGTATGTAAATTATCAACTGAAAATCTATCAAGATATCTCGCTAGCCAATCGAAAAGCGTTAAAAAGTGTCAACAATGTTTCAAATGTCGCTAAAACATGACGAGTAGCTTTTTACTGTTATTTGTAGATGATCTTTATTTAAGTTTTGTTGTTATCCGAGTCTTTGTTGAACTATTTTCAGGTGTAAACAACAAAAAGCCTTTTTGAAGTACAGTTCAAGCGTTAAGGGGGCGAGGAACCAACAACGACAACAACAAATCCTGAAATAGTTATAAAAAAATCGAAAACGTCAAATTTAAACAGTGTTAAGCAGAACGGCGACAATAACAAACACAGAAAGACGATAATAAAAAATGACAATAACATTTAGAATAATAGCTACATGTGTGCTTTATAAAGTTAGGAACATTGAAAAATTGATATTCATTTCGATCGAAACCATTCTAAATCACTTTTTCCATGCTACATTCAATCTTTCCAAACACTCATCACCCCCCCCCCCCCCCCCCCCCAAATGCAGAAGACGTTCCGAAATCGAACAAAAACAATTTGAATTCGTTCATGAATTCACCTCTTTTAGTTCAAATAAATTTAATCATTTTCGATTTTGTTGATTGGTGTGTATTTTAAGCGTCTGATTAGACGACGAAGACAGAAAAACAGAAAAAGTAAGTAGATTTCTGAAAGCTAAAGGTGTAAAATATTGATGATTTTGGCCATTTAAGATGGTTTCACGCCGTACAACCGGTTGTAGCGACTGCAGATGAGAGTCAACTACGACATATAAATCGAATTGCTGCAAGGAGACTGTAGGCCAAATAAATTTATTCGTTCGAATAAACGAACTAACCTCTTGTATTCTTAAGTTAAAAAATGAATGTGATAGTGTTCCTTCAAACCAAGTTTTAATAAGGAATCAAGAATTTACAAAGTGTGCAGGAAAAGTGTGTGTTGGGGGGGGGGGGTTAAAAATTTCTTACTTTGTAAAAAAAATCCTGAAATTCAAACATGGAATCACAAAAAATCCTGATTTTGGTCCTTATTTGGTGCATTGTATGTCTGCAGTTTTGGCACCCTCATACTAAACTCGTAAGGGCAAATCGGAGTTATGACGAGCTGTGTGATTATTAGTTATCCCTTGTACGTCGTTCGTCATCAACTCTCTTTAATATTTGTTTCATTAGGGCGACAGTTCATGAATATTGGATAGTAATGTTTGTCAGGTCATTAAGATTAACCGTATAAGTTAATATTTGAAATATTCCATATGAAAACACGAGGAAAGGATACCTGTTGACACTTTATTTGTTTACATTCTTAGGACCATACATTTAGCGCATGTATGAAGAAACATGTTCTGTATGTTAGTCAAAATGATAAAACCTTCTGAAAGAACAAGGTTCATCTGAAAATAAGAACGTAGGGACATGAAAATTTGGCTCACCCGTGATGAACAATTGCCTGATACTTTTTATGTCAGAAAGGGGACTCAATTAGAAAATGAGAACATTTGAACAGAAAAAAGGGAAGAAAAATCGGGATTTATGAGAAATATTTCACACTCACGGTTGTACAGTGGAATGTGCATTTCCAAGAATGTTACATGTGTGAGAAGTAATAGCTTGACCAGAATTTTCACTATGCACACTACATTTTACGGTCACTTGGATGAACTTTATTCAAATAAGAACTCATTCGAAAGTATACTTTTTAACTCTTCGCTTTATTTTAACCCTGATTTTGTATCATATTATTTTTTTAAAGGAAGATTACTAATATCTATATGCTTTGCTAGCTTTCAATTCTTTGATTAATTTATTTTTATATGATGTTATCTGTAAGAATATCTAGATCTTTTAATAGAAATGAAGGGCACCATTTATTCAAAGTTCGGAAACAAAATGTAAAAGAAATAATCAATTTTGATTATCGCAGGTTGTGAGTGACCCGTTGAATATTACGCATAAGGTAATTTCCTTTTACTCAGTAGCCTACATATAACACAAAAATTGGTTTTAGAAAAGAAAATATAGAGGATAATCGTTTGTTTTAGTGTAAGATCGATTTATATTTCATTGAGTGAACAACAATAGCTATATTTTCACGAGTGGCAGAGCCACGAGTGAAAATATAGCTTTTATTTTTTACGAAATGAAATATAAACCGATCTTACTCGAAAAACAAACGATAATTCTATTTCTTTAATGCAAAAATGAGACAAAATGTGAAATTTCTAGGACATATTTTCGTAAAGTGCGTCATTTTGCACGTGATTGTTATGCAACGTTCATTGTGACGTCACTCATTTCGCCCCGCATAGATGACGTCAGATAGGATGAAATGCACAAAAGCAGGGTATAAATTTTTGATAATTTCACTGCTTTTGATAAGTGATAATCTCTCGTTATTTCTCGATAAACCACCGAAAAGCATTAAAGAATATATATTTGTTACATTTTTCTTGTACATGTATCGACCTCTGTCTTCATGTAAAGAGGGACGTGTAAAAAAGAATAATAAAAGGAGTAAGGATATGTAAAAAGAAAACAAAAAAAAAAAAAAAGAAAACACGTCAAACCGTGAAATAAAAACTTAAAGATGGGTATAATGTTTCGGTAGTTCAGGCGTTGCCTTATAGAAACAAAAAAATACTTAGTTGATGATTAAAAACTTCGTTACCCCTGCTTGAATAGGTGACAACAACTGAATCCTCGAAAAAGTTATTGAATGAGAGATTTGACAAAGAAAAGGCTTGTATGTCCAACATATTGTATTTGAGGAATTATAGAGAAAATAGAAATGTCCCTGTATCTAATAACAATAAAATCAAATGTGAAAATAATGAAAACGAATTTACTGTATTCGACGGTGCGCGTGCACGATCTTGGTCTGTCTCTTCCATGATACTAAATGGGGGAACAATTTAGAACACTTCTCCACGAAATTTGATATAACAATTGCATTTGATTTAAAGTTTAAATTTATTGTTTATTATTGTTTATGACATCGCAGATACATGTGTTACCGAAAGTTAATGAAAGGTAATGAGGGTCAGGTCAACTATGTTATACACATATAAATCAGAACGGCGATTTATGTCCCAAGAGTGTAAATCCATTTCCTCAAGATTTCTGGACTTGAATAATACAAAGGCATAAAACGATGAACAAGAAAGACAAGAAGAAATTGGTAAGATTTCTATCATTATTCTAATGAAATCCGTCAGTTTCGATTACATTAAAATGAGTTCTCAACCTAAAACAAAAGGCGGGATTAGTAACAGGAACATGAAATCGACAGACATACTTGAAATCATAATAGTAAGCTTGAACTAGTTCTGAGCAATCCGTCTATTTGATTGGGATAAGGTTTGAAAAGCAACAGATTTCCTAAATACCTTGAAGGAACGACCTTTCAACTAACAAAAAGACTAAAACATACTAACGTTAAAAAAGGTAAATAATAAAGTTGTATGTAAAGCTATCGCGTAGTTTGTACACGAGTGTGTATTGCTTTAAATATGAAGAAACATGCTTTTATTGTGATTCAAGGCTAAAATCCGAAAAAAGTATTTGCAAACTTTGTCAAAATAACGCATGTCAGCCCACGTCTGTAATCACAAATAATTCTGATCTGTTGCTTACAGCAATCCTGAAATTCCGTCTGTCGACAGTGGCAAAGATTTTGTAAATACATGGTGTCTTCTAGGACACGCTTTCAGTTAACTTTTGGGGAATTAAGGCCTCAAATTTAAAAGCAATATCGGCGGATGAGTAGACTTCAGTATTGTGTAAGTTACACTGGCATTTATTGCGAAATAGGCGAATTTTGACATATTTTAACATTTCATGGAAAACCTCCGAAATAAACACTGACCGTGGCCTTATTTTCGAGGGAAATGAGAAAAGATTTATTCTACAAAAGCGCATAACACTTACACATCTATTTATTAAGTTTGAATAATTCGAGGTTCGTTCATTTATAGATACGAATGAATTTATTTGACCTATCGTCTACTCGAAACAATTCCCTGAATCTGTCGTAGTTGACTCTTATCCGTCGTGTCCGCAACCGGTTGTACGGACTGGGTTTGCTAGGATGTTTGGAATAAATCATTGGAGCGATGATTGATTGGAGAATCGTTTTGATCGACGTAAATGTCAATTTCAAAATTTTACTAACTGTTCAACGTAAAATAATTTGGAGTATATATACTGAGCAAAAATAAAAAGTATACACCAAATTTAACTTTGGATTTATTTCTTTAAAAGTACACACAGGAATTCTATGAAACATATTGCAAATTACGCCCTAATCATTTGGAAATAAATTTGAACAGTTGTATGTGATTTGAAGAAGCCGCTGCCGAATTCTAGGCGCTAAAGTAGCCAGGGGGTCGTTTTCAAAAATCGCAGAATCTCAATTAAATATTCAAATGATTTTCTGACAGTTTTAAGCTGGCGAAATGCAATATTATTGCGTTAGGTATTCTTGATTGATAAGATAACTTGATTTCTCCTGCTAATTCCTATTAAATTTACGTCAACTGAAACATTCATAAAACATCTTGCGCAGATTCAAAGCTAAAATTAACAAAATTCTGTCTGCTCGTTCCTTGTCTAGAAAACCAATCCCAGACTGCTCTATTTCATTTTTGCTGAAAACAAAACAACATTTGCTTTTCCACGTTACGTTAACGTTTCATCTTGCTCATTGGAGAGGCTCGTATGAATATCAAGGAAATTTGCTCGCCTTACACCCATTAAGAATTAAATAGCAATTGACTTATTTTTTTAAGTTTGACGTTTTTAAAGGTTCGGACATTTATTGCACTTCCGCTTAGAAATATCGGTTAGGAAGCGTAGAGGCAATCGCGTCAACGTGAATGATTAGTTTTGGCGTGACGTCTTCCCAGTGGCCCTATTGAGTTGAAAAGGGTGAATGACAATACTATTCTATCGGAAATGGTCAGCACATGTCTTTATTGTTCTTCTCTTTCAACTAACGTCCGTAAAATTTACTCAACGTTTGGCGATTTTTGATTACGCCTGTGGTCATGTTTTTCTTGGTCTCGTAACAAAACTGTGTTGTACAGAACGGAAATATTGTTTGATTTTCTTAACCACAGAGCCTTAGAGGTTAAATTCATTTGAGAGGAAACTCATTATCGAACACGTGACGCACGTCGACGTAAAAAACAAACATTTCGACATTTACTGAAAAACACCAAAAATGACATATTGCTTGAATAAAAAATCATGTTTGCATGAGAAAACGAAGCGCTGTGAACACAATGGTACCGGAATTGATTATTTAATGTTAAAAATATAAAGGGTATTGAAAAAAGAAAAGTGGATACTTTCTTTTTTTGCTGAGTATATTTGGGTTAGTAGTGTAGTGATTTACATGTAGTTTTATATTCTATTTTATATATATTTTTTAACATTTTTCCAAAAGTTTTTTAGTTTAAACATATTTTATTGCCATCAATTGAACTTGTTATTATACATACTGTTTCATTTTACTCCAAAGCTCAATCAGCCAATCGCTTAAAAATTGCTTAATTATGTTTAAAATTCGCTTCTTTTTCAAGTTTATGTAGAAAACACATTGCATATACAATGGCTTAAACTGTTGTCAACTATTCACTTTCGAAAGGGGATGTTTCAATATTTAACGCCTCTGCTATTCCGCCAAACAAGTCTTGTCAGACATATAGTGCTTTGCATTCTAGTAAGGTTAAAACGTAGATGGCAGCAGGTGTAGTGTAGTAGAAGGGCGACAACCTTCGTCATCTACCACATGATTTTGCTAGCCTATTTTCATTTGAATTCCGCGTTTTCAGCTTGTAATAGATGTTTTTGAAAAATCTAGCACATCTGCTATCTGAAACAATGAAAATCGTCGTTATAAAAAATTGCGACGTAGTATATAAACTGTTACTGGACGCAAAATAATTTACCGTTACAAGATGAAGTAATTGTAAAGATGATTTGTTAACCACTTTGATTTGTTACGTAAGGAAAAGGTATGCCGACTTCTTAACTTCCTTGCTTAACGACGTAGGTTGCCCCCACTCCTTGATAGTAAGTCTGTCGTGTTCTATTAGAATAAAGCACCATCTATACTTCTGTGGCTAACAATGCGTGAGATAATCATGTTTGTATCGCAAATGAAGGGTACGTTTCCGGTTAAACATTTTGATGCGAAAAAATTGCTTTTGTTAATTTAGTAGGCTTCTCTTATTTATCTTATTACTATACAAATAACCACCCGATAACATCACATATGATATTTCATATGGTATCACATGGGTATTTCTAGAAAAATGATATTATGCGGTTTTTTGTGTTTTTTTTTATAAACTTGCATTTCTGTCAGAAACATGGACGAAAAAAAGCCAAATAGATGTGACAAGAAAAATATAATACGTACTTGGTGTATTGTATGCAAGATATCTAACTCTCGGCAGAGCCTTGACAATTATGAATTCCTCCAACCGCGTATTTTTTTTTTTTTTTATACAAAACAATAAGTACGTATAAGTAAAATACCATATTTTGACTTGTCGATTGTACGTCGATTGTATACATATGTTCTGTAATCACAAGTCACAATACCGTATTCGATTTATATTGACGATTTATATCCTACGGATCTGATATCTTGTTTTCGTCTTACTTGTGCATGAATTGATTTTACGAAATTGAGTGATTTCTATCTCTTGTAGCAAAACGTCATCATTATCAGTAGCAATATGCTCCATTTTTTTCATTTCCCCAATCTTTAATAATTAAATTCTAGTTGTATCCGACAAGATGATTGCAGTCTAATTGGCTGAAAAATTGTTTTGAGTATGTAGGTATTTTGTAAGCATCCGCACAAAGTAGTACCCTTGGAAATGTGTTCATTTGTAGATAATTCTAAACAACTTCTCTGCATAATGTTTCCCTTTTTAAACACGAGGATATACGTGTAATCAGTTAGTTTTTGGAGGTTCAACCTTAAAACATAATCACACTGTATGAAACTGTGATTAGGTTCTTAGTTTTATACCCACATTAAAACAACAAGTTTCGTCGTCATCTCCAAAATGATGATACGGAGTTTCTTACGTAAAAAAAGATCGCTCTGATTGACAGAAATTTCAACTCAAGAACTCATGCATACTCACAATCATGTTGTAAAATGGAAGCAAACAAAATAAAATACGTAGGAACAAATGCACAAAAAACACCCCAAAGCACTGAAATTACTGCGATATTGGAACGCGTCGAATGTGTCAGCCCCATTTGCTCAGTCGGTAGAGCAACGGATTTCAAAACAATTGAAGGCCAATTTCGTGGGTTCGATTACCGGGCTGTCAAACTTACAAATTACACACCGTACAACCGGTTGCGGCGATGACGGATGAGAGTCAATGATGACAGCATCGGAACATTATGCCGAGGAGACGGTAGGTCAAATAGATTTATTCGTGTAAATAAACGATTGAAGCTTTGGTATTCTAAAGCAGATAAATGATCGTGTAAGTGTTAAGCGCTTCTATAGAATAAATCTTTTCTCATATCCCTGCCAAATAAGGCCACAATCATTGATTATTTCGAAGGTTTTCAATGAAAAGTTACGAAATTAGACTTTATGCTCTCATATTTCGCCTATCTCACAATAAATGCTATTTTAACTTGTACACAGCTGAAGTCTAATCATCCGCCGATATTTCTTCCAAATTTGAAGCCATAAATAAAAAAAATAAACACACAGCGGGTCCCCAAAGACGACATGTAGTAAGAAAAATGTTGCCTCTGTAGACAGTCGGAATTTCACGGGGTTGACGTAGATGACAGAACTGAATTATTTGTGATTGCCGATGTCGACAGACCCATATTCAGATTCTCGCATAAAAATGATCATTTTTGGTGTCGTATTTATCAATAACACACCAAAACAATTTGGATCGACATACATGATGACATTCATGTCCACCATTTTTCAAATGATGTGTCATATCGAAAAATAATTCAAGGGATTTAATGTAGGATTTCTAATACTCACAAACCAAGAAAAAACAGTTGTGATCAGACTGAATATCTCGTATACGTTTTTTTACTTGTAATTCCAGTGACTTAGTATACATTCGACGAGTCAAAAAAGCATTTATATTGGAAAACATAGTTGGCCCGTTTTTCATTATATTTCGTTAACTTTCGATAATATCCACGAGTTCGTTGTGAACCAGGGTTCAGGTAAATCAAATTTCACTATTATACCTTATTTTAATAGATGGTCGGCATTCTTTAAATCGAAGATAGGCAAACAAACGTCGACTCTGCTAAAATGTGTTCACTTTCGCTTAGCACTTTAATCCTTTTGGTTTTAAGATACAGTTATTTACATGCGTTCACGACAACTATCGGCTAGCTATTGAAAGAACTCGACTATTGAAAAGTAAACTAGTCTTTTTCACTACGGCTAAGCCTTGCCCTTCCAGTTTATTAATTATGTAGAAAACACATACTACATTCAATAAAATAATATTTCTTTTTTACTGTCTTCGCCCCCACTTCTGCTAGATACGTAGCCGGCTGGTCCGCGACTCATATGTTGTAGAATTACATTGCATAGTCATTTATCAACTTTGAAGGTACCTTTCCATGCTCGTTTTCATGCTAGAGTTATCTGCCTTTGAGTGGTACTGGCCACTTTTCAGTAAACCTTTAATATTCATTTTAGGTCTTGTATAAGCTCAGTACAAGCTGTAAGGTATAAAACACTTAGATGTTGATAGATATTATACATAAACACAATGGCTGTTTTCAAGAAATTTCTCTTTGATCAATTGCATTTGCATAATATGCCTTCAATTTTTTTTAAAAAAGCCTTATTGTTTGTATTTTTTAGGGACGAATAACACAAATACCTAATTTTTGTAGAAATAACTCAATGATTTTTTTATTTTCTGATATGTTTAAAATCCATACTTTTCCATTTTTTTTTTTTTTTTTGGTAAAAAAAATCATCATACCTTTCTAAGCAAATAAGAAAGTTTTTCGTCATTTTATAGTGACACTTACTTATTTAATGACACTTATTAAGTATTTTTTGTTAAATTTGATTATCCAGTCGTTCAATTGATATCATTTGTTGAAAAGAAACTAAGATATTGAATTTTACAATCATTTTACTAACGATTACTAAACAAAATCTTGTGAAAACCGTTTTTTTTAAACAACGATCAAAAAGAGCCGAAAACCAACTTCCGTTTTATAGACCCGGGAGGCCGCTGTCTATTGCAACCTTAAGCCATGCTAACTATGTGATGTCAAGAGCGTGCCCCTCACATAGATTTGACGTTTCCATGGTGATTATACTTCTAGTGATGGTTTAACAGTCAGGCGCAAAAAGTATTGAAGACATGTCAACCCTCTTTATTTACCCAAGACTACAGTACTAAGTTTAAAAAAGCTAAAACGAACAGTTAACTTACAACAAAACCAAATAAATACTGCCTTTCCTTACCTGAATATTTTGTGAGAGGGCCTTTTAAGTAAAAAAAAAAAAAAAAAAAAAAAAAAAAAAGGGATAATCGTTTGTTTCTGTGTAAGATCGATTTATATATTCATTGAGTGAACAACAAAAACTATATTTTCACGAAGGCTTTTGTTGTTCACGAAATGAAATATAAATCGATCTTATACAAAAAAAAAAAAAAAAAAAAAAAAAAAAAAAAAACAAACGATTATTCTATTTCTTTAATGCAAAAATGAGACAAAATGTGACATTTCTATGACATATTTTCATCAAGCGCGTCATTTTGCGCATGATTGCTATGCAACGTTCATTGTGACGTCACTTATTTCGCCCCGCATAGATGACGTCAGATAGGATGAAATGCACAAAAGCAGGGTATAAGTTTTTGATAATTTCACTGCTTTTGCGGTGAGATTATCAAGTGATAATCTACCGTTATTTCTCGATAAACACCCGAAAAGCATTAAAGAAACCGTTATATTCTTCAATTCTGTTTTGAAGGGGACTTAGTCTGCTCTATTCCCTTCCACACGTTTTTGCCAAACAAACACCATGTTGTTGGTGCAAATTACATCTTGACTTTTATCTGAAAGATCACTTTATCCAAATTTTCACAAACAAGGCGTCTCTTCTCTATACTCTTTGAAATTCTTTTCCATTTTTGTCCGCCTTGCAAAACTCTTTTTCGTAAAAAATCATGTCAAAATAAATGTTGTTGAATAAACCTTTTTGAAAACTTAAACGCGGGATTTACAAAACCCGTTGAATATTTTTGATATTACACGGGTGTTATAACAATTGTGTAATAGCTATGCATATTAGTTCAGAGCGGAATAGGATCGTTATTTTGTAAACGCGTGAATGACGTCATAATGTATATATTGTGACGCCTGTTTTAACCGGCGTGATAAGTTTTGCGGAAAATTGAAATGTTGAATTTGAAATATTTTGACGATTTCCGCAAAAAGTTTGGTCATATTATAAATCGAATATAAAATCAGTGCTCATAAAATACAGAATTTATTTAACTTGTCAACTTGAACAGATAAAACTGGGCGCAGCCTGGTTTTTATCTGTTCAAAGATTACTCGTTAAATAAATTCGGTATTTCAACACCACACATTCAATAGCGTCTATTTATATTAAATTTTTTAGTTATATCACTTGGAAAGTTCCTCCTTTTCACTGTAAATAGGCTTTCTTGTTGTCTTTAATCTCTCTCTGTTACTCGCTTTGGCAATATTTTTTTTTTCAAAACATTTGGCAAAGTCATATATAATACATTAAACAATTTATAATTACCGCTTTTCTTGTGACGGTTTTGCTGTAGTTCCATAGGCATTTTTTTCAATTTCAGGTGACATTTCTTCACCCTTATAGCCATTAAATTCACTCGCAATATACTACCACAATACAACATAATATCTGATGTCATTGAGACAATAAATTATGATGTCATACCTCTCTGATGACATCACAATAACCATGAATAATTTATATCATTATGAGAGACAATGTCATGTATCTTTATCAAATAAAATTAAGGTAGTGGACTCGTAATAGCTCTGCAACATTTCGGAAGTAATTAAGTTTTACAATGTTAATCGAGGTTTCCGAATGATTTTCATTAGGAAACCTCGATTAATGTTAAAGTTCATTAAGTAAAAAACGTTGCGGAACTTTAACGGGTCCTCTACCATAAACAAACTTTTAAGATGACTGCCCTTTTCACCAATAGTCATTGCATCTGACTGCAGTGTACATGTACTTTCATTGGT
This sequence comes from Fragum whitleyi, assembly GCA_948146395.1. Classification (NCBI taxonomy): domain Eukaryota; kingdom Metazoa; phylum Mollusca; class Bivalvia; order Cardiida; family Cardiidae; genus Fragum; species Fragum whitleyi. The sequence continues at coordinate 47,353,196 of OX411556.1, forward strand.
TTATTTCAATGAATATGTAAAATTTTGATATACTTTTATTAATCACTGAAATAAAATTGAATATTACCGGAAGATTATCGGTTGGCGGCACTTTCCCGAGTGTTTCTGAACAGCCGTCTTAACGTGGAAGAATCTTAACGTTGTAGATCCTCGGATCATTACATATCTTTTACATGTATTTACATCCAGGTACATAACGTACAAAACAATCAAATATTTTTAAAAACATGTAAGAGAAAAAATAAAAAAAAATCTGATAAGTCAAAACTTAAAATCTAGAAAATGTTTAAGTTTTGAGGAATAGGCTATTATTGTGTTACATTTAAATATTAAAGAAGTGTTAAATGGCGATCGAATGAAGTTCCATGTATTTTCATCCAGGTACATAACGTACAATACAAACAAATATTTTTAAAAAAGAAAAAAAAATCCATTAAGCCAAAACTTAAAATCTAGAAAATATTTAAGTTTTGGGAAAAAGCTGTTAACGTGGTCCTTTTAAACTTTTAAGAAGTGTTAAATCGAATGCAGTTAGATATGACCGGATATGACCGCCAGCTGACAATTTTAAGTGTAATCTTTTAGTGTATGGTCATTTATAGTTACTCAGAAAATTAGAAATCTACTTTATAAGGGCCCATTTATTTAAATAAAATTTTCACTATAATTAAAGCTGCTCTTTCACAGTTATTCATAGAAAAAATACAAAACCGGTTCTAAGATCCGGAAATTCGTGCATTTTATGATGTTTTAGAATCGAACATAGGTATGGCACTAACAAACTAACAATAACTCTTTAAAAAAAATGTAGCTTGAATTTTCGAAGCTGCAAGGTCGGTGACGGAACCAGTCTTTATAAGTCCAGTCTATAAATTACGTGATTGTTTTATTTCATTTATAATGTTTCATTTTTTTCGCATGTATCAATATGAAGTTTCCCCAATGACAAATACTTCGACCTTGACTGTTGAAAGAATGGGACAAACAGATGAAATTGCAACATTTGGCTCAAGAGTTAATTATAAACTTTTAGGCGTTAGTAGATGCTTTATTTTTTCAGAATGGTATTCCGCTAAATTTAGGAATATCTGTCCTTTTCCCCTTGCCTTAACAGATCGAATCTTATCTTTGTAGTGTTTATTACACGATCAAGTCATAATTTCCAATTTATTTTACAAACAAATCAAAAACCACATTTTCCCATCTGTGAAAGAGCAGCTTTAAAAGACGTGGTTGAATTTCAGGTCGGTAATTAATGGAGTGATATTTGCTTTGTAACTCAATTAACTGCGAATAGGTCCATATCGATTAATACATGTACCTTAGCGTTCGGACCATCAGGGGTAATTAAATTCTTTATATTTGCTTATTCAAATGTTGCGAAATCAATGAATTGTTTTCATTTTGGTATAAAATGAAGCCACATGATTATATATTTGTTAATTTCATCCAATAGTGTAATCATAGAAAATACTCCCATTACCTCAGGATCATACAGTTAGATTCATTTGACAAGATGAATGATGTTGGAATGATATTGAATGATTGTGTGGGGCGAGCTTTGAATTAAAATTAAAGACAATAATAATGATTTCTTCCCAACCTGTTTCGTCACTAAATTATTAATCATTTATTTTTACCATCCTTTAAAAGAATCTGTAAATATTATGTATTTTTCAATTTGTTTGTCCTCACGTTCCAATAAGACCCCCCCGCCCCACAAAAAAAAAAAAAAAAAAAAAAAAAAAAAAAACTGCAAAAGAAATATCATGGAATAATGTTGATAGTTTTGAACGATTTTCGAATTTTTTTAACGATATCGCGGTGTTTTTGAATGGTGGGAATGAATGGTTTGAAACGAACGGAGCGCTGAGTGATTCGAAGTGGTTTTGTTCGAAATGAGGATTAAATCTTAAGATGATAAAATTTGCCAATGTCAAAAGAGAAATATGAAACTGGGTTCATTAAAATAACGCAGAAAGATCATATCATACGTACATGTACAGTTAACTACACCGTGAAATTGACAAGATGAATAATTTGGAATGATTTAGGAATGAAATTGAATTGTGTGGAGCGAGTTTTGAGTGGATTTAATGGGAGGTAATCCTATATCTCAAATTTTGTTCAGGGCGAACAAAATTTGCAATATTTATTACCTCCCTTTAATAAAAATAAGTTTACAAGTTCTATATATAGCTTCCTATTTATTCAAGAACCTATGAGACGCTAACAATTTGAATTATGTAAGTGAAAGCGTACTTTTTCTCTATCAAAATTTATTTTGAATGACGTTCTGGATTCTATGGGTTTGATTGTTTTTGAATGGTTTCGGTGAGTGATTGGAATGAATAAATGGAGCGCTGAGGGAGTGATTTTGAATGGTTTTGATCGAGATGAAAGTCAATTTCACGATGTAATTAACTGTACTCGAGGTGAGCTGTTTAGTTAAAAACATAAGTGCAATGTGCATCGCACCAGACTTTATAGGCTGAAGAAAATTATTGGACTTGGAGTCAAAATTACAGTCAAATAGTGGTTTTAGTTCCATCCACATTAAGAGAATCTCCCCCCCCCCCCCCCACCCCCAACACAATTTTTTTTAAAAAAAATTCTCATCGTAGGTGTGCGTTGAGAATGTCATATATAAGGTTTTATCTTATAACTATACAAATATCCGTATGATAACACCCCGTATGATATTTTTTATGATACCACAGTTATTTTTAGAACAATAATATCATACAGTTATTTTTAGAAACTTGCATTTCAGTAAGAAACATCGACGAAAACAAGACAAAAAGAGGTTATAAGATAAATAAAATACATCCTTAGTGTATTGTATGAAACAAAATATCTAACTTGGTTGGGTGAATTGACAATTGTCTCAGCAGAGCCTCGACAATGATCAATTCTCCCAACCTCGTTAGATATTTTTTTTCATACAAGATTGAATTATAATAGATAATGGATTGTTTCAATAGAGAGCGTGTGGCATTGTACTTATTTTTTTTATTCTGGATCTGACGATATCAATCATTTACTTCTTATTTAAACATTCTCCGATGTGTTGTATTGAGCCGAGCACGGATACCTCAGTTGGTAAAACGTACAAAAGATGTATGAACTTTCCATTATCATCTAGGCTAATCCTAATTTGGGTTATAAGATGAAAAGTTGTTCTTTATAGTCTGTCTGATCTGGTAATTGGAAATCGGGAATTTAAGTACTAGTGTTGTATTTGGGAAGAAGATCACATTAACCAATGAGTTCCTTCTTCCTAAACATTACACTGAATGTTATTCTTGCCATGTTTAGATAAGCGTAGTTTATGTCTACAGGAGAGCATTACTTGCATATCCGAATATATTTTTTGTCATAGGTATAATATTATTGAAGTTCTGAAAATTATTACAAAAGTTTTCCTGACTAAATAACTATTCTTTAGTCCTCATGCTGTACTGTACTGTTTTGTAATATTGTATATGTACTGGCGAAAAACAATATGTTTATATGCCATTAAACACTTTGAACTTGGTAAAACGTTCGGGTCTAAATACACGATTAAAATGACTGAAATGTACCTAACAACTGCTAAACCAATCACAATAATGATTACACGTTATAAAAGACTTCATTGGATTTGAGTGTCACTCTAGAAATTAAATATTCAATTCTCGTTGGCGAAATTCATCAAAGCATTTTGATTACATTGGAAATCATTAATTAATAGAGAATACCTTCATATTTGAAATCGCATTTGTGTCCGATCTATAAATAACCGCTGACAAATTTTCTATAATTTATTCTATTCATTTAAGGACAGCAGAAATGTTAGTTATTTCGCATGGAGGGAGATAAAACCTTTAAGCTTTTAAGGACTATATAATATTGTATAATATGATGAGTAAATTTATTCATTTACTTGAACGTGAGCTCATGGATATAAACAAGTACGATGTTTAGTTCGGTTGTTACAATTAACAACATCGTGAAATTAGCAAGGTGAATGATTTTGAAATGATTTAGGAATGAAATTGAATGAGTGCGTTGAGCGAGTTTTGAATGAATTTAATGGGAGGTAATCCATTATCGCAAATTTTGTTCAGGATGAACAAAATTTGCTTTATTGCTTACCTCCCTTTAATAAATATAATATATAAGTTCTATAGATAGCTTCCTATTTCTTCAAGAACCTATTAGACGCTTACAAATTGAGATTTGTCAACGAAATCGCGATTCTTCTCTATCAAAATTTATTTTGAATGACGTTGTTGATTGTATCTTTTTCAATGGGTTTGAACGTTTTTGAATGGTTTGAGTGAGTTTTTGGAGTGAATGAATGGAGCGCTGAGCAGGCGATTAAGAATGGTTTCGATTGAGATGAATGTCAATTTTACGATGTAACTTACTGTATAGCTTTGATATAGTGGTCGTTCAAAAAAAAATATTTTGTGATACATATATCCTTGGTATTACTAAAGGCATATAAGTCTTATGATTGAGGCATATTTTCATTTCTGCTTCGTGATGTTAATTAATAAGATGTGAAGAGACCTTCTATTAATTTGATGGATGTATGGAATTGAAACCTAATTACACATGTTTTAATCCGCTTCGCGTATTCAAACAGTAGGAGTAGGTCTTTGCTTTCGTACTTCCGCAAAAAAATCCTCATGTCTCGAATGATTATTGATTTCATTATATTTGCATTTCAGCAATACCGAATCTGGTTACGTTACAGCTCATCATGTATTCGTTCTTGAATGTGTGTTATGATTATAGCGAAAACGTGATACAGAGTAATCTCTTTTTACGTGTTATATATACGTGATCAATTTTTTCGTCAATGTATCATATCTATGGTATTTTATATTATATTTTATATTTAAATATTTCATCTCCGGCATCATATACATTATCTTTTTTCCGTCAATGTATCACAGCCAAGGTATTTTATTTATGTATTTCATATGCCGTATTATATATGTGATTACATTTCCGTAGCAGAATCATAACAATGATATATCATTTATGTATCTTATCTGTGGCATATCTAACGAGATTTTATTTTTGTCGCCGAATAACAGCAATGGTGTTTTATTTATGTATCATATCATAGGCATAACTAACGAGATTTTATTTCTGTCGCTGCATTACAATATTAGTATATTACTGTCACTGTAACATAGCCATGTTAATTTATCTACGTATCATATCTGTAGTAAGATAAACAAGATTTAATGCCCGTTATACACTGAAACGAACTTCTAAACGGCTACCTAGTTTTTATAACATTCTTACATATTTGTAGTAATTTGATGAATTATTTTATATTTCTATATGACAGTTCAATTGGGCGTATTCTAAAAGAGGATTGGGTTTGATTTTTTTATTTTGGTGTGTGTGGTAAATGGTTAAACACAAGAACCTTCCTTTGCAAAAGTCACAAAGGTAGCACTTTTTAGAGGAATTTCATAATTTCGGTCTCAGGAATACTCGAATATGAATCCGATAAGTGACAAACTTCGATGACCTTTTCGTCTGTGATATCAAATAAATGAAGAAAATAACAAGGCGATTGGTGTGTTCCTCTCATAACAATAAAATGTTAGAATTACCCCACCCACCAATATTAATTTTGAAACCATGGGTACCCTTGAATTACTCTTAAATAGTTTCCTTTCCTCAAATCTTTCAGGGTCGATATTAATTGAAGTGTCTCTAAATATTTTTAACACAATTCGACTCCAAACCGATTCATGTACCGAAGTAATTATGACTTTTTGTAGCAAAAACCGAGTGACCGTTAGAAGTTCGTTTCAGTGTAGTTCCGCAAGCAAGAGTTAGGTTCGAGAAACCGTTATCTCCTATCATTTTTCACTTAAAATTAATCATTGATCCCTTACTTGAAATTGCTGGTCTAATCTGTAACGCAACCATGGTATTTTATTTATGTTTTATACATGTATAGCGAGGGCTTATTAACATGAACCTGACATTTATGCAGAATAAATATATAGGCTCATGAAAACAATTCCGATGATACTTCGGTACGTGGCGGTCAAGCATGGTAGTTCCGCTACAAATTACTAGCAAATGTGGACTAAAAAGTATAGCGCGAATTTATTGACTCGGATCTGATCCCTGCTTTTGTTATGGGAGACCACTCTCACCACTGTCCTTCATAGCTTCATAGGTTTAAATACAATGCCTGACACTTGCGTCAGGGTTGATCTTCTTCGGCGCAGTGGTAGAGCATTGGACTTGTAAACCATTAATAAGAATAGTGTTGCCCGCGTGAGTTCGAGACGGGCTCGCGTCGGATATGTTTCAGCTTCGGTTTAGGACAGTCCGTACGTAACACTTTTTCGATGAAAAGAAAAATCTGTTTATTCCCACTCGGCTTTTCACGTGCTTTCATAGGAACGAAAAACAAGCGATTTTGAACGTAATATGTATTTTGTTATTTGATATAATATCTCGGTAATTGTTATTTCAGAACCTTTCCTACAAAGGTCAAATTCGGGTAAGAAAAAAACCAGCAATGTATATATGTATATACTAGGGCACTGCGTCATTAAACGGACGCGTCAATACAAAAGAGATAAAAAAAAACAATTGCTCATGTTAGTGTGCAATGTGGGGGAGATTTCATTTTGTATCCAAGAAAAAAATCCATCAAAAGAAACTTGATTTTTTTTCTCGATTATTGAGTCGGAGACTCAATACACATATTATGTACTAAACATCACCATAGTAGTTAAAAGAATGGCGGAAATGGGTTTACAAAACTGGCACATGCATTCCAGCTTTACGATTTGATTCCGCTGGAAGTCGTGTTTTGCCCAAGTGAAAAAAAGAACTATTTAAATCTTAAAGGCCATGTTCAGGTCAATATGCTTTTACAATTCATGATTTCACTGCCGTTGCCTTATCATTATACTGTTATTCCATTTTCTGTCGCCATAATTTCGTGTGGGAAATGCATTCGTTTGTTTCAATGGAACATAAAACAAGTGATTCCTGGTATAGCTAAGCAATTCTACCAACAAATCTATCCCCAGCCTCCAGATGCTTTCTCACCAACATTCACGCTTATTTCTTTGTAGACAAAATCGACGGACACGAAATACCATACATCACGCAGCAATTCAGTTTATGAAAATGAATTACCTCATATTTATTTATAAACTACCATTTTTATATTACAGAGTAAATACCACAAATGAATTACCAAAAACAATGAGGGAAACGCATCTTACCATAGCGAGATTAGTTCTACTGCTCGTGGTTATTCGTGTTGCTAATTGTGGAGTCCTAACGGACAGAGATGCACTTTATTCGCACATGTTTAGCAATTATAGCACAAAAACGTTTCCAGTTATAAACCATACAAAACAAGTGCAAGTGTCATTCATTGCTTTTATAATTAATATCAACAACTTTGAAGAAAAATCGGGAGAATTACAAGTAACCATTTCTTTCTCTCTTAATTGGATTGAAGAACGTATTTCATGGAGTCCAGAAAATTACAGTAACATCACGTCAATCTTAGTATCACCGGAAGACCTTTGGCGTCCAAAATTGTTTTTGTTGGAATCCACAGATAATGTTAGAGGCCTTGGCAATTCTTCTATAAATCCAAGAGTATGGCATACAGGTGAAGTGCAATGGAACACTGGAGATGCTCTGAAAGTGTCGTGCTCTGTGGACGTCACTTACTTTCCCTTTGACAAACAGACATGCGATATGACGTTCTTTATGTGGGACATCAAACAAGAAGAGTTATTGTTTTACCCTAACCAAACAGATATTTTTATGACATATTTCAAGAAAAATAGTCAATGGACGCTCGTTACTGGAATTCTCCAAAACTGTACGGACGTTCCCTCGGCTTGTATAAGTGTGGAATTAGTACTTCAGCGTAAACATGACTTTTACGATATTTATGTCATCGCACCACTTATTTTCCTTTCTGTAATAAACAACCTGGTGTTCCTAATGCCGGCTAACTCTGGAGAGCGAACTTCTGTAGCTGTTACCATCTTCCTCTCTTTCGTGGTATACATGGATATAATCAATGGACTCGTTCCACAGAGTTCTGACCCAATGGCTTATATCTACATATACATACTTGTGTTAATGATTTACAGTTGCGCAGTGATGTTCCTTTGTATTATTTCGTTGAAGATTTATGATGAAAAAAGACAAGTACCATACAAAGTTAAGAAAATGATATGGTTTCTTCGGCTGAAATTTTTGTCAACAAATAAGTCCCGCGTCAATAATGCACAGCAAACGCGTGAAATGAATAAAGATATCGGATTTATCGGAGCGAACTTGAAGCATCGGCTAGATTCTGATTCGGTAGATGGTTTGGAGTACCGACAGAAGAAAACAGAAGAAGACTATGATATAACATGGTATATCGTTGGTTCAACTTTTGATACGTACTGCATATTAATTCTTTACATTGCCTTGACTATATTCTCTGTCCAAACATTAACAATGATAGCGTCAGGTAATGTGTGAATTACCGCTTCGACATTTGCTTCATAGAGAAGTTTACATTGACTTCACTTTTAATTCTCTTAACAGTTTCATCCTTGTTTCACTCGATCCGATATTCGATTTTATGAACAATTGTTTGTTTTCAATAAACAAAATTAATCTGAATATTCCGGCAGTTGAAATAGTTTATCTTTTATTTATAAAGAACATAGCATCCAGTCATTACATCTTGAATAGATTTTTAATACGCACCTGTTTTGTATTCTTGAGCACAAAACTGTTCCAGCACCTATTCTCATGATATAGGCACATATTAATGAAAATCGTAAACCTCTTGGATAGCTGCTCAACTACGACTAATAGCAAAGAGATTATGCCTTTTCGAAACAGGCTTTACTGTTTTCAACTTTGAAAAATTGATTTTAGTCCTCAGAAACGGGTTTTTATGATAGAATACGTACCAATTCAAACATAGGTTTAAAAACGCAAAATGAACTTAAGCAGTTACATTCAGGGTTTTTATTAGCTCCACTGGCTGAAAGCCACTGGGGCTATTGTCATGGCGTTGTGTCCGTCGTGCGTCCGTCCGTCCGTCCGTGCGTGCGTGCGTCCGGTCGTAAACGTTTCTTTAAAAATCTCCTCCTCAGAAACTACTGGATGGATTTCAACCAAACTTCACAGGAATGATCCTTGGGTGACTCTCTTTCAAAGTTGTTCATGAAATTTTGATCCAATGAAGAACATGAATAAATGGATACCAATTAAATTTTACATGAATGATCCTTGTGTGATCCTTTATCAGTCTACCAAAAATGATTGTGATTGGATGAAAAATATGTATTTAATGGGCGGAGGTCATTTCTCTATATGTTATATAGTGGAAACTTTTAAAATCATTTTCTCAGAATCTAACAGATGGATATCAACCAAATTTCACTGGAATGATACTTGAGTGACCCTTTATCAGTCTACCAAAAAATATTGTGACTTGATGAAAAATATGTATTTTATGGGTGGAGGTCATTTCTCTATATGTTATCTAGTGGAAACTTTTAAAATCATTTTCTTAGAATCTAACAGATGGATATCAACCAAATTTCACTGCAATGATCCTTGAGTGACCCTTTATCAGTCTACCAAAAATTATTGTAATCGAATGAAATATATGTATTTTATGGGCTCAGGTCATTTCTCTATATGTTATATAGTTGAAACTCCAAAAATCATTTTCTTATAATCTAATGAATGGATACCAATATAATTTCACTGCAATGATCCTTAGGTGACCCCTTATCAGTCTACAAAAAATATTGTGATCGAATGATAAATACACTGAAGCGAACTTCTAAACGGCCACCTTACATTTACCACATTTCAACATATTTATAGACATGTAATGAAGTATATAACATTCCTAAATGAAAGGTCGTTCAATTTGGCGAATTCTAAAGAAAGAATGGATTTGATTTTTCGTACTTGGTGTATCATGCAAACGGTCAAACTCAAGAACCCTCATTTACAAAAGTCACAAAAGTTGCACATTTTCGAGGAATTTCAAATTTTCGGTCTGAAAAATACTCGAAAAGTAATTCTAAATGTGACAACATTCGACGGCTATTGCGTATCAGATATCAAATTATTGAAGAAAACAACTTTTTGGTTGGTTGGCTTCTAACACTAGCATTAAATGATAAAATAACCCCACCCACCAATGTTTATTTTCAAATCAAGGGTACCCTTGAATTCCCTTCAAATTTGTTGCTTTTCTCATTTTTTTTTTCGTGTCGATGTTAAAAGAAGGTTCTCCCCGAATGTTTTTTGTAATTCAATTCGACTACTTCCCATCTCAGATACGAAAGAAAATATCACTTTTTCAGCAAAAACCAAGAGGCCGTTTAAAAGTTCGTTTCAGTGTATGTATTTTATGGGCGTAGGTCATTTCTCTATATGTTATAAAGTGGAAACTTTGAAAATCATTTTCTCAGAATTTAATTGATGGATATCAATCTAATTTTACTGGATTGATCCTTGGGTGACCCATTATCCTGCAGCCCAAAATTATTGTCATTGGAATATAGTTATATAGTGGAAACTTTGAAAATCATTTCAACATCAGTAGAACCCAAAATATCTAAAAATCTAGTCAAAACTAAGATTTGCTATTACAAGAATTTTTCTTAAATCTGCTAGTCAATAAATGTCAGTTGAGCGATACTGGCCCTCTTGGGCCTCTTGTCTGGTGGCGCGACAGCCCAAAACGCCAATGTTTTAGGCCCGCATTGAACAACAATGTGAGCTTAAAGCTTTGCAATGATCAAATCTAATTGGATTATATGAGAAATCAAGAAGCCCGGGGTCGGAATCGTTCCACTGACACTTAATGCCTAGCAGAATTATGAAAATTCATTTTTGAATTTCCTTAAAAGTATTAAGCTGAAAGTAATATATTTATAGAAGAAAGTCATCAAAGTAAAATGTTAAATCATGATAAAAAGAAAAGTATAACAATATTGTAAAGATATCGAAATGGATTAAACGAAACAGTTTGAAAGAGTATGCCCCAATTACCATTCCTGTGCAATTTGGCTTAATTCCGTTTTTTGAGAAGACGATTTTATAAATAGTTTATCGTAAGAAATCTTACAGAAAATGTCCTGATTATCTGTGCAGTAAGACCAAGTTTTTTTTTACTTCACCATACATGTATGTGGTATTTTTTCTTTGGTGACTCGGCAGCCCATAGAGCCAATTTTATCAGCCCGATCAGGGTTAAACGAATGGGATCTGAAAGAGCATACAGTTAGAAACATCGTAAAATTGACATTCATTTCAATCAAAACCATTCTAAATCACTCAATCTGTGCTCCATCCACTCATTCTAAACATTCACTCAAATCGATCAAAAACGCTCCAAATTACAAAAAAAGTATACAAACAATAGCTACATTCAAAATGAATATAAATGAAAAAAACGCGATTTCACTGACATAATTGAAATTGTTAGCGTCTGACTGTTTCCTGATGAAAAAGAAAAGAATTTTCATAACTTTTATACATGTTTTATAAAAGGGAGGTAATATATATTCATCCTGAACAAAATTTGCGATGTAGTATTACCTCCCATTAAATTCACTCAAAGCTCGCTCCACACACTCATTCAATTTCATTCTTAAATCAGTCCAAAATCATTCGCCTTGTCAATTTCACGATGTTGTTAATTGTATCCTTTGCATCATTCCTTTGATATTTGGTTGAATTCTGCCTATTAGTTTCGGAAGAGAGGATTTACTAACAATTAGCGGACGGACGTATACCTTAAGACACCATGCAGCGTTAATAGCCCAACTGGAAAGCGTCCAGGACTTTGACCATACTCATATGCAAATTTATGGTTTCTACACAGATCAAATGGAGTGGAATTTCCGATAAAATCAGTTAAACTTATCTTTTACAATATCAGGACGTTTGAAGACAGGGAAATGGCCTACGTATTTTCTTATACTGAATGTTCCGCTAAGGTTTGAACAATCGACAGGTGGATGGTAAGGGACCCTGAAATGAGGAGATTTAGAAACATGAAAGGAACATTCGCAGTAAAATCGGTCCAAAATTGTTACAGACACTTCGAAATCATTCAAAACGATCGACATTTCATTACAATCGTTATTTTTTTCACAATTTATTTGCTGGTACACAGATCTTTAAGCATCTGATTCGTCCGTGAAGACAGACAAAAAAAAGGACATATATTATAATAAGGGGGTATTGTAAAACATCGCTAATTTTGTCCGTTTGTACTTCGTTTGGACGAAGTGATTAGTCTATGAGCCAGAATGGGTTTTGTCCCCCCAAGGGGGAATTTTGAAGACCATATTTTTCCAAAAGTTCATGGTATATAGAACATTTTGAGACGTGTTAGTACTCTGGCGAGTAGGACTTTTGTAAGATACGTTACTTTTGAGTAGCACACCCAACATTTTTTTTAAAAGATGAATTTTAAAAGTTTACCCGAAAAATTGAAGTCAAAATAATAGAAAGTTGCGTTTTTATACATATATTTATGTTACTGAATAACTGTACGGCCTATTTATAGCAAGTTTTGAAAAATCTGGTCATCTTAAGAGGCGTGATATTGCAGTGAAATTCGTTACCCTTAAATTTCATAGAAAACTATGAATATAGAAATATATTGTCCGTCCCCGCCTCACTGGGAATTTTGTTATCATTGCCTGTTTGATAGCCAAATATATTTAAATGATTTTGAGACTTTTAGCACTCTGACCAATGGGACATTTGTGAGATACGTTACGTCAAAGCTAATTGCCCATCAAAATTTCAAGACAAGATTTTAGGTTTGTACAGTGAAAAGATTAGTCAAGATGACCAGAAGGGATCTTTTGAACTAAATTTATCTCACTGAATGTATGTACAGCAAATTTACATAAATCCCCCTTGAAGGCATGATATGGAAGTAAACACGTCACCTTTGAATTTCAAAGAAAGGCACATATTAGATAGAAATGAATTTTTCATAGCTGCCCCATTGGGCATACTGTTAACAGTGCTTTTCTAAAAGCCTATGCAATATTGAACTAACATTAGCTCTACGAACTTTTGAACAATTGAACTTTTTGATACTTGTAAGCACTCTGGCAACTCGGGCATATACGAGATACGTTACTTAAAAAAACCTAACCCATTAAAACTCATATAACAATTTTAGTTTATGCATTTTTAAAGTAATTAACTGTAATGTAGTAAAAAATTAATTGATATTGTGTTTCGTTAATGATATTTGTGATTCTGAAGGTATTTGAAGCCCATTTATATTATGACTTGAAAAATATAGCCCTTTTAAGCAATGCGTAGGAGTAAAACACGTTAAAATTAAAATTCGACAGTTTTTATTGTGAAAAATGATAATAAAAATAGATGAAAAAGGTGCTCCCACAATTTGTTATGTAAGCATTATTTCTATCCATTTAGTACAGAAAAGTTAAACATATTTCTTAAGAGTTGATCATGATTGTATCCCAGTTGGAAGCACGTTGGATTTGGTAGCGCATTTGACTCCATATCATAGTTACTAGGTTTCATCAGCCTGTAAAAACGATTTAATAATCATTTTTCTTCGTTGTATAAGCAGCTTGAGGCTTTAAAAGGATGATGTAATGAATGTCATGATGTGTACGATAAATACAAGGAAACTATGGATAGATGGATAAGCCACCTTGATAAGAGTGATATACTGTTAAGATGACCCGAAATTATTTGAAGCGTTTTTAGCTCTCTTTTGTTTCAAATTGAATGCAAATGCAAATCCTTAATTTGCCAAGATCTTTAACTTTTGGTACTACGCAATTCAGTTCAATACTGAAAATTTACATGAGCATGACCATATTATTTTCAAATGATTACAATATTGCCATATATATTTTGATTTAAAAAATTAGCTATCAAAGAGTGTAATATATATTACATTTGAAATATTTTTTTAAGAAAATCAAACATAATTGCTGCTTCCAAAGGACAATAAGATGCACACCAATTGTAATTCTCTTGAACATGATTGGTTCTAACAAAATTAAAGGGTTTAGTAATACAAAGATACTTAAAAAAGGGAAAATAATGCTATAACTTTGAACTAGATACCAACTACAAGTAATTTTTATGCAGAAAGAAACATTTCTTAGATAGAATAAGCGCTTCATGAATTATGATTTATTGCTTAAGCAATAGGATTTTATCAATATCAAAGTCTCATTCGAATACAACTCAAGACTTGATTCATAAAAATAAGAAAATTGCTTGATAGATCTACAGGTCGCATGCTTATAAGGGCTTTATAGGTGTTAATGTTAAATTGGCTGGTGATTTAACATTCCGTTTGCATTACTGTTTGACATTGCTGGCTGACTTTCCATTTATATGTACAGGCAGTTTGTGTTAAAGTAGAGAAAAGAATTGAAGTATGTCCATTTTAGTTAATACATACATGGTTTTTTGGGACACCTCTCATATTATGCTCATGTGCACAAGTACACGACTCTTCTACTATCATTAAATCTTATTCTAACCAATTGGCCAACATTCCAGACAAACAATAATTGCAGTTAAACCAAAATAAGTCTATCTTAATCAAAGAGAAACAATAATTTTGATTTAAATAGATACAGAATTGACACTGAAGTGCATTTAAGATAATTGCGACTTATTTCATACAAATGGTAACATACGTTACTAGATTATGCCCATCGGTATTCTGTTTCAAAACATTTATAGGCAACGAATAAACGAATGCACGAAATAAGAGATAAATGTTATACATGCTTAAGTAACTAAATAATTTTGAATAAAAGTTTCAATGACTTAATTTCTTTAGCTGTCATGCTGCATTGTGTGATAGACAGGTATGTAATTGCACTGAACAGATATTTTCCTATGATAAAATTAAACAATTGGAATTATAACACAAGGTACATATCCTTATTTGTCAAAAAGCCAGTATTTTTATTGAATATTTCAAGGTATTTGTAATTTCTAATTCAAAATGATTACCAAAATCTGTGCTGATTTAGAAGGGTGTAGGTATTTCGTTGTCAGCAATTGGATATACATGTAAAAATGATTTGGCTTTTATTGTATCAAATTATGCTCTCAAATCTTTTTACCAAAACTTAACTTTGTGAGATGGGATAAAACAAATGATACTTACTTCAATTTGTGTGATTCATCACTTTACACTAAGAGACAATACGTAAAAACTAGCATTTAATAAGAATTTCCTTCTTGGCCGTTCAAAGATATAACATTGACTTCTCAATCAAGGTCCAGATTTTTTTACCAATAGTGCTAGGGAATCTTTGGTCATTTCCTTGGTCACGCATTTTTCTTCAGTAATGATGCATTTTCCAAGAAATAGAACTGAGAGCTATCGGTTTTAAGAATTTTAACCCTTATCGACGAAATATAAAACAGTTTAAACGGATTTTGGTAAAATATTTTGAGGCAACATACTACCAGTACTACTTGCCCCGCCCATATTTGGGAGTCAATCGAGATCTCTTGAACAAATTAAAGTTAACAATATCGTGAGATTGACAAGGTGAATGATTTTGGTATGATTTTTGAAATGAAATTGAAGCAAGTTGAGCAAGTTTTGAGTGAAATTCAAGGGAGGTAATCCAATATCGCTAATTTTGTTAAAGATGAAAACAAAATTAGCGATATTGAATTACCCCCTTTAATAAAAGATAAGCGTACTTGTCTGTTTGCGTGTCTTCAATGACCAATTTGACACTTAAAAATTCACACCAGCCAATAAAATCGTAGATAAATTTGATCGACTTAATGAAATGTTGATCGTCTTGAACGATTTCGAAATGTTTTTAAATAGTTTTGGAGCGTTTTTTATCGATTTTGAATGTTTAGAATGAATTAACGGAGCTCTCAGTGAATGATTAAGACTGATTTTGATTGGAAGTTAGTTAATTCCACGGTGTTTTAAATTTTGCTTATTTTGTTCAATATGAACAAAATTAGCGATATTTATTGCCTCCCTTTAATAAAATATGCATACAAGTTCTGTAAATATTTCTCTATGTCTTCATACACCCATCAGAAGCTTAAAGAGAAGATTTTCCTTGCGATTTTCAATTTTGAGTGTAGTTGTTGATCTTTTCATTTTTAGTTTTTTGAGTAATTTGAGCGTTTTGGAATAAATTGAATGGGTGTTTGTAATGAATGAATGGGGCGCTGAATAAGCGATTTAGAATGGTTTTGGTCGCGGTGAGAGTCAATTTCACAATGTTATCAACTGTATAGATTGTTCAAGCTATAGTTCAAGTCAACATTAAAGTCGCCTAAGATTGGCACAATATGGTGATAAAATGTCGGAATTCTACAATGATCCCGATTTAGATGAGTATTTTGGGTTGGCATTCGATCTTTTTGATTGCCATTAACGATTTTAAGGATATACGTAACAGCCTTATTTTCAAAAAAAAGTTAATAATTATAGTAGATAATAATTAATGCTTGGTTTATTTTCAAGGGCCGCGTTTAATTGATAACGGATTTACTATGTCGTGCAATTAACTGTCAATTGGTCTTGAATGCTAAATCAATAGCCATTAGCGTTTTGGTCCATCAGGTTTAATAGAATATTTTTCATTCTAATTTGATTGTTTCACAATAATCGAAACGTTTTCCATTGAAACGCCCACTGGATAAAAAAAAAATAAATAAATAAAATTGCTGAAGGGCCTGTTACACTAGACGGCGATTGTACCGCGATTAAAGATTTATCAGTTCACTTTGGAAACCGCAGAAATTTTTTGTATTTTCCGGGGGAAAAAATTACTCTCAAACTTCGCACGTTAATCGTTCCTGTGTGCGTAACACGACGTAACGTCAAAAGACCGTTATTTTATGACGTATTAATATATATATATATATATATATATATATATATATATATATATATATATATATATATATATATATATATATATATACATATATATATATATATATATATATATATATATATTTTTTTTTGCGTTGATGTGTCCATAAATAAGTCTGATAGAGGAGGATTTATATGCAAAAGGTGTGAGGGCGGAGCCTGAGGATTTTGCTTTGCATATTACCCCTCCCCCACCTGACTTAATTCATGGACATATCAACGCGAAATGAAAGTATATCCATTTTAACACGATCGCATTTCGGAAATTAGTTTTATAACCATTTTCTTGTTGTAAAATAATTTAAAAAAAAATTTCTGAATGTAAAAGCAATAAACAAATAATCATCTTGACGTTGGGAGAATTTCAAAGAAAGCGAAGCGAGTAATATAGCACGTTGGTTATATGACGTTAAAAGCATCAACTGAACGTTCCCGCCAAAGATGACGTTGAGTTCATAACAGGGCGGAGTTTTCTGTATACACAGTAAAAACGCATGTCTTATGAATTGATTGGGAATAAAGTTTTATGTAATTTCTTCAAATTTCATATATGCGTTTTGCGCACTCGTGTTATAATTTTATTTAACAGAGTCCAGCGGAGACGAGAATATCTTCCATTGTCATTTACAGTTACTTACATCGTGAAATTGACAATCATTCCAATCAAAACCATTCTTAATCGCTCACTCAGCACTCCATTCATTCATTCCAAACACACACTTAAATCATTCAAAAACGCTCACTAAACTCACTAAAATGATGAGATAAAACAACTACATTCAAAATAAAAATCGCTAGAAAAAAAAACGCTGTTTCACTGCTTTTTTTTTTAATTTTTTAAGCGTAAGACGGGTTTGTGAAGATGTTAAAGCTATAAATTGGACCTGTGTGCGTATTTTATTAAAGGGAGGTAATTAATATCGCTATTTTGTTCATCCTGATTACCTCCCATTTTATTCACCCAAAACTCGCTCCACACACTAAATCAATTTCATTCCTAAATCATTCTAAAATCATCCACCTAGTCAATTTCACGATGTTGTTAACCTTAGAAATACCTTTAGTTCTTAATCATAAGTCTGGAAAATAGGCATGTTTAATATTTGTTTCAAACTGATTTCTTGTGGAACATTGATATAAATAACGTTTACTGCTTTGACTTTTTAGAATACAAGTAACAAGTTACAAAGCAAAAACTACATGTATTTTTATAAGTTCTTCATTCGATGTTTTGAATATCATTCACCAAAAAACAAAGTAACTACTATTATTGCATAAAATGTACCATTTCGGGTCGTTAAAGGCATAAGTTAACGGACTAAAACCGGGCGTAAACGGGAGAAAACGTGGATTAATCAGTAAATTCACGTGCCGTTAACGCCCGGCTTTTTTACTTAAATATCCGCGCTTTGAGCTTATATAATTTAACCACTTTCAATGATTGTTTTATTTTTCTGCAATATGTTTTGTTCTAAAAGGATGTTTTATGCGTTCTGTTTGAAATACTACCAAAATAAGATTTAGAAGACTGCACGCATTGATTAGTAAATTGCGTGAAAATTATTTATGACCAACATTATCAAAGAGCATACTTAAGGACGTTGCTCTAAACCTTGCGTTAAATCATGTGACGTAATGAATTATCAAGCCACGTCGGGATAAACAGAATGGATGGTGTAATACATGACGTAATTGTTTCGGCATATTCGTAAGTTTGTAACTGGTTTTATATCGTTTCTATGAAATTATTTAGCAATTTCGCAATTTCTGTTTGAATATATACTTTAATCCATCTTTTAATGCAATAATAGCGTCAATTCACATTTTTTCAAAATGCAGAGACATGTGCAGAGACCCTCAAAATGCTTTCGCATGAGGGCGTTAAACCATTTTTCGGGCCTCTGCAAATGTTACCGCCCTGAAAAACGTGAATTAAACCTATAATAAAATATGGATTTAATAAATGTAATCAAATTACTCTCTGAAAAAGGAACACAAAGAAAAATCCTATAGAGTATTTGTATGCCGAAAAATTCTTAAACTCAAATTCGGTATACCGTAATTATGGTTTTATCAACGATAGGGCTTTTTGGCTATAACCTGCGATCTAATCATTACGTAAATCACACAGAAATATAGGACACGCGACACTTATTGGATTACGTATGAGTAAGCAAATTTTATTGTTAGTTCCTGCCTAGTATTTGAAGTATAAATAGGCATATAACAGGAAGAAAGGGGGGAGGAGAATGAAAAACCGTAAGGGAAAAGGTCAAAATAAGAACATTCATTGTATCATAATCATTCTGAAGCTGATGCATTTAAGGTTTACTTGATCAACAATCATGCCTTCCGCTGCTATTTTACCATAAAATGAACTTCTTGGTTACAATCCGAATATTCGTTTTACGTAATCGCGTTATAATTTCTATTTAACAGTGTCCAGAGAAAGTTGTAATATTTTCCATTATCATCCGCTGTTCTTCTACTATTAAATGAACTTCTTTGTTCTAATTGGAATATGTATACGCTTTGTGTTTGAACTAAAAAGTCTGAACATCGTGCTGTTAGAAACATCGTTAAATTTACAATCATTTCATTCAAAACCATTCATTTACAGCACATTCAGTGCTTCATACATTCATTACAAACACATACTCAAACTATTCAAAAATGCCCCAAAATGACAAAAAAGTTGAAATCAACAACTACATTTAAAATAAATAAAGCTAGAAAACTCGCGTTCCACTATTGAAATAGCAAGCGTCTGATTGGTTCTTGAAAGAAAAGGTCGTAATTTATAGAACTTGTATGCATCTTTTATCGAAGGGAGGTAACACAAAAGGAACCGTTTCTGTTGGGAAACCAGTGGTCGCCTACCATAGGCTAAAATCCATCAGTGACATCCTCGTTAAAGCAAAAGTAGACCACTTAACTGAAAACACCTCTCCTGGACACTCTTGGCCTTTTCAAACATGTCAAATATGCAACAAAGGCAGACCTTCAGGTCTATCCTTGGAGCCTTCTCGACTGCTAAAGGTACATATACTTGCAAAACTGTAAGTACTGTCTAACTCATTGCAAACTCAAAATACCAGAAACAATATGGATGTCAGACAAAACTGCCTTTCAACAAACGCATGACCTTGTTATTTCGAAAACCCGTCAAGTCAATAGATTACCCGTATAAGCAAATAATTGATCTTTTTTTCAGAGAAATATCATGCTCATTCCTACTGAAAAGCTTCGTTATACCATGTCTGAAACAATGGACGAACTCGGTCTTTTTACAAAGAAAACCTCCTTTTTGGTTCATGATATTAAACAACAAGAGATTGAGTGAGTTTGTTAAAAATTTATTGAGGTATGAAATTAAAAACCTAATCACACTCATGTTTTTTTGCGGATTCATACAGTGTGATTAGATTTTTAATTTCAAACCTCAATGATATCAACAAATTCTCTCTTCATCTATGAAATCAACTTACTTTATGCTTATCATAGTGGGATAATCAAACTGAGATTACTTCTCTGTCATAGTCACAGATAAATTCCCCCAATCTGACGCATTGGTCCATTTACCAGGGGTGAAGAAATACGAATTATGTTTACTTGTCCGGTATAAAAATATGTCCGCAATATATGAATGGATACATTTTAAGGAACATTGCTTTTAATACAGGAAATGCTGCATTTTCAGCAGCATTTTCTTCGTTACAAACAAAATTTTCTACCCTTTGATATGTAAATTAAGATAATTTATAATTTAGATCTAATAGAAACCTCATCGAAAGGGGGTCGCTACAGCATACTGACAGCATATCGATGAAGAAATACTCTGGACCACAATCGATAGCAGATTAAAACCGGGTGCCACCAAAAACATGTATAAGATATGAAGTCACCAATTGATTGTTATTGTCCTATAATTTTGTTTGGTAATGGTGAAAATATTTCATTGTTGATGTGCGTGCACTTTTACATCACATTTACAATCATTTTATTTATTTTATGGGAGGAATGCGTTGGTACCGTCGAAATTGGTAGTAAGTATTACGATGTAAGTCCATTGTAAAGACTACACGAATTCGGGGTGCGCATAAGAAGTTTACTGGAAAATAATTCTCAATGCAGTGTCGTTATTTATATTATGAATATGCCTTTGTCTTTTAATGTGTTTTTTATTGATAGGGCTAAATATTCACAAGTTACCGGATGCAATCATTGTCAATGTATGAACAGAGAAAATAATCACAGCAATGTAAAGGGTAACTATGCAGTAAGTATCAAAGGTTGACCCGACGGTGTACCATGTTATATCGTCATCAAGTTCTGTTTTCTTCTGTCGGTATACTATATCTTCTTCGGATTTAGAATTAAGTTGATGTTTCAAGTTTTCAACGCTACTTCCGATATCTCTATTTATTTCATCCGTTCCAAGAGAATCATTGACACGTGACTTCTTTGTTGACAAAAATCTAAGCCGAAGAAACCATATCATTGTCTTAACTTTGCGTGATACCGGTCTTTTTCCATCATAAATCTTCAAAGAAATGATGCATAGAAACATAACGATACAACTATATATCATCAATACAATATAGATGTAGGCCATTGGATCAGAACTTTGTGGAACGAGTCCGTTGATTATATCCATGTATACCACGAACGAGAGGAATATTGTAACTGCTACAGAAGTCCGCTCTCCAGAGTTATCCGGCATCAGAAACACCAGGTTGTTTATAACTGACAAGAATATAAGTGGTGCTATGACATAGATATCATAAAAGTCATGCCTACGCTTTAGGGCTATGACTAAGCTCACACAAGCCGAGGGAATATTTGTACAGTTTTGGAGCACCCCAGAAATGTACATCCATTGACTGTTTTTCTTGAAATACTTCAATAGAACATTCGTTCTGTTTTGATAAAACACCAAATCACCCTGGTCACTGTCCCAATTAAAGAATGTCATTTCACATGTTTGCTTATCAAAGGGAAAGTAAGTGACGTCTACAGAACATGACACTTTAAGAGCATCTCCCGTGTTCCATTGTACTTCACCAGTAGAAAATACTCTTGGTTTTATAGAAGAGTTACCGAGGTCTCTTACATTATCTGTGGATTCCAACAAAAACATTTGTGGACGCCAAATGTCTTCCGGTGATACCAAAATGGAAGTGATGTTGTTGTAATTTTCTGGATTCCATGATATTCGTTCTTCGGTCCAATCTACTGAGAATGATATAGTAATTTGTAATTCACCCGACTTCTCCTCAAAGTTGTTGATATTGATAATAAAGGCAATAAACGAAACTTCTACTTGTGTGTTGTGGTTAATGACAGGAAACGTTTTCGCACTGTAGTTGTTGAACATATCCGAATAAAGTAGATCTCTGTCCGTCCTAACTCCACAGTTTGCCACGTGAATGTCCACTGTCAGGAATATTAAAAATGTCATGGTGAGATATGTTGCCCCCATCTTTGTTTATATCTGCTCTGTAAAGGATCAAGAAAGATGTTTATCATGTGAATAAGCTTTAAATCGCTTTTGGTTTGTTTGTTTGTTTGAATAGGGTTTCAAAAATCGCTTATGGAAGCGGGATTGAAATAAATTGATTTTGGACATGAAGATTTGACTTTACTCTTTTTCCTTTAAATCAAAACTATCATTTTCTATGCAAACTTCTTTAGTTCTATGGTGAGACACAATAACTATTTTCGAGGCACACTTCAAAAAGTAAAGAACGATTTTTCAATTTCAGTAATTAGAATTGAACAATCAAGCGCAAATGATTGTAAATAGCAAAGCTGAAATCCATGATAATTTCGAAAAAATGTTACAATGTAGTTAAATAAGTCACAACTTAACTCGTATGGCACAATCACTTATGTATCTATATAGCCCTTTCTTAGTTTTACTCTCGGATGTTTCATCCTAATCATTATATAAAACTTCCATCCTAACTCTGTTACGGTGTAACCTGTCTGTTTTTATATGAATAGAAGCAATTATAGGAACATTGACGTTTGATTTGCTGGACTTGACACAAATACAAAAACAGATATAAAGAGAAGCTCTTTTAAGTACAGGTTTCCAATATCATTTGAAATCGCTGATTCTGTCCCACGAGAGATATGTATAGTTTTCTGTGAAACCATGCAAATCATGACAAATGTAATGAGGTCAAAGTATTTTTTATCGTGGTTTAACTAGTTTTCAATACTCTAAAGGATGGGAGTAATTGATGGCAAAATAAAGAGATGGACCTACAAAAACAGACATACACCCTGAATTCTAACCTTTTCTGTCTCCAAAAATCTTAAATTTGCCGATCTAGATCAAAAGAGCACTAGAAAACAAAGGCCTTTTTATACTGGGTGAAATAGGTCACTGTTTGTAAAATTGACCTATTTTCGTGACCCTTTATTATTTTCTGGTAAAAGAGTAAACTTGGGACAAGACATGCCCTGTTTTGAGAATTTTTCAAAACTATCAAATATGCCTGTCCTCTTCTCAGCTGATTTTTTTCCTTCTGAAGTCATTTTTATGTATTTTCACGATTTCTGCGAATCCATTAAAAATTGTTTACAAAAGTCCATAAAAAAGTCCAGAAACAAAAGACGAGCAATTACTATCTGATGCATTCTTTTTTTATGCATTCTGTACAATTTTTAGTAAGTGAAGATTTCACAATCAACAATTTGGTAAAATGTAAATAGTAACAGCCAGGTTACAATGCAAATGCTAAAAAATCAGGGTCTCGAATTCAGGTACGTATCGAAAACAGGTTGACTTACGATACAATTTCGTTTTCAAAAACATGAACGGGAAAACAACTTGAACAAAAGTTCGTCCACTGAAAGCAAGAAGGTGCTAAATGCGCTCCTAAAACATTTGGGAAAAAGTTTTTTTTTTAAATATTCTCTTTTGAAAATAAAGTTTACAAAGACATTTCAATCAATGACATAGTAATCACGGGTGGGGTGTATTTAAAAACGCTTTGTTCGTGTTTCTCTTGCATAGGATTTTAAGGAAATAGTAGTAAACCTTTCCCAAATATTATTTTTTTATTTACCTGCAAGAATGGGACATGTCCAAGAAAAAGGTACAGTTAAGAGAATCGTGAAATTGACAAGATGAATGATTTTGGAATGATTGTGGAATGAAATTGATTGAGTTTGTAGAGCGAGTTTTGAGTGAATTTAATAGGAGGTATTCCAATATCGCAAATTTTGTTCAGGATGAACAAAATTAGCGATATTAATTACCTCCCTTTAGTAAAAAATGCATTAAAGTTCTAAAGATACGTTCCTATTTCTACAAGAACCAATTAGACGCTTAAAATTTGAATTATGTCAGTGAAATCGCGATTTTTCTTTATCAAAGTATATTTTGAATGACGTTGTTGATTCTATATTTTGCAATGGGTTTGAGCGTCTTTGGGTAGTTTGAGTAAGTGTTTGGAATGAATTAATGGAGTTTGTAATCTTGAACGGTTTTGAGTCGATTTCACGATGTATTTAGTAAAGTTATTATTTTCCTACATTAAAGAAGGTTCTTTTAGTCATCTGCCAGTCTGAAAGAGGCTGATTAGTGGCATATAGTCCCTTATTGAAACCTTGTTTTATCATTTACTCTGTAGCTCATATATATATATATACATATATGGATAGGAAGATACAAGAAAGGCAATAAATGAATGAATAAACTACACCAAAGTGCACTAAGCGCCTTCCTCCATTCAGGGAAGGAGTAATAAGTTCCAAGAAAACTTTAATTTACGGATACCACATATACATACATGGAGCACATTACATGTCTCGATCTCCGTACATCTTTAAAAAAGGTTTCAAAAAAGAAAGAAAGATTGAAAGAAAAAAAGAAGGAAGAAAGAGAAACCCTTTTTCTGAAGGAAACACATTATTTTTGTTATGTTATACGGTGATTAATGATTATGATTATTATTCATTCGGCATTTTTCACTTTCAACACTATTGAAGAGATATTCGGCGGCTGTTCCACCTACCCATGGTTTCCTGTCGTCTTTCACAATGGTACAACCACATTTCATTCGAGCCACCATCTGCTCATCCCACATCGGTTTTCTACTTATCATACACTCATTGACGGGATACAAATGACTCGTGTCATAATTATTTTTTTTTCTAATGACGGCTTAATTTTGGCGGAGCTGAGTTCGAAGTCATGACCCGACGATTGTTGTCCCTAATCGTTAGGGCGGAGCTAGCCGTGCTCGGCGTATAAAATATTCAGTTTACAACAAAGGAAAATTGACAAGATGAATTCTTTCGGAATGCTTTTGGAATGAAATTGAATGAAGGTATGGGGTGAGTTTAAAGTGAAATTAATCGGAGATAATCCAATATCGTTGATTTTGTTCAAAATCAACAAAATAAGCGATATTTATTACCTCCCTTGAATAAAATATACGTAATTTTCTGTTTATGTGACTTTGTGGACAAATCAGGCACTTTAAAATGCCAGACAAGCCAATAAAATAGTACAACAATTTGATTCATTTGAAATAAATCTTGAACGCCTTTAACAATTTTTCTAACAAATTTGGAGCGTTTTGGTTGATTTGAGTGAGTGTTTGGAATGAGTGAATGGAGCTCTGAGTGAATGTTTAAGAATGGTTCTTATCGGAATGAGTGTCAATTTCAAGACGTAACTAACTGTTGTAAGTAAATCCCTTTTTACTTTCTCTTATCTTTTCTCTACTTGTTTTTCATCCGGTGTTTAATAATAAGCAAAATCTTAGGTAACAATCTTGACCTTTGAAAAGTTATTAAGCGCCACTTGCCACGTGTCTCTTGACTTGAAAAAGTTGAAAAATATTTATGTTATCACCTTTATTTCCTCAAAATGACACATCAAGTCACAAATGCTTTTCATCGAGTTTTGAAGCACCAAGAGAAAACTGTACTTATTTAGATTTTGCAAAGGTCGGACAAAGTGGCCATGGTTGATACGTCAAAATAGTTTCGACAGTCGGGTGGAAAAGTCACCACCAACGATTTTGACACAATTGTTGGAGAAATTTATTAATCGTCTAAATGATTGGTTTTATCATGCAATGAGCCTTTTATCAATTGCCTGATAACATAAAGCCATATCAGGTTGTCTATTTTTAG
The DNA here is from genome assembly GCA_948146395.1 of Fragum whitleyi. Lineage (NCBI taxonomy): Eukaryota > Metazoa > Mollusca > Bivalvia > Cardiida > Cardiidae > Fragum > Fragum whitleyi. Next base: position 47,379,336 of record OX411556.1, read on the forward strand.
AAAGAAATTTATCTATTTGTATTTATTCTCTTTACCAAAGACTTTCACCTGATTCCTTATTTCATGAAATCTAAGATCTGAAAAAAAGACTACATGATTGCATGATTGGCAGAATAAAATGTAAGTCTCTTCAATCATCAATTTATCCGGTCTCGGCTGTGAGAAATTATCATGACTCGACAAAGCCTCGTCATGATAAATGCTTCAAACCTAGATATATTTACTAAAAGAAAAAATATTGCAACATCCATATGAATACCGAGGATAAATCCTATCGAAAATTTAATGGACATTCTTGATTGCAAAGTACAGATAGTTACATCATGAAATTGACATTCACCTCAATCAAATCCATTCTAAACCGCTCACTCAATTCATTCATTCCAAACACTCACTCAAACCATTCAAAAACGATCGAACGAAAAATATAGAATCAACAACGTCATTCAAAATATATTTTGATAGAGAAAATTCGCGATTTTACTGACATAATTCAATTAATTAGCGTCCAATGGGTTCTTGAAGAAATAGGAAACTATGTATAGAACTTTGTTGTAATTATTTTTATTAAAGGGACGTAATCAATATTACTAATTTTGTTCACCATGAACAAAATTTGTGAAATAGAATTACCTCCCATTAAATTCATTCAAAACTCGCTCCATACACTCCTTCAATTTTATGCATAAATCGCTCCAAAATCATCCACCTTGTCACGATGTCACATCATTTCACGATGTTGTTAACTGTATGTGAAATGTTATATCCTATTCAAAATCTTGCTCAGTTGTTACAGATGTTTCAATAGTAGCGATGATGTTCATATTCTACGTCTGATCCAGGGTATGAGGAGATCTTGCTCTGTTGTTACAGATGTTACAATAGAAGTGATATTGTTCATATCCTACGCCTGATCCAGGGTATGAGGAGATCTTGCTCAGATGTTACAGATGTTTCAATAGTAGTGATAATGTTCATATCCTACGTCTGATCCAGGGTATGAGGAGATCTTGCTCAGTTGTTACAGATGTTGCAATAAAAGTAATGATGTTCATATTCTACGTCTGATCCAGGGTATGAGGAGATCTTGCTCAGTTGTTACAGATGTTGCAATAGTAGTGATGATTTTCATATTCTACGTCTGATCTAGCGTATGAGGAGATCTTGCTCAGTTGCTACAGAAGTTGCAATAGTAGTGATGATGTTCATATTCTACGTCTGATCCAGGGTATGAGGAGATCTTGCTCATTTGTTACAGATATTGCAATAGTAGTGATGATGTTCATATTCTACGTCTGATCCAGGGTATGAGGAGATCTTGCTCAGTTGTTACAGATATTGCAATAGTAGTGATGATGTTCATATTCTACGTCTGATCCAGGGTATGAGGTGATCTCGCTCAGTTGTTACAGATGTTGCAATAGTAGTGATGATGTTCATATTCTACGTCTGATCTAGGGTATGAGGAGATCATGCTCAGATTTTACAGATGTTGCAATGGTTGTGTTGTTGTTCATATCCTACGTCTGATCCAGGGTATGAGGAGATCTTGCTCATTTGTTACAGTTGTTACAATAGTAGCGATGATGTTCATATTCTACGTCTGATCCAGCGTATGAGGAGATCTTGCTCAGTTGTTACAGATGTTGCAATGGTTGTGTTGATGTTCATATCCTACGTCTGTTTTATGGTATGAGGAGAAAAATGGATGCCATGATTGCGTTGGCTGTTGAATGTACATGATATTGGCTGTACTGAAGTAAGTAAATACATGTATTTTATTCCAGTGACATGTGTATAATGACATGTAGAACAACAAATAAATATATTAACACCCGGCCCCGTGGGCCCATAAGTCACTTTCAATCATTTGAGTTAATTGAAAATATACGTGGTCTGGGATTGCTAATATCATTATTGACGGACTGACACCTTTGTTATACCAATATCCAGCCTAATTGGTTTTTCACTGACCTTTTATAAAACCTGTCGGCGACCGAGCCCCGCTCCCAAACGAGACCCGGGATTCGAACGTTGTCAAGCTAATGATATTCCCCCTTTTTAATAAACCTTTAGTAAAACCTTATTTGTACCTTATTGTACTGTTACTGTGTTAATCACTCTTGGATTAGAAAGAATAATCAGGTTGAAATCCCAACTACCATATTCGCTGCAGCAATAGTAAATTTTGTTGGAATAATTGATTAAAACTTATTATTTTTATAATGGTCAGGAACTGCCATAAAATGCATGAAATGGCAGAATGGGGGAAAAGTCTTCTTTCAGTATTATTACCAAGTACAAGAGCCAATTATAGTGTTTTCTCGGGCACAAAATGCGTCAAGTTACCACAATTGTAAAAGTACTTTGGTAAAATCGGATGTTGCAATACTTTTTTCTTTATGTATATAAGACATACTTAGGGTATTGTATGAAAAATATCTAACGAGACGGGGGGAATTGAAAATTGTCGAGTAAGTTTTTTTTTTTATACAATACACTAGGTACGTATTATATTTGAGCTTGTGCGTGACATTTCCAACAATTTGAAACGTTCGTGAGGTGCATCCATAAAGTAGCGCTGACAGCCACATACTGCACAGGCTGGTCAGAGTCTTTGCTTTGCTCATATTTGAAATTGATGGAAATCTCACGCGCAGGCTCATTTATCTAATAACCTCTATTTGCCTAGTTTTTTGGTCAGTGTTTCTAGCCAAAATACAACTTACAAATTATAACCGCATTTTGCCATTGTTCTTAAAATAGACATGCGATATCATAAAAATATAATATGATATGTTATTACACGGGTATGTGTATAGTTATAAGGTAAAGCCTTATCAAATTGGTATTTTTAGAAAACATCAGAAAACCGTAGTTGGTGATCACGCTCCTTGACCTCTGACCTGGCGGACTGGTTCTGATATCATCGTTGAATTGACAATCACTCCGATCAATATATAATACGTACTTATAGTTTAGTATGAGAAAAAATATCTAACGAGGTTGGGAGAATTGAAAATTGTCGAGGCTCTGCCGAGACTATTATCAATTCTCTCAACCGAGTTAGATATTTTTGCATACATATACTAAGTACGTATTATATTTATCTTATAATCTTTATTTGTCTTGTTTTCGTCGATGTTTCTAACTGAAATCAAGTTTCTAAAAATAACCATTGTAATATCATTGTTCTAAAAATAACTATGTGATATCATAAAAAATATCATACGGGGTGTTATCAAACGGATATTTGTACAGTTATAAGATAAAAACTAATCTCAGTCATCAAAATTTGCTCCAGTCATTCAGAAGACTCACATATACTACACAAAATCGCACAATTCTCCTGAAAAAAGCCCAACAACTAAATTCAAATCGCTCGAAAAATCAATAATTTCACCGTTTTTTTTTTTGTTTTTTTTTTCATTTTGATGAGTCTGAATGGATCACGAATACATAGAAATATATTTATAGAACTTGTTCGGATATTTTATTAAAGGCAGGTAAACAAATAGTTAATTTCGTTCATCACGAACGAAAATAGCGATGTGAGATTACTTCCTTTAATTTCGTTGCAAACTCATTCAATTTCACTCAAAGCTATTTCCAATCAAATTCAATCAAATCTTTACAGTACGAACCATTATGAAAATAACAAGCTGAACGACTCGTCTGATACGTACAGTTACTTACATCGTGAAATTGACACCTTTCAAATCAAAACCAATCGCACACTCAGCGCTCCATTCATTCATTCCAAAGACTCACTCAAATCATTCAAAAACACTCCAAACCCACTAAAATGATGAGATAAAAAACTACATTCAAAAATAACAATCGCTTGAAAAATACGCTGTTGCACTGACTATTTTTCATTTTTTAAGCGAGAGATGGGTTTGTGAAGATATAAAAGCTATTTTAGGACCTGTATGCGTTTTTAATTAAAGGGAAGTAATTTATATAGCTAATTTTGTTCATCATGAACAAAATTTGCGATATTGGATTACCTCCCATTAAATTCACTCAAAACTCACTCCACACACTCAATCAAATTCATTCTTAAATCATTCCAAAATCATTCCCCTTGTCAATTTCACGATGTAGTTAACTGTACGTGAAGGCAAACATACAGACAGTTACGTACGTTTTATTAAAGGTAGCCTGAGGTCAATCTCACGATCAACTTCGGATGTACAAAGACGGACTAATTTTAAAAATTACAGGAAAACCTTGGAAAAACTCGATGATGTCTGTTAAAATGGCTTAAGCCCTCGAAACTTTGAGTGAAAACATTCGACGTCGCCAACGCTACTCGTTTAAGTCACTGACGTGAAACCATCGTATCCGTAAATAACATTTTTAGATTCTTAGATAACGGTATTCTCAAAAATTAAGATTTTTCAGCCGTTATTTACAGTAAAAATCTAAATCTAAAGATAGAGCCGGTTATTTCCGCGCTAGTTTTTCCTACACTCTTTCCGCCTAACAAAATGTACAATTTTGTTACAAACCCTTCCGCCTCATAAATATCCGAGGTCTATTGCAGTTTACGGAAATGGCCGAGCGATGTTCCGAATGGGGTCAGAGTATAACCAATTTCGTCTAATATTTACGAAATTAGTTATATTGTATTACCCCACTTGAATTTCACTAAAAGCTCACTCATCGTGTTCATTCAATTTCAGTCCAAAATCATTCAAAAATAATTCACCTTGTCAATTTAACGATGTTCCTAACTGTTAATAGCTTAAAGTACTACAGTCGGTCTCAACAACATATTACCTTGTATTGTGTAATCAACCACTAGAATTCATACTTAACCCTTTCCTGTTTTACAAAATTTTGGACCTGTCCAAAATCAAAGGTTTTGCAGACGAAAATTTATAGTGAATTTAATTTGAAAAGTAACCATTCAGTAGGGTAGAAAATAGTGTGGAAAAAGAAGAAATTGCTTGTCAGGAGCAATTTCTTCTTTTTTCACAATGTTTTCTCAGTCATAAAACCACAGGCACGTAAAAACCAGGGATTAAACAGCAAAGGGTTAAACCTTCTCATAAATAACTTTGCTTTTGATACCTGTCCATTAACCGACTTTATAATGTTAAATAGAAGGAAATAGCTCGATGCCACTGCAAAACAGTGGTAACTATAGCTTTTATCAAGCACTTAATGTACATCAATGAAATGTAATTAGTCTTGAGCCTAGGGCGGAAAACATTCTAGTCATCGATAGACTTGCGCTCGTGGAGATTAGTAAATTCATTACTTGTTAAACCGTCTGTTGTGGACAAAAGCACCGTAACAACAACTTAATATATGCAAGCCGAAGTTATAGGTAACGACATCGTGAAATTGTCAAGGTGAATGACTTTAGAATGATTTAAAATGAAATTGAATAAGTGTGCGGAGTTTTTAGTGAATTTATTGGGAGGTAATCCTATATCGCAAATTTTGTTCAGTGAAATAACGATTTTTCTCTATCAGAATTTATTTTGATTTACGTTGTTGATTCTATATTTTTCAATTGGTTTGAGCGATTTTGAATGCGATGAGTGATTGTTTAGAATGAGTGAATGGAGCGCTGAGTAAGCGATTTAGAATGGTTTTGATTGAGGTGAGTGTCAATTTCACGATGTAAGTATCTGTAATAACAGCTGAGTCGAAAGAACGACGCCTATTTCTAAATTATGAATTATTCGTTTTGATATAGAATAGCGTTCTGCTCCCGCAAATGCCGAAAGAGGGAATTTAAGTGCAGAATTTGAGGTAACTACACACAATTTGTTGATATTTGGCATAAAACCTATTTGAATTGTAGACAAACGCATTTTAACCTGTTGATTTTACCTCGTAAGTAGAAAAGATGCTAGTTTCTTAAATAACCAATGTTTATCTGATCTATCTCGAGAGATTTATAATTTCTCACAACCGAGACAAGGTTACGTTGTTGTTTCCAAGACACTGAAAAATATTATTCTTTTTGTTATGCAATCAGTCTTTTAAAAATTTAAAAACATTATAAAACCTTTGAAATTAAAGAAACTCGTTATTGTGATGATCATGAATATGCATATTGTTTCTTATAAAAACTGCCTGATTACAGATAATGTTATCAGTCAGGCGACATCAGGTCATTATAGGTTTAATTGCATGGTAAAAAATAAACGAATCCCCAGTATTCGCTATGAATAAGCGGACATACGAAAGGACAAGCATTTCTTAAACGTCTCATCGCATTTTAATCTTCAAAATTTCAGAATGGACCGAATAAATATGCCTTCCATACTGGCGATTCTTTTGGTCAGCATATCAGGAAACGTGGTTTTAGGCTTTTGGCCATGTGAAATGAACTATTGTAAAGGATCGTGTTTCACGCAATACGGCGAAAAAGGATACTGCATTCCCAAAATACCGCTTTACTGCAGGTATAGTGCGGTTTTATTGACCCGAATCTGACCCCTGCTATTTAGATGAATAAAAATCTAATCATTCCTACTAGGCTTTGCACGTGGTTTCATAGGATTGAAAAACAAACGGTATCGCATGTAATATTTATAATGTTAAGTGATAAAATATGTTGGTAATTGTTATTAAATCGTTTTTTCCATAGAGGTAAAAATCGGGTCAAAATAACCAAGGTATACGTTTTTTTATTTCTTGTTAAAACGACAAGAAATGTGAGGACACGTTTCTTTGAACTAAGTGACCCGTCACGCGAAAAAGGACCATCTTGGTAATTCGTAATATGTCGACTTTAGTCAGACTGTGCGTATTGCACCGCCTTACTAGGGTCAACATTATAAGAATTTTGCTTACTTTCTTAATATATATTGATTAATCAACCTTCCTGAGTGCGGATTCTTGAAATTTAGACGTTAAACATTTTGCTTGTTCTCTTTATTCAGATTGATCAATCTACTTTCCTGTGTGCGGGGCCTTAAAAAGCGACCTCGGGTGACCTGTACAGGAAGTAATCTCTTTTTCAAATATTTTTTTACCAAATTCCTTTGGGGGTCCCTTGTCACGAGACTGGTCACATAATGTTATCATACATAATCTGCTATGGTATCTTTCTTCACAAAAGCTGTTCTGTCCCGCGGGTCTGGAATAGAAATGATATACAGCTTTTATTGATCACGAAATGAAAGAACTGTCGAATTATAGCGCGCCATTTTGCGCATGATTACTAAGCTACAGTTAGTTATATAGTGAAATTGACATTCATCCCATTCAAAAGCATTCTAAATCTCTCACTCAGCGCTCCATTTATTCATTTCAAACACTCACTCAGACCACTCAAAACGTTCAAAACCATTGAAAAAATATAGAATCAAAAACGTCAATCAAAATTGCTTTGGATAGAGAAAAATCGAGATTTCACTGACACAATTCAAATTGTAAGCGTCTATTAGGCTCTTGGAGATATATGAACTTATCTCAAGAACTTGCATGTTTTTTTTTTTTTTTTTTTTTTTTTTTTTTGTTTTTGTTTTTTTATTAAAGGTGGGTAATCAATATCGCTAATTTTGTTCATCCTGAACAAAATTTGCAACAATGGATTACCTCCAACTAAATTACTCAAAACTCGCTCCACACACTTTTCATCCATAATTTCATTCATAAATCATTCCAAAAGCATTCACCTTGTCAATTTCACGATGTTGATAAATGTACGTAATGAAGTCATACGCCTAGAGCGTAGATAACGTCAAATGGGATGGACTGAATAATAGAAGAAGAAGAACTCTTTATTCAGACTTGTACATAACATACATCGTCTACAACAATATATACTAATAACACGTGAAAAAAGGCTCACACACACTCACAAACACACACACACACACACACACAAAAAAAAAAGAAAGAAAGAAAAAAAAACTCTCACACGCATGTATACTCGCGCCATGATTACAAATATCGCTATAGTAGCCACGTATATCTCCACAATTCGAAGTGAGCGACCAAATGTCGACTCCGCCTACAGTGTATAGACCGACTCGACCTTCGATCACCCACCCAAACCTGCGGACCCATACACGTGGTACGATCATCTAATCATTAGATTAAGTTGTTTTTGCATACCAATGATGAAATTGAAATTGAAAAGGAGAGTAGATTATTTTTCGGGTAAAAACAGTATAAACAGTACCTGTGTTGTTCAATTTGATATTGCCTAATTAAGAGATTCTTTTATTTATAAGCCAACATAAATATTTAATTTTAACCGTAGCAATGCGTAGAAACAATTTTGCATTATCGAATCAAATTCTAAACAAATTCAAAACGGAAGAAAGCACTGGGAGTGCTCTTTGAAATTATTTTAGAATTCTATTTCGGCCAATGAATTTAAAGACAAACATGACTCAATTACACAGTTAGCGGAGTAGATGAAGATCAGGCTGCACATAAATGCTGACTGATGTACATCTATCCCGCCTCTGTAGCAGAACATTTCCGGGGTTGAACTAGGCTAAACTTTAAGAATACAAAGTTGAAGAAAATATACATTTAAACAAGATTAATTCACACGTTTTGTAATTCGTTTCGCTTATACGAGTCAACATATTTTAATATTATGGATGGATGTAGATGTTGCCCATGATCAGCCAACACAAAAAAGTAGGCCAATCACACACGACATCCACATCAATTTTTAAACCAGCATCAACAACTAAAGATAAAATAAAGCTAAATAACCGACTAAACTACCCGTCAAGTCAGCCTTGTTCTAAAAAAGTCCAAGACTGTCTTTTGGGTAAAGTTTCTAAATAGCACTTAAACTTATCGGTAATTAATTTGTGGTCCGTTCGCACAGCCTTGCCGAAATGAAACACAAGGCAGGGCGACGGTTGCATTACAACCAGCAAAATGAATTAATTTTTTTATGTATCTGTTAAAATTTTCAAAATAAAAGTAGTATCGTACAAGCTTTAACTTTTTAATATATAACCATCATATAGATTTTGAGCAATCAAATATTTAATTCCGAATCCTTTGCAATGTTATAATAATGTAATAATAGCAGGATTTAATCGTTTGTCAGTTTCATTGGTTTGGTGGTGAGCTTATCAAGTGTTGACCTATCGTTAATTCCCAAAATTCAACCAGACCACGTTAACGGAAGAATACTTTTATTTTTATTTCAGCTGCAAGGTTGTCCCAGGTTTCCGCGAGGCACGTTTAAAATACATCTATTTATTCACTGGAAGTCATAACGACGTGTAAAGAAGAAAAGCACCTCTGGAAGCTACATTTATAAGACTCAAAGGACCTTATTGAAAATGAGCAACAAAATAACAGCATTGTTGATAACATCATGAAATTGACAATACGAATGAACTTTGAATCATAATGGAATGCAATTGAATGAGTTTGATCGAGTTTTCAATGATGATTAAGAAAGGTAAAACATAATTAATGATTTCGTCCAATTAGATTAGCGCTGCAGTTAACAACATCGTGAATTTGACAAGAAGAATGATTTTGGAATGATTTTGGAATAAAATTGAATGAGTGTGTGACGCGAGTTTTTTTTCTGCGAGTTTAATTGGGAGGTAATCCAATATCAGGATGAACGAAATTTGCGATATTCATTACCTCCCTTAAATAAGATATGCATACATGTTCTATATATAGATTCCTCTTTCTTTAATTTCAATTATGTCTATGAATACGCGATTTTTTCTATTGATAAATATTTCAATGTAGCTATCGATTGTATCTATTTTAAGTCTTTGGAGCGTTTTTGATCGATTTGAGGGATTGTTAGGAATGAATGAATGAAGCGCTGAGTGAGTGATTAAGAATGGTTTTGATTGAGATTAATGTCAATTTCACGATGTAATTTACTGTAACTTTTGCCTCCCTTTAAGAAGTCTACCTCTGTTCTGATTTTGCGACTTCACCGACAAACAGACGTTCAGAAAGCAACAATAACCGACAAAATCATGCAATTATATCATGAGTAATTATTGTATATAATTTTATATAAATCATGATATTTCATTAAAATGGAAGTAATAAATTATCAATAGTTTCGTCCAAAAGCAATGAAATGTCACTACAGTTGGAAACAATGATGATGCTGGATTACATTCCTTTAATTAATTGAAAACTCGTTACTCCCACTCATTTCATTCCAAAACCATTCCAAAATCAATTATCTTGTCATTTACGGTGTTGTTAACGTTTCTACAGTGAAAAATATCGTGAAATTTACAAAATAAATGATTTTCTGAATGAATTTGGAATGAAATTTAATGAGTTTGTGGAGCGAGTTTTGGGTGGAATTAAAGCGAGGTAAACCAATATCGCTAATTTTGTTGCAGATGAACAAGTTAGCGAAATTCATTTACATGTATTTCCCTTAAGTGAAATAACGATTTTTCAATTTATATTTATTTTGACTGTAGCTGTTGGTTTTTATATTTTTTAGTCATTTGGAGCGTTTTTCATCGATCCGAGTGAATGATTTGATTGAGTGAATGGGGCGCTGAGTGAGTGATTTAGAATGGTTTTGATCGAGAAGAATGTCCAATGTACGATGTAACTAACTGTATGGGTAAGAGGGATGAGTATGAGGCGGATCGGGATAAATTTTGGGGTTAAGTTGGCTTGAGAAACGCCACGAAATCATGAAAAGGTGCCGTTGTGAAATAACTTTAAAACTGTTGAAGGGGGCTTCAATTCCAAAACAATTAAACATTTTTTTTGTTTATAAATCTGGTTTATTATAAGGGACGGTAAATAATTGAGGACACATTTACAGTGTCGTTCAATTGAATTGTCATTAGAGTTTTTATTGATTAATCAATGTCCATTAGTGTTTCGGTCCATGAGGATTAAAAAATGAATTTGTTTACTCGATTGCTTCACAATCATCGAAACGATTCCGGTAAAAGATACAAAATGACACAAATAAAATACAATTGCTCAATCTAAATGTACCAATTTTTTATTTTTATTGCATCATTACTCGACCATAATTCAAAGAGAGAAACGAAAAACGAAAAAATGCCTTTGACTATGTTTAGGTTCGATCTGATGGCGAGGCGATTGTGTCGTAAATTGCCATGTATTTGTCTTATTGTGACAACTATAAGTGCGCATACGTGTAGATGAGTGTCTATTATATACTTCTGAGCATTTCCAAGAATCGACAAACTCAAAGTTAAAATAATTATGAAAAAAAATGTTGAGAGCTTTTGAAATATTGGATCCGTAAAAAATTATAAATTACGGACACTGAAATTGATTAAATGATGATTTGCTATGACACAGAGAGCGCGAATTTGTCGTAAATTATTTGTGAAAATCAAATGAGACCAAATGAATGCTATTTCATTAACTAAACTCTTTACAGTGCCCCTTGAAAAGACCCGTTATTTGTTCAGTACATGACTAGAAAAATCGTAGAAAAAGGGATTTCGCCTATGATTTTAGGAAACTAAAGTTAAATAAGAGGGCCATGATATAGTTTACAACACCACGAAATTGACTCTCAATCCAATTAAAACCATTCCAATTCGCTCACTCAGCGCTCCATTCATTCATTCAATTTCATTCATTCATTCATTCATTCATTCATTCATTCATTCATTCATTCATTCATTCATTCAAAACGCTCACTCAAACCAGAAAAAACGATAAAAAAATCATTAAAAAGTAAAAGATAAACAACTACATTTAAATTAAATATAGCTTGAACAAATGGCAATTTCACAGACATAATTGAAATTGCAAGCGTCTAATTGGTTCTTCAAGAATAAGTAAACTTTTTATAGAACTTGTATGCATATTTTGTTAAAGAGGGGTAATAAATATCGCTAATTTTGTTCATCCTGAACCTCCCTTTAATTTTACTCAAAACTCAACCCTCGTCCTCCGTTAATTTTATTCAGAAATCACTCTAAAATAATTCACCTTTCCAATTTTCTTATTTTCTCTAGCTCTATATCGCCAACATAACGGTAAAAAATCTAGTATAAGGACTTCTATATTTTGCTCAATGACGTCCATGGGTTTAACAACAGAGGGCTAAACGAGGGTTGTCCCACGAATTCGTGATCTTTTGCGATAACTTTTATATCAAACGTCCTATATAACTGAAACTTACGAGTAATAGTAGAGTCGCTTAGGTAAATTATCGTGACAAGTCGGACGAAAGTGCCATTTTTTGTTCATAGTTAGAGGGATCGATGGGCAATATTTTGCACCGGGGGTGTCCGGATTTTTAGGCCTATGAGACTAGAAATCCTTGATTAAATATTCGGATAATGAACTATCCGAATACTGTTCCTCTTAAACGAAAAAGTCCTTTTATATCAAACTCCTATATATATTTTGCATTAAAACTATATTTACAATTAGGATGTATTAAATTTCAAATCTTAAAGCATAAAGAAATTGAAAATAATGATAAAATTTACAGTTTTAAGACCAAAGTATCATTTTCGTATTATCGGCATTTCAAAATTTCAAGGGATCGGTGATTCAATAGATTCTGGTTTGCGAAGTTGCAAAAAGGTAGGCCTGATCGTAAGTTATACTATCGGCGTGAATCTGAAATGGGAGTGCCCGATTTTACAAGCTTTAAAATCTTAAAATCGGTGATCAAATATTCGGATAAATTGCTATCCGAATACCTTTCCTTTTGAGATTTTACAATTTAATTCAACCGGGCAATACTCGGAATATTGTTGTGTAACCGACAGAGAGGAAATTAATAACAAGGATAAAGATTATTAAAATGGCTGTATCATATTCTTGATGAACCTATGTCATGAAAATCTAATGTTTCAATAATTTTGCTTCTTGATCTAAATTGTTGATTCACGACACCTGAAGGGTTTAACTAAAATAATTATCAAACCGTCACAATTTTTTACATTTCTCGCGTGTATGCGACTTGAAAGTGCGATCCGGATGGTATTTAATTTTCCCGTCACTTACACTAAGCAAATTCATCGCGGGTCAATCAATGATGAATTGCTAGAGAATATTTTAAGTACTGATTTTTGCCATGCCATCACGGCTTTTGCTGTATTATCGACAAATCGCCGAATATGTCGGCCAATTACCACAATTTCTCCGCGATTTAAGAGACGTCACAGGAACACGGGTCTTTCTTTTTATAAAATTAGTGCTTTTTAATTTCAATTAAAATGAAATTGGTAACCTAACATTCATAAATAATCAAGTGATGGAATAAAAAAAAATAAGGCACATGATTGATTAAAATGAAACGCGTTTCGGTTACTTTCCGATTTAATGATCTGTTTTGTCTATGTTATGCTAAAGTCACACAAAGGTAAGCGTCGTCGGCACATCGGCGATTCCTTTTATTCATCGGTCGATAAGTAAAAAATGACGTCGACCGGGCGTCGGCCGCTATCTCAGGACAAAAATACTTTGCAGTTACATAAATCTCGGTCGACGTGACAATGGCTAATTTCTTGTCCAGAAATCATGGTCAATTAAACATTGAGTGCTGAAGAGACGCCGATGAGATGCGGCGGCGATGCATGGCCGACTAGTCGCCGATGACTTCCCTAAGTGGAAGGGTCAGAAGAGACTTCTGCGATGTGAACAAAATCGGTCGGAGCCCGGAGGATAGACAGCGATTAGTCGTCGATACAATATTGTCATCCACAAATCGAAAAGACGTCGTCGACTAGTCGACATCTTTTAACTTGAAGATAAAACTCATCGACGCCTTGCCGATCTACAAAAGATCCGCTATTTAATCGGCTGATGAACCGATCAGTCGCCGACTATTCGGCGACTAGGCGTCGTTCCCATCATCGATTCTGTATAAATGCTCATCGCCGACTCGTCGTAGCGTTTATGTGACACTAGCTTTAGGGGCTTTTATAAAAGTGTGCAAGTATTAGAGTGTTACCTGATCAGTTCCAGTAGTTATTGCAATCGTTAAATCCTATTTCACCTCGAAAACTCATGAAAATAATACTATATTCATGCATAACCTGAATGTCCATCGAATGGTTCTATAGGTTTTTGCAAAAGTACAAAAAACACACAAAGTGAAATGCGTATCAAGCACTCAACAGATGAACAATTCAGATTATAATTTTAATAATAAAAAAAACAGTGTACGACGAATGATTCAGAAATTCGTAAAATGAAGACCTAAGAAAGCTTGACTATCAAAAGAAAAACTATACAATAATGCAATATTTGCATAATAAATGTGAACCCTTTTTTAATGTGTGCAATAAAAAGCGATTGTAGAAAAGAGAAAAAAGTCTAAGATATACACCCCACACGTAGGCGGAGGAGCCAGACCGTTAAATACGACGTCTTCGTTTACTCTTTTCTACATAGTCTCCGTTTACTCCGATGCCGTTCTGTGCCTGATAAACTAACTTGCAGAAAGTATCCATACTCCCTTTTGAGTCATATTTGTGTAATATTTCTGTATGAATCGTATTAATTCTATTTAAGTGCAGACCCTAATGCTGGACCTTTATTTGGGAAAATAATAAAAATCAATTGGAACGAGTGTTTTTGTTGAAACTTCATTACAATGTATACCTTTCTAAATCCCCATTAAAAGCCTGGCCCTCTTTGAACATTCGGGGTAACTTTAGAAAAATGTCCATTTTGCACATAATCATATTTTCCCTAAATCATTTTGAATTTTTGGGTTTGTGAATAACTTGGAAGAGGAAAAATATAAGGATTAAAAGCTAATTTTATATATTGTTTTGACGTAAGATCACTATTCTCTGGAATAATCAGTCTTATTTCAAATACTCCTTGTCCGTGAAAATCTTTACCAACCAAGTTTAAAATGTTACAATTGATTTCCTTTTGCGTCTTATTTACTTCTGCCAAGAAATTTCAACTTACGTTTACTAATACTCTCAGAAAAATTATTGATGTAACAGATTTTCTTTGTTTTTAAGGTCCCTCCGCCTCAGCACCTGTATGTTACTGTGCCAACGAAATTTTAAGGCTGCCAAATATTGGTTTTCAAAAATTATAACATTTATACCGTGCGAAGATACTGAACTACACACTCAACAAATTATACACCGAACAAGCAAGAAATGCGAAAGTTATGGGCCCATTTTACGAATTTATGGATCAACCCTCGTATGACTATAACCACCGCTTCGTCATAATCGTGTAACTGGCTTTATGCGTCTATTATAATCTTGAACGCATGGCTAAAACATTTGATTTAAACTGAATATTTGATCAATATATATTTAAAAGCAATCTGTACTGTCAAAGGGTTGGTTCTTGTAACTAAACGCATGTTCGCATGTTTAAAGTTCCTTTTTTATGTTTTCATACTTTCTAACACTACATAGCACCGAGCAGCTGACTGTTGGAAGCCACACACGGTGCTCTTGAATAGGTTTTTTTTAATTGTTTCATCTTTATAAAATGTTTTAATATCGTCACCATTTTGATATGATGTCATCCTGTGACCCCTAAAATGTATTGAAAGCCCTGTCAATTCTTCAAATGACGCACTATCCTTGATAGAAACCTTAGGGCCCAGTATTCAAGTTTTAACACGAATAGTATATGACTTTCAGGGAGATAGTTACTATAATGGCAATCAATTTGCTCTTCTAAGGTAAAGACACTGTTTAACAAAAGTTTTTATTTACACCAGGAAGTATAAACACTTTTCTAAGAATTTCTGTCAGTTTGGGGCTGCTGGAACACCTGGCTGTTTAGCTCTGTGCGCTACCACATGCGATATGACGGCACCAGTTTCAGAATTCAAGAGTAAAACAGCTCATTGGTGAGAGACTGATACGAAAACTTTTTCAAGGCGGCCGGGGATCGATCTGAAAATGTGCTTCCCGGTACTGTGCCATGGCTGTGCTTGGCCAGATACGTCAGATAACCTTCGACATCAAGTGATACTTAACAATAGGAAATGACATGGTTAATCTTAACTACGGTTATCACATTACACATATAATGCAGTTTGGCTATACAATGGCATACAGATGGTTAGACAAAAAAACACATGGAAAACGGCTAAAATTACCGTTATAATTGATGTGGGACATAAAATGAGTAAAGTAGCGATAAAAAAGGCACTTTGGTGTCACCTTTGTACGTATAACAAAGAGAATACGCAAATTTGAAAATGAAAGGAAGAGTATCCGGATACACATCTATCCGAAATTTGAAATCGCTCTAAAGTCGTATCTAGACCCGCCATGTCGGGCACCCCTAGTGCTAAAGTTATCTCATGATAGTAGCTTACCATAGACAAAAACTGGCACTTTCGTCCGGCGTGTCACAATCGACCCAATATTTTTATATAAGAGCCTAGACTATAATGTGAATTAATCAATTTGCTTTATTTAAGTGTAATTATAGAGGGCTACTTTTAATACTCGCGAAGATATTAATTAAAACGTAACACTAGGAAATTGGTATCGGCGCACGGTATTTACGTCGATTTATTATACATGGAACGTCGTTTCAAAACCAATCACTTTTTATCAAGTAGCGACCTGGCCGGCCCTATGGACTTGTTTCAAAGAAAGAACCCTTTTTTCAAATTATATCTTAAAACATTGTTAATATCTACTATTCTTATGTATTTAATAAAATATTTGTTTTGAAAAAAATATTTTCTCAATCTTTTGCGTGGTTACGCAATATGTAATATTTTTTAGTCTGAGAAGGAGTGGGTTAAGTATTTTTTTCTTCAAAATTTATCGTTATAATTTTAAACCCTTTCGTAGAAGAGACTTCTACTTCTTATCTATGGAATTCACAGGGAAAAAAATGGATTTACTTTGAATACATAAGTAATTCACTACCGTTACTTAATTTCATCGAGAAAGAACAACCAAAGAAATCTGGGATTTCGTGGGAACTGCTTCCAAATCTGTCTTGATGCCGAAAATGCATGCATATTTCTGTAGAGCCTCAATACCTATCGTTCACTGGCGCGACTCATAGCAATTTAATATCAAAATATACACTGTCGATTAAATTATTCTAAGTTTCTTTTTTATCCCATGATGTGTTCTGATTGACGTCGGTCGAAAACGCTTTAAATTACTTTATCGACGCTGCTCGCATTGGTTCTTGTTAACATCGACCTTTTTTCCTACTGTCCTTAAGTCATTTTTTATACTTCTTTTATCCGTTATAAATGAATGTGTGCCGCACACAAGTATTTTCATTCTTCATTTTGAATTCTCTTATGGTCTGTATAGGTCTTATTTCGCGATCCAGACCTAATTATGAACGACTTTGTGCGCCGAGCGTTCCGTTGACGTCGCCATATTCACGCCGTTTGATTTGAAATCAGACGAAACAAAACTTTATAATTCCGCACTGTATGATGCTATTTGTATGAAAACACACATGCCTGAACCCCAGAGTTGTCTGCTTCCAACAATGTTAATTTCATTTCAAACTCCTCGTGAATATTTAAATGACGTTCAAACTTCTACCATATAAAAATCGCAAGTAACAAATTTGGAGTGCGCCGACCACCCCAACCGATCGTGTCTTGAATAGCTGTATTTTTTTACATGAACATATAAAAACCGTGAAACCTTTATCAACCTGTTTCAAATTGACATATTTTGTCAACTCAAGAGTTTCACTTTAATTGGACACTTAATTTTTGAATAATCGAAAAAGTTCACACGAATTTCTGGGACAACCCTCGTATATAATACGTACTAAGCGTTTTGTATGAAAAAAGTATCTAACGAAGTTGGTGAAATTGAAAAAAATTGTCGAGGCTCTCTCGAGACAATTATCTATTCCCACAACCTAGTAATATATTTTTCATACAATACACAACGTGCGTATTATATTTTTCTTATAACCTCGTCGATGTTTCTTAAAGAAATACAAGTATCCAAAAATAACCGCAATATGTCATTGTTCTAGAAATATCCATGTGATATCATAAAAATATCATATGGGATGTTACCACATGGATATTTGTATAGTTATAAGATAAATAACTATCATGCCCTGCTAATAAACATTTAAAATCATATCGATTGTTCACTGTGCAGCAAAATTTGAATTCACTAGACTAACGGTATGAAATGAAAATGACCTTAAAGTGTTTTGCATCCATAACTTTTTTGCACACCTGAGCATAAAGTGCTCAAGGTATGCTATTGTGATAACTCACCGCCCATCGCCTGTCGTCCGTCCGTATGTCTGTCCCTCCGTCCATCAACATTTTCTTAAAACATCTTCTCCTAAATCAAGCTGAAATTTGGTAGGGTTGTTCCTTGGATGGAACTCCTCAAAATTGTTGAAAAATGTAATTTTTTCAAGAACTTTGGTTGCCATTAAAACAAAAAAGGCCGAAAATTGCCGAAAATCTTACAAAAAATATTCTCCCCCCAAACCACTAGACCAATCAAGCTGAAACTTGGCAGGAATGTTCCCTGGGTAAAGATTTTAAATTTTATCGAAAACTTAGTTTTCCATGGTAACAGAACCCTGAGAATTGGACGAAAATTACCAAACATCTCAGAACAATTATTGTCTTCATAAACTACTAAGCCAATCAAGCTTAACCTTGGCAGGAATTTTTCTTGGGTAAAGCTCTTCAAAAGTTGTTTAAAAAAATAAACTTTCAACAAAAACTTTAATTTCCATGGTAACGGAAAGACTGAAAATTGGCCGAAAATCTTAGGAAAAATTCTTCTCCGGCTAAGCCACAAGGCCAATCAAGCTGTAAAACGACAGGTATGTTTTTTGGGTAAAGCTCTACAAAAGTTGCTAGAAGAATTTAATTTTATTAAAAATTCTGGTTTCCATGGAAACGGAAAGGTCAAAACTTGGTAGGGATGTTCCTTGGGTAAATGTCTACCAATTTTATTTTTTATTAATAAAAGTCTCTAGTTTCCATGGTTACGGAAATGTAAATGAATGTCGAAAATCGTTGAAAATTCAACTTCTCCAAAATCATTGGACCAATTAATCTTAAACTTGGCGGGAATGTTCTAGTTGTGAAGATCTACAAAAGTTTTAAAAAGTTTTATATATATTATATGAATTATTCTGGTGGCCATGGTAACAGAAAATTTGAAAATTTTCGAACATTTAATAAAAAATAAAATTGCAGGACGAAATTAAAGTATGTTTCTTTCAAAACCACCATAACTACACATCAAACAGTCTCTTATTTATAACATGATTTTCCTTACATTTTGCAAGATTGGAAGAATTCTAAATTGTTAAGTTGACCTTTTAGAAACGGGGCATAAAATCCGATATCGATAAAGATGCGTTTACAGCGAAAATATTGTTAGCACAAATGGTGTTGATTTTTGTATTCTAGGAAATATTTGCTTATATGGAATTTCTGAGTTTGACCGAAGACTCCCCTAACTTTTCCAAACGTTACATTTGCGTCATCGTTAGAGATCTCTGCGTTGATTGACTAGTAACGTCAGATCAAACAATGCAATGGTGTTCTGCTTTATTTATTGATACCGTTAATTACATCGTGAAATTGACATTTAACTCAATCAAAACCATTCTTAATCGCTCACCCAGCGCTCCATTCACTCATTCCAGACAATCACTCAAACCATTCAAAAACGCTTCAAACTCACTGAAAAACATATAACAACAACTTTGTTCAAAATAAAAAGAAGTTGGGGAAAAAACCGGGATTTCACTTAATTATTGAAATTATAAGTGTCTGATAGGTCCTTTAAGAAATAAAAAGCTATCTATAGAACTTGTATGCAAATTTTATCAAAGGGAGGTTATCAATATTGCAAATTTTGTTCATCGTGAACAAAATTTGCAATGCTGGATTACCCCCCATTAAACTCACTCAAAAGTCGCTCCACACATCCATTCAATTCCATTCCTAAATCATTCCATTATCATCCACCTTGTCAATTTCACGATGTTGTTAACTGTACTAAAAAGAGGACTCGCAAGCGGATACATTATATTTCTATTTGAACGTGAATGCCAATATCATTTCGTGGAGAATTTTCTTCACATCGGGATTATTTTTACCAAACCAAAAAAAAATGTAGGCCAAAATATGTTATTGCATAGTGTACAATTGTCATTCATATGTGAATTTATTGCATTATTAGGGCACAAGAAATCGAACTGAATGTGATTCAAGAATACATATCCATCTACTGTAGGATGTACAAGCAAAACACTAAAATTAAAAATTCCTTTTATAGCCTAAAATCTTTGAGTTCCGTGAGCTTTATTTATCACAATATCGATGGTCGATAGTCTCAAGGTTTGTCATGCAAAATTTTGTTACGATAGGTAGTGTATCTTCTGAGATATTCGAATTTTGAAAGTTCACAATTTCTTTTGGAACTGAGTATATTTATACATGTGCAGAGGGAACAACAAAAGGTTAAAAACAGGATAAAAACATTCTGCTCCAGAGTTACACGTCCCCAGCACCCATCCTAGCCTAAAAGGCATCGAGGGATGGTGCTATCACTATGTCAATGAGAAGGCTGTTCGATGGTCTTATTCCGAAAGGGAAGGACGCGTGTCGATAGGTGTTAATACTGGAGTATGGTACGATGAGTCTCATGGCATAGCTTCTGGTCTGTGCTCCTGAAGGTATAAGGAGGTTGACTCCCGTATTTCTCAAATTGAGGTTGGCAGCCATTTCTCGACGAATGTCATAAATATAACGTTATTTGATAAATTCTGACGTCAAAGTTTTTTAACTTCATGAAAATGTCGTTTAGGCATCATTCAAATAGAACCTACAGTTTCATTACTGTACACATCATACAACATGAGCAACAAACAGTTAACTTGTATTTATCGATCTTCCCCTCGTACATTACAAAGAAGTTGGCCGCTAAATACAGTTAAAACATCGTGAAATTGACAAGGTTAATGATTTTGGAGTGATTTAGGAATGAAATTGAATGAGTGTGTGGAGCGGGTTTTGGGTGAATTTAATGGGGGGTAATCCAATGTCGCAAATTGTGTTCAGGATAAAAAAATGCGACATTGGATTACCTCCCTTTAATAAAATATGCATACAAATTCTTTAAATAGCTTCACATTTTTTCAAGACCCTGATAGACTCTTAAAATTTGAATTTTTATTTGTGAAATCGCGATTTTTATCTATCGAAATTTATTTTGAATGACGTTTTTTATTCTGTATTTGTCAATGGGTTTGAGCGTTTTTGAATGGTTTGAGTGAGTGTTTGGAATGAAAGAATGATGCGCTGAGTGAACGATTAAGAATGGTTTTGATTAAGGTGAATGTCAATTTCACGATGTAACTAACTGTACTTAAGATCTCGCACCCTGAGTACCACATTATAGTTCGGACATCGCTGTACTAACAAGGTGAACGATGTTTAAATCACTTTGAATGTAATTGAATGAGTGCGATGAGAGAGTTTTGAGTGAAAAAAGAGGGCACTATATCGATACATTTGTTCCAGGATGTTTATTACCCCGCTTTAAGAAATTATTAATAAAGGTACAATACAATACAATACAATACAACACATACAAAAAAGTTAGTGAAATAATTGAATTTTGGATCGATTATAGTGTAATTGTGCTTTTATGGATATTGTGAAGCGTTTTTGAAAGGTATGAGTGAGTTATTAGAATGAATAAATGGAGCGCTGATTGAGTTTGAAATTTAGAGTTTACTCTTCGTAATTGTCAATTTCACGATGTTACTAACTTCATGTATACTCGTCGCAATACCTTTCTTCTTTTTCCCCACTATGAAAACTTACCACAATAGTCTTATTATAGAAAAATAAACGAAGAAACATAATTATAGTGTAAGAAAGACGGGAGGAATTTCGTAACTATGATCAGGATTTTACAGTTATTGTAACTCAGGGTTTTTTATCATAATGTTTTGTAATTTTGACGAGTTCGGTCATTTATAAAATTTTATTTAGCTTTTGATAAATCTAATATCTGTTTAAAATTTTCTTAGATTTTATTTCATCGTATTTCATCATCAGTAGGTTTGATATTGACACTATTTGTTAGACAACAGTCTTGACCTTGGCAAAACTCATAAAACGTGCCTCTTGACTGAAAAAAAATGTTAAAAAATATTTACATTATTACTTATCTTTTTCAGAATGACACATCATGACGCAGAAATGTTATCACCGAGTTTTATACAAATAATTCATGACATAAGTCTTTTTGAAATCTATCAAATATCAAATATGATCTTTTTAAGTTGTATCGGAGGTGCAGGGTTTAATCTACTGGTTCCGCCACGTGAGCTCCGCCCTATGACGCCCCTCTCATGTGACTTACAAACGATACTCTAGCATTTTACACTAATATTGGTGGAAAGGCTTCTGTCACTTATATTAGAGAATCTTCACTCTGAATGGACACTAAAATAAGTGTAAGATATATATGTAATTTTTGTTTTTGGAGCATATCTATTTTTTAATGCTTTTCGGTGGATATCGTAGAAATTACAGAAGATTACCGACGAACATAAAATCGATCCATCAAACTTTATAGGACTGCTGGTAACAATAGATAAATCAATCGCCTAATTAGGGTGGTGGAGCCCCTAATAGTTCCGCAATATTTCGGAACCCATAATCTTTGACAATGTTGACCGAGGTTTCCTAATGATTTCCTGAAAATATTGCATTTTTATTCGAAAATTTGTCCGGTCACCTATGCTGAAATTTAGATATGTTGCTGCCAAACCATTCCGCTGAAGATTTTTGAAATAAAAACCATGTGTTTTCGGGTTAGATTTTTTTGGAAAATTCGATTCCGCGAAGATATCGCAAAT
This sequence comes from Fragum whitleyi, assembly GCA_948146395.1. Lineage (NCBI taxonomy): Eukaryota > Metazoa > Mollusca > Bivalvia > Cardiida > Cardiidae > Fragum > Fragum whitleyi. The sequence continues at coordinate 47,402,136 of OX411556.1, forward strand.
CAAAGGATATTTCAACGTCGCGTCAAATATTCACAAAAGCTGTCTTTTTAAACGGATGAAAAGTTAAGTAAATTTTTGTATTTCTTAAAATCACATTCAGATTTAATACTTCCGAAGCCTATTTTTTTTTACAATAAACCTCAATTTCAATATTTTAGAATACGTTATTGCACGGAGATTGGCTCCAAATAAGCATAGTACCTATGGTTTTGGTGCGAATTCGACGAAAATGTTGCAACAACTTCACAAAATCGAATTTAATAAAAAATCTAACCCGAAGAGATATCATTTTTATTTGATCAAAGCATAGCATATTCTTTTCGCTTCAAAAAACAAAAAACAGCTTAGGTCACCGGACAAAATTTTGGGAACTTTCTATTTATTTAAAAAAAATGAAATGAAAAAAGGAACGTCAAATCTTAAAATTCGCGAAATAGACATCGTTTCGGGCCTGTTTTTCTATTTGAATGAGCATAGAAATTAAACGAACAGCTCGGGCGTTCTTGGACTTTCTAAATGAAACTTTTTTCGTAAAAATCGGCGGATTTATTCAGAAAATATTTGCAAATTCTGATTTTGGCGGATCGAAAAGGGGTTTGCCCCTTGATGCCGTCATGACGTCAAATGAACGAGCTTCGGACCCTTATTATTGCGTGTTAGCTAATGCCCGCATTTCAAATTTAAATCCCAGCAATTATTGTGAGATATTACTAAAGTCGAAAATTCGACAATGCTATCTGTCCGCAGTTACCTTAAATAGTTCGGGTGGCATGGCCTACTTATCTCCGTATAGTCATCCACTAGAATCAATACTCAAATACATTCTAAATAATAACATCACTTTTGATAATAGTCCATTAACCGAGTTTTGGAAACATTAAAAGGTCCCCTTATCAGGGACATTGCAAAACTCGTAACTACAGCTTTCTACAAAGCTGTAGTTACGAGGTTTTCAAATTGCTTTAACGAATTGTAGTTTGTCTTGAAAATGGGAAGTATACATTCTTGTCATCGATTCTAGTCATCGATAGCCATTCGCTCGCGGAGATGAGTATTCTCATGACTTGGAAAATTGTTGGCAGCTTATTTAATACGAAATCAAGACGCCAAGGTCTACATTGAGAACTTGTGTTGAATGAAATCTGTTTGATTTAAAATAGTTTTTACGACTTCGATCGTCAAATAAGAAATTGTCACTAGCTGCAAAATGAGGTAATTATGCACCTTTTCGTTGATTGTCAATTTAAACTTTTCTAATTTTAAGTGTCCATGCCGCTTATCTTTAAAACATAGTAGACCTCTCGATTCTACCTCAAAGAAAATGGATTTGTACAGAAAATAACCCAGTGAAATAGACAATGTGGGTGATTTTGAATCGATTTCGGAGTGATATTGAATGAGCAAGTTTGGAATGAAATTAAAATGAGGTAATACAATATCGATCATTTCGTTCAATTGGACGAAATTAGCGATACGTTTTACCTCCCTTTAATAAAATCTAAGTAATCAGATTAAAATCATGATATTATTTAGTCGATTTGATTGAAATGTTGATCATATTGAACGATTTCGAAACGTTTTGAACAATTTTGAGCGAGCGTTAAGAATGAATGAGTGCCAAGCGAGTGATTTTAAGGTAACTGCGGACACATAGAGGGTCATTTTAGGTCCAAATTTCAAATTGTCTGCAAATCATGCCTAATGCGATAAAATTATACTTTGAAGTACCCGCTTTCATATTTCGGTCATAGAAAGGAATTTCATAACGTAAAGTTGACGTCATGACGTCATCAAGGGGTCGACCCCTTTTTTAGGGGCCAAAATCAGTAATTGTCCATTGTTTTCGGAAATAATAAACCGATTTTCATACCGAAAACGCCATTTGCTTCGTTTAAAGACGCCGGATCTTATGTTTTATTGATATGCGGATATAAGTGTAAGAAATACAATTAAGTGTAACGTATTAAATGTTAATGCCTTCTGCGTTGCTATTTTCGAGTACAGTCATTGGAAATATTGCCTTTTTTCTCGAAAATTTGTCCGGTGACCTATGTTGAAATTTAGATATGTTGCTGCCAAACCATTCCACTGAAGAAATTTGAAGTAAAAACCATGTGTCTTCGGGTTAGATTTTTTGTAAAATTCGATTCCGCGAAGATATCGCAAATCAGAGGTTATTTCAACGTCGCGTCAAATGTTCACAAAAGCTGTCTTTTTAAATGGATAAAACTTAAGTGTTTTATTTTCATTTCTTAAAATCACATTCAGATTTAATACTTTTGAACCCTATATTTTACAATTAACCTAAATTTCAAATATTTTAGAATAAGTTAATGCACGGAGATATGCGCCAAATAAGCATAGTGCAGATGGTTTTAGTGCGACGCCGAATCCGACGAAAACTGTTCCAACAACTTCACAAAATCGAATTTGATAAAAATTCTAACCCGAAGACATATCATTTTTATATGATTAATGCAAAGCATATTCTTTTCGCTACAAAATAACAAAAAATCAGCATAGGTCACCGGAGGAAATTTTGAGAAATTTCTACTTATTTACAAAAAATGAAATGTAAAAAAGGAACGTCAAATCTTAAAATTCGCGATATAGTTAGCGTTTCGGGCCTATTTTTCTATTTGAATGTGCACAGAAATTAAACGAATAGCTCGGGCGTTCTTGGACTTTCAAAATGAAACTTTTTTCGTGAAAATCGGCCGATTAATTCAGAAAATATTTGCAAATATTGATTTTGGCGGGTCGAAAAGGGGTTGGCCCCTTAATGACGTCACGACGTCAAATGAACGGGCTTCAGACCCTTTTCATTGCGTGTTCGCTAATTCTCGCACTTCAAATACAAATATCTGAAATTATTGTGAGATTTTAAGAAAGTCGAAAATTCGACTATGTTATCTGTCCGCAGTTACCTTAATCGAGATGAGTGTCAGTTTCACAGTGTTATTAAATGAAGCATTAACGCTTATCGATGCAGAATTTTTTCCACTTTTCACAATTAGTTTCCTCGGTTATTTTTATTCCTCAGCACGCCGAAAAGCTTGGATTAATTAGCCTGGCTCCCAGGCTGTCAGTTGGTCAGACCCCACCCGATTTTTTGCCTTCTTTGTTCTATATAAAATTGCTCAACTTTCAGGTGCTGCAGCGCATTTCACAACAATACATTTATATATTACGCCATCATCTACATTCATTGTTCTATCATTTGAGACTAAAATAACTGTTTTTTAGGTTTAACTATTGGGCTATTCAAGCCAGAGTAAAGGAACCGTCTTTTTTCCACCTATGAAGAGGACAGTTAGTTCGGGCACGCCCACCGTCGCTCATCCGTCCTCCCGGAAAGGAAATCGTGCACAAAAAAGATCGAGCTAAGCCTTATATTAAAGAAGAGATGCAAAACTAGCAAACAATCAAATAAATAAGCACGTGGATCACTGTTCTCTACTTCAAAATGCCATTTTTAAGCCGCACTATTTTTTCGTTAAGATCTACTTTTACCATACAACGACCCCCGGAAGTAAATTCCAGTCAGGTCACTCCAGTTAGTGAAATTAAATAGGGTACACCACTCGTGTTTTACTACTTTCATCTTATCAAGTCTTACCAAATTACCTCCCATATTCCCAAACACTGTCACTGATCGGTAAGTCATAGAATATAAGCCGATGAGAAATTTCTCTTTCTCTAGTTTAATCCCGCTCATTTCACAACACTTCAGATCAATGGGACGGGAGCCAGTCTAGGAATAAGTGTACGTCTGTAACTTAAGGTAGTAGACCCGTAATAGATCGTTTTCGCAGATTTGAATTTTGACAGTGTTTACCGAGGTTTCCTAATGATTTTCATTAGGAAACCTCAGTAAACATTGTGAAAAGTCAAAAGTGTTGAAATGTTGCGGAACTATTACGGTTCCACTACCTTAAAATGTCCGACAGAAATATTCATATTAAGAGGACCACAGTAATTGTTCTGTGTGTTCCGGGTGTCAAAGTGTTCTCTATCGTTCAAAAGTGTTTCCCCGTTTAGCACATTAGCGAGGTACTATTCCTATAAATTCCATGATATGTTCATCGTGAATGCAGGGTTTTTTTTTATTTCAGACAGTTCCATAACAATGCGTGTTCCATTCTGGTCATTCTTAGTCTCAGTTTATCGGGAAACTTGGTTTTAGGATTTTGGCCGTGTGAAATGAACAATTGTAACGGGCCATGTTTTACCAAGTTCGGCGAAAAAGGATATTGCTTTCCAAGACTGCCGCTTTACTGTAGGTACGTCTTTTGTGTTTGTTTGTTTGTTTGTGAGAATCTTAGGTATAAAATCATGTTTTGACCCTTAGTTATTCCAAGGGGGGTGGGGTCGATAAGGACACAAACTCTTTCAACTTTGATTCCTTATAATTTTGCTTCCTGAAATATTCGCATTAACTTGTGAGTGATTACGAGGCAACGTCCTGACATCATGCGTTGAAGGGACCCCCCTTAGATAACGTCAAAAAGAATGGAATCAGTGTAAGTAGGGTAAAACATCCTGTTTTTATTTCACTGGTTTTTGCGGTGAAATAATCAGTTATACATTTGTAATCTATCATTATTTTACCATTATTTTACGAGAATTTTAGCGAAAAACAATAGCGATCGTTTTTACTTTCAGGTGCCACGTTATGCGCGGTTTTCGTGAGGCACGTTTGAATCATTTATTCACTGAACGTCTTAACAACATATCAACGCAGAAAAACACATTTGAAGGTTCAGCCAACAATTTCAAATAAACTTGCGATTTGAACTGACTTTTTGAGCAACGAAATTACAGTTACTGCGGATAGTGAAGTGTTGTAAAATTAGGGGCGTGGCTTGTTGGAATCAAAATGGATTGAATGAATTGCCTAATTCACCTTGGGATTCATGCAATAAACAACATCGTTAAATTGACAAGGCGAATGATTTTGAAAAGATTTCCGAATTATATTGAATGAGTGTGTGGAGCGAGTTTTTATCCATTTGACTGAAATGTGGATCATATCTCACGATCTAAAAGCGTTTCTTGAACAATTTTGAGGCGTTTTTGAGTGATTGGAGTGAGTGTTTGGAATGAATGAGTAAAGCGCTGAGCGAGAGGTTTTGAATGGATTTTATCAAAATGATTGTCAATTTCAAGATGTAGTTAACTGCACTTAAGAAAATCGGAAAATTGAATGAGTGAGTGGAGCGAGTTTTGAGTGAAATTATGGGGATGTAACAAAATATCGTTAATTTAGTCCATCTTGAATAAAATTAGCGATATTTATTACCTCCCTTTAATAAAAGGTACGTACTTTTCCGTTTGTTTGTCTTCGTGGACCAAACAGACACTGTTAAGTCCGCACCGGCCAACTAGTAGAATTATTTGATAGATTTGAATTAAATTTTGATCGTCCTGATCGATTTTGAAATGTTTTCAAATAATTTCGGAACGTTTTTGATCATTTTGAATATATGAAAATTAAGGAAGCCATGTATAAAAAGGTGTTGTTGTTTTTCGTTAATGCGTTATGCCGTCAACCTATTAAGAGAGTATATCCCAAATTAGAAGTTTTGGGATCGTATCGTTGCGAGATAGCTTCGTAATATTTCATCAACATTTGTGTTCGTAAACATTTCTGTTATTATCATCGTCGAGAGTAGAAATACAATCAGGGTCTATAAATCTTACTATATCTATGTCCTGTTTTGATGTATCAATGACGAAATGTCTACGCCATTAAAAAAAATCCGATAAAATACGACCATGCCGATTTCAACAATTTCCATTCGGGGTGGACTACCTTAAATAATCAGACATAGACAGACGGCGGCACTCATTCTTTCCGACAATATGTCCATCACCAATGGGTTGATAATCTTAGACCTATGTGAGATAGCAGCTGGAGGCTAGTAAAGGATGTGATGGTTGTACTGGTGAGAGAAATAGAAGAAATCCATTGTCAGGTGCTCCAGCCGCCGCGATTTAACCGAAATTATGTTAAAAGTGGCGTTAAACTCCTTTCAATTAATTAATTAATGGTTCGAGCTCCACAGTGTGTTAATGGAAAAAACAACAACATAATATTCAGCCCCATTCCAACCAGATGTAGGATTTGGAATCAATGGGTTTAAGTCTTTGTCACTGTCTTCAATATACGTTTTCTTGATGAACCCTCGTTCTTGTCTGTTTTATCTCATCGTTGGTCTAAATAGTACGGGTGGCCTGGCCAACTTATCTCCGTATAGTCAACTACTAGAATCAATTCTTAAATACATACTAAATGATAACATCACTTTTGATAATAGTCAATTAACCGAGTTTTGGAAACATTAAAAGGTCCCTTAAACAGTGCCATTGCAAAACTCGTAATTACAGCTTTCTTCAAAACTGAAGTTACGAGGTTTTCAAATTGCTTTAACGAATTGTAGTTTGTCTTGAAAATGGGAAGTATACATTCTTGTCATCGATTCTAGTCATCGATAGCCATTCGCTCGCGGAGATGAGTATTCTCATGACTTGGAAAATTGTTGGCAGCTTATTTGATAATACGAAATCAAGACGCCAAGGTCTACATTGAGAACTTGTGTTGAATGAAATCTGTTTGATTTAAAATAGTTTTTACGACTTCAATCGTCAAATAAGAAATTGTCACTAGCTGCAAAATGAGGTAATTATGCACCTTTTCGTTGATTGTCAGTTTAAACTTTTCTAATTTTAAGTGTCCATGGCACTTATCTTTAAAACATAGTAGACCTCTCGATTCTACATCAAAGAAAATGGATTTGTACAGTAAATAACCTAGTGAAATAGACAATGTGGGTGATTTTGAATCGATTTCGGAGTGATATTGAATGAGCAAGTTTGGAATGAAATTAAAATGAGGTAATACAATATCGATCATTTCGTCCAATTGGACGAAATTAGCGATACGTTTTACCTCCCTTTAATAAAATCTAAGTAATCAGATTAAAATCATGATATTATTTAGTCGATTTGATTGAAATGTTGATCATATTGAACAATTTCGAAACGTTTCGAACAATTTTGAGCGAGCGTTAAGAATGAATGAGTGCCAAGCGAGTGATTTTAATCGAGACGAGTGTCAGTTTCACAGTGTTATTAAATGTAGCATTAACGCTTTACGATGCAGAATTATTTCCACTTTTCACAATCAGTTTCCTCGGTTATTTTTATTCCTCAGCACACCGAAAAGCTGGGATTAATTAGCCTGGCTCCCAGGCTGTCAGTTGGTCAGACCCCACCCGATTTTTTGGCCTTCTTTGTTCTATATAAAATTGCTCAACTTTCAGGTGCTGCAGCGCATTTCACAACAATACATTTATATTACGTCATCAGCGCTTCATATACATTCATTGTTCTATCATTTGAGACTAAAATAACCGGGTTTTTTAGGTTTAACTATTGGGCTATTCAAGCCAGAGTAAAGGAACCGTCTTTTTTCCACCTATGAAGAGGACAGTTAGTTCGGGCACGCCCACCGTCGCTCATCCGTCCTCCCGGAAAGGAAATCGTGCACAAAAAAGATCGAGCTAAGCCTTATATTAAAGAAGAGATGCAAAACTAGCAAACAATCAAATAAATAAGCACGTGGATCACTGTTCTCTACTTCAAAATGCCATTTTTAAGCCGCACTATTTTTTCGTTAAGATCTACTTTTACAATACAACGACCCCCGGAAGTAAATTCCAGTGAGGTCACTCCAGTTAGTGAAATTAAATAGGGTACACCACTCGTGTTTTACTACTTTCATCTTATCAAATCTTACCAAATTACCTCCCATATTCCCAAACACTGTCACTGATCGGTAAGTCAGGGAATATAAGCCGATGAGAAATTTCACTTTCTCTAGTTTAATTCCGCTCATTTCACAACACTTCAGATCAATGGGACGGAAGCCAGTCTAGGAATTAGTGTACGTCTGTAACTTAAGGTAGTAGACCCGTAATAGATCCGCAACGTTTTGGCAGAATTGAATTTTGACAGCGTTTACCGAGGTTTCCTAATGATTTCATTAGGAAACCTCAGTAAACATTGTGAAATTCAAAAGTGCTGAAATGTTGCGGAACTATTACGGTTCCACTACCTTAAAATGTCCGACAGAAATATTCATATTAAGTGGACCACAGTAATTGTTATGTGTGTTCAGGGTGTCAAGTGTTCTCTATCGTTCAAAAGTGTTTCCCCGTTTAGCACATTAGCGAGGTACTATTCCTATAAATTCCATGATATGTTCATCGTGAATGCAGGGGTGTTTTTTTTTATTTCAGACAGTTCCATAACAATGCGTGTTCCATTCTGGTCATTCTTTGTCTCAGTTTATTGGGAAACTTGGGTTTTACTTCTGCGTATAAATGATAGAAATCCCTTATTCTAAGGTGTTACTAATTTTAGAAGCTATTTACCTAACTGATAACTCGTACTGTAACAAAATACCACTCAGTCATAAATAAAATAAACACAGGGTCCAAGCTGACGGCTTATCAGACTTTGTTTCAGATTACATGTGATTCTCTTGGTACAACAAGAGGATCATTTTGCCTCTTGAGCTTTTCTGGTTTAATTAATGAAAAGAAAAAAATTAATAAGGAGAGGCCCAAAAGGATCTGTATCACTTAACCGGCTTTAACATATCTAGACTTTCATTATACAAAGCTTACACTGACAGAAATCAACACAAATTCACGACCAATTTAAGTAAAGGTGCACCTAAGGAATGTTCATGCATAGTGTAATTAAAATTGACCAAAGATAGGGGAGGAGAAGAATTTTAAAGATTTAAAGGCGAATAAAAGCCTAACCCTGCCATGCCCATATTTAGGGTGCAGTGAAAATTTCTTGAACAATTAAAGTCAAGGGTCACCCAAGGAGCATTTATGCAAAGTTTTGTTGAGATCGTCCCAATGGTTTGTCAGGAAAAGATTTTTGAAGATTTCATAGAGACAACAACAACAACAACAACAAAAAAAAAACCCTGCTACACCCATAAAATATTATATGAGGGGTCAATAAAAATTTCTTTGACAATTTAAGTAAAGGGTCAACCAAGGAACATCTATGCAAAGTATCACTGAAATCGGCCTTATGTTTTGGGAGGAGGAGATTTTTAGGGATTTTACAGAGAAAAAGAGCCCCTTATTTAGGGGTCAATCAAAATTTGTTTAATGAATTATGTAAAGGGTCGATCAAGGAGTATCCATGCCAAGTTTCATCGGCTCAATATTTGGGGGTCACTCAAAATTTCTTTAACAATTTAAGTAAAAGGTCTTCTAAGGAATATTAATGCAAAGTTTCATTACAATTGGCACAGTCCGAAGATTTGTGAGGAGAAGATATTTAAAGGTTTTCAAGTGAAATATTTGGGGGTCAATCAAAATGTCTTCAACAATTTAAGAAGAGGTCCACCGAAGGATCATTTCTACCAAGTTTCATTAAAATCTGTACATACAGACAGACAGACGGACGCACGACGGACACACCGCCATAACAATAGCTTGCTGACCTTCAGCTAGTAGAGCTTAAAATGAACAATCAAAGGCCTGAAAGGCCTGAATGCAGTCAGGACGGAACAATATATGAGTATTGAAATATTTCAATTATAACAAATTCTCTGAAATCTAAGGCTAAAATCTACACTTCAGATCTTTGGCCTTCTATTCTGACCTTTCATTCCAAAATATTGCCTTATTCATGCTTAGAGCCCTTGCTTTTGATGAAAAGAGCACTCCTTGGTGGGCCAATGCTTTACTACAAGGTCAGAATAATAATATAAAAATAATAAGGGCTTAATTCTTATATCTTCCATTGTCATCCACCTTGATAATAAGGATAGCTCCTGTGATGGCTAATACCCATGCCGAGTTAACAGAAAATAACTAGACATAAAACCACCCCAAAAATTGCACTCAGTCAACAAATCAACACGAAATTGTTAACTACCTAACTCTGCTATTCTCTTTTTTTTTTTTTTTTTTTTTTTATTCATAATAAACATGTCATAACGTTGGGTTTCTCACCATACTTTAGCCAGTAATATCTGTCAAGCAAGTAGGTGAGAAAACCCCGCTTTTCTTTGGTTTTTAAATCGGCAAAAGTCACTTGTTCGTCTGCTAAAATTAAAAAAAGGGACAGATTTCCGGAGATTGTGAAATATGGACGTGGACCCTGTGAAATCGGTCCGGGTTCATTAGAATCTATTTCTATATTTACTTTTGCCTTCTTTTCGGGAGACCCGGCGAAAAAGTTATAATTTGTCTTTGTTCGCCTTTAATCTTGATCTATTCATGTAAACATAGAATGGTTCCCGATTTATTGGATTTCCGATAATACAGCGCCGATTATCATAACGCTGTGCGGGGTACCATTAAGATTTTTATTTTGGAATAGGCCAAAACGGCAGGTCGTCGTGGAACTCCGATTTTCGTCGATATCGTATTTTAAGATTCGGCGCGACGTAGTGCCCATCCTTTTGATTTTTATTCGCAGTCTACGACTTTTTAGTTCAAATCGCGCGGCCTTGGCAGAACCCTAACACCGAATTTCAAAATAAACGATAAACCTGTCTGAATAAGGGAAGTAACTCGTACTAATTGCATTCCCTTTAAAAAACGGTCGCTGACTACTTTCGATTTCGTGTTTACTTTTCGGCGCCGTTCAAAATCGTTTTTCCCCCGGAATTTTGATGTCCAAATTCGTAATACGGAAATATGGCTTTGAAATCGGAATTGTTCACAAAAATCTAGGCAGCTAGAATTCAGTCTGATATTATTTTCGCGGGCTGAAAATCATTAATGGGTTTACTTTTTCACGCTCATGGATTTATTCGAATTTGGTGTTGTGAGGATCCGATTGCCGGCGACCACTATATGCAAGTCAGACTTTCAGTCTGACTGCATAAAAAAGGATTGCCTTAGTCTTGGTATTAGTTGGGAGGAAGTAAAATTCTAAAGTTGATAAAGCGATTTCATACTCCCGAAAGGTCTTACTATGATATGACTCGGTCCTCCTTCCATCCGTTTGTTTGACTGTGTTTCCATATGTCTGGTAGTAATCACATTTTGTGTCCACAACTAATCATTTAGTTTCTAAATGAGTGACTTAAAACTTTCCTAAATGATTTTTTGCTCCACTGGCCAAAAGCCACTAGGGCTATTGTAATGGCCTTGTGTCTGTCGTGCGTCCGTCCGTGCGTCCGAGCGTCCGGTCGTAAACTTTTTCTTTAAAAATCTTCTCTTCAAAAACTACTCGATGAATTTCAACCAAACTTCACAGGAATGATCCGTGGTTGACCCTCTTTCAAAATTGTTCAAGAAATTCTGATCCAATGAAAAACTTGGATTAAATGGACGTGGCTATATTATAATTTCCAAATATGGTAAAAAGTGAGTTTTCTCAGATTCTAATTGATGGATACCAATTAAATTTTACATAAATGATCCTTGGGTGCCTCTTTATAAGTCTACAAAAAGTATTGTGATTGGATGAAAAATGTGAATTTTATGGGAGGAGGTCATTTTTCTAGATGTTATATAGTGGAAACTATGAAAATCATTTTCTTAGAATGTATCCGATTGATTTCACTGGAATGATCCATGAGTGTCACTCATCACCTTTATCAGTCAACCAAAAAATATTGTGATCAGATGAAAATATGTCTTTTATGGGCGGAGGTCATTTCTCTTCGTGTTACATATTGGAAACTTTAAAAATTATTTTCTCAGAATGTAATTGGTGGATATAAACCAAATTTCACTGGAATGATCCTTGAGTGACCTTTTATCAGTCTTACAGCGGAGGTCATTTCTCTATATGTTTATAGTGGAAACTTTGAAAATCATTATCTCAGAATGTAACTGATGGATTTTAATCAAAATTCATTGATATGATCCTTGGGTGAACCAATCATGCCGCCAAAAAGTATTGTCATTGGATGAAAAATATGTTTTTTGTGGGTAGAGGTCATTTCTCTATATGTTATATAGTGGAAACTTTGAAAATCATTTTCAACATCAGTAGAACCCAAAATATCTTAAAATCTAGTCAAAACGTTGATTTACTATTACAAGAATTTCAAGCCTGTTCAAGCGACTCAAGCCATTAATGGCTTTCTAGTCTATGATTTCGGGTTTTGCATCTGACCTTTTGAATTCAAATCACTGTGGACAATTATTTCTGAATTGTCTGCACTTGGATTGATAAAAAACGCCTTTTACTATTGCATATTCACAAGTTATTTTATTTGAAAATACCTTTCTGTTGGAACTTTCTTTAAGGATTTTAAACAAGATCTTTTTTCAATGCCAAATGAATGCAATATATAGATTTCATCATAATGAAAGTGTTCAATTAAAGGAGATAAAGTTTATCCCAAATATTTTGCTTGTAATGGAATTATTCTCATAGTACAAATTTAAGCAAATCAGCTTGAAATAATGGTCAAGGTCTTTTTAACTGTAATTTGAGTTAAATACAATGTACTCCCTTTGATTATTTGTAACATCTCTTATTGTAATGAATCTGTGTTCTGATATTTAAAATGTTCTTTGTTTGAAAAAAAAGTGCCTCACTATAACAATCAAGGTCAAGTTCTGTTTTACCTCAGCTGTTTTTGGAGAAAAGCATAGCAATTGCTATAGCCATGAAATAGCCCCGAAATAAGAAACACTTCACCTGCATGTTGACATCTTATGCTAGTAATTTGAAGTGATAACATTGTCAAAAGGTTGTTCAGTTAAAACATCGTGAAATTGACAATCACTGCAATCAAAACCATTCAATGTCACTAACTCAACTTTCCATTCATTCCAAACACTCATTCAAAAAGATAAAAAAAGGCTCCAAAATTATCGTTCGAAATCGTTCAAATCACCAAAATTGAATTGAAATCGATCAATCAATTTTATTGGCTGGCATGGATTCTCAAGTGTCTGATAGATTCAACAAGATGTACATACAGAAAATAACCTATATTTCATTAAAAGGGAGGTAATAAATATCGCCAATTTTGTACATCTTGGACAAAATTAGCGATATTGGATTAGCCCCCCCCCCCCCTGAGTTTCACTAAAAACTTGCTCCACCCACACATTCATTTTCATTCCAATATCATTCATTTTATCAATTTCATGATGTTCTTACCTGTATATACATGTATTTACTGTAACTTGAAAAGCTGTAGTTACAAGGTTTCGGAAAATGATAATAAATATACTCAATAACAAACAGTGTTCATTAAATTACTGATTTCGTTTTTCTTTTTGATTAATAACAAGAATAGTAGATTGAATTCATGTTTTACTAAAGTAAAGACAAAGTACAAACACCAGATCAGATCATTCTGCAAAATTTGACATTTCCTTGAAAAATCATTTAGTCACTGGAAAATCATTTAAGATTGGTCCTCCTTGTATCAGCTGTAATTCTTAATATACATATATCTCATTATCAATGTTTAGCTTGTTTGCATGAGGTTAAATGCCATCTTTAAGAGTAACTTATTGCAGTTCTTTTGTGGAAGATGGTGCACCTATCCATTGATTCAAGTTGTTCTACACTCAGGTAGATGTTTTGATATGTAAATGGCACTGATGCTAGGGCTAAAGTTGTAGCAATATGAATTTAACAGTGTTAGAAATATGGAAATGATTAAATTTAACACTGAAAATGAGAGGAGATTCTAGTGGATAAAAGACCATTGAAAAGCCAAGTTATCTCTCCACAGTAAAACTTCTCGGTGAAAGTTTATATATGTAACAGTTAATATCTAATCAGCAGTCAAGTGTTGGCTATCAAGTTACCGTGGAGAAAAGCTGGGAGGGGGAGGAGGATGCCACTTGTTCCTATAAGTAGGTTTAGATTTTTGGCCGTGTGAAATGAACAATTGTAACGGGCCATGTTTTACCAAGTTCGGCGAAAAAGGATATTGCTTTCCAAGACTGCCGCTTTTCTGTAGGTATGTCTTTTGTGTTTGTTTGTTTGTTAGAATCTTAGGTATAGGTAGATTTTGCGCGGTGAGCCGTGAAATCAACTTTTTACTGTTAGATTCTCGTGCCATTTGTTCGAAATAGATAAAACGGGTTTAATTAACGAATTGAAAAAGTGTCAAAATTCACCTTTTAAACCAACGGAATTGTTTGTCTTAAAACGTAAGGTTCACTCAAACATGTACTTCCACAATTTCAGTGAAGGGATCAGGGTAAATTCCTATCATTTGCTTTTTACTTATACCCGATTTACCTATCGTAATCGTTTCGTCGCCTACGTCAGAGCTCAGTTTTGAAAACTCTATAAAACCACGTTTTGATCCTTAGTAATATTTGGGATCAAAACCCTGGTTAAAGGGTCAAACACGAGCCCTGCAGTGATAAACATCATGAAATCGACAACCACGCCATTCCAAACCGTTGTAAATCACAATTTCCAAGCCCCATTCGTTTATTCAAAACACTCACTAACACCATCCAAAGCGCACCAAATCATTGAAAAATACCACAGAACCGTTCACAATGCAACATAACTTTATTATAATCGAACAAATCATTCCTCGATCTTTAAGCTGCCCTGCGTACAGGATGAAAACGTTCGCGAAGCGCTTTCGAAATGATACCTCGATTTGCACGTTTGTGCACGTGCAAAGGGGGGTATCATCTCAAAGCGCTCGCGAAACGCTTTTACATCCTGAACACAGGGCTGGTATTGATTTGGAAGCGTCTGCGGAGACGCACAAATCTCTATTATAGAAAAGTACATAGATTTTTTAAAGGGGGATAATGAACTATCGACGATGTTTGACGAAATTAACACTTTGTTTTACCTCCCCTTAAATTCATTCAATATTCGCTCCTCTCACTTATTCCACTTCATTCCCGAATCATTCCAAATTCATTTATATTGTCAATTTCACGATGTGATTAATTGTACCATTTCGTGGCCTAGTGGTAAAAGCAGGAACGTGAGAACACCGGGATTGAGTTCAAGAATGACTTTGTTAGCTTAAGCTTTCGTCGTAATCGAACTAAAATAAATAAGTATAAACTATTTATGCAAATTAAGAAATAATAGATTGGTTGATAGGTAGATAGATTCGTCCGTACCCCCACCCCCATATGACAGACAATCTTAAAAACCAAACTCATTTAACTTGGAAATATACACAGCGCAATCCATACAGTAAGTTACATAGTGAAATTGACATTTATCTCAATCAAAACCATTCCAATTCGCTGACTCAGTGCTCCATTTATTCATTCGAAACACTCACTCAAACCATTCAAAACGCTCCAAGATAACTGAAAAGATAAGATCATCAACTACGTATAAAATAGATTTAGCTAGAAATAAATCGCGATTTCACTTTTAAATTTAAAAATAAAAAAAATGTCTGATTGGTTCTTTCAGAAATATGAAGCTATTTATAGACCGTGTATGCATATTTTATTAAAGGGAGGTAATTAATATCGCTAATTTATTCATCCTGAACAAAATTTGCAATATTTAATTACCACCCATTATTATTACCCAAAACTCGTTCCACACACTCATTCAACTTCATTCTTAAATAATTCTAAAATCATTCATCTTGTCAATTTTACGATGTTTTTAACTTTAATACAAAAAGCTTAGTATATGTTGGTCAATTTAAATTCGATTTCTTTCTAACGTCGATTAGGGCACAAACTCTTTCACCGTTGATAGATTCCTTTGAATTTTGCTTCCTGAAAAAATCACGTTAATTTGTGAGAACTAACGAGGCAACGTCATAACTTCATGCGTTGAAGGGATCCCCCCTAGATAACGTCAAAAAGAATTGAATGAGTGTAAGCAGGGTAAAACATCTTTTTTTACTGGTTTTTGCGGTGAAATAATCAGTGATAGATTTGTACAGTTAGTTACATCGTGAAATTGACATTCACCTCAATCGAAACCATTCTAAATCGCTCACTCAGCGCTCCATTTATTTATTCGAAACACTCACTCAAGCCATTCAAAAACGTTCAAACCCTTTGAAAAACATAGAATCAACGACGTCATTCAAATAAATTTTGATGGAGAAAAATCGCGATGTCATTGACATAATTCAAATTGTTGTCTTCTAAAAAGTTCTTGAAGAAATAGGAAGCTATGTATAGAACTGTTATGCATATCTTTTTAAAGAGAGGTAACCAACATCGCCAATTTTGTTCATCCTGAACAAAATTTGCGATAAAGGATTACCTCCCATTAATTTCACTCAAAACTCGCTCCTCACGCTCATTCAATTTCATTCCTAAATCATTCCAAAATCATTCACCTTGTCAATTTCACGATGTTGTTAACTGTAATCTACCATTATTTTACCATTATTTTACGAGAATTTTACCGAAAAATACAGGTGCCACGTTATCCACGGTTTTCGTGAGGCACGTTTGAAACATTTATTCACTGGACGTCTTAACAACATATCAACGCAGAAAAACACATTTGAAGGTTCAGCCAACAATTTCAAATAATTTTGCGAATTGAACTGACTTTTTGAGCAACAAAATTACAGTTACTGCGGATAGTGAATCAAAATGGACTGAATGAATTGCCAGATTCACCTTGGGATTCATGCAATAAACAGCATCGTAAAATTGACAAGGCGAATGATTTTGAAAAGATTTCCGAATTATATTGAATGAGTGTGTGGAGCGAGTTTTTATCCATTTGACTGAAATGTGGATCATATCTCACGATCTAAAAGCGTTTCTTGAACAATTTTGAAGCGTTTTTGAGTGATTGGAGTGAGTGTTTGGAATGAATGAGTAAAGCGCTGAGTGAGAGGTTTTAAATGGATTTGATCAAAATGATTGTCAATTTCAAGAAGTGGTTAACTGCAGTTAAGAAAATCGGAAAATTGAATGAGTGAGTGAAGCGAGTTTTGAGTGAAATTATGGGGATATAATACAATATCGTTAATTTAGTCCATCTTGAATAAAATTAGCGATATTTATTACCTCCCTTTAATAAAAGGTTCGTACTTTGCCGTTTGTTTGTCTTCCTGGACCAAACAGACACTGTTAAGTCCGCACCGGCCAACTTGTAGAATTATTTTATAGATTTGAATTAAATTTTGATCGTCCTGATCAATTTTGAAATGTTTTCAAATAATTTCGGAACGTTTTTGATCATTTTGAATATATGAAAATTAAGAAAGCCATGTATAAAAAGGTGTTGTTTTTTTTCGTTAATGCGTTATGCCGTCAACCTATTAAGAGAGTAAATCCGAAATTAGAAGTTTTGGAATCGTATCGTTGCGAGATAGCTTCGTAATATTTCATCAACATTTGTGTTCGTAGACATTTCTGTTATCATAATCGTCGAGAGTAGAAATACAATCAGGGTCTATAAATCTTACTATATATATGCCCTGCTTTGATGTATCAATGACGAAATGTCTACGTCATTTAAAAAAAATCCGATAAAATACGACCATACCGATTTCAACAATTTCCATTCGGGGTGGACTACCTTAAATAATTAGACATAGACAGACGGCGGCACTCATTCTTTCCGACAATATGTCCATCACCAATGGGTTGATAATCTTAGACCTATGTGAGATAGCAGCTGGAGGCTAGTAAAGGATGTGATGGTTGTACTGATGAGAGAAATAGAAGAAATCCATTGTCAGGTGCTCCAGCCGCCGCGATTTAACCAAAAATTTGTTGAAAGTGGCGTCAAACTCCGTTCAAGTTAATCAATTAATGGTTCGAGCTCCACAGTGTGTTAATGGAAAAAACAACAACATAATATTCAGCCCCATTCCAACCAGATGTAGGATTTGGAATCAATGGGTTTAAGTCTTTGTCACTGTCTTCAATATACGTTTTCTTGATGAACCCTCGTTCTTGTCTGTTTTATCTCATCGTTGGTCTAAATAGTACGGGTGGCCTGGCCAACTTATCTCCGTATAGTCAACTACTAGAATCAATTCTTAAATACATTCTAAATGATAACATCACTTTTGATAATAGTCAATTAACCGAGTTTTGGAAACATTAAAAGGTCCCTTAAACAGTGCCATTGCAAAACTCGTAATTACAGCTTTCTTCAAAACTGAAGTTACGAGGTTTTCAAATTGCTTTAACGAATTATATATTGTCTTGAAAATAGGAAGTAAACATTCTTGTCATCGATTCTAGTCATCGATAGCCATTCGATCGCGGAGATGAGTATTCTCATGACTTGTGAAATTGTTGGTTGTGGACAAAAACACCGGAACAACAGCTTATTTAATACGAAGTCGAGACGCCAAGGTCTACATTGAGAACTTGTGTTGCATGAAATCTGTTTGATTTAAAATAGTTTTTACGACTTCGATCGTCAAATAAGAAAATGTCACTAGCTGCAAAATGAGGTAATTATGCACCTTTTCGTTGATTGTCAGTTTAAACTTTTCTAATTTTAAGTGTCCATGGCACTTATCTTTAAAACATAGTAGACCTCTCGATTCTACATCAAAGAAAATGGATTTGTACAGTAAATAACCTAGTGAAATAGACAATGTGGGTGATTTTGAATAGATTTCGGAGTGATATTGAATGAGTGTACATATATATGTGAAATGGGGGTTCTACGATATATAATCTATTTTTCAAGCTCAAACGGTGTTTAGACCGCAAAAAATGAATATCCCCCAACAAAACTACAATAAAAGTATATCGCAGTATTCGGACATAACATAACACACACTCAATGAACATGCTACGTTCCATGCTACACAACATCTATGGATTAAAAATAAACAAAACAACACTCTCCCCACTTGACACAAAAAGATATATAACACCTGATGGAATTACGACATACGCGTATGGGTATCAGGAGGAACAATAAGTAATTCCTCCTTGACAAATCCTCTCTGTGGTGCAGGTGGTTTCAAATAATACACTCTTATGCCTTGTGTAATTATATGGTAATCAATCGTGTGTACATCAACACTCCATATCGGGTCTGTCGCTCGTCTTCTACTACCACCTTCTTGTTCACCTGGTTGATACAAATACCTCACACTAGCGCAAATGGGTGCATCAACTTTTCTTGCTTTAACAGGTGGAGGTTTTTTCGTCTCCTTATTTAATGCCTTAATAACATCTGGCAACCTCTTTACCCATTCTCTGTTTCTTTTTTGTGTATCAATCTCTTTAGCATACTGATAACCAAACAATCTTTCTGCTAAAGTTCTGTTGAACCTTTCAACCACAGCTTGATCTCTGTGTATATCCCTTCTACCTCTCCTAATTCGCACTTTATGTTTCTCCAACAACTGTGTTAATGCACCCATGAATTCTCTCCCAGGGTCTACTTGTAATAGCTTTGGATATTTTAAATGTCTCCTGTAAATCTTCTCAAATGCTTTAGCTACTTCTTTACTATCTTTAGATGTTAATGGTTCTGCTTCTTTATATCTTGACCCAACATCAACTAAAGTCAGAGCATATTTATATGTTTCGTTTCCAACTCTGTCATGTGGTAGAAACAGTAAATCTGCTTGATGTACTTCATTCTTTGCAGTGACATCGAATCTCGGTCTAATAATCTTCTTTGGTGCAGGCAAGTAAATTTGCCACACTGCTTGTTTCTTTAAAAATTCTAATGCCTGTTTCTTACTAACTTTTGCTTCCTTTGCCAACTTATTAACAGCAGAGTGTCCTCTCCAGAAACCTTTAGGACTGTAACATATCTTCTCCATTCTTTATATTTAAGAATATTTTATATCATAAAAAAACAACAACAATGTCACAACAAGCAAAGTATGATACAATCACAGAAGCTGAATTCGAAAAACTGCTTGAAGCGCAGAGTCAATATGATACAAAGAAATGGACAGATTTAGAAATCAAGAAAATTTATACAATCACTGAATACAGAACAGTCGACACGAGCAATGGTGAAAGTTTAATTTTAACAGTCAAGGACAATGGTGAAGTATGGTGTCCTGATCACCTCGCTAAAAAATTTGAGGGTAAAGAACCACCTTTTTACATTAGACCTCTTGGTCTTAAACCGTGCAAGAATAACAAAAAAAAAAAAATAAGTATCACGCATATGATTTGGTATTTCCAAAGAATACAGCAAACTATATGCATAAAGATTATGTTAAAAACTGATTATTTTTTTTGCCTACAGCAACTTATAAGCCACATATCCAGTTATTGTCATTCCCATCACCACAAAAACAATCTCTCTATTCTGCTGGTCTGGCGATGGTGTATAAAAATCACTCAACTTTGGTTCAGGAGGTAAAGCTTCCAAATGTTTTCCAGTCACATAATAATACTGCTTCATTGCTTGGTCAACATCATCAAATGTCTGTTCTGCATGATGCTCCTTTTGCATCTGTTCATTTATGAAATCCAACCTTTCTGTTCTTTTTTTTATTCCATGCAACTTGTGCTGCTTCTAACTGTTCAACTGCTTTACTTTATCGTGTCTTTCTCGTTCTTCATCGCTATGACTCCCCATCTTGGAGAACAAATAATTGCTTCCCGAGAATGCTAATGCATTTACTAATGCACCACCTATCATCATTGCAACTGCGCTTGCCATTTTTTATAAGAAGACAAAAAAAATTATTACTTCATAATATCTGCAGGAATAATACCCTGCTTAATTAACATATCTCGTGTTGCCATTGCAAGTAAAATATCTAATGACAACATTCCAATATCCCCCATATTAAAATCAACTTTAGGTGCAGGTCTTTTAAATACCTTTCTACCAAGTTCTGAATAACCAACAGTTAACATTGTTTCCACTCCAGCATGATATAGCATGTTAGCAATTTGTTTTCCGTCTATTGATGTCATTTTTATTATGTATTCATAAAAAAAATATTTTTTTTAAAATTCAAAAGGGTCATACTGTTTTGTATCAGTTTCTATAGGTTCATTGATTGGTTCATTGACTTGTTGAACAGGTTTCTTTCTATACATATACAGTACTGCAATACCTATTATGACTGCACAAGCTGGTAAATATGCTTTGTAAGCATTAATCGTATTTTCTACTATTTTTTCTGGTTGTGTACTTTCAGGTTTTGTTATTTCCATGACAGGTTGCTTCATTCTTTTCAACCTTCTTGCTTCTGCACCTTTTTTTCCTGCTTCAACACGTTTTGGGTTTTTTGTTTTAATTGGTGTTTCAGATTGAATGTCTTCTGATTTATCAATTTCACTCATCATCTTTTATAATATTGTCAAAATTTTCTTTTTTATTAAAATCAATATGTCTTGCTGTTGTCAGCATTGCAGTAAAAGGAGCCAAATACATACCATATTTATAATACATCTCACAACAAACATTAGTTAAAGCATGGTTGATAAAAGGGTCTTCCTCTAAATCTTCTATTAACTTTGGTGGGTTAATTACATTAAAGTACTTTGATACACCCATCACATACAAACTGATGAAAGAATTTCCCAATGTCTTTGTCATACTTGCACCTAATCGTGCTTTATACCTACAATAGAGTTTATTGATTTGCTCAGCAGACATATCATCTATATCTGAGAGTTGTAATTCACGACCTAAATATTGCTTGCTGCAACCTCCAGTAACAATTGCAGATAATCTTTCTCGTTTAGTGTCTTGTTCTACATCATTTAATTCTTCAGTGTTCAATAATTCTTCAGCGTTCATTTTTATAATATGGAATATTTTTTTTAATTTAAAATAATAAAAGAATATCAAACATCCAACTGATATGTTTACACATGCAGATATAATTGATAATAGTTCAATTAACATGTTTTTCTATAAGCATTATTAAATTTTTATAAGCATTACTAATAGCATTGCTAATTTTTGCTGATAGCATTGCTAATTTTGCTAACAGAATTGCTAATTTTATTGATATTTATCACAGATTTTACTAACAGCATTGCTAATTTGCTCAAAGCATTTCTATTAACAATGCTAAAAAAATAAGCATTACTAATCAACAAGCCAATACCCAGTAGGCTGGTCTGTTTTCAATATCAACTTACGATGCTTTACCTTCGATAATTTATCTTTTATTCTCTGTCTTTCTTCCAGTGTTGGAATGACATCATTTTCTCGAAGACAATTTTCAAAACTATCTCTGTCTTTAGTGTAGAACATGCACAACCACTTTGTCTGTTCCCTCAAATCCTTCAACACTGAATTATATCTCTGTGAAATAACCCACACTGATTGTTCCGCATGTCTGCCAGAGAATGCCAACTCTAACAGCATGTCTTTTTTCTTTGTTAATTCTTTTGTAGCACTGCAATCATCAATGATGTACAGTGTAGGAGAACCAGCATATTTATTGAAAAACATTCTTGATAGTTCTTGTAATTTCTCTTCACCATTGATAACCGGATTTACAATTATAACATTCTTGTTCTTTGGTTTTTTAACATCACCAATCCACTCGCGATTTTTATATGCTCTATTCGTTTGTATGGTGGGACAGAGAATAACGATATGTTCAAACACACCTCTATATTCATCTTCAAGCAAGTCTAAAACAAATTCAGTCTTTCCACACCCAGTTTGACCACAAATGATTGCACAATGAGGATATATTTTGGTAGTTCCATTTATATATGATAAAAAAATTAATATAAAACTTCTTTAAATCTACCATCTTCAAAATTAATCTGTGCATCTTGTATAACAAACAAATACACATTGATTGCTTCATCTGACCCTTGTTCCTTTGTTATTTGAATCGTGATGCCTTCTGATGCATTCTCTACCCTTCTTCCGGAACCATGGAGTGTATTATCATCTACCGTTCGTAAATCAAGCCACAATGCGTAGTTGTTAGTCAGATACTTTTCTAATGTTGTATTAGTGAAATATAAATCTTTTGCAATCTTATCTGTTTCTTTGTTTCTCTTTGAAGTCAAAGCAAAGAATTTGTTAATCTCATCCCATTGTTGATATGCTCTCATTCCTTGACTGTAGAGTTGATTTGGAACACCTTCTATTGTCATTTCTACCTTTTCTATCTTTGGATTATAAAATGTTTCAGTACTTGTTCTTTCTGGGTCTTCAAATATCAAATATCATGAGGATGCCTTTCATACTTCTTGCAGGAACATTCAAGGGTGAATCAAGGCAGAAAGGAATTTCAACAATTCATTGAGACAGGAAACAAAATTGCAACAGAGGAAATTCCTATGCAAGACATTTCTTCTCCACAAGAAATACAAGATTTAACAAAAACAATTGATGAAGTTGAAACAGCAGTTAAAACTCTGGAAACAGAGTTCTGGGATGTAGGGGAAAGTAGTGATGTACAAACCCAAACAGACATGACAAAGCGAGAAATGGATGGCATTATGAAAGCAATGACTACAGTGAAAGAGGAAATCGCTAATGAGTTGGCAAAACTTAATGAAACAAATAAAGAAATAGCACAGGAAAAGGAAAAACTTGCTAATACAGAAGATGAAAATACAAAGAAACAGATTCAATCAAGAATATCTGATTTAAAATCAGAAAGAAGTGCAAGGTTGGAAGTGATAAATGTTAACAAAGAAAAACTGAGGAGTCAGGTTAATAGGATTAAGGAGACCATAAATAAGATTTTGAAAGAAGACACAACACTTGGCCAGAGGTTGAGAACATTATTCAGAGAACAAGGTATAACCATTGTCAGTATTTTGACTGCTATTGGTATGATTATTGGGGTTATTGTTGAAGCCGTTCTTCCTTCTGGTGGTGCAACAACTCCTCCAAGCAAACAGCCAACATCAAATGCAAAGGACTGGATAAAAAAACAACTTTCCAATCTTGGAAAAATATTAGCTAATCTTGCTGGAAAAGCTGCAACTGCTTTGCCAGGTGTTATTGGTTCTATTGTGTCGTGGTTGTTATCAACAACTGGAAAGGTTGTCAACTGGTTTGGTGAACATTTATGGGCATTGGTTGTTCTTGTTGTTGGGTTGTTGTATGCTGCTGCTAAAGAGTATTTTCATAAATAAATAAAGTGACATTACCAACTGCTATGCTACCAACGATTAATGCTGTTTTGTTATCTTCATGTTGAATTGCTATTTTTTTTCTGGTGATGCAACAGGGGTAATTTTAGGAATAGGAGCGGCAGAATGGTGTACAATGGTGCTAGATGGTTTTGTATTAACGGTAATATGAGGTTGCATAGCAACAGCATCAAGTAGATATGCGTGTTGTTTAACATATGAATTAAAAAATCCCGGTGTATTGGCGGCTTTTGTTACCCAATCCTTTGGTAAATAATGCTCTTTTGCATAGGTTATAATTTTCTTATAATCTTCAGGGCTGACTTGTACTGGTTGTGTTTGCTTTGTTGGTGTTCCTTTTACTTTTACGTTTTGTTTTAGTGGGATGGGTTTAACGTTCACACCATTATTTAAACCAAGTTCTTGATTATCAGTGGCCACAATAATCTTATTGTTATAATCTTGGATTGTTCAAATTCGTAATTCCATATTGCTTGGAGACATATACAACCCGATTCCGTAAACATAGTCAACTTTACTACGAGCATATTTGAGTGTGTTTTGATATCTCGAAATTTGACTTGGTAAATCTACAGGGCTATTGATAGCATCCTCAACGTTTGCGAGAAATTGTTTCTGAGCATCAAACGCTGTTCCTGTTCCGATTATATCCGTTCTTGTTTGAGATTGTGAACCAAGGATAGCCCAACAAAAAGTTCTTATAGATTCGTTAATACGTTCAACACCCGCTCTTGTAAAACCTAATGAAGAATCAAGGATAAATGTTGTCCATACATTCATAACGGCATCTTCTTGTTGAAGATAATCAATGTGAACTTTAGCAGGTGGAAGATATTCACATGATGAAATACCACATTTCCTTCCTCCTGAAACTTCAGGTCCAAATGTCATTTTTGATAAATCTAAATTTGATGATGTGCTACTTGCAATGTGTTGAGAAGAATTGTCATGTCTGAAATCTGTTCGTTTCCAAGCAGTATGACTGGTTGTATAGATTACTCAAAGACCATCACCACTTGGGTATAATTTTTGTCTCCAGTCTGCATTAGGGTCTATACTGAACTCTTCGCAGATACGTTCATAACGGTCATAACTGTTGTTAAAGGCATTCCAACTTTTATCTTGTGGTAATGCAATGCCTAATTCAAATAATATTCGTCTTGTTTGATAGAAAACATGAAATAAAAATAGTGACCCAGTCAACCCACCTGCTTTTAAATGGTTGTTATAATCTACACCACAACCTGTAGTGGCACACCAGATTGCAAAGTTTAGTTGATTTTGCCAGAAAGATAACCAATCTGTGTTCCATCGTTGAACTATTTCATCTGAAACTACGTGTGGTAATAGGTATTTTTCAAATATATTTGGAAAATCTACTTTAAAAAATCTTTTTCCATCAGATGTAATTACGATGGTTTGTTTTATTATATTAATTGTTTTATTACTAAATACACCAGCGTGTTGATAGTGATCCGCATCACTATATTTGAATTCTTTTTGTACTGACATTTTTTATTTTATGATTTATAAAAAAATGTATAATTTCAAACATTGATAACACTATTAATTATCAACAGTATATTGATAACAGAGATGGGAACAAACGGGTTGGATTGAAAAGTTTCACATATACACTGGGTTGGTATAATGTCGTTAATGAATATGTGCAAAAGGGCAAAGACAGACCTCATCGCATTCAGGATGGTTATTATAGTTTTCAACAAATTGTGGATTTATTTCACAGTTTAAACATGTCATTGTCTGTGAATGAAACTAATGGTATTGCATCATTAATTACTGATAATGAAATCAAGATAAGTAAAGGACTCAAGTTGATGCTAGGGTTTGATAAAAGAATATTTAAAGCAAATACAACTCATTTTGGTAATAAATGTCTTGATTTTGCAACAGTAAAATCTCTATATATCCATCTTACACAAATTAACACTTCGTTTAATTTTTTAAATGGGACACCAAGCACAATATTAGCAGTTGTACCAATTGAAAATAAAGCGTATGGTGATATTGTGTCTGTAAGATTTGAGCATCCAGAATATAAATATTTGTCAAACGGAGCAATTACAGATTTTGAAATATCGGTTAGAGATAAATACAACAAAAAAATAGATAACCATGGTTTGCCAATGAGTGCTGTTTTAGAAATTATTTAATTTTCACACTATAAAAAAAATGAGTATCTTTGGTATCAAATCACATAGAAGAAACGACGACTTTTAAGTACTGAAGCAGCATATTAATGATTTGCATAAGCGAGTGAGACCAATTACAGATTTAGAGCAGAGAATTTCAGACTTTCAGCAAAGTGTTCATGATAGTAGAAGCATTTTGTTTCAAGAAATAAATACACAGGTAGATAGGCATAATGAACTTCGAGAAAATGTAAAGGAAATGGCCATAAACAATAGTTTATTACGAAATAGCATTAATAATATCAAAGACAAGTTGGTAATTTCAATATTTGCAGAAAGTAAAGGGGCTCTTGTAGAGAATGAAGTGTTTTCTTTTGGGAATGGTGGTAGAGAAGACGGTGCTGGTTATGTAATGATGCGTCGTGGTCAAATTTTAGGTATAGCTATTTCATGTAAAAAAAGGAGTGGCGAAGTGTCGGTAGGTATTTCTGTAAATGAAAAAATATTACCAGGTTGTGAAATAACACTTAACACTACATCAAGAAAGCATGACAATTTTGATAAATCGTTTATTATTGATGCTGGAAGTGTAATTAATTTTGTATGTAAGAAGGGAAACGCAACAACAGAAAATACAGTTGCTTCGTTGTTAATTGAATTGTTTTAATTTTTTTTGTCTGTAATAATAAAATATGAAACAACCTACGGCACCGAGTTTGTATCCAGATTTGCAAGATGGACAGAATTATAGATTACAGAAAATATCAGAAATCGAGCAGACATTAATTAAGGAAAGGGATAATAGGCAGTCATTGTATAAGAAATATAAAAGGAGTATAAATGCCACTGATGGAATTGATACAACTCTCATTTCTGGGAGTGTGATTTTGGGTGGCATTGGAATTGCGATGCCTTTAATGTTGCCATTAGAAATTGTAGCAGTAGTGTGTGGTGTAGCGGGTGTATGTGTTAAGTTTATTAGAAGGCGACTGCATTCGAAAGCGAAGAAACATTATGAAATTAAGACTTTAGCTGATGGTAAGTTAAACAGTGTGAAAGATTTGATTTCAAAAACATTGAATGATGGACAAATATCAGAGCAAGAATTTAAGACGGTTCTTGATGAACTTGAAAGATATAATAATCTCAAAGATAAGACTCGCTCAAAACAGTCAGATGTGAGTGAAGTAGAAAGAAAAAAGTTGTTAGAAGAGGGGAAGGAACAGGCATTAAGTGCCATTCAAAAAAAGATAAAAGACACATAATTTTGTTTAATAAGTTTGTATTTGTAAATGATCCGCCACCAACCTATAATGCGGTTTGATACCTACTGAGTATTTGAATAGGGTTGATTTTATAGGAATAAATACGGTAACCACATTACTTTCAAATCTCCCGCGAGCAGTATATGATAACATATCTATTATCTTATTGTAAACAAACAAGCCAAATTACCACATGTGATGATATGATTATTTGTTATTTCAAATTTCCCTCCAACATTCTTGACATTCCTTTGTCCGCGCGTGTGGACGATGGGCTGTGTATTTTATATTATGAGATCGGGGAAGACAACTTTTCAAGCAATGCGAATTATTTCCCTTTGCATATATGATCATAAATTAAGTTTGATAAAATGTTAGTGAACAAGACTTTATCTCTTATCAGAGTGTGTACATAGCTGTCATATGAATTGGATACATACATCTAATTGATAATATATTTTACTTCTTATTGTATCGGATTTCTACAATTAATGTGTTTACACAAACCCTGGATACTGCAATATACTTTTATTGTAGTATTGTCGGGGGATATTAATTTTTTGCGGTCTAAACACCGTTTGAGCTTGAAAAATAGATTATATATCGTAGAACCCCCATTTCACATATATATATGTGTACTGAGCGAGTTTGGAATGAAATTTAAGTGAGTTAATACAATATCGATCATTTCGTCCAATTGAACGAAATTAGCGATACGTTTTACCTCCCTTTAATAAAATCTAAGTAATCAGATTAAAATCATGCAATTATTTAGTCGATTTGATTGAAATGTTGATCATATTGAACGATTTCGAAACGTTTCGAACAATTTTGAGCGAGCGTTAAGAATGAATGAGTGCCAAGCGAGTGATTTTAATCGAGACGAGTGTCAGTTTCACAGTGTTATTAAATGTAGCATTAACGCTTTACGATGCAGAATTTTTTCCACTTTCACAATCAGTTTCCTCGGTTATTTTTATTCCTCAGCACGCCGAAAAGCTGGGATTAATTAGCCTGGCTCCCAGGCTGTCAGTTGGTCAGACCCCACCCGATTTTTTGGCCTTCTTTGTTCTATATAAAATTGCTCAACTTTCAGGTGCTGCAGTGCATTTCACAACAATACATTTATATATTACGTCATCAGCGCTTCATATACATTCATTGTTCTATCATTTGAGACTAAAATAACCGGTTTTTTTAGGTTAAACTTTTTGGCTATTCAAGCCAGAGTAAAGGAACCGTCTTTTTTCCACCTATGAAGAGGACGGTTAGTTCGGGCACGCCCACCATCGCTCATCCGTCCTCCCGGAAAGGAAATCGTGCACAAAAAAGATCGAGCTAAGCCTTATATTAAAGAAGAGATGCAAAACTAGCAAACAATCAAATAAATATGCACGTGGATCACTGTTCTCTACTTCAAAATGCCATTTTTAAGCCGCACTATTTTTTCGTTAAGATCTACTTTTACCATACAACGACCTCCGGAAGTAAATTCCAGTGAGGTCACTCCAGTTAGTGAAATTAAATAGGGTACACCACTCGTGTTTTACTACTTTCATCTTATCAAGTCTTACCAAATTACCTCCCATATTCCCAAACACTGTCACTGATCGGTAAGTCATAGAATATAAGCCGATGAGAAATTTCTCTTTCTCTAGTTTAATTCCGCTCATTTCACAACACTTCAGATCAATGGGACGGGAGCCAGTCTAGGAATAAGTGTGCGTCTGTAACTTAAGGTAGTAGACCCGTAATAGATCCGCAACGTTTTGGCAGATTTGAATTTTGACAGTGTTCACCGAGGTTTCCTAATGATTTTCATTAGGAAACCTCAGTAAACATTGTGAAAAGTCAAAAGTGGTGAAATGTTGCGGAACTATTACGGTCCCACTGCCTTAAAATGTCCGACAGAAATATTCATATTAAGAGGACCACAGTAATTGCTCTGTGTGTTCAGGGTGTCAAAGCGTTCTCTATCGTTTAAAAATGTTTCCCCGCTTAGCACATTAGCGGGGTACCATTCCGACAAATTCCATGATATATTCATCGTGAATATAGGGATGTTTTTTTTTTATTTCAGACAGTTCCATTATAACGCGTGTTCCATTCTGGTCATCCTTTGTCTCAGCTTATCGGGAAACGTGGTTTTAGGTTTTTGGCCGTGTGAAATGATCTATTGTAACGGACCTTGTTTTACCAAGTTCGGCGAAAAAGGATATTGCTTTCCAAGACTGCCGCTTTACTGTAGGTAAGTCTTCTGTGTCTGTTTGTTTGTGAGAATCTTAGGTATAGGTAGATTTTGCGCGGTGAGCCGTGAAATCAACTTTTTACTGTTAGATTCTCGTGCCATTTGTTCGAAATAGATAAAACTAGTTTAAATAACGCATTGAGAAAGTGTCAAAATTCACCTTTTAAACCAACGGAATTGCTTGTCTTAAAACATAAGGTTCACTCAAACATGTACTTCCACAATTTCAGTGAAGGGATCAGTGTAATTCCTATCATTTGCTTTTTACTTATACCCGATTTACCTATCGTAATCGACTCGTCGCCTACGTCAGAGCTCAGTTTTGAAAATACACCTATATAAAACCACGTTTTGACCCTTAGTAATATTTGGGATCAAAACCCTGGTTAAAGGGTGAAAAACGAGCCCTGCAGTGAAAAACATCATGAAATCGACAACCACCCCATTCCAAACCGTTCTAAATCACAATTTCGAAGCTCCATTCGTTTATTCAAAACACTCACTAAACCATCCAAAGCGCACCAAATCATTGAAATATACCACAGAACCGTTCATAATGCAACATAACTTTATCATAATCGAACAAATCATTCCTCGTTCTTTCAGCTGCCCTGCGTCCAGGATGAAAACGTTAGCGAAGCGCTTTCGAAATGATACCTCGCTTTGCACGTATGTGCACGTGCAAAGCGGTGTATCATCTCAAAGCGCTCGCGAAACGCTTTTACATCCTGAACACGGGGCTGGTATTTATTTGGAAGCGTCTGCGGGGACGCACACATCTCTATTATAGAAAAGTACATAGATTTTTTTATAGGGGGGTAATGAAGTATCGATAATTATGTCCTTTTATGACGAAATTAACACTTTGTTTAACCCCCCCCCCCCTTAAATTCATTCAATATTCGCTCCTTTCACTTCTTAAACTTCATTCCCAAATCATTTTAAATTCATTTACATTGTCAATTTCACGATTTTATTAACTATGCTTCTTCGTGGCCTAGTGGTAAGAGCAGGAATGTGAGAACACCAGGATTGAGTGTTTGAGAATGACTTTGTTAGCCTAAGCTTTCGTCGTAATCGAACTAAAATAAATAAGTATAAACTATTTATATAAATTTAGAAATAATTGATTGGTTGATAGATAGATTCGTCTGTTGTAACCCCCCCCCCCCCCGCCCCCGATATGACAGATAACCAAAAAAATCAATCTCATTTAACTTGGAAATATACACAGCGCAATCCATACAGTAAGTTACATAGTGAAATTGACATTTATCTCAATCAAAACATTCCAATTCACTGACTCAGTGCCCCATTTATTGATTCGAAACACTCACTCAAACCATTCAAAACGCTCCAAAATAACTAAAAAGATAAGATCATCAACTACGTTCAAAATAAATTTAGCTAGAAATAAATCGCGATTTCACTTTTAAAATGAGAATAAAAAAAATGTCTGATTGGTTCTTTGAGAAATAGGAAGCTATTTATAGACCGTGTATGCATTTTTTTAAAGGGTGGTAATTAATATCGCTAATTTATTCATCTTGAACAAAATTTGCAATATTTAATTACCTACCATTATATTCACCCAAAACTCGTTCCACACACTCATTCAACTTCATTCCTAAATCATTCTAAAATGATTCATCTTGTCAATTTTACGACGTTTTTACCTTTACAACAAAAAGCTTAGTATGTTGGTCAATTTAAATTCGATATCTTTCTAACGTCGATTAGGGCACAATCTCTTTCAACGTTGACAGATTCCTTTGAATTTTGCTTCCTGAAATAATCGCGGTAACTTGTGAGTGCTAACGAGGCAACGTCATAACTTCATGCGTTGAAGGGATCCCCCCTAGATAACGTCAAAAAGAATTGAATGAGTGTAAGCAGGGTAAAACATCTTTTCTGGTTTTTGCGGTGAAATAATCAGTGATAGATTTGTACAGTTAGTTACATCGTGAAATTGACATTCACCTCAAACGAAACCATTCTAAATCGCTCACTCAGTGCTCCATTTATTCATTCGAAACACTCACACAAACCATTTAAAAACGTTCAAACCCATTGAAAAACATAGAATCAACGACGTCATTCAAATAAATTTTGACGGAGAAAAATCGCGATTTCACTGACATAATTCAAACTGTTGTCTTCTAAAAAGTTCTTGAAGAAATAGGAAGCTATGTATAGAACTTTTATGCATATCTTATTAAAGGGAGGTAATCAACATCGCCAATTTTGTTCATCCTGAACAAAATTTGCGATAAAGGATTACCTCCCATTAATTTCACTCAAAACTCGCTCCATACGCTCAATTTCATTCCTAAATCATTCCAAAATGATTCACCTTGGCAATTTCACGATGTTGTTAACTGTAATCTACCATTATTTTACCATTATTTTACGAGAATTTTAGCGAAAAACAATAACGATCGTTTTTACTTTCAGGTGCCACGTTATGCGCGGTTTTCGTGAGGCACGTTTGAATCATTTATTCACTGAACGTCTTAACAACATATCAACGCAGAAAAACACATTTGAAGGTTCAGCCAACAATTTCAAATAAACTTGCGAATTGAACTGACTTTTTGAGCAACGAAATTACAGTTACTGCGGACAGTGAGGTATTGTTAAATTAGGGGCGTGGCTTGTTGGAATCAAAATGGCTTGAATGAATTGCCAGATTCACCTTGTTGTTCATGCAATAAACAGCATCGTAAAATTGACAAGGCGAATGATTTTGAAAAGATTTCCGAATTATATTGAATGAGTGTTTGGAGCGAGTTTTTATCCATTTGACTGAAATGTGGATCATATCTCACGATCTCAAAGCGTTTCTTGAACAATTTTGAAGCGTTTTTGAGTGATTGGAGTGAGTGTTTGGAATGAATGAGTAAAGCGCTGAGCGAGAGGTTTTGAATGGATTTGATAAAAATGATTGTCAATTTCAAGATGTGGTTAACTGCAGTTAAGAAAATCGGAAAATTGATTGAGTGAGTGGAGCGAGTTTTGAGTGAAATTATGGGGATATAATACAATATCGTTAATTTAGTCCATCTTGAATAAAATTAGCGATATTTATTACCTCCCTTTAATAAAAGGCACGTACTTTTCCGTTTGTTTGTCTTCGTGGACCAAACAGACACTGTTAAGTCCGCACCGGCAAACTAGTAGAATTATTTGATATATTTGAATTAAATTTTGATCGTCCTGACCTGATCGATTTTGAAATGTTTTCAAATAACTTCGAAACGTTTTTGATCATTTTGAATATATGAAAATTAAGAAAGCCATGTATAAAAGGTGTTGTTATTTTTCGTTAATGTGTTATGCCATCAACCTATTAAGAGAGTATATTCCAAATTAGAAGTTTTGGAATCGTATCGTTGCGAGATAGCTTCGTAATATTTCATCAACATTTGTGTTCGTAAATATTTCTGTTATTATCATCGTCGAGAGTAGAAATACAATAAGTGTCTATAAATCTTACTATATCTATGTCCTGCTTTGATGTATCAATGACGAAATGTCTACGTCATTAAAAAAAAAAAATCCCGATAAGATACGACCATACCGATTTCAACAATTTCCATTCGGGGTGGACTACCTTAAATAATCAGACATAGACAGACGGTGGCACTCATTCTTTCCGACAAATTGTCCATCACCAATGGGTTGATAATCTTAGACCTATGTGAGATAGCAGCTGAAGGCTAGTAAAGGATGTGATGGTTGTACTTGTGAGAGAAATAGAAGAAATCCATTGTCAGGTGCTCCAGCCGCCGCGATTTAACCGAAATTATGTTAAAAGTGGCGTTAAACTCCTTTCAATTAATTAATTAATGGTTCGAGCTCCACAGTGTGTTAATGGAAAAAACAACAACATAATATTCAGCCCCATTCCAACCAGATGTAGGATTTGGAATCAATGGGTTTAAGTCTTTGTCACTGTCTTCAATATACGTTTTCTTGATGAACCCTCGTTCTTGTCTGTTTTATCTCATCGTTGGTCTAAATAGTACGGGTGGCCTGGCCAACTTATCTCCGTATAGTCAACTACTAGAATCAATTCTTAAATACATACTAAATGATAACATCACTTTTGATAATAGTCAATTAACCGAGTTTTGGAAACATTAAAAGGTCCCTTAAACAGTGCCATTGCAAAACTCGTAATTACAGCTTTCTTCAAAGCTGTAGTTACGAGGTTTTCAAATTGCTTTAACGAATTGTAGTTTGTATTGAAAATGGGAAGTATACACTCTTGTCATCGATTCTAGTCATCGATAGCCATTCGCTCGCGGAGATGAGTATTCTCATGACTTGTAAAATTGTTGGCAGCTTATTTGATAATACGAAGTCAAGACGCCAAGGTCTACATTGAGAACTTGTGTTGCATGAAATCTGTTTGATTTAAAATAATTTTTTACGACTTCGATCGTCAAATAAGAAATTGTCACTAGCTGCAAAATGAGGTAATTATGCACCTTTTCGTTGATTGTCAGTTTAAACTTTTCTAATTTTAAGTGACCATGCCACTTATCTTTAAAACATAGTAGACCTCTCGATTCTACCTCAAAGAAAATGGATTTGTACAATAAATAACCTAGTGAAAAAGACAATGTGGGTAATTTTGAATCGATTTCGGAGTGATATTGAATGAGTGTACTGAGCGAGTTTGGAATGAAATTTAAGTGAGGTAATACAATATCGATCATTTCGTTCAATTGGACGAAATTAGCGATACGTTTTACCTCCCTTTAATAAAATCTAAGTAATCAGATTAAAATCATGATATTATTTTAGTCGATTTGATTGAAATGTTGATCATATTGAACGATTTCGAAACGTTTTGAACAATTTTGAGCGAGCGTTAAGAATGAATGAGTGCCAAGCGAGTGATTTTAAGGTAACTGCGGACACATAGAGGGTCTTTTAGGTCCAAATTTCAAATTGTCTGCAAATCATGCCTAATGCGATAAAACTATACTTTGAAGTACCCGCTTTCATATTTCGGTCATAGAAAGGAATTTCATAACGTAAAGTTGACGTCATGACGTCATCAAGGGGTCGACCCCTTTTTTAGGGGCCAAAATCAGTAATTGTCCATTATTTTCGGAAATAATAAACCGATTTTCATACCGAAAACGCCATTTGCTTCGTTTAAAGACGCCGGATCTTATGTTTTATTGATATGCGGATATAAGTGTAAGAAATACAATTAAGTGTAACGTATTAAATGTTAATGCCTTCTGCGTTGCTATTTTCGAGTACAGTCATTGGAAATATTGCCTTTTTTCTCGAAAATTTGTCCGGTGACCTATGTTGAAATTTAGATATGTTGCTGCCAAACCATTCCACTGAAGAAATTTGAAGTAAAAACCATGTGTCTTCGGGTTAGATTTTTTGTAAAATTCGATTCCGCGAAGATATAGCAAATCAGAGGTTATTTCAAAGTCGCGTCAAATGTTCACAAAAGCTGTCTTTTTAAATGGATAAAACTTAAGTGTTTTATTTTCATTTCTTAAAATCACATTCAGATTTAATACTTTTGAACCCTATATTTTACAATTAACCTAAATTTCAAATATTTTAGAATAAGTTAATGCACGGAGATATGCGCCAAATAAGCATAGTGCAGAGGGTTTTAGTGCGACGCCGAATCCGACGAAAACTGTTCCAACAACTTCACAAAATCGAATTTGATAAAAATTCTAACCCGAAGACATATCATTTTTATATGATTAATGCAAAGCATATTCTTTTCGCTACAAAATAACAAAAAATCAGCATAGGTCACCGGAGGAAATTTTGAGAAATTTCTACTTATTTACAAAAAATGAAATGTAAAAAAGGAACGTCAAATCTTAAAATTCGCGATATAGTAAGCGTTTCGGGCCTATTTTTCTATTTGAATGTGCACAGAAATTAAACGAATAGCTCGGGCGTTCTTGGACTTTCAAAATGAAACTTTTTTCGTGAAAATCGGCCGATTAATTCAGAAAATATTTGCAAATATTGATTTTGGCGGGTCGAAAAGGGGTTGGCCCCTTAATGACGTCACGACGTCAAATGAACGGGCTTCAGACCCTTTTCATTGCGTGTTCGCTAATTCTCGCACTTCAAATACAAATATCTGAAATTATTGTGAGATTTTAAGAAAGTCTAAAATTCGACTATGTTATCTGTCCGCAGTTACCTTAATCGAGATGAGTGTCAGTTTCACAGTGTTATTAAATGAAGCATTAACGCTTATCGATGCAGAATTTTTTCCACTTTTCACAATTAGTTTCCTCGGTTATTTTTATTCCTCAGCACGCCGAAAAGCTTGGATTAATTAGCCTGGCTCCCAGGCTGTCAGTTGGTCAGACCCCACCCGATTTTTTGCCTTCTTTGTTCTATATAAAATTGCTCAACTTTCAGGTGCTGCAGCGCATTTCACAACAATACATTTATATATTACGCCATCATCTACATTCATTGTTCTATCATTTGAGACTAAAATAACTGTTTTTTAGGTTTAACTATTGGGCTATTCAAGCCAGAGTAAAGGAACCGTCTTTTTTCCACCTATGAAGAGGACAGTTAGTTCGGGCACGCCCACCGTCGCTCATCCGTCCTCCCGGAAAGGAAATCGTGCACAAAAAAGATCGAGCTAAGCCTTATATTAAAGAAGAGATGCAAAACTAGCAAACAATCAAATAAATAAGCACGTGGATCACTGTTCTCTACTTCAAAATGCCATTTTTAAGCCGCACTATTTTTTCGTTAAGATCTACTTTTACCATACAACGACCCCCGGAAGTAAATTCCAGTCAGGTCACTCCAGTTAGTGAAATTAAATAGGGTACACCACTCGTGTTTTACTACTTTCATCTTATCAAGTCTTACCAAATTACCTCCCATATTCCCAAACACTGTCACTGATCGGTAAGTCATAGAATATAAGCCGATGAGAAATTTCTCTTTCTCTAGTTTAATCCCGCTCATTTCACAACACTTCAGATCAATGGGACGGGAGCCAGTCTAGGAATAAGTGTACGTCTGTAACTTAAGGTAGTAGACCCGTAATAGATCGTTTTCGCAGATTTGAATTTTGACAGTGTTTACCGAGGTTTCCTAATGATTTTCATTAGGAAACCTCAGTAAACATTGTGAAAAGTCAAAAGTGCTGAAATGTTGCGGAACTATTACGGTTCCACTACCTTAAAATGTCCGACAGAAATATTCATATTAAGAGGACCACAGTAATTGTTCTGTGTGTTCAGGGTGTCAAAGTGTTCTCTATCGTTTAAAAGTGTTTCCCCGTTTAGCACATTAGCGAGGTAATATTCCTATAAATTCCATGATATGTTCATCGTGAATGCAGGGTTTTTTGTTTTTTTTTTTTTATTTCAGACAGTTCCATAACAATGCGTGTTCCATTCTGGTCATTCTTTGTCTCAGTTTATCGGGAAACTTGGTTTTAGGGTTTTGGCCGTGTGAAATGAGCAATTGTAACGGGCCATGTTTTAACAAGTCCGGCGAAAAAGGATATTGCTTTCCAAGACTGCCGCTTTACTGTAGGTACGTCTTTTGTGTTTGTTTGTTTGTTTGTGAGAATCTTAGGTATAAATTCATGTTTTGACCCTTAGTAATTCCAAGGGGGGGGGGGGGGGTCGATAAGGACACAAACTCTTTCAACTTTGATTGATTCCTTATAATTTTGCTTCCTGAAATATTCGCATTAACTTGTGAGTGATTACGAGGCAACGTCATGACGTCATGCGTTGAAGGGACCCCCTTAGATAACGTCAAAAAGAATGGAATCAGTGTAAGTAGGGTAAAACATCCTGTTTTTATTTCACTGGTTTATGCGGTGAAATAATCAGTTATACATTTGTAATCTATCATTATTTTACCATTATTTTACGAGAATTTTAGCGAAAAACAATAGCGATCGTTTTTACTTTCAGGTGCCACGTTATGCGCGGTTTTCGTGAGGCACGTTTGAATCATTTATTCACTGAACGTCTTAACAACATATCAACGCAGAAAAACACATTTGAAGGTTCAGGCAACAATTTCAAATAAACTTGCGAATTGAACTGACTTTTTGAGCAACGAAATTACAGTTACTGCGGATAGTGAAGTGTTGTAAAATTAGGGGCGTGGCTTGTTGGAATCAAAATGGATTGAATGAATTGCCTAATTCACCTTGGGATTCATGCAATAAACAACATCGTTAAATTGACAAGGCGAATGATTTTGAAAAGATTTCCGAATTATATTGAATGAGTGTGTGGAGCGAGTTTTTATCCATTTGACTGAAATGTGGATCATATCTCACGATCTAAAAGCGTTTCTTGAACAATTTTGAGGCGTTTTTGAGTGATTGGAGTGAGTGTTTGGAATGAATGAGTAAAGCGCTGAGCGAGAGGTTTTGAATGGATTTGATCAAAATGATTGTCAATTTCAAGATGTAGTTAACTGCACTTAAGAAAATCAGAAAATTGAATGAGTGAGTGGAGCGAGTTTTGAGTGAAATTATGGGGATGTAACAAAATATCGTTAATTTAGTCCATCTTGAATAAAATTAGCGATATTTATTACCTCCCTTTAATAAAAGGTACGTACTTTTCCGTTTGTTTGTCTTCGTGGACCAAACAGACACTGTTAAGTCCGCACCGGCCAACTAGTAGAATTATTTGATAGATTTGAATTAAATTTTGATCGTCCTGATCGATTTTGAAATGTTTTCAAATTATTTTGGAACGTTTTTGATCATTTTGAATATATGAAAATTAAGGAAGCCATGTATAAAAAGGTGTTGTTGTTTTTCGTTAATGCGTTATGCCGTCAACCTATTAAGAGAGTATATCCCAAATTAGAAGTTTTGGGATCGTATCGTTGCGAGATAGCTTCGTAATATTTCATCAACATTTGTGTTCGTAAACATTTCTGTTATTATCATCGTCGAGAGTAGAAATACAATCAGGGTCTATAAATCTTACTATATCTATGTCCTGCTTTGATGTATCAATGACGAAATGTCTACGCCATTAAAAAAAATCCGATAAAATACGACCATGCCGATTTCAACAATTTCCATTCGGGGTGGACTACCTTAAATAATCAGACATAGACAGACGGCGGCACTCATTCTTTCCGACAATATGTCCATCACCAATGGGTTGATAATCTTAGACCTATGTGAGATAGCAGCTGGAGGCTAGTAAAGGATGTGATGGTTGTACTTGTGAGAGAAATAGAAGAAATCCATTGTCAGGTGCTCCAGCCGCCGCGATTTAACCGAAATTATGTTAAAAGTGGCGTTAAACTCCTTTCAATTAATTAATTAATGGTTCGAGCTCCACAGTGTGTTAATGGAAAAAACAACAACATAATATTCAGCCCCATTCCAACCAGATGTAGGATTTGGAATCAATGGGTTTAAGTCTTTGTCACTGTCTTCAATATACGTTTTCTTGATGAACCCTCGTTCTTGTCTGTTTTATCTCATCGTTGGTCTAAATAGTACGGGTGGCCTGGCCAACTTATCTCCGTATAGTCAACTACTAGAATCAATTCTTAAATACATACTAAATGATAACATCACTTTTGATAATAGTCAATTAACCGAGTTTTGGAAACATTAAAAGGTCCCTTAAACAGTGTCATTGCAAAACTCGTAACTACAGCTTTCTTCAAAACTGTAGTTACGAGGTTTTCAAATTGCTTTAACGAATTGTAGTTTGTCTTGAAAATGGGAAGTATACATTCTTGTCATCGATTCTAGTCATCGATAGCCATTCGCTCGCGGAGATGAGTATTCTCATGACTTGGAAGATTGTTGGCAGCTTATTTAATACGAAATCAAGACGCCAAGGTCTACATTGAGAACCTGTGTTGAATGAAATCTGTTTGATTTAAAATAGTTTTTACGACTTCGATCGTCAAATAAGAAATTGTCACTAGCTGCAAAATGAGGTAATTATGCACCTTTTCGTTGATTGTCAATTTAAACTTTTCTAATTTTAAGTGTCCATGCCGCTTATCTTTAAAACATAGTAGACCTCTCGATTCTACATCAAAGAAAATGGATTTGTACAGTAAATAACCTAGTGAAATAGACAATGTGGGTGATTTTGAATCGATTTCGAAGTGATATTGAATGAGCAAGTTTGGAATGAAATTAAAATGAGGTAATACAATATCGATCATTTCGTTCAATTGGACGAAATTAGCGATACGTTTTACCTCCCTTTAATAAAATCTAAGTAATCAGATTAAAATCATGATATTATTTTAGTCGATTTGATTGAAATGTTGATCATATTGAACGATTTCGAAACGTTTTGAACAATTTTGAGCGAGCGTTAAGAATGAATGAGTGCCAAGCGAGTGATTTTAAGGTAACTGCGGACACATAGAGGGTCATTTTAGGTCCAAATTTCAAATTGTCTGCAAATCATGCCTAATGCGATAAAACTATACTTTGAAGTACCCGCTTTCATATTTCGGTCATAGAAAGGAATTTCATAACGTAAAGTTGACGTCATGACGTCATCAAGGGGTCGACCCCTTTTTTAGGGGCCAAAATCAGTAATTGTCCATTGTTTTCGGAAATAATAAACCGATTTTCATACCGAAAACGCCATTTGCTTCGTTTAAAGACGCCGGATCTTATGTTTTATTGATATGCGGATATAAGTGTAAGAAATACAATTAAGTGTAACGTATTAAATGTTAATGCCTTCTGCGTTGCTATTTTCGAGTACAGTCATTGGAAATATTGCCTTTTTTCTCGAAAATTTGTCCGGTGACCTATGTTGAAATTTAGATATGTTGCTGCCAAACCATTCCACTGAAGAAATTTGAAGTAAAAACCATGTGTCTTCGGGTTAGATTTTTTGTAAAATTCGATTCCGCGAAGATATCGCAAATCAGAGGTTATTTCAACGTCGCGTCAAATGTTCACAAAAGCTGTCTTTTTAAATGGATAAAACTTAAGTGTTTTATTTTCATTTCTTAAAATCACATTCAGATTTAATACTTTTGAACCCTATATTTTACAATTAACCTAAATTTCAAATATTTTAGAATAAGTTAATGCACGGAGATATGCGCCAAATAAGCATAGTGCAGATGGTTTTAGTGCGACGCCGAATCCGACGAAAACTGTTCCAACAACTTCACAAAATCGAATTTGATAAAAATTCTAACCCGAAGACATATCATTTTTATATGATTAATGCAAAGCATATTCTTTTCGCTACAAAATAACAAAAAATCAGCATAGGTCACCGGAGGAAATTTTGAGAAATTTCTACTTATTTACAAAAAATGAAATGTAAAAAAGGAACGTCAAATCTTAAAATTCGCGATATAGTTAGCGTTTCGGGCCTATTTTTCTATTTGAATGTGCACAGAAATTAAACGAATAGCTCGGGCGTTCTTGGACTTTCAAAATGAAACTTTTTTCGTGAAAATCGGCCGATTAATTCAGAAAATATTTGCAAATATTGATTTTGGCGGGTCGAAAAGGGGTTGGCCCCTTAATGACGTCACGACGTCAAATGAACGGGCTTCAGACCCTTTTCATTGCGTGTTCGCTAATTCTCGCACTTCAAATACAAATATCTGAAATTATTGTGAGATTTTAAGAAAGTCGAAAATTCGACTATGTTATCTGTCCGCAGTTACCTTAATCGAGATGAGTGTCAGTTTCACAGTGTTATTAAATGAAGCATTAACGCTTATCGATGCAGAATTTTTTCCACTTTTCACAATTAGTTTCCTCGGTTATTTTTATTCCTCAGCACGCCGAAAAGCTTGGATTAATTAGCCTGGCTCCCAGGCTGTCAGTTGGTCAGACCCCACCCGATTTTTTGCCTTCTTTGTTCTATATAAAATTGCTCAACTTTCAGGTGCTGCAGCGCATTTCACAACAATACATTTATATATTACGCCATCATCTACATTCATTGTTCTATCATTTGAGACTAAAATAACTGTTTTTTAGGTTTAACTATTGGGCTATTCAAGCCAGAGTAAAGGAACCGTCTTTTTTCCACCTATGAAGAGGACAGTTAGTTCGGGCACGCCCACCGTCGCTCATCCGTCCTCCCGGAAAGGAAATCGTGCACAAAAAAGATCGAGCTAAGCCTTATATTAAAGAAGAGATGCAAAACTAGCAAACAATCAAATAAATAAGCACGTGGATCACTGTTCTCTACTTCAAAATGCCATTTTTAAGCCGCACTATTTTTTCGTTAAGATCTACTTTTACCATACAACGACCCCCGGAAGTAAATTCCAGTCAGGTCACTCCAGTTAGTGAAATTAAATAGGGTACACCACTCGTGTTTTACTACTTTCATCTTATCAAGTCTTACCAAATTACCTCCCATATTCCCAAACACTGTCACTGATCGGTAAGTCATAGAATATAAGCCGATGAGAAATTTCTCTTTCTCTAGTTTAATCCCGCTCATTTCACAACACTTCAGATCAATGGGACGGGAGCCAGTCTAGGAATAAGTGTACGTCTGTAACTTAAGGTAGTAGACCCGTAATAGATCGTTTTCGCAGATTTGAATTTTGACAGTGTTTACCGAGGTTTCCTAATGATTTTCATTAGGAAACCTCAGTAAACATTGTGAAAAGTCAAAAGTGCTGAAATGTTGCGGAACTATTACGGTTCCACTACCTTAAAATGTCCGACAGAAATATTCATATTAAGAGGACCACAGTAATTGTTCTGTGTGTTCAGGGTGTCAAAGTGTTCTCTATCGTTTAAAAGTGTTTCCCCGTTTAGCACATTAGCGAGGTAATATTCCTATAAATTCCATGATATGTTCATCGTGAATGCAGGGTTTTTTGTTTTTTTTTTTTTATTTCAGACAGTTCCATAACAATGCGTGTTCCATTCTGGTCATTCTTTGTCTCAGTTTATCGGGAAACTTGGTTTTAGGGTTTTGGCCGTGTGAAATGAGCAATTGTAACGGGCCATGTTTTAACAAGTCCGGCGAAAAAGGATATTGCTTTCCAAGACTGCCGCTTTACTGTAGGTACGTCTTTTGTGTTTGTTTGTTTGTTTGTGAGAATCTTAGGTATAAATTCATGTTTTGACCCTTAGTAATTCCAAGGGGGGGGGGGGGGGTCGATAAGGACACAAACTCTTTCAACTTTGATTGATTCCTTATAATTTTGCTTCCTGAAATATTCGCATTAACTTGTGAGTGATTACGAGGCAACGTCATGACGTCATGCGTTGAAGGGACCCCCTTAGATAACGTCAAAAAGAATGGAATCAGTGTAAGTAGGGTAAAACATCCTGTTTTTATTTCACTGGTTTATGCGGTGAAATAATCAGTTATACATTTGTAATCTATCATTATTTTACCATTATTTTACGAGAATTTTAGCGAAAAACAATAGCGATCGTTTTTACTTTCAGGTGCCACGTTATGCGCGGTTTTCGTGAGGCACGTTTGAATCATTTATTCACTGAACGTCTTAACAACATATCAACGCAGAAAAACACATTTGAAGGTTCAGGCAACAATTTCAAATAAACTTGCGAATTGAACTGACTTTTTGAGCAACGAAATTACAGTTACTGCGGATAGTGAAGTGTTGTAAAATTAGGGGCGTGGCTTGTTGGAATCAAAATGGATTGAATGAATTGCCTAATTCACCTTGGGATTCAT
Organism: Fragum whitleyi; assembly: GCA_948146395.1. Lineage (NCBI taxonomy): Eukaryota > Metazoa > Mollusca > Bivalvia > Cardiida > Cardiidae > Fragum > Fragum whitleyi. Next base: position 47,445,531 of record OX411556.1, read on the forward strand.
GCAATAAACAACATCGTTAAATTGACAAGGCGAATGATTTTGAAAAGATTTCCGAATTATATTGAATGAGTGTGTGGAGCGAGTTTTTATCCATTTGACTGAAATGTGGATCATATCTCACGATCTAAAAGCGTTTCTTGAACAATTTTGAGGCGTTTTTGAGTGATTGGAGTGAGTGTTTGGAATGAATGAGTAAAGCGCTGAGCGAGAGGTTTTGAATGGATTTGATCAAAATGATTGTCAATTTCAAGATGTAGTTAACTGCACTTAAGAAAATCAGAAAATTGAATGAGTGAGTGGAGCGAGTTTTGAGTGAAATTATGGGGATGTAACAAAATATCGTTAATTTAGTCCATCTTGAATAAAATTAGCGATATTTATTACCTCCCTTTAATAAAAGGTACGTACTTTTCCGTTTGTTTGTCTTCGTGGACCAAACAGACACTGTTAAGTCCGCACCGGCCAACTAGTAGAATTATTTGATAGATTTGAATTAAATTTTGATCGTCCTGATCGATTTTGAAATGTTTTCAAATTATTTTGGAACGTTTTTGATCATTTTGAATATATGAAAATTAAGGAAGCCATGTATAAAAAGGTGTTGTTGTTTTTCGTTAATGCGTTATGCCGTCAACCTATTAAGAGAGTATATCCCAAATTAGAAGTTTTGGGATCGTATCGTTGCGAGATAGCTTCGTAATATTTCATCAACATTTGTGTTCGTAAACATTTCTGTTATTATCATCGTCGAGAGTAGAAATACAATCAGGGTCTATAAATCTTACTATATCTATGTCCTGCTTTGATGTATCAATGACGAAATGTCTACGCCATTAAAAAAAATCCGATAAAATACGACCATGCCGATTTCAACAATTTCCATTCGGGGTGGACTACCTTAAATAATCAGACATAGACAGACGGCGGCACTCATTCTTTCCGACAATATGTCCATCACCAATGGGTTGATAATCTTAGACCTATGTGAGATAGCAGCTGGAGGCTAGTAAAGGATGTGATGGTTGTACTTGTGAGAGAAATAGAAGAAATCCATTGTCAGGTGCTCCAGCCGCCGCGATTTAACCGAAATTATGTTAAAAGTGGCGTTAAACTCCTTTCAATTAATTAATTAATGGTTCGAGCTCCACAGTGTGTTAATGGAAAAAACAACAACATAATATTCAGCCCCATTCCAACCAGATGTAGGATTTGGAATCAATGGGTTTAAGTCTTTGTCACTGTCTTCAATATACGTTTTCTTGATGAACCCTCGTTCTTGTCTGTTTTATCTCATCGTTGGTCTAAATAGTACGGGTGGCCTGGCCAACTTATCTCCGTATAGTCAACTACTAGAATCAATTCTTAAATACATACTAAATGATAACATCACTTTTGATAATAGTCAATTAACCGAGTTTTGGAAACATTAAAAGGTCCCTTAAACAGTGTCATTGCAAAACTCGTAACTACAGCTTTCTTCAAAACTGTAGTTACGAGGTTTTCAAATTGCTTTAACGAATTGTAGTTTGTCTTGAAAATGGGAAGTATACATTCTTGTCATCGATTCTAGTCATCGATAGCCATTCGCTCGCGGAGATGAGTATTCTCATGACTTGGAAGATTGTTGGCAGCTTATTTAATACGAAATCAAGACGCCAAGGTCTACATTGAGAACCTGTGTTGAATGAAATCTGTTTGATTTAAAATAGTTTTTACGACTTCGATCGTCAAATAAGAAATTGTCACTAGCTGCAAAATGAGGTAATTATGCACCTTTTCGTTGATTGTCAATTTAAACTTTTCTAATTTTAAGTGTCCATGCCGCTTATCTTTAAAACATAGTAGACCTCTCGATTCTACATCAAAGAAAATGGATTTGTACAGTAAATAACCTAGTGAAATAGACAATGTGGGTGATTTTGAATCGATTTCGAAGTGATATTGAATGAGCAAGTTTGGAATGAAATTAAAATGAGGTAATACAATATCGATCATTTCGTTCAATTGGACGAAATTAGCGATACGTTTTACCTCCCTTTAATAAAATCTAAGTAATCAGATTAAAATCATGATATTATTTTAGTCGATTTGATTGAAATGTTGATCATATTGAACGATTTCGAAACGTTTTGAACAATTTTGAGCGAGCGTTAAGAATGAATGAGTGCCAAGCGAGTGATTTTAAGGTAACTGCGGACACATAGAGGGTCATTTTAGGTCCAAATTTCAAATTGTCTGCAAATCATGCCTAATGCGATAAAACTATACTTTGAAGTACCCGCTTTCATATTTCGGTCATAGAAAGGAATTTCATAACGTAAAGTTGACGTCATGACGTCATCAAGGGGTCGACCCCTTTTTTAGGGGCCAAAATCAGTAATTGTCCATTGTTTTCGGAAATAATAAACCGATTTTCATACCGAAAACGCCATTTGCTTCGTTTAAAGACGCCGGATCTTATGTTTTATTGATATGCGGATATAAGTGTAAGAAATACAATTAAGTGTAACGTATTAAATGTTAATGCCTTCTGCGTTGCTATTTTCGAGTACAGTCATTGGAAATATTGCCTTTTTTCTCGAAAATTTGTCCGGTGACCTATGTTGAAATTTAGATATGTTGCTGCCAAACCATTCCACTGAAGAAATTTGAAGTAAAAACCATGTGTCTTCGGGTTAGATTTTTTGTAAAATTCGATTCCGCGAAGATATCGCAAATCAGAGGTTATTTCAACGTCGCGTCAAATGTTCACAAAAGCTGTCTTTTTAAATGGATAAAACTTAAGTGTTTTATTTTCATTTCTTAAAATCACATTCAGATTTAATACTTTTGAACCCTATATTTTACAATTAACCTAAATTTCAAATATTTTAGAATAAGTTAATGCACGGAGATATGCGCCAAATAAGCATAGTGCAGATGGTTTTAGTGCGACGCCGAATCCGACGAAAACTGTTCCAACAACTTCACAAAATCGAATTTGATAAAAATTCTAACCCGAAGACATATCATTTTTATATGATTAATGCAAAGCATATTCTTTTCGCTACAAAATAACAAAAAATCAGCATAGGTCACCGGAGGAAATTTTGAGAAATTTCTACTTATTTACAAAAAATGAAATGTAAAAAAGGAACGTCAAATCTTAAAATTCGCGATATAGTTAGCGTTTCGGGCCTATTTTTCTATTTGAATGTGCACAGAAATTAAACGAATAGCTCGGGCGTTCTTGGACTTTCAAAATGAAACTTTTTTCGTGAAAATCGGCCGATTAATTCAGAAAATATTTGCAAATATTGATTTTGGCGGGTCGAAAAGGGGTTGGCCCCTTAATGACGTCACGACGTCAAATGAACGGGCTTCAGACCCTTTTCATTGCGTGTTCGCTAATTCTCGCACTTCAAATACAAATATCTGAAATTATTGTGAGATTTTAAGAAAGTCGAAAATTCGACTATGTTATCTGTCCGCAGTTACCTTAATCGAGATGAGTGTCAGTTTCACAGTGTTATTAAATGAAGCATTAACGCTTATCGATGCAGAATTTTTTCCACTTTTCACAATTAGTTTCCTCGGTTATTTTTATTCCTCAGCACGCCGAAAAGCTTGGATTAATTAGCCTGGCTCCCAGGCTGTCAGTTGGTCAGACCCCACCCGATTTTTTGCCTTCTTTGTTCTATATAAAATTGCTCAACTTTCAGGTGCTGCAGCGCATTTCACAACAATACATTTATATATTACGCCATCATCTACATTCATTGTTCTATCATTTGAGACTAAAATAACTGTTTTTTAGGTTTAACTATTGGGCTATTCAAGCCAGAGTAAAGGAACCGTCTTTTTTCCACCTATGAAGAGGACAGTTAGTTCGGGCACGCCCACCGTCGCTCATCCGTCCTCCCGGAAAGGAAATCGTGCACAAAAAAGATCGAGCTAAGCCTTATATTAAAGAAGAGATGCAAAACTAGCAAACAATCAAATAAATAAGCACGTGGATCACTGTTCTCTACTTCAAAATGCCATTTTTAAGCCGCACTATTTTTTCGTTAAGATCTACTTTTACCATACAACGACCCCCGGAAGTAAATTCCAGTCAGGTCACTCCAGTTAGTGAAATTAAATAGGGTACACCACTCGTGTTTTACTACTTTCATCTTATCAAGTCTTACCAAATTACCTCCCATATTCCCAAACACTGTCACTGATCGGTAAGTCATAGAATATAAGCCGATGAGAAATTTCTCTTTCTCTAGTTTAATCCCGCTCATTTCACAACACTTCAGATCAATGGGACGGGAGCCAGTCTAGGAATAAGTGTACGTCTGTAACTTAAGGTAGTAGACCCGTAATAGATCGTTTTCGCAGATTTGAATTTTGACAGTGTTTACCGAGGTTTCCTAATGATTTTCATTAGGAAACCTCAGTAAACATTGTGAAAAGTCAAAAGTGCTGAAATGTTGCGGAACTATTACGGTTCCACTACCTTAAAATGTCCGACAGAAATATTCATATTAAGAGGACCACAGTAATTGTTCTGTGTGTTCAGGGTGTCAAAGTGTTCTCTATCGTTTAAAAGTGTTTCCCCGTTTAGCACATTAGCGAGGTAATATTCCTATAAATTCCATGATATGTTCATCGTGAATGCAGGGTTTTTTGTTTTTTTTTTTTTATTTCAGACAGTTCCATAACAATGCGTGTTCCATTCTGGTCATTCTTTGTCTCAGTTTATCGGGAAACTTGGTTTTAGGGTTTTGGCCGTGTGAAATGAGCAATTGTAACGGGCCATGTTTTAACAAGTCCGGCGAAAAAGGATATTGCTTTCCAAGACTGCCGCTTTACTGTAGGTACGTCTTTTGTGTTTGTTTGTTTGTTTGTGAGAATCTTAGGTATAAATTCATGTTTTGACCCTTAGTAATTCCAAGGGGGGGGGGGGGGGTCGATAAGGACACAAACTCTTTCAACTTTGATTGATTCCTTATAATTTTGCTTCCTGAAATATTCGCATTAACTTGTGAGTGATTACGAGGCAACGTCATGACGTCATGCGTTGAAGGGACCCCCTTAGATAACGTCAAAAAGAATGGAATCAGTGTAAGTAGGGTAAAACATCCTGTTTTTATTTCACTGGTTTATGCGGTGAAATAATCAGTTATACATTTGTAATCTATCATTATTTTACCATTATTTTACGAGAATTTTAGCGAAAAACAATAGCGATCGTTTTTACTTTCAGGTGCCACGTTATGCGCGGTTTTCGTGAGGCACGTTTGAATCATTTATTCACTGAACGTCTTAACAACATATCAACGCAGAAAAACACATTTGAAGGTTCAGGCAACAATTTCAAATAAACTTGCGAATTGAACTGACTTTTTGAGCAACGAAATTACAGTTACTGCGGATAGTGAAGTGTTGTAAAATTAGGGGCGTGGCTTGTTGGAATCAAAATGGATTGAATGAATTGCCTAATTCACCTTGGGATTCATGCAATAAACAACATCGTTAAATTGACAAGGCGAATGATTTTGAAAAGATTTCCGAATTATATTGAATGAGTGTGTGGAGCGAGTTTTTATCCATTTGACTGAAATGTGGATCATATCTCACGATCTAAAAGCGTTTCTTGAACAATTTTGAGGCGTTTTTGAGTGATTGGAGTGAGTGTTTGGAATGAATGAGTAAAGCGCTGAGCGAGAGGTTTTGAATGGATTTGATCAAAATGATTGTCAATTTCAAGATGTAGTTAACTGCACTTAAGAAAATCAGAAAATTGAATGAGTGAGTGGAGCGAGTTTTGAGTGAAATTATGGGGATGTAACAAAATATCGTTAATTTAGTCCATCTTGAATAAAATTAGCGATATTTATTACCTCCCTTTAATAAAAGGTACGTACTTTTCCGTTTGTTTGTCTTCGTGGACCAAACAGACACTGTTAAGTCCGCACCGGCCAACTAGTAGAATTATTTGATAGATTTGAATTAAATTTTGATCGTCCTGATCGATTTTGAAATGTTTTCAAATTATTTTGGAACGTTTTTGATCATTTTGAATATATGAAAATTAAGGAAGCCATGTATAAAAAGGTGTTGTTGTTTTTCGTTAATGCGTTATGCCGTCAACCTATTAAGAGAGTATATCCCAAATTAGAAGTTTTGGGATCGTATCGTTGCGAGATAGCTTCGTAATATTTCATCAACATTTGTGTTCGTAAACATTTCTGTTATTATCATCGTCGAGAGTAGAAATACAATCAGGGTCTATAAATCTTACTATATCTATGTCCTGCTTTGATGTATCAATGACGAAATGTCTACGCCATTAAAAAAAATCCGATAAAATACGACCATGCCGATTTCAACAATTTCCATTCGGGGTGGACTACCTTAAATAATCAGACATAGACAGACGGCGGCACTCATTCTTTCCGACAATATGTCCATCACCAATGGGTTGATAATCTTAGACCTATGTGAGATAGCAGCTGGAGGCTAGTAAAGGATGTGATGGTTGTACTTGTGAGAGAAATAGAAGAAATCCATTGTCAGGTGCTCCAGCCGCCGCGATTTAACCGAAATTATGTTAAAAGTGGCGTTAAACTCCTTTCAATTAATTAATTAATGGTTCGAGCTCCACAGTGTGTTAATGGAAAAAACAACAACATAATATTCAGCCCCATTCCAACCAGATGTAGGATTTGGAATCAATGGGTTTAAGTCTTTGTCACTGTCTTCAATATACGTTTTCTTGATGAACCCTCGTTCTTGTCTGTTTTATCTCATCGTTGGTCTAAATAGTACGGGTGGCCTGGCCAACTTATCTCCGTATAGTCAACTACTAGAATCAATTCTTAAATACATACTAAATGATAACATCACTTTTGATAATAGTCAATTAACCGAGTTTTGGAAACATTAAAAGGTCCCTTAAACAGTGTCATTGCAAAACTCGTAACTACAGCTTTCTTCAAAACTGTAGTTACGAGGTTTTCAAATTGCTTTAACGAATTGTAGTTTGTCTTGAAAATGGGAAGTATACATTCTTGTCATCGATTCTAGTCATCGATAGCCATTCGCTCGCGGAGATGAGTATTCTCATGACTTGGAAGATTGTTGGCAGCTTATTTAATACGAAATCAAGACGCCAAGGTCTACATTGAGAACCTGTGTTGAATGAAATCTGTTTGATTTAAAATAGTTTTTACGACTTCGATCGTCAAATAAGAAATTGTCACTAGCTGCAAAATGAGGTAATTATGCACCTTTTCGTTGATTGTCAATTTAAACTTTTCTAATTTTAAGTGTCCATGCCGCTTATCTTTAAAACATAGTAGACCTCTCGATTCTACATCAAAGAAAATGGATTTGTACAGTAAATAACCTAGTGAAATAGACAATGTGGGTGATTTTGAATCGATTTCGAAGTGATATTGAATGAGCAAGTTTGGAATGAAATTAAAATGAGGTAATACAATATCGATCATTTCGTTCAATTGGACGAAATTAGCGATACGTTTTACCTCCCTTTAATAAAATCTAAGTAATCAGATTAAAATCATGATATTATTTTAGTCGATTTGATTGAAATGTTGATCATATTGAACGATTTCGAAACGTTTTGAACAATTTTGAGCGAGCGTTAAGAATGAATGAGTGCCAAGCGAGTGATTTTAAGGTAACTGCGGACACATAGAGGGTCATTTTAGGTCCAAATTTCAAATTGTCTGCAAATCATGCCTAATGCGATAAAACTATACTTTGAAGTACCCGCTTTCATATTTCGGTCATAGAAAGGAATTTCATAACGTAAAGTTGACGTCATGACGTCATCAAGGGGTCGACCCCTTTTTTAGGGGCCAAAATCAGTAATTGTCCATTGTTTTCGGAAATAATAAACCGATTTTCATACCGAAAACGCCATTTGCTTCGTTTAAAGACGCCGGATCTTATGTTTTATTGATATGCGGATATAAGTGTAAGAAATACAATTAAGTGTAACGTATTAAATGTTAATGCCTTCTGCGTTGCTATTTTCGAGTACAGTCATTGGAAATATTGCCTTTTTTCTCGAAAATTTGTCCGGTGACCTATGTTGAAATTTAGATATGTTGCTGCCAAACCATTCCACTGAAGAAATTTGAAGTAAAAACCATGTGTCTTCGGGTTAGATTTTTTGTAAAATTCGATTCCGCGAAGATATCGCAAATCAGAGGTTATTTCAACGTCGCGTCAAATGTTCACAAAAGCTGTCTTTTTAAATGGATAAAACTTAAGTGTTTTATTTTCATTTCTTAAAATCACATTCAGATTTAATACTTTTGAACCCTATATTTTACAATTAACCTAAATTTCAAATATTTTAGAATAAGTTAATGCACGGAGATATGCGCCAAATAAGCATAGTGCAGATGGTTTTAGTGCGACGCCGAATCCGACGAAAACTGTTCCAACAACTTCACAAAATCGAATTTGATAAAAATTCTAACCCGAAGACATATCATTTTTATATGATTAATGCAAAGCATATTCTTTTCGCTACAAAATAACAAAAAATCAGCATAGGTCACCGGAGGAAATTTTGAGAAATTTCTACTTATTTACAAAAAATGAAATGTAAAAAAGGAACGTCAAATCTTAAAATTCGCGATATAGTTAGCGTTTCGGGCCTATTTTTCTATTTGAATGTGCACAGAAATTAAACGAATAGCTCGGGCGTTCTTGGACTTTCAAAATGAAACTTTTTTCGTGAAAATCGGCCGATTAATTCAGAAAATATTTGCAAATATTGATTTTGGCGGGTCGAAAAGGGGTTGGCCCCTTAATGACGTCACGACGTCAAATGAACGGGCTTCAGACCCTTTTCATTGCGTGTTCGCTAATTCTCGCACTTCAAATACAAATATCTGAAATTATTGTGAGATTTTAAGAAAGTCGAAAATTCGACTATGTTATCTGTCCGCAGTTACCTTAATCGAGATGAGTGTCAGTTTCACAGTGTTATTAAATGAAGCATTAACGCTTATCGATGCAGAATTTTTTCCACTTTTCACAATTAGTTTCCTCGGTTATTTTTATTCCTCAGCACGCCGAAAAGCTTGGATTAATTAGCCTGGCTCCCAGGCTGTCAGTTGGTCAGACCCCACCCGATTTTTTGCCTTCTTTGTTCTATATAAAATTGCTCAACTTTCAGGTGCTGCAGCGCATTTCACAACAATACATTTATATATTACGCCATCATCTACATTCATTGTTCTATCATTTGAGACTAAAATAACTGTTTTTTAGGTTTAACTATTGGGCTATTCAAGCCAGAGTAAAGGAACCGTCTTTTTTCCACCTATGAAGAGGACAGTTAGTTCGGGCACGCCCACCGTCGCTCATCCGTCCTCCCGGAAAGGAAATCGTGCACAAAAAAGATCGAGCTAAGCCTTATATTAAAGAAGAGATGCAAAACTAGCAAACAATCAAATAAATAAGCACGTGGATCACTGTTCTCTACTTCAAAATGCCATTTTTAAGCCGCACTATTTTTTCGTTAAGATCTACTTTTACCATACAACGACCCCCGGAAGTAAATTCCAGTGAGGTCACTCCAGTTAGTGAAATTAAATAGGGTACACCACTCGTGTTTTACTACTTTCATCTTATCAAGTCTTACCAAATTACCTCCCATATTCCCAAACACTGTCACTGATCGGTAAGTCATAGAATATAAGCCGATGAGAAATTTCTCTTTCTCTAGTTTAATCCCGCTCATTTCACAACACTTCAGATCAATGGGACGGGAGCCAGTCTAGGAATAAGTGTACGTCTGTAACTTAAGGTAGTAGACCCGTAATAGATCGTTTTCGCAGATTTGAATTTTGACAGTGTTTACCGAGGTTTCCTAATGATTTTCATTAGGAAACCTCAGTAAACATTGTGAAAAGTCAAAAGTGCTGAAATGTTGCGGAACTATTACGGTTCCACTACCTTAAAATGTCCGACAGAAATATTCATATTAAGAGGACCACAGTAATTGTTCTGTGTGTTCAGGGTGTCAAAGTGTTCTCTATCGTTTAAAAGTGTTTCCCCGTTTAGCACATTAGCGAGGTAATATTCCTATAAATTCCATGATATGTTCATCGTGAATGCAGGGTTTTTTTTTTTTTTTTTTTTTTTTTATTTCAGACAGTTCCATAACAATGCGTGTTCCATTCTGGTCATTCTTTGTCTCAGTTTATCGGGAAACTTGGTTTTAGGGTTTTGGCCGTGTGAAATGAACAATTGTAACAGGCCATGTTTTACCAAGTCCGGCGAAAAAGGATATTGCTTTCCAAGACTGCCGCTTTACTGTAGGTACGTCTTTTGTGTTTGTTTGTTTGTTTGTGAGAATCTTAGGTATAAATTCATGTTTTGACCCTAAGTAATTCCAAGGGGGGGTCGATAAGGACACAAACTCTTTCAACTTTGATTGATTCCTTATAATTTTGCTTCCTGAAATATTCGCATTAACTTGTGAGTGATTACGAGGCAACGTCATGACGTCATGCGTTGAAGGGACCCCCCCTTAGATAACGTCAAAAAGAATGGAATCAGTGTAAGTAGGGTAAAACATCCTGTTTTTATTTCACTGGTTTTTGCGGTGAAATAATCAGTTATACATTTGTAATCTACCATTATTTTACCATTATTTTACGAGAATTTTAGCGAAAAACAATAGCGATCGTTTTTACTTTCAGGTGCCACGTTATGCGCGGTTTTCGTGAGGCACGTTTGAATCATTTATTCACTGAACGTCTTAACAACATATCAACGCAGAAAAACACATTTGAAGGTTCAGGCAACAATTTCAAATAAACTTGCGAATTGAACTGACTTTTTGAGCAACGAAATTACAGTTACTGCGGATAGTGAAGTGTTGTTAAAATAGGGGCGTGGCTTGTTGGAATCAAAATGGATTGAATGAATTGCCTAATTCACCTTCGGATTCATGCAATAAACAGCATCGTTAAATTGACAAGGCGAATGATTTTGAAAAGATTTCCGAATTATATTGAATGAGTGTGTGGGGCGAGTTTTAATTAATTTGACTGAAATATGGATCATATCGCATGCTCTCAAAGCGTTTCTTGAACAATTTTGAAGCGCTTTGAGTGATAAGAGTGAATGTTTGGAATGAATGAGTAAAGCGCTGAGCGATAGGTTTTGAATGGTTTTGATAAAAATGATTGTCAATTTCAAGATGTGGTTAACTGCAGTTAAGAAAATCGGAAAATTGAATGAGTGAGTGGATCGAGTTTTGAGTGAAATTATGGGGATGCAATACAATATCGTTGATTTTGTTCATCTTGAATAAAATTAGCGATATTTATAACCCCCCCCCCATTTGATAAAAGATACGTACTTTTACGTTTGTTTGTCTTCGTGGACCAAACAGACACTGTTAAGTCAGCACCGGCTAACTAGTAGAATTATTTGATAGATTTGAATTAGATTTTGGTAGACCTGATCGATTTCGAAATGATTTTTAATGATTTCGGAGCGTTTTATATCGATTTGGAATTAATGAATTGAGCGCTGAGTGAGCGATTTAGATTGGTTTGATCGGGACGAGTGTCAATTTCACGATGTTTTAAATGTATATATCTAAACCGATCATTCCCTTTTCCAGATACTTATTTTTCGGAGTACCCAATGTGTTTTTGTTTGTTTGTGTCCTTTTTTCTGTTTTGTGTGATGGGTCGCATATATGCAAATAAAGAAAGTCACGAATAGAAAGTTTATTTTTTTTCAATAATGCGTTATCCCGTCACAGGGAAAATTCTAGCTCAGGACATAATGTGCAAAAATATCTCATTTAGCCACATCCAATGAGAAATTTAGATTTTTTAAAAAGAACTTTTTACAAAATTCTACACTTAAATGCATTTTAATAGTCCTATTAAAACAGTTTATGTGAACCGCAGTTAAGGGAGGCAAATGTGATAATCAATTTTAAAGAGGCGTATTGGGTTATCTCCCTTGGTGTATTATCGGATTTTACAAAGCAGAAGAATTATTTCCCTTTGATAAATCCGCTAGGTGGCGCCTCGGACCTAAAAATAAAAACAAAGCGAAGAGGAAAAACAACGACGATTCAAGAAGAAAATTTCGGTAATTATCCGTGAAATAGAGAAGTTTGGACCATCAAACATAAACGTTAGGGTGTGTAAAACATTGTACTTTCGATTTACATACCCACTATAGTTGAGCTGTGACGATTTTGGATGAATTAGCTTGAAATTCGGGACACTGAGACAAATCTATTTATAGAACGATTGATGATCATAACAATTCCATTAGTTTTGAGTAGTTATATCGAACTGTAGACGTCGTATAGGCTTTGTGATTACAATCTATCAAATATGTCGTATCTGATTGTTGGAAGCTCGCATATTACAAGGCTGGAAAGGTATCTTCGGCGAGTCCGCGGAGAAAACACGTTTCGTTTGGTCCATGGAAGTGATGCTATCCACTTTTGCGGTATCTCCGGTGGAAAATTAACAAATCCTTCGAACGTTCGACGGTTTGAGACAGTTGTAGCTACTACTAAACCACAACGATTATTTATCCAAATTGGTGGAAATGACTTAGACTGTCTCGATATGAATGAAGATGGCCTCCATGAATTAGTTCTGAGACTCATTACTGTTTGTCAATTGTTTGTTGCTAGATATAATGTGAAGTGCGTTTACATCGGACAGTTGCTTTTAGGGAGAAAACCAGACAATTGCCTGTTGACAAGTACAATGAGTTGGTCATCAAGACAAATAGATTGCTAAAATCTGAGTTGGTCCAATTTGAAAACATTGTGTATTGGAGACTGAGAGGGTTGAAGGAAGGAAATGTTTTCTGTGATGGGGTTCATCTAACTGAACCATATCAGAGAAAGTATTTCCGAAATATTCGTGGAGCGTTGATTCACAAGTTACGTTTGTGAATCTCCTTTCTGCGATGATGACCGAATTATTGTGCTTGTTTTTCTATAAAGTAATTCAAAAGGCGAATTTTGGGTTAATGATATGTTGATGTCTCTTGCATTATATTTTCAAAGTTTTATTCCATAAAAACTACCTCAGTGTAAATTTATATCAATTCATGTCAATTATGTGTTTCTATATGATTGGTTTATACATGTATGTTTTACAAATTTCAGATCTAAAGTAATTAAATCTGAGAAGTTAAAGCTAGTCAAGCTTGAAAGTTGAGAATATTTCTCAAACAAGTTACATACTTGAGTAAGTAGGTTACTATAAATAAATTGACACAAAATAAATAGTATCTGGAATTGTAAGAAATTTATTCGCCTAGCTCAAATTGAGTTTGAAAACAATTACTTAGAATGCTTTGTCACTGTCTCATGCTTGGTATTAAGCTAATATAGTTGCTTATAAAAACATATTCCATAACACGTTGGAGCATCTCAAATACTATACAGTGAAATTTCTCAGGTTATATGAGAGAGTATATAAATTTGGTATTTTTCCAACAAATTTCATGCGATGAAAGAATTAGTACTATTATTTAAATAGCTAGATTCACATGTGTTCATCAAAATTATCATATAAATTTTCAAAATATATCGCTTATTCACAAGTTGCTGTGGCTTTATTCAACTACAAAATTGCAATATTGCAAACTTTACTGTAAATTGTATGTGTAAACTGTAATTTATTTTGGATATTGCTTTATTATAGCAGTTATTTGTTGTAAAATGTTTGGTTTAGTCGAAATAGCAATTTATAAGTGAATGATTAATGTTATATAATGAGTACTTGGATATTTAAAGATGAAAATTATGCTTTCACTGTTGCCCTTGTTGTGGTGAATAAATTTTGGCTTAAAATTACCATAAAAAATCAAAGGGCAAAAAGCACTGAAAGTACCAACTGTAGGTCAATTTTATTTGAAAAACTAAAATTATGGACAATTCTGGTTTGCAAGTGAGAAACAGGTAGTGAAGACTAATGTCAGACTGCACATATGTGCAGGCTGATGTTTGTCTTCAGATCCTGCCAAAGCAGAAATATTCCAGGTTCAGCATGACAGGGGTTAGGATAATTGATTTTTCATCTGTATTTATATGTGTTTACTCTTTATCCTCAAACAATTGATCTTTTACACGGGTAAAAATTTGCTGTAACGAATGGCTCTCTGTAATATGCAGAAAAATTTACTTTTTACAACTATAAGATTCTTAGAACTTTGTAGTTAAATAACTCCTGTAATGCGCAGGAATATTGCCTACAGTCGTAGGTAGATCTTTCAATTTCCTGTAATATGCAGGAATTTTCCTACAATTGTAGGTAGAATTTGTGAGTTTCCTGTAATGTGCAGGAATTGTTCCTGCTGTTATAGGTAGATTGTATGATTTGTGCCACATGTATACTGTCATTATTTGTCTGATAGTATTGTTGCATAGTAATTTAAATTTAATAATTTGTCTTAGTTTAAACAATGTGTAATGTATAGTTTTTACATTGCGGTATAAGTCATAAGGTACTTGACTTAAGGTATTTGACTCTGCATGACAAATTGGTACATTTATGACAATTTCAGAATGTCTTCCAAAGGACCCCCTTCCAAACGACGAAAGACTGTTAGGTCTGACACTCCATCAAATGTACCAATGCCGGACTTAGAAGCTATGGTAGCGGCCATTGTGCCTGCTGTAACCCAAGGGGTTTTGGCCACGTTAAAGACCATGGGAATTGTAAAGGAGCCCGAAAGCGCCCCCCAACCAGGCCCATCCACAGCAAACATACCACCAGTTTCAAATGAGCCATTACTGGTACCTTCACTCACTGAGGGCAGTGTTGAAGGTACTGTTGCATGCACAATACATAAAACAAACGCCCCTGGTACCCCTGTTGACAAGCCTTCGTCATCAGCCTTTTCCCCCCAATTGATTTGGGAATTGATCCAAAAATTAAAGGTAAAATTTGGGCTAATGACTATGTGGAATTTTATCCTCTACTGCCAAATCAAAAGAAAGAAAGGTTAGAATTGGTAGAAAATAAAGACGGCCTTTTAATGTACCAGAAAACATCTACAGGCTCAATATTGACATTCGATCGGTGGCTCCAAGCATTTCACATTTTTGTAGCCATATACACTCAAAAATTTCCGGATCAAACTTCAAATTTAATGAAATATGCAAGTACAATAAACAAATTATGCAAAAGGGCTGGTGACGAAGCAGCTTTGTACTACGATGTCAATTTTCGCACTTGGCGGGAAAGCCAACCCCATCTTTTGCCATGGGAAGATGTTAATATTGACTTGTATAATGAAGCATTAAGCATGGGCTTAGAAAAAAAGGTTAAAGCTAGTGTGTCTGTTAGAAACCCCAAAACCTCAGTAGGAAAATATTGTTTTCGCTTCAACAATTCAAGCGGGTGCAACAGAACCACCTGCACTTTTCCACACAAATGTCAAAAATGTGGAGGACCACACTGTAAACGACAATGCCCTAGGTCACCAGGCTTTGTTGGTCAAAACGCCTTATCAAAAAATGGCAATGTTAAACGCTTTAGCAACCCAAAATCATCATCCAAGCCATAAAAATCAAATAGCTACGCCGATCAAAGTCAGCGCACTGAAACATTGGCTTACCAATTATGACCCATCCATCTCTCAATTTTTAATAAATGGATTTACTTTTGGGTTTAAAATTCCTTTTTATGGAAAAAGAACGGCTAGATTTTCCAAGAATTTAAAATCAGCTGAGGAACATATTGACATACTGCAAGAAAAGGTTAAAATAGAGGTTTTGGAAGGTCGTATGGCTGGACCTTTTGATGAATCCCCCTTTTCCAATCTTCAAATTAGTCCCATGGGTGTGGTTCCAAAAAAATCCCCAGGAGAATATCGCTTAATTCAACATTTATCCTTTCCAGAGGGAGAATCTATTAATGATGGGATCCCACAAGAATTTTGTTCAGTGCATTATCAAACTATTGATAATGCAGTTGCATTGATAAAAAGGTTAGGACCTGGAGCACTTATGTCAAAAACTGACCTCGAAAATGCTTATCGACAAATTCCTATTTCGCCAGTAGATTTTGAACTATTCGCTATTTGCATTAATGACCGCATATATCATGAAAAGGTGTTACCACAAGGTTTAAGCTTCTCATGTGCATTATTTGAAATTATAAGCACCTCTCTACATTGGCTTGCTGAGAATGAGTTGGGAATACCAGGTTGTGCCCATATTTTGGATGATTTCTTTTTTGTAGGACCTCCCAATTATGAAATTTGTTTATCTCACCTAAATAGCTTTTTATCTATAGCAAAAGACATTGGCTTTCCTATCAAGGAAAACAAAACAGTTTTACCATGTACAACAATCACTTTTGTTGGCATCGAAGTTGACTCAATATTAATGGAAAAACGATTACCACTTGACAAGTTGCAAAAATTACAAGAATTGTTGAAGACTTTTTGTTGTAAAAAGAAAGCTACTTTACAAGAACTTCAATCACTTATTGGACTATTGAATTTTGCTTGCTCTGTTATCACACCAGGCAGAACTTTTTTGCGCCGTTTGATTGATCTTACAATTGGCTTAAAAGCTCCTCATCATAAAAAACGTTTAAATAATGAAGCTAGAGCAGATTTGGCCGCCTGGTCGACATTTATTCAACAATTTAATGGTAAATCAATGTTCTTGTCAGATCGATGGAACACGTCAGTAAATCTTGATTTATATACTGATTCTAGTAATACAGGTTTTGGAGGATATATGGGCAATGCATGGTTTGTAGGTGAATGGCCTTCAACATGGCAACAATTTCATATCACTATTAAAGAACTTTTTCCTATAGTATGTGCTTTTGAATTTTGGGCTGAAAAATTAAGCAATAAGTGTATTGTTTTTCATTGCGACAATTTAGCAGCAGTATGTGTTATAAACAAACAAACTTCAAAAGAAAAATCTTTAATGGCCCTTATAAGACGCCTTGTTGTCCAAGCTCTAAAATATAATATTCTATTTAAAGCTGAGCATGTGCCAGGATTTAAAAATCAATTATCTGACTGGCTTTCTCGTCAACAGATACAACAGTTTCTCAAGAACTTTCCTCACAAGCAACCGGAGAGATTTGATATCCCACAGAACAGCTTCAGTCTTTGAAATCTTTATCATTAACTTTAGCCAACAAATCGTTGTCACCGAATACTCAGGCCGTTTATGAGAGGGCTCGATTGCATTTTTGTAATTTTGTTCAAACTAACTATGGGATTGTACAGCCCTTTCCTGCATCTGTTTCTCAGGTCATGTTATATATTGCATATTGTTATGAAAAAGGTATGGCAGCATCAACAGTCCTAACATACATATCAGCCGTTAGTTTTTACCACAAGATAGCTGATCTGCAGGATCCTACACAAAAATTTATTGTAAAGAAATGCCTACAAGGCTATGCAAAGGACCGGTCACGTTCAGATAAACGACAGCCCATTACTCTTGACCGACTTAAATTACTAGTACAATCACTGTCATATACAATACCTTCTCACTTTATTCGCACAATGGTTAAAGCTATGTATCTGCTTGCATTTCACGCACTTCTTCGGGTTGGGGAATTCACTTGTAGAACATCCACGAATGCAACTTCTATTATAGGTATCCAGGATGTAAAATTTAAGTTCGATAATCCCAATAGGTTACTTGCTGGTCTAGAAATCATGTTAACTGGATACAAACACAGCCAAGGTAATTCTACCACATTACTTCTTCAACCTCATATGGATAGCTTTTTATGTCCTGTTCAAGCTTTATGGGACTACATATCTCTTCGGGGTAAAGCACATGGGCCTCTGTTTATTTTTATGGATGGAAATGGCGTTACAAGGTCATTTTTTACTCAGCAGTTGCAATTGTCACTTCAATGGGCAGGCTTAGACACTAAAGCCTTTAAAAGCCATAGCTTTCGTATAGGATGTGCTACTACTGCCGCTTCTCAAGGCATTTCCGATGATGTTATAACACGCATGGGCAGATGGAAAAGTAATGCAATTAAAACCTATGTTAGGCTCCCAGTTTTAAAACTCAGTTGACTGTTGATGTTGCCATTTCTATTTTGTTGTGTCATGGGGCAGGGACCTCTGGCATTATATCTGTATATACTGTAAATTTATGTGCTATTGGTTATTATGTACAAGATATATGATTTAGAGTATATTGTTTGTGCTAGTCAAAACCAGGTATAATCCTATTTAATTCCACTATCATCTATGTTTGCAAGTGTTGTCATGGGGTTAGGGACCTCTGACATATTATTCCTGGGTATGATTGTACATGGTACTCAATTATTATATGTTTGTATTATGTACTTTGATTTTCAGCTTTTGATATTACAAATTTTGTAACAAATAATTTTGGATCAGACATGGTGAAAACCCATATGTTGTGAAAATCATTTGGTCTGACAGTACCGAATAAACTGTCAGACCAAATAAAATTTTGTCATGGATTGTCATACATATGACATCTTTACAAAGTCATTTGGACAATAGCATCATTAAACACTACATATGCTAGTTTTCGCCATGACTGCCAGCCAGACAATAGTCTATGTCTCTACAATAACAATATTATAGATATTCTGTGATACACATTAGTCTTTTTTACTACAATACATAACAATCTCTGCAATCACTTTGAAATAATTATTTTATGTAGTCTAGATCTTATTTCATTTGGGTGCCAAAATATATATTTTGACATAACTTCATAAACAAACAGTCAAAAAGAGACAATTTTCTCTTTAATTCCCTACCATGTGTAGGAGCAGGCAATTTCAAGTAATATTTTGAAGACAGTCTATTTGTTCAATCGGGATATTTTCCCATTTAGAATCAAATATATAAAGGAATTTGTTGTATATTTGTTTCTATTGCTTGTATATCAATTTGTCTGAATGTTCAAACACACCCGCAAAAGGGAATGTCTAATTTGCAATACATAGCATAAAAGAATATACATTACATTGAAAAACCTTCAGTTTGTTGACTTTGTAATTGTTTATCTTTGAGGTAAATGTCCTCCTGATACACAAATGCAATTATGTAATTTTTACAAAATTATCTGTATTGTTGTACACTTTCTCATAGGTAATTGATATGGTATAAGCATTGTCATGAGATTAGGGTTCTCTGGCATTGTTATACTTTACAATATTGAATAAGATTTTCACACTCTCTTAATTGGATGGGGTTCATTACCTAAGAGCGACAATTGTTTATTAATTGGTTGAATGTTGTTGCTCTTCGGTAATGTGTGGCATAAAATAAGGTCCCCATCTTTGATTTAGGCATGATAACAACTTATCAAAGATTTGTTTAATGTATATATATTGGATATATATAGACTCCGTCATTTATATTATTAAATGGCCGTTTCAATGTCTTTCATTGTTTTTAATCTCTCCTTATACCCTAAATCAAACGAGCAATTGGGAGTGTGAAAATGATTGATTCAATGCAGGGCGAACATAAATGTATTTTGCCTTGAGATTTTTCTCTCATTAAGGCAGTTTAAATGAGTTTTCTGGCTGAAAAATGAGAGAATCTTTCAATATCTAACCACAAAACGATCCCTGACGCCATCCTATTAAGGAAGTGTACCCCTAATTAGCAATTTTGGAATCGTCTTGTTGCGAGATAGCCTCGGAAGACATCGTTCTATTTCGGTTTAAGGTAGTGGACCCGTAATTATTCCACACTGTTTCGGAAGTCAAGAACTTTAACAGTGATAGCCGAGGTTTCCTAATGATATTCATTAGGAAAACTCGGTTATCATTGTGAAAGGACATGTGATCAAAGTTCTTGCGGAACTTTTTCGGTTCCAATACCTTAACTAAACATTTCTGTCATGATCGTCATCGGCAGTAGCAAAACAGAAATGCTGTCAGTGCCTATATATATTGTAGAGGCACTTACTTCAAATAGTAAAATCGTGAAATTGACATCCATCTCAAAAAACCCGTTCTAAACCATTCACTCAGCGCTCCATTCATTCATTCATTCATTCATTCATTCCAAACACTCGCTCAAACCATTCAAAAACGCTCCAAAATCACAAAAAAGATAAGATCGACAACTACATTCAAAATAAATATAGCTAGAGCAAGTCGAGAATTTAATGACAAAGTTTGAACTATAAGCATCCTATTGGTTCCTGTAAAACTAGGAAGCTATTTATGTAACCTTTGTTAACATAATTTATTAAAGGGAGGGTAACAATATCTCAAATTTTGTTTATTCTGAACTGAAAAAAATAGCAATATTGCATTACCTCCTTTAATTTCACTCGAAAATCGTTCATCGCACTCATTCAATTTCATTCCAAAACAATTCTAAAATCATCATACCTGCTTTATGTATCAATGACAAAATTTCTACGCTTTTACTCTCCGGTAGCATTCTAAAAGGGAAAAAAATCGTCCGATAAAAAAACGGGTTATGCCGATCATACCGATTTTAGCAAGTTCCATTTGCATTCGGAACATCACTCAGCCATTTCCGTAAACTGCAACATACCTCGTATGTATGTAAGGCGGATGGGTATGTAACAAAATCGTGCATTTTGTTAGGCGGAAGCAGTGTAAGAAAAACTAGCACTGTAGATTTAAATATTTTACAGTAAATAACGGCTGAAAAATCTTAATTTTTGAGAATGACGAATCATTCTCAAAAATTAAGATTTGTTCAGGCGTTATTTAAGATTCTTAAGATGTTTATATAAGGATACGATGGTTTCACGTCAGTGAAATAAACGAGTAGCGTTGGCGACGTCGAATGTTTTCACTCCCAGTTTCGAGGGCTAAAAATAGTCCGTCAATGTACATCCGAGGTTGATCGTGAGATTGGCCGAGTGGTGTTCCGAATGTTTCCATTTGGTGTGGACCACCATAAATAATCAGGCATAGACATTATCGATACCATCACGTAAGCAAAATCACAAATAAAGACAGTTAGTAGCATCGTGATTTACCTAGTTGAATGTTTTTTTTAGTGAATTAGGAATGAAATTGAATGAGTATGTAGAGTGTGTTTAGAATCGAATTTAAGGGGGATATTTTACCATCGCTAATTTCTTCCAAGTTGGGCGAAATTAGCAATTATTTATTACTTCCCTTTATAAAAAAAACCTCCGTTCTTTCTAATGTCTGCGTCTTTACGATCCAATGAGACGTTTTAAAATCCATAACCAGGCCTAAAGATTGGATCGATCTTAATGACCTTTTTGATCGATATCGATTTTCTTTTCCATTTTGGAACGTTTAATAATGGATCGGTGTTACTTACAGAAATTAACTTGTACATTTTTATGCAACCTGTGGCACAGATAAGAACGGTCCAGAATAGGAAAGGCAATAGATGTCAAACAAATGTAGCCGGGGAAATATATACAGAACAATACATGTTTGCAATCCGGTTATCGGCGTATAATTTCTCTCTGGCCTATAGACCCATATTCAGAATGAGATCCGGGTTGGCGCTGCGAGAAACAATAACAGACTTGGAATGAGCTACTGTATCCGACACCAATCGCTCGATTTGGAACTGCTGAAAAAGGTTACAGGACCCCTTCACGTAGGTTATACCAAAACATCGCTCGTGGGTCAAACACTCCTCGCATTGCTGCTGGGTCATCCCGCCAATTTCTCTCATAGCCGTCCCGCCAAAAATCGTGTCGTCCAATCGGAACGTCTCATTTCCGGTCTTCCATAGTAGATAAGTTGTGTATGATTTACCGTTACTTCCGGCTGACATGTGCTTGTCCGATCCTTGACCGTAATAAAAGGAGCAGAAGCTTGACTGTCTGGAGATTCCATTACATTGAGGGTCGTTCAAACAATCGTCTAGACAATCTGAGAGGGTCACTCCGGTCTCCTGGTACGCAGGTTTGTCTAAGGTGGAATTAAATATGGCGACGTAGTTGTGCTCTCTAGCTCGACTGTCTCCATATAAAGCTTTATTCTTAAGATATCTCTCATACTTATGCTTGTTTCTGACAATGGCGTCATAGATCTTTGAATAGTCTATGCTTAATTTCGACATGTAGGTCTCGGTAAAGATGTTCTCAATGGACTCCAGTTTGTAATGTAAGGGTACAGGATCAGTCGCGACAGTTGACGCCCACTCCATAGCATCGCCGCCGGATGGTGGGGCAGCACCGACAGTGTAGGTCTCAATATCGATATCCTTCATGAAGTTTTGAGCCATTTGTTCTTGCGTACTGTCCAGTCCGAATTTAGCGCCGACAGAAAACAGTCCTGAGTAACTGGCTGCCATCTCGACGTTGACGACTTCCTTCTTTTTCTCCTCTAACTGTTTGCTTGTCATACTGTACTGATAAGTGTACCTAGCACCGAAATCTGTCTCTACCGGGAAATGAGTACCATAGGTGTCGAAGAAT
This sequence comes from Fragum whitleyi, assembly GCA_948146395.1. Lineage (NCBI taxonomy): Eukaryota > Metazoa > Mollusca > Bivalvia > Cardiida > Cardiidae > Fragum > Fragum whitleyi. The sequence continues at coordinate 47,467,978 of OX411556.1, forward strand.
TCCATGATATCTATTTCTTTCGAGGATTTATTAAGTTTATTGACCCAACTCATGAAACCCTCTGTAAACCCTGGTGGATTCGTCGTTTCAATCTTGCAGAAGTAATATTTACATTGCGCGTTGGATAGAATGAATACTCTCTCCTCGTTCTCTAGTTTAGACTGCATCGATTTGTATGAAGCACTCATGGAGAAGCTAAGACCCCATCCGCCAGCCTCAATTCCAGCACTGATACCAAGCTCGCTCATAAACTCGTTATGGGTGGTCACGGTTTTTGACGAAAATGACGTCACCCAGGAAATATCTGGAACGACAGCTAGACCTTTCGGGACGTTATATCTGCAGTCGCCAGAGGTCGTGGTTGTGGAGTAATCGGCCTTGAATATCGGGAGTGTGTACCCGGGGTCGTGGCCAATAGAGAGTGGATATCCCTTTAGCGTGTCGTAGCCGTACATCGCGTAATCAATGTCGGCAAAAACCTTGTCTGGCACATTTACACATTCGTCTACCATAGCGGTGTTATCTTTGGCTGGAAATATAAGTTCAAATTTACTAATAAATTTATCCGTCGCGCAAAAACGGAACATCTGGGAACTCAAATATATATGTGACCCGTCACGCGAAAAGGGACCATCCGGGAATTCTGTAAAATGAATTATTGAATCAGAGATTTGATCCAGCATAGGTTAACCAGAAGTCGCATATAAGAAATTCTTTCAATGAAAGGTAGATTAGTCATTCTTGATTAAGAAAATAAGCACGGTGAAAAAAGCTACGACCCTAGTCAGTCTGCGCACTTCGCGCAGACTGACTAGGGTCGACACTTTACGCATTACCCTGATGGTCCCTTTTCGCGTGACGGGTCACATATGGACTAGGGAATATGGATTAGGTCCAGCATATTTCTATCAGATGTCAAATTACAGGAGTTCTCATACTAAAAGGTAGAATTGTGGTTATAGATCCATATGATTAGTGCGCGGTATGATAATGGTCAACAGTTTACGCACTACTTAATGGCTCCTTTTTCGCGTGACATTTTTGCATATAATAAAAGCATTCAATTTTAGAGGTAAAAAGAACGCTTTATTAATTTGATTGGATTTGATTGAAATAACAAACTTAAATTGTTGGCTAGATCTTTTCATTAAGCATGAAGTAATTATACTTCACAGCCGAATACCGATATGTTTTCTTGATTAATTCATGATTGATTGATTGAGTGGAGTTTTACGCCGCTTTCAACATTTTTTTCAGTTATATCGCGGAGGCTGGAGCACCTAACAATGGTTTCCTGGTATTTCTCTCACCATTACAACCACCACATCCTTTCCTAGCCTCCAGCTGCTATCTCAAATAGGACTACGATTCTCATCCCATTGGTGAGAGACAAATAAACGGAGAGAATGAGTGCCGCCGTTGAATAATTCAAATGTCCCCGCCATCAAATATCATCAGTATCGAAATTAAGTATAACATATTATTAATCTATTGAGCCGTTTCTTCCGTTTTTCCAGACTTTGGTTGAAATCGGTTTCACGATAACTTGTTGTATTGTTCTAATTTGTGAAATGTATACAAATACGAAAATTGTAATCCATGTATATTGAATATACATTTTTTTGATGTTCAAAGTTCATACCGATGGTCAAATTAAGGGTCGGACGACTTTTCTCAGGGATGGTTTCCTTCTCTTTGTGAAGACTCTCTAGCACCGCTTTTACAACACCCAGCAGTTCGGATTGGCTATCTTCTTTTGTCACGTGATCAGATTTAGGAACGAAACTATTCGAATAGCTCTTGATGTCCTCTTCACGCGAAACGTGACCTTGTTTCAATTGATGTTGACCCGTGAATTCCCTGGAAAGCAAGAACCCTCAAAGAAGTTACAAGAGGTAAAAAATATAAGGGACCGAGTTTATTAAACTTTTCTCACGCTCAGCTGAGAATTTTCTCAAATTTTAAATTAAATTAAGTGTATGAAAATAACAGTTGATATTAATAAGTTGTTATTTATAACAACTAATTACTATTATCTTTCATGTTAATTCATTAAATTGAGTATCAAAATAGAATAACGGCTTTAATCTCAAATTGAAATTTTAGAAAATTTGGAATTGAGCATGAGAAATGTTTTATAGTTTCGGGCCCAGATGTGTTGTTTGATCCTTTTTTTCTATTTGAACGGAAGTTCCATTGGAATATAATAAGTTAAAATGTTAGTACAAAGAATTAGAATACAAGTAAAAATAAATTGATAAAAAAAACTACAAACAGAGAGTGAACAGTAGCATTTAACATACATTTTATGTATTTGTTTGTCGCTGTTATTTCCCCATGTAAGCAAGTGCAAGACTATTTTTTTTAAATCGGCTCGAAAACGGAAGGCTTCGGAATAAATCGTTTGATTTCGGATGAATCGAGCAATTTCGTGTTTTACGACATCGTCGAAGGAGTTGTGGAATGTCGTAAGTACCATTACAATGGAAAGGCATTTACGACCTCTAAGCACTGCAATGACGTTATAGTGTGTATCATCGTAAAATTGATGTTTAACTCGATCAAAACCATTCTAAATCGCTCGTTCCGAGCTCATTCATTCCAAACACTCCATTCAAAATCTCCCAAAATAACCTTACATGTATAGACAAGATGAACACAAAATCCTAATAAAAATCTCTGGAAAAACCGATTTTCCTGACTTAATTGAATTTTGTAATACATTAAAAGGTATTTAAAGAACTTGTATGCATATTCTATTAAAGGGGTGTAATACTTATTGCTAACTATATTTATCTTTAACAAAAGTATCGATATTTGATCACATCCCTTTAATTTCATCAAAAACACATTTCTTTCGCACATTCAATTTCATTCCAAAACCATCCAGTATCAATCGGCTTGAACATTTCGTGAAATTCTTAACAGTATCATTGAGGAGGTCACAAAGGCATTATCCCCCGCAAGCCAACTAAAAGGAAAAACGACATCATCCAAGAAAAACATGAGTCAAGCCGATTTCCTAATTTTTCAGAGTGGGTGCCTGCAATTCACTTCTACAAGTAACACCCCCTCAATAATAATAATAATAATAATAATAATAATAATAATAATAATAATAATAATAATAATAATGATAATAATAATAATAATACTAATAATAATAATATTATTATTATTATTATTATTATTATTATTATTATTATTATTATTATTAACCATCTTCTGACCTGGTTTTGTACATGTAGGAGTACATCAAGATACCACCAAGTAATACACATAAAACTCCAAAACTGAACCAAGGTAGGGCACGCTGAAGATAAAACATAGTTTGTTCATATAACTTTTTAACATGCTACAGGTAGTTACATCGTGAAATTCACCTAAATCAAAACAATTCTTAATCGTTCATTCAGCGCTCTATTCTTTCATTCCAAACACTCACTCAAACCATTCAAAAACGCTCAAACAAATTGACTTATACAGAATCAAAAACTTCATTCAAAATAAATTTGGATAGACAAAAATCGCGAGTTCACTGACAAAATTCAAATTTTAAGAGTCTATCAGGTTCTTGAAAAAAATGTGAAGCTATCTAAAGAACTTGTATGCATATTTTAATAAAGGGATGTGATCCAATGTCGCAAATTTTATTCATCCTGAACAAAATTTGCTACATTGGATAACCTCCAATTAAATTCAATCAAAACTCGCTCGAAACACTCATTCAATTTCATTCCTAAATCACTCCAAAATCATTCACATTGTCAATTTCACGAAGTTTTTAACTGTAGATAGAAACTTTGGCGAACCACATAAAATCAAAATGCTGTAAAACACTTGATACACAAAGAGTGGACATTTTTTTGCATTATCTTTTAACAAAAGGGCCATCGCTCACCTGAATGAGCCGTCAAAAAATGTGTAAAGCAGATTTAGAAAGGATGAAGAATTCTTACCAAATTTCAGGTTGATTGGGCAAAATATGATGCCTCTTCACTGCATACAAGGTTTTTCTAAGATTTGACCCCGTGACCTAATTTTTGACCCCACTTGACCAAATTTTAAACTTTACCCAGATTTCATCAAGATGAACATTCTGACCAATTTGTAAATTTATTGAGCAATTAACATGGCCTCCAGATTGCATACAATGTTTTTCTAAGATTTGACCCTGTGACCTCATTTTTGACCCCGCTTTACCAAACCTTACCTAGATTTCATCAAGATAATTATTCTGACCAATTTTTAGGTTGATTCAGCAAAAAACATGGCCTCTAGAGTGTGTACAAGATTTTTTAAGATTTGACCCCATGATCTCATTTTTGACTCCATATGACCCAATTTCAAACCTTGCCTTGATTTTATCAAGAAATTCCTTCTGACCAATTTTCAGGTTGAATGGGCAAAAAATATGACCCCGAGAGTGTCTACAAGTTTTTTTCTAAGATTTGCCCCTGTGACCTCATTTTTGACCTCACTTGACCCAATTTCGAACATGGCCTAGATTGTAACAAGAAATTCATTCTGACCAATTTTCAGGTTGATTTAGCAAATAATATGGCTTCCAGAGTGTCTACAAGCTTTTTCTAAGATTTGACCCTGTGACCTCTTTTTTTAACTCCATTTGACCTGATTTCGAACTTGACCTAGGTTCAATCAAGACAATTATTCTGACCAATTTTCAGGTTGGTTAATAAAAAAAAACCAAGGCCTCTAGAGTGTCTGCAAGGTTTTTCTAAAATTTGACCTTGTGACCTCATTTTTGACCTTATTTGACCCAATTTCAAACTTAACCTAGATTTTATCAAGCCAATGATTCTGACCAATTTTCAGGTTGATTGAGCAAAAATATGGCTTCCAGAGTGTTTACAAGGTTTTTCTAAGATTTGACCCCGTGACCTCATTTTTTACCCAACTTGACCCAATTTCAAACTTGACTAACATTTCATCAAGATAATTATTCTGACCAATTTTCAGGTTGGATTGAGCCCAAAACATTGCCTCTAGAGTTTCTAAAAGGTTTTTCTTAGATTTGACCCCGTGACCTCATTTTGACCCCATTTGACCCAATTTCGAACTTGACCTAGATTTTATCAAAAAATCCATTTTGACCCATTTCAGGTCGATTGAGCAAAAAACATGGTCTCTAGAGTTCTATAAGTTTTTCCTAAGATTTGACCGCGTGACCTTATTTTTGACCCCATTTGACCCAATTTCGAACTTGTCCGAGATTTTTTTCTGACCAAATTTTGGGTTGATCGGGCAAAATATGTGGCCTCTAGAGTGTCTTCAAGGTAAATGTTGACGACACACGACGCGTGACGGACATCACTCAACCGCTAAGCCCATCTTGAGCACTTCGTGCTCAGGTGAGCTAGAAAAAAGTGACCCGTCAGGCAAAAAGGGACCATCTCGAAACTCTTTACAATTAATATTTGGAATAGAGATTGGGTCCAGTATGGGTCAATTAGATGTCGCATTTCAAAAATTCTTCCCCTTGAAGGTAGGTTGATCAGTCTAGATTCAGAACATAAGCACATTGCGATAAGTTTTGCCCCTAGACAGCCTTCGCAATCCGCGTATTCTGAAAAGGGTCGACACCTTTTGCACTTCCCAGATGGTCCCCTTTCGCGTGACAGGCCACATATACATTTTCGACTCGTCTTCGATAGTTATTAATAACAGGTGTTTTAGACTTAGATCAGTCTGTGAAAATGTGAAGCCTAAACTTTTTTTGTATGTCTTCTTCCAAAGCAGGAATATTTCCTTGTTTAGCCTGGCACGTTTTGGTGTGTAAGAATTAAGTTTTCTTGTAAAATTTTGTAACTTTTTTTAGTTTTATACCTCTATGGATTAAAGAAAAATCTCATGTTAATCTCTGTTCAAGATGTCTTAGTCATTTACTTCTGTCTATCTGATAGAAATCTAATCAGTTGATGTCTTATTAAGTTATAGCCCCCGTCTGTGTCCGTTAAAATTTTCGAAACGCAAAACAATGATCTTATACGACTATGTACACGAAAGCTAGACTTTTATTCTCAAAGATAAGCGTGAAATTGTCATTCTAATAATCCATCAGGATGAACAAAATATGCTTTATTAATCACCTCCCTTTAATCAAATACACGTTCTTTTCTGTTTGCGTGACCTCCGTGGACCAATCAGGCACTTTAACAGCCACACCAGCCAATAAAATCATAGAAAAACGTAATCGATTTTAATTAAATGGTGAACGCCTTTAACTATTTCTAACTGTTTTCTAACGATTTTGGAGCGTTTATGATCGATTTGAGTGAGTGTTTGGAACGAATGAATGGAGCGCTGAGTGAATGATATAGAATAATTTTGATGTCATAATAATAATGAGTGTCAATATCAAGATGTAATAGTACTCAACGCTTCATTCGTAACATATTTAGCACTCCGTCAACCCGTTCAAAATGCTCCGAAATCATGCAAAAAACATCAAACTGACATTCACTTCGATCAAATCCATTCTAAATTGCCCATTCAGCGCTCCATACACTCATTCCAATTCCCTCGAAACGAATCGACAACGGTAAAAATGATTTAAAATAGTACAATACAATAACATTTCATACATTTTTTGCCGGTGTGGATTTGAAAGAGCCTGATTGGTAGGTAATATAATACTCGAATAGGTGATTTTGGAACGATTTGAGAATTAAATTGAATGAGTGGGTTGTGCTAGCTTTGAATGAATATAAATAGTGGTATTATGTCATTGTTAATGTGGTCAAAATTATGAATGTTTTATTACCTCCCTTTTTTAAAAAAAATGCGTTCATCGCTATAGATAAATTTTACTGTCTTTGCCGACACTACGAAATAAACGCCAGCTGATAAAAACAATGAATGATCTGATCAGTTTGCATGAAATGGTGATCGTTTTTGAATGATTTCTAAGCGTTTGCGAATAATGTAGGATTGTTTTTGAACGTTGGTTTGGAATGATAGGATGGAGCGTTGAGCGAGTTATGTGGAATGATTTTGTAGTTGATGAGTATAAAATTCGCAAGAGGATTAAGTGTACAATCTCCTGCAGTTTGAAACATCGTGAAATTGACTCTTATCCCGATTAAAACGATTCTAGACTGCTCACTGAACCCTCCATACATTCAATCAAAGCACTCAATTAAGCCATTCAAAAAAACGTTCCAAAATCACACAATTGATAAGATCAACAAATTCTTTCAAAATAAAAATCGCTTTCAAAAGAAAAAAAAATCCCACGATTTCACTGACTTCGTTGGATCTTTTCAGCGTATGATGGGTTTGTGAAGATGTAGAAATCTATCTATAGAACCTTTATGCATATTTCATTAAGGGGGGGGGGGGGGTAATAAATATCGCTAATTTTGTTTATCTTGAAAAAAAATAGCGATATAGGATTACCTCCCTTTAATTCTACTAGAAACTCACCCCACACTCTCATTCAATTTCATTCTCTACATTCCAAAATCATTCATTTTGTCAACTTCACAATGTTGTTAACTGTACCTTGACATATTGAGCCAATGTTGGACGTCTACCACTTGGTTCCGAGACTTCAACATCTGCCTCCCAAATCTTGTTGCCCGGCTTGGCCACCTGCTGAAACCGATTCAGTAGGAGGACCTTCTCGCCATCCGTTATCTTCTCCATTGGGGTTTTAGACCGAAGACTAATGATTTGTCAGTGGGCTTGCAAAATAGAGGATATTGAATGAGTATATGAAACTGACACACAAACACATTTTCAAACGAGTCGTAAAACAAAATAATTGCAATCTAATGAAATGAAGAATTCTGATTGGTTTAAATCGCATCACGTGGGGAAATCCATTGCACTTTATTTCTGTATAAAATGCAATAGGTCTTTCGGGAAACCCCCGACCTTCGATCTGCAAGTCCTGTGTTGTAGGAACTCGAATTAACCTCGTTCCCGATCATCAACGCAACATTGCTATTTAATCTATTATAAATTAAGATATTTTCGAAAGAATTTACGATTACAAGCATATAGTTCCGATTCTGAGCCGACGTAAACTTAGGAAACAGCGAGTCGACGAAGATCATCAAGCAACCCTCTTAACTAAGACCGACCACGCCGTATTCGTTTAAAAATATAGACTTACTTTGTAGAAACAAGTTTTTTGTCATAAGTAACCCTGTGAATTTCAAAGTTGTCGTTTATTTGTGCATCATTTGTTTTACTTTATGATATTTCACTTCGATAGTGAGATGAAAAATACACGATCTAAAGATAGATTGTGTAAACTATACGCGCAGAAAGTAGACTTGAAGCTTTAATGTTTGGCCGAGTATTTTAATACTTTCTTCGATCTAGAGGATTGCAATTATAAGGGACGAGTGTCTTTTTCACCACGTGTATTGGGGTAAAAAGTGTAATTGCCTTAGCAAATGGCTTAAACATAACGCCCTACTTGCCATTTGCTAAGGCAATTGCACTTTATACCCCAATAAACGCAGTGAGAAAGACACTCATCCCTATAATAAATATGAATATAAAACGTGATATATCCGAGTTTAACCTGCTTTTGGTGATGAATATCATGTTTTTGTACTATATGTAACGATACACGTATCTTGATATAATGTTAATATAATGCACTAATTCGTCAAAATTCTTGAAATTCATCGATTAAACTTCTCCGCGTAAAACATTACGTCATTTGTAATGTGACGACATCACATTCACGTTGACTTATTTGCAAGACAACAAAGATTCTTCAGTTAACAACATCGTGACATTGACATTCATCTCGATCAACCCATTACAAACCACTCGCTCAGCGCTCCATTCATTCATTCCAAACAAGCATTCAAATCATTCAAAAGCGCTCACAACTCACTCCTGACACTCATTAAATTTCATTCGAACAGCATTCCCAAATTATTCATCTTGTTAAATACACGATGTTGTAACTGTAGTATCAAAAATAATCATCGGCGCTGTTTCACTTCCGAGTCATATGATTAATCTCGTTATAAAATAATAAGATTCAATCACGTAATGCATCTCGTTACACCTAAAATTTATATGTAGGTTGTAGTTATACTCCTTTGAGCACAAACAGAAATTCGGAGAGTAAACAAGACAGAACCAGGCATATATAAATGAAAGAAGCACAAAAGCATTGTATTGTAAGAGTGAACGTCAAAGCCTGAGTTGTCCTTTTCTGTTTCATAGCAAACAGTTCAATACATCGTGAAATTGACACTCACCTCGACCAAAATTAGTGTAATTTTCTCACTCTGCTCTCCATTCATTTATTCCAAATGCACACTAAAGCCATTCAGAAACGCTACCATTTCATCCGAAAATGACTTCAAAAATATTTCACAATACTTCAAAACTGCATTCAAATCGAACAAATTATTCCTCATTTTTATCAGATGGTATTGATACGTAAGCTTCCACTCCAATATACAAATATGTTTATATTACAGTTAGTTAGATCGTGAAATTGACATTCACCTCAATCAAAACCATTCGTAATCGCTCACTCAGCGTTCCATTCATTGGTTCCAAACACTCACTCAAACCATTCAAAAACGCACAAACCCATTGAAAGATATAGAATCAACAACGTCATTCAAAATAAATTTTGATAGAGAAAAATCGCGATTTTGAAAACATAATTCAAATTGTTAGCGGCTCATTGGTTCTGGAAGAAATAAGAAGCTATCTATAGAACTTGTATACATATTTTATTAAAGGGAAGTAATCAATATTGCCAATTTTGTTCATCCTGAACAAAATTTGCAATACTGGATTACCTCCAATTAAATTCACTCAAAAGTCGCTCCACACATTCATTCAATTTCATTCCTAAATCATTCCATAATCATCTACCTTGTCAATTTCACGATGAAGTTAACTGTAGTACGAAGATTTTTGACGTCAGGTAATAAAAAATCGATCATTTCGTCAAAATTGGACAAATATAATGATATGAGGTAAAAACAACTCGCTCAACACGCTCATTTACTATCATTCCAAAACCATTCAAAACCATTCAAAAATCACAAAACTTGTCAATTTCACGATGTGTCTTACTGAATTCGTCTTTTGATTAATACAACGTAGTTACAAGTAGTGAAAACGATAACATTAATATTATTCTGAAAAAGATTGCATTGAATTTCTTAAAAACTTTTAAATGAGCCAGTGCGTGAAATTTCCAACAACTTCAAATGTGCATCAAGCAAAGACTCCGGTCAGCCTGTGCATCCGCACAGTCTAACCAGAGTCATCACAATACAACTTGTAGATAAATAAGGTCTCGAAGTATCTCTAGACTGTTAGGTAATCTTCTAATTACTCAATGTAACAGTCTTGGTTGCTTAATGTATGTACCTCACTCAGGTATCAAATTGTTTGAATTGTCACGCACAGGCTCAAATGAAAATTGCTAGTTAAAATAGCCTTATACCTACAGATTCTTGTTGAATGCAACACCGACCCTTCTGCAGCAGATCCACGAAGACTTTTCAATCATCAGCAACTTTTTATACGCTGTCAAGGCATGGTTTTGATTGGTTGAAGTGTTATATGCTTTTCACCGGCTTCGATTTGCCAAGTGCAGTATACGCCCACTTTCTTAATTAATCTCGAATTCAACATTTGTGACGCAAAAAGGAATCAAATGGCGGAAAAGCAATATTGAAAAATTGGGTTTAATCAAACAGAGGGCAACCAGATGGCGTTATTCCTATTAATGATCATATAAGTGTGTATGACTACGTCTACGAACATCGTGCGATTGACATGTTTAATGAAATTTGAATGATTTCGGAATGGTTTCGAATTACTGTGATAATACCTCCATAGAACATAATCTACTTGGTGTTCTGTTTTTGAGTGTTCACTTTTTTTATCAGAAGCTTAGAAATCCATACCAGTCAATATAACCTTAATTGACTCGACCAATTTGAATTGAAAATAAATCAAAATAAAAAATAAACAGACAAAAAGAAAAATAGAAAAGAAAAAGATTGTTTGAACGTTTTCGAATTATTTTTAACCGATTTCAGAGAATTTTCGAATGATTTACTGTTTGGTATGAATGAATGAACTGGAGAGTGATTGTACGGCAAATGTCGAGCCTAGTCAGTCTACTGGTTTAATTTCAATTACTTCTCTGTTAATATTAAGAATATGGTGAGGAGGTATGCGGTTGCGCTTGAGGTGAAACACTATTACGGCCGGTGAAAGCTGAGGAAGATAGTTGTATATATATATGATATTCTATGAAAAAAATATCAAACGAGGTTGGGAGAATTGAAAATTGTCGAAGCTCTGCCGAGACAATATCAATTCTCACAACCGAGTTAGATATTTTTTCATACAATACACTAAGTACGTATTATATTTATATTATAACCCATATTTCTCTTGTTTTCGTCGGTGTTTCTAACTGAAATGCAAGTTTTTAAAAATAACCACATTATATCATGTTCTAAAAATAACTATGTGATATCATAAAAAATATCATATGGGATGTTATCACACGGATATTTGTATAGTTATAAGATAAATTCTTTTAGAAATATTTCCAGCCCAAAAGCTAGAAGTATAGATGCGAGAAAATACTTATGTAAAATTTTACCGCTCACATCAACTTATTTTTTGTTGCACTTGTTGTTAAATACTCATGATGTTACTTATGTAAAACTATATGAGTCTGTGCATCACATTTCCAACGATTTCACATGTACGCAAGGCACAAACTTTGAGCAGATTAGATAACGACACAATGAAAGAAGAATACAGTTAAATACATCGTGAAATTGACAAATATTCCGATCAAACCGTTCAAAATCACTCACTCAGCGCTCCATTCTTTCATTCCAAACATTCACTCAAACCATTTAAAAACGCTCAAACCCATTTAAAAACATAGAATCAACAACGTCATTTATAATAAACTTGGATAGAGAAAAATCACGATTTCACTGACAAAATTCAAATTGTAAGCGTCTCATACGTTCTTGAAGAAATAGGAATCTCTGTATAGAACTTGCATGCATTTTTTATTAAAGGGAGGTAATCAATATCGCTAATTTTGTTCATCCTGAACAAAATTTGCGATACAGGATTACCTCCCATTTAATGCACTCAAAACTCGCTCCATTTCATTCCTAAATCATTCCAAAATCATTCACCTTGTCAATTTCACGATGTTGTTCACTGTATATGACTTTTTCTATCTTTGTAGTGCATAGTGAAGACTCTGGTTAGTCTGTGCGGCTGTACAGGATGGCCAGAAGCTTTCCATTGCTCGAATGTGAAATTGTTGGAAATGACACGCATAAGCTCATATGTATTATGACTATGTACCATGTACATGTCAAATGATGAAAATTCTATTCCGGTCTGTTCTTAAAAATATCTTATACTTGGTGTTTTGAGTGAATTAGATACACTCGGTGGGTTATTCGGTTGACAGCGAAAAGCCATCGTTGAGGAACACGAAATGTTCTGGATTGCATTGGTCCTCACAATATGAAACAAGATGCTCAAAGAGGGTCTGAATCTACATACTGGTAATCCTTACAGGCCCTGGGTACAGGATTTCAAAACGAGGCAAACTGCTGACAAATCATATCCCGTTTTGTCTGCAAGTTCAAAGCGGGGTATAATCTGCAAACGGTATGTCATGTTTTGCCATCCTAAATGCAGGGCTGACAAGTTTTTGACCAAATTTACATCTAATTTGAAAGGATATAATCATTGAACATTAATACAAAGTCACAAAACTGAAATGCAGTGGAAACTGTGGCATAATGGCGGTCATTCTTTAAATGTTAATTGTAAATTTGTAAATCAGCGTAGCTAGAAGAAAAGTGTAAAAAAAAAAGATGCGTCAAAAGAGCCTTTTCTCCGTAACACTTCATTTTAGCAAACAGCTATAAGAAGTTAATGGTCACATGATAATAAACACTGTTTGAAAAGTTCGGACGAAATAAGAATCCGTACGAAAAAATATTTAGCGTTGGTATGTTCTAAAAATCTGTGGTCTCCAAATGGCCAAAGAGTGGCGATAATCACGTGGTTAGATAAGAGGGAATAGACTGCTAATGTTTCAGAAAAAAAAACGTAAATTTGTTATGGAGGAATCTTTGAAATAGAGAATTTTACATGAAAGTCCCTTATCCATGACGCAGAATACGATGCCAAAACATAATACAGTTAATTACATCGTGAAATTGACATTTAACTCAATCAAAACCATTCTAAATCAATCACTCAGCGCTCCACTCATTCATTCCAGACACGCACTCAAACCATTCAAAAACGCTCCAAACTCACCGAAAAACATATAACAACAACTTTGTTCAAAATAAAAAAAGCTCGGGAAAAAATAGGTATTTCACTTATTTAATTGAAATTGTAAGCGTCTGATAGGTTCTTGAAGAAAAAGGGAGCTATGTAAAGAACTTGTATGCATATTTTATCAAAGGGAGGTAATCAATATTGCTAATTTTGTTCATCCTGAACAAAATTTGCAATACTGGATTACCTCCCATAAAATTCACTCAAAGCTCGCTCCACACACTCATTCAATTTCATTCCTAAATCATTCCATAATCATTCACCTTGTCAATTTCTTGATGCTGTCAACTGTAGGAGTTGAAATGGAAATGATAAATTTGATTCATACTTTTGCGACGGTACTTAGTCATGTTCGGATGTCTGAATACTTCTTGATAACAGAACGACGTAAATTCGTAATTGGTGATTAATTGCATTTGGAAATAAACACTTCATAAGTATCTTAAATTTTGAAGTAGATATATATCCAGGAGGAAATAAGTACTTGCGTAAATACGGTTCAAATCCATCTGGAGACTACAGCCGGTAGCTGAGTCGGATACCATTTAGTGCATCTGTTCCTATCAATGAGTATTTCAGTATTAATCATTCGAAGGCCCTGTTAATTCTTTTTTATAAATAAATAAAAGGAGAGGGTTTTTTCTTTCTTGCATTTGTTGTAATTATAGCTTTCTTTATTTTACATCGATAGGGTTACTAGTTATTAATTTTTTCATCCCTCTTACTCCTGCTTCATAGACATGAAGCAATACTTACGCCGAGTTTGCGAGCCAAGGGTAGAGCCGATTTCCATAACCGCTCCCGGGAGTCGTACTTGGGACCTCTTGATGAAAACAGCCGACGCACTAACCCTCGACCAAGGGCACCATAATCTGAAGCCATATCTACTTAAATGGTCTTTTATAGCTAGAAACATCGTAAAATTGACAGTCTCCTCGATCAAAACCATTCTAAATCGCTTGCTCAGCAAACAGACAACATGCAAAAAGAAAAAAAAATATCGTAGATTCTTTCTGAAGGAGATATAATAAATTATCGCATATTGGACGAAATGTGCGATATTGTATTATCTCCTGTGGACAACATTTAAAACTCGTCCCTCCCACTCATTTCACTCTGAGGTAATTTCAATATCATTCACCATTTCATTTTTACGATGTAAATAACCGCACCTGCCTTTTGACTGCCTCGGTGGCCTAGTGGCAAATGTAAGAGGACCGCGGTTCGAGGTCCACATTCGCTGGGGTGTGCTCATGGGCAAAACACTTAAGAGCCAGCCCCAGTTCACCCAGCTGTAAAATTGGGTAGCAGTGGGTTTAAACCACTGCCTCTCTCTCATGGACGTGAAAACATCGGGACTGAGTGTTCAAGAGCGATTCTATAAGCCTAAGCTTTCGTCGCAATCAAACTAAAATAAATTAGTATAAACTAACAGGAAGAAAACAACCACACTGCACGACCAAAATATTACATGCAGTTGATAAATGGTGAAATTTACATTCATCTCGATCAAGACTATTCTTAATTACTCGCTCAGCACTCTATGCCTAAGACTCCCTCAAACCGCTCTAAAATGCATCGATACCATTCGAAAATACCCTAGAATCGTCCACAATATGTCATTCAAATCTGCATCCAAAAGTACGTCGTACGTCTGTTTAAATAATTGATGTTTCCTCTTTGGCACTGTCAAATCAACACCAGCCAAAAAAAAAAACATGTAATGATTTGTTCTATCTGAATGAATGATTTCTGAGCGTTTTGAACGATTTGAGCGGTTCACCGAAATGTTTTGAATAGAGCGCTGAGCGGATAATCGAGGATAGACATGAATGCTATGAATTTTGGACTGATCGAATTAATAAGAACGCTTTTAATGTGGAGCAATGTCAATTTCATGTTGTTATTAACTGTATCACTTCATTCTTCGTAAAGGGGAGTAACATTATATCAACCTAACTTACGTGAATGTACGGTTTGTCGGACTTTTTTAAACTCTGGATTTAGACATAATTTTTTAAACTGTTTTTCTTAAAGTCGGTTCATTTAATTTAGGAAAAAAGTTCTCCTGAATTAATCCGTAAAGTTTTTGCTAGAAGTGAACTATTAAACTCACTTCATTGGGTATTGTACATGATCACAGATGAAAATGACATTCAACTAGAATTCAATCATTGTAAATCGCTCGTTCAGCTCTTCATTCAATGCATTCAAAACACTCTGCCAAAAATGATCGAAAACCGTCCAAAACTTCGAACCCATTAAAAACGATCAAGATTTCATTCAATTTTGTCTAACCATATAATTATTTTATCGGCTTGTGTTGATTATAAACCGTCTGATTTAACCGCGAAGGTTCGTAAACAGAAAAAGGCGAAGGATATCGCTAATATCGATTAACAGGACGAAGTTAGCGATATCATACAGTTAAGAACATAGTAAAATTGACTGACATTCCGATCAAAACCATTTTAAATCGCTCAATCAGCGCTCCATTTATTCATTCCAAAACCTCATTAAAACATTCAAAACGCTAAAAGACAGCTAAAAATAATAAGATGAACAACTACATTGAAAATAACAAACGGTAAAAAAGTACACGAATTCACTAACATAATTCAATTTTGAGAGCGTAATATGCGTTCGTGGAGACATAGGAGCTTTTCACAAGACAATGCATATTTTATAAATGGGGGGTAATAAATATCGCTACTTTTTTCATCTTAAACAAAATAAGCGATATCGGAGTACCTACCTTTAACTTCACTCAAAACTCGCTCCACACAGTCATTCAAATTCATTCCAAAATCACTCCAATATCATTCAGCTCGTCAATTTCCCGAATTTGTTAGCTGTATCACCAAACTTCCAATATGTTCAAAACTACATATGGCTCCTTCCACTTATATAATTGTATTCTGAAATCATTCCAAAAGCAGTCATTTCGTAAATTGCACGAATAGCTGTAGGTTATAATCTGCAAAAAATCATTAGCGTGTATTCTAGATTGCTTAAAAAGCTACGCAAAAAGGGACAATTTAAGGGTTAGATAGCAAAATAAACTATGAAATTGCACTCGTGGTAAAAAATGTATAGGAACGTCATAAAATTGTCAAGTTGAATGATTTTGGAATGAAATTGAATGAGTGGTTGGAGTTAGTTCGACTGATTTTCGACCCTCCCTTCAATACTTTTTTTCTGAATATGTGTCTTCGCGGACAAAATAACAAGATAAAAAATAGCTTTGATTAAATTGATATGAATAAAAATGCTGATCGATTTGAACTTTCGAGGTGTTTTTGAAAATTTCGGAGCTTTTTGAATGGATTGAGTGAGTGTTTGGAAAGAACGAATTGAGCGCTTTGTGAGAGATTTAGAATTATTTTGATAGAGATAAATGTCATTTTTACGATGTTTTAACTCTACCAAAATGTCGAAATATGCTGCCGAAAGCACTGGAGTCCAGCTTCATAGCCTCCACGTGGCCTATTAAAGATGGCACAAACAGAAAATATCCGTTGAAAGTTTTGCGAATTAAGCTGTAGAATGAGTACTGTTGGAGTTTTGTAACATTGTGCACAATCAACAGATGATACAAATGAACACATTCCGACAAGATGATAAACTAGGGGGGTCTTTGTGGCTCCGACTGAGGCTTCTGTTCGACATGCTTCAAATGATCATACTGAGAACATTGGATGCAGAGTTGGCTCTCAGATAGCTTCAACGCGTCTGACCAGACACAAATACTGTTTAGACGACTTGCGATAACACACTCTGTCTTTCAGCAGCAATATGGACGTTTGTAAATTTCTGGTACGCCTGATACAGTAAACAAAATCGTGAGATTGACAATGTGAACGATTATGGAATGATTTAGGAATGAAATTGAATGAATGTGTGGAGCGACTTTTGAGTGAATTTAATGGGAGGTAATCCAGTATTGCAAATTTTGTTCGGGATGAACAAAATAAGCAATATTGATTACCTCTCTTTAATAAAATATGCATAAAAGTTCTATAGATACCTCCCTATTTCTTCAAGAACCTATCAGACGCTTACAATTTCAATTTATTAAGTGAAATCCAGATTTTTCCCAAGCTTTTTTTTTATTTTGAACGAGTGATTAAGAATGGTTTCGATTGAGTTTAATGTCAATTTCTTGATGTAATTAACTGTAAGCGATCCCCGTCTTGCGGTCTAGATATAATGATCGAAGAGGCCTCTCTGTCGTCAGCTCTGGGCTCTACGTAACTAATCTCCCACCCGTATGGCATTGTCAGACAGTCTATGGGGTGCTACCAACATCACTATAGGTTGTGTGCCTGAGACCCGTTTCCTGTGATAGGTGGGCCTGCAATCAGGGTCAACTGTTAATCAAGATCACATCAATCATTGTTGTTTTGGGACTCCATTTCACACTTGACTATTAAAAATGATTCTAAACATAAGCACAATAACGTTAAAGATTTACCGTTGAGCCATTTCAACTGACTTGTTTCTAAATATTGACCATTTGGATATCATTCTGTGCCGGAATGGGAAAAAAAACACTAAAGCTTGTGTCAATCAGATCTTCCATTTTTGCAAAGATTGTTGATAGCGACGCAAAATCAGGTGCCATAGAATCCTGCTTATTCAATGTGTCCTTGGAACATTACGTGCTTTTCAGTAGACGATTAACAGCCCGGTCCTAAACTTACTAAAATCAAGAAGTTTTTTGCAACTTAACACAAGGGGGATTTAGTACTTTCGGCAACATTTAAAATGGCTTTGTTGGCAATTGTGTTTGCAGTTCTCGAAAGTCAAAAGATTAAGTATAGTTTCTGCTAAAAATAAAATTGTTGTAGTGTTTTTCAAGGAAAGACACATGATTTTTTGCCTACCCTTAACTTAATTTCTGCAGTATATTACCTAAATAAAACACAACAGAACAGAGGTCATGAACTTGATAACATTTTGCTGATTTTGTTTAGTTGATTTTTATATCATATTTCAGATAGAATTCCGTAATTCAACAACAGTCATGCGGTTAGGTCTTTTATTCTGCCCTTTGAACAGTATAATAACCTTCTACTTTCACACAAAGCTCAGGAAATGAAGGCATCATAGATTTATAGTTGAAATAAATGGTATTTTCGAGTCTATAAAAATGTTTTCAAATAATCTGCCCTTCAAACTTATGAGATAGATTGATAGATTGAATAGAGTTTAACGCCGCTTTCAACATTTTTTTAGTTATATCGAGGCAGCTGGAGCATTCAAACTTTTGAAAATGGAACCACACTTTCACCGCATGCGCAAGCTAACAGACGGGTACCATTACGTAAAGTTTTCGCTGGTGTTTCCACATTGAAAACAGGCGATTTTTGGGTCCGCCGACTTCAATCGACAAACATACATATACCCCAAAAACTTTAGATATATGTTAAACAGTACACAGCGACATGATTGGAATTTAGAGAAAGGCCGACAGGAATACTACAATTTACAGAAATGTGAGAAAGAATTTAGCTTGTTTACTTTGGCAGAAATAAAAAAAAATTCGTTTCACAACCGGTGACATTATAGCCTTTTAAGCTGTTGTACAGTGTGATTGCATGTCATACCTACATGAGGAAAGGAATTATTTTACCTCTTAAATAACTTGACAGATAGCTGACGACGTCCCCGAACACTTGCGAGCTAGGCCGTCTCAAAGATCAGAGCAATCATTTTGAATGATTCTGGAATGGAAATTAAATGCATTTGAGGTGCGAGTTTAAAATGATGTTGAAATTGTGTATAAAATGAAGGTGTGGAACGTTTTATAATGATTTCAGAGCGTTTTGAACTGTTTGAGCTAGCGGTAGTACGACAGTTAGTTACATCATGACATTGACAATCATTTCAATCAGACTTCATCTTAATCAAAACCATTGTAAATCACTCACTCAGTGCTCCATTCACTCATTCCAATCAATTACTCAAATCGATCAAATAACGCTCCAAATGACGGGGATACAGCTATTAGACATTATCCACTTAGGTGAACTCCGAGATAGGACATCTGACTGACTAAAATATCGGGGGATGTCTCAAAATACGCAAACAATTTATACCTGTAACCCTTTACTAATATAAGTATAATACATGAATATGTATTGCATATATTAATTTTTCGCCGATTTTTTCATAATAAAGTACCTTGATTTTATAGTGTTAAGTACGCGTAATATTGCTAGGTGTAAACGTTCTCGAAACGTTTGAGAAAAGTTTTAACTATGAGAACATATTCAACTGTACAAAGTGGGTAGCAATTTCAAAACGGTCGGATACGTCCCGGCTTGCATATCGAACAAATGCTTGAACAAAAGATCGGATTCAGAAAAAGTCAGCTTAAAAGTGGCCTGTCCGAATGCATTTACGGCAAAATAGAACGATTATTTCTAGATTCGGAAAATATTCTCAACAAAAACACGTTTCAATGTAAGCCACCTTTCGAACTAGCAAAGACTGACTTTGGAACATTTGTTTTTATCTTACTGTTCTTTTTAATGGGGTGGATATTATGTAAAAGACAGTGTCACAAAATCGCTTCGACGATGTTTTCGGGGAAAGAGTCTGCGAGTCATAAGTGCATCAGCCGATTCAATCACGGCAACGTATTTTTGTTAGTTTGGCGAAGCGTTGGTGAACTTTGTCTACTTTATAAAATCTACCGATAAGTCTGTAAGAGTCGTGGATGTCGAAAATTCTAATCATTTCTTAAACTTTTCCGAAATTAGAATTGCCAAGGGACCTGACTGGGTGTCCAAACTTTATCGACCACTGATCGCTGACGAGCGGCCGGGCGACAATCGGTCACCTGTCATGGACCGATCGAAATTGTTCCATCGCAGACTTACTATTTTCTGAATTTGACATTTGACGTCCGTCAAAATTAACGACGCCTCGCCGGAGTATCGGTGGCTATTCGATGACTCGCTTCTTTAAACCGATATTCAATGCCCGCCTCATCCTAATTTGTGCATTATCGCTGGCAAAGTAAGAAGGCGTCGTTACGTCAGCGATTCATATTTCCGACGTCCGACAGTTTTTGTTCGTCACGAAATGTAATATTAATTTATCCTCTCGGAAAACAAACGATTACTCTATTTCTTTAATTTTAAGATTAGACAAAAAAGAACAATTTAATGAACAATATTCTTAAAGCGCGTCATTTTGCATGAGATTACAACGCAACTTCATCTTTAAGTCATATAGATTCGTTTATCGGGCAGTGATCAAATAACTTCAAATAGAGTTAAACGAACGAAAGCAGAGTATTTTTTTTATAATTTAACTGGTTAGCGGGTGTGATTTCCATTTTATTATTTACCGTTATTTCTTGATACAAAACTGAAAAGCAATAAAGATATATATATATATATATATATATTGATTCTCGCACAATGCTGTATTGGGTTTACACTTTCTTCTCGTATGTTCTGAGTTGTTTTCTTTTTTTTCAACATACATCGTAAGTTTCCCTGTATTCAGCTGTGTCTATGTACACCGACTTCAAGCCTTGTATTTCGGTTATAACACATCCTGAAGACACCTTTCATCATGATCGTTTGATGCTTATTTCTCAATCAAAACTGACTAAATTCCTCCTTTTTTCTACCCTTTTCAAAACATTTGATTGCCGAAAAAAAATCTCAGACAAAGAAAAGGTAAACATTTGTAGCAAAAGTAAGTTGATAATATAGCCATATCAAAAATTAAGCACTATTCTTTAGATAGTCAATATCTATTCGAAGTTTAAAACCTTGCCTTTGGAGATACCATGAAATGTTTGAAAAAATTCTTTACATGTGACGTTTTGAAAACGCAAGCAAAGACGATTATACCTCGACGTGGCTTTCACGTCTACTAGATTTTCTTTTAAAAATATGATCGCTTCAGTAGAATTACAAAAGCAGAAAGATCAGTATCTAGTGCATTATGTCCTAATTGAAAGTTGGCCGCAAAAGAGCGCATTTTGTAGCGCGTCGGACTGTCAATCTAGAGGTCTCGGATTCGATCCCGCACTGCGACTTTCATCCTTTCCGACTACTAGTATTTGTCTTCTACCAATGGGTTGATAATCGTAGACCTATGAAGGATAGCAG
Source organism: Fragum whitleyi (assembly GCA_948146395.1). Lineage (NCBI taxonomy): Eukaryota > Metazoa > Mollusca > Bivalvia > Cardiida > Cardiidae > Fragum > Fragum whitleyi. Next base: position 47,489,478 of record OX411556.1, read on the forward strand.
CGGGAGGCTAAAAAAGGATTGAATGGTGGTACTGGTGTGAGAAATACCAGGAATCCATTGTTATTGCCCAAGCCGCCGCGATATAACTGAACGATTGTTAAAAGCGTCGTAAAACCCCATTCAAGTAAACCTTATTGAAAGTATACATGGCAGTCTTGTCGAATGCAGATTATTAAAAGTAGAAAAATCTCAAATTCGATTAAATAAAGTATGCCTATTAACTGCATAATTTTGATTACTTTAAAGGGTGTTCTTTTCCATTAAAAAGGGGGTTGAAAAAAGACAATAATCATTCTTTAAATAACATTGTAAAAATCAAATGATTTCAGGAGGTATTTGCTGGCTTAAGTTCAATGTGCTGCGTTCGTTTTACCAAATGTCATTGTGCGCTCGCCGCGCACGGTTTCGAACTGTTTTATAGCGAGTAACCTATGTGGAATGCACCACACATATAGTTGTCTCTTGAAACAGGCCAGCTGCGTATCAAATATCAGCTTTAAAGTACTAAAGAAAAATGAGTTAACAGGTTCATTAGCTGACAGAGTAGGTGGACGGACAAACTGATATGTCACGTTGCAGTATAGAAATTGCTTAGCGTGGTTATATAGATGCGCCCACATTTGAAATGAAAAAACGACATGCATGTCCGAAATTTTACTGGTTCTTGTACCTCAATACTAACGAATCACACTCAAAAATATTATCAGAGACGTCATCCTTTAATACAATCATGATGTACCAACGAATATAGTTTCTTTCGTTTTGAGACGACCCCTCTAAGTCCGAAGTCAGACATCCGATGTCCGAAGTCCACCTAAGTGGATAATCTCTATTATGGCACAATTTTAATCATTTCAAAATACTACCCGTTGTTATTACAAGTTTAACACCCTAAAATTAAACATGAAATTAGCTTTCGCCCACTAACAACCAAATATCGCAACTATAGCTTAGTGAGGCCGTAGTTGCCTTATTTGTTACTTTTACCACCACAAACTCACTGAAAATTAAAAGCGCATCTATCCCTCGGAAAGCTAAGATTTTGTCATCTAACCTTCGAATATCTGTATTACCGGAAGTTAAAATCATCTTTATTTCACATTTGTAATTTTGTATTTGTCCTTATTGTACATTGTTGTACCTGGACGTAATAAAAGATATGTTCATGTTCTGTAAATGACTTAGTGAAATACTAGCGTTTGATTGGTTCTTGAAAAAAAAGGAAGCAATTGACAGAACTTTTAAGCATATTTTATAAAAGGGAGGCAATAAAAATTGCTAATTTAATTCATATTTGTGATAATCATTACCTCCCTTTAATTTCTCTCTCCACACACTCATTCGATTTCATTCCAAATTCATTCCAAAATCTTTCACCTTGTCAAATTCACGATGTTTTAAACTGTACCATAAATGGAGCGCCGAGAGGACGAATTGGAGTACAATAAACAACATCGTGAAATTTACAAGGTGAATGATTTTTGGAATGATCTTTGAGTGAAATTGATTGAGTGTGTGGAACGAGTTCTGTGTGAAATTAAAGGGAGGCAATCCATTATTGCTAATTTTGTTCAAGATGAACAAAATTAGCGATATTTGTTATCTCCCTTTAATAAAATATGCATATAAGTTCTAAAGATAGATTCCTATTTCTTAAAGAAACTATAAGACGCTTACAATTTGATTTATGTCAGATAAATCGCAATTTTTCTCTATCTAAATCAATTTTGAATGTCGTTTTTGATTCTATAATTTTCAATGGATTTGAGCCTTTTTAAATGGTTTTAGTGATTGTTGGGAGTGAATGAATTTAGCGATTTAGAATGGTTTTGATTGAGGTGAATGTCAATTCCACGATGTAACTAACTATTGTTTGATCGGCTTTAGTCGCATTTTAAGATGTTACTTACTTGAGCAAACATATTGCTCGAGCGACTACGCCTATTAAGCGACTCAAAATATCTTAAACAGTAGACATTATTAGTCTAACAATTACAGTTAACAACATCGTGAAATTTGACAAGGTGATTGATTTTGGAATGATTTCTGATTAAAATTGAATGATTGTGTGGAGCGAGTTTTGAGTGAATTTAATGGGAGGTAGTCCAATTTAGCAAATTTTGTTCACGATGAACAAAATAAGCGATATTGATTACCTCCCTGTAATTAGATATACATACAAGTTCTCTTGATAGCTTCCTATTTCTTCAAGAGCCTACTAAACGCTTACAAATTGAATTATGTCGACGAAATCGCTATTTTTCTCTATCCAAATTTATTTTGAATGACTTTGTTGATTTTATATCTTTCAATGGTTTTGAGCGTTTTGAATGGTTTGAACGAATGTTTGAATGAATGAATGAATGAATGAATGAATGGAGCACTGAGTGAGCGATTTAGAATGATTTTGATTTTGATTGAAGTGAATGTCAATTTCACGATGTAACTAAATGTATCTAATTATCATAATTAAACCCTTTGTTGTTTAGACTCATTAGAATCGTCAAAATGCGGCGATTCTTTTGAGTTTTGACAACTAAGGATTACTGAGAAATTCGCAAAACAATTCATTTTCAATAAACAAAAATACGATTCTTATTTGTAAAAAAAAACGTGTAATAAGTGACCATTCTCTAAAACGACCGATTTTGGTGGTCACGTATATAATGTGGTCGCTGAATACACGTTTACTGTTTAGTATTGTATAGGACACATCTGTAGAAAGTATTTGTTGGACGTCCTTCATGTATATGTCAGTCTGAATTAACTGAAGCAAATAAAATTCCTTTTTTTACTTCATTTAACAACGTTTGTGTGTGTTTTTGATTAAACGAAAACACTTCTTTCTTCAGAATTACGAAGTACTCGAATCTACGCCTTGAAATACGCATTTGATACACATATGCTTATAAACAGGGATATAGGAAGCCTTCGGCGATTCTACGGAATAGACCTCGAGAAAAATGAGGGCGCAGAAAATAAAGAGCGTCATATCACACGTGGGTTTATGTGACGTCACAAACATTACTAAAGATGACGTTGCGAAATATAAAATAAACGAAAGGTTAAAACTGGACATTTTATAATTTGATAACATAACGTAGTGTTTTACTACGTTATGTTATCAAATTATGAAATCCCCAAAAGATCTACAGAGGGGATAAGATGGCAGAGCATTAAAGGAATTTGCTTTTTCTTTAAGCGTATTGACCAAAGCACCACCAGGGGCCTGGTTTACTAAACATCTCACGATCATTTTTTTGCGTAAGTCAAAAACTTAAGTTGCATCTAAAGTAGTAAATAAATATGGAATTCTTCCATGCAATATCTCATGGGAATCGTCTTCCAAAGACATTTCCTTTGAGATATTGCAAGGAAAAATCTATCAAGGATTGAAAACACCAGGTACGATATGTGATTTTGACTTACGATCAATTTTTTCGTAAGACGTTTAGTAAAACGGGCCCCAGAAGCCGAATCACCTAAAAAAAAAAATACCCCAAATTACCACACTTACGTCAAAGGTACATTCCAGTATACGGAAAAGTCCGAGCGATGTTCCGAATGATAAAAACAAGGTTCGTTTAAATTTCTAATACGGCGGAGATTGGCAAGCAAAACAACGGTTGTGACTCCAAGACGACAACCTTGCGTTTAGACTTATCATCCGGATATGGCATATGAAAGAATTGTGACTATAGGTTACTTTTAACAAATAGCTATAACAAGGCGATGATCACATAGAAGAACAAAGTATATTAAAAGATATTATCATACATGGCCAACAATCCAAAAGTGTCTTGACTTTCGTCATCGTCATCGCAAAGTAATAATCTAAATTTGTTAAAGTATGTCTATTTTGCAAACAAGATTCGATCCTAATCCATACACTGTAATACCATGTGCTCTGTAAATCAATTTCAGAACGTTGCTATGTTAATTTGTAATTGCTATAAAACATGTCCTGCCTTCATGCAATAAAATTTATGTAATGTTATGTTATGTTATGACACATAATGATGAACATCCAGTTACAGTTAATTACATCGTGAAATTGACATTCACCTCAATCAAAACCATTCTAAATCGCTCAGTAAGCGCTCCAATCATTCATTCAAAACACTCACTCAAACCATTCAAAAACGATAAAACCCATTGAATAATATAGAATCAACAACGTCATTCAAAACAAACTTGGATAGAGAAGAATCGCGATTTCACTGATTTAATTCAAATTGTGAGCGTCTAATTGGGTCTTGAAGAATTAGGAAGTTATCTATAGAATTTTATTTGCATATTTTATTAAAGGGAGGTAATTAATATCGCTAATTTTGTTCATCCTATATAGGATTACCTCCCATTAAACTCTTTCAAAACTCGCTCCTCACACTCATTCAATTTCAATACTATTTCACTCTAATAAATCATTCACCTTGATAATTTCACGATGTTTTTAACTGTATTTCAGAGAAGAAGAATCTAATTGTATTTTACCAAATATGCACATTTTGAGGTGAGAAGGCAGTCTGTAGCACCCAAGTAATAATCAGGATTGATATACAGAATCTAGTGGAGCATGTCCCAAGAATAATTCCTGTGCAGTTTGGTTGAATTCTGACAGGTAGTTTCAGAGAAGATATCTTAGTTTATATTTTGCCTTATGGGGCGGGCCATTTTTGGATGATGTGACAGCCCAAAGCACCCAAGTTATCAACCCAATTGGGACAAAATGGATAGAAATCTGAAGAAACACGTCATAAGCATCATACTTGTGCAGGTTCGTTGAATTCTGACAAGTAGTTTCGGGGAAGAAGACTTAATTTATGTTTCACCAAATCGGGCCATTTTTGTGACTCGACAGTCCATAGTGCTAAAGATATCAGCCTGATCAGGATTAAGAGAAGGAATGTGAACGAGCATCTCCTTAGCATCATTCCTGTGCAGTTTGGCTGAATTCTGACAGGTAGTTTCAGAGAAGAGGATTGTTTTATATTTTACCATAAAGGGCCCTTTTTTGATGGCTCGACAGCCCGTATCATCCAAATTTTTTTGCCTAATCAGGATGAAAAGAAGGAATCTGAAAGAGCGTGTCCTAAGCATGATTTCTGTAAAATTAGGTTGAATTCTGACCAGTAGTTTCAGAGAAGAAGCTGATCAAAGAACAAGTTTACGCACGGACGGATGGACAGACGCACAATGGATAATGGGCCATAAAAATAGTCCGCCGGACTTCGTCCAGTAGAGCTAATGATTCTTGTGTCCCGCGGGTCGTAGTAATGTTTAGAAGAGAGAGATGAGCGAGTATTTCGGATAGTCATGGATGCTAAAAATTGAGTGCTGAGCGAATACTTTTGAATGCTTTTGATCTTGATAAGTGTCGATTTTCTGTTGTTATTACATGTAACTGCATGAGTTTTTTCTTAGTAAAAGGGAGTAAAACTTTATCAAAGTAGCTTTCATGAGTAAACGATTTGTCGGACTTTGTCTGAATTAAGACATTCGTTGCGGGTTGAATTCATCCACATTTATGAGTGATGGCGTGTAGACGGTCGGGTATCTCAGTCAGTACAGTTAGTTACATCGTGAAATTGACATTCACCTCAATCAAAACCATTCTAAATTTCTCACTCAGCGCTCCAATCATTCATTCCAAACACTCACTCAAACCATTCACAACCGCTCAAATCCATTGAAAAAAAAGGGTCAACAACGTCATTCAAAAAAAATTTGGATAGAGAAAAATCGCGATTTCACTGACATAATTCAAATTGTAAGCGTCTCATAGGTTCTTGAAGAAATAGGAAAGCTAAGTAAAGAACTTGTATGCATTTTTTATTAAAGGGGGGTAATCAATATCTCTAATTTTGTTCACCCTGAACAAAATTTGCGATATAGGATTACCTCCCGTTAATTTCACTCAAAGCTCGCTCCACACACTCATTCAATTTCATTCCTAAACCATTCCAAAATCATTTACCTTGTCAATTTCATGATGTTGTTAACTGTAGAGTACTCGCTCTTAAAGCGAGATGTTTTCTAACTTGTATGACATACAGTTAATAACAAATTGACAAGGTGAATGATTTTGGTATGATTTCGGAATGATGTTGAATGGATGACAGGAGCGAGTTTTGAGAGAAATTAAGGTAAGGTAATCAAGTATCGCTAATTTCGTTCGGGATTAACAGAATTAGCGAAATATATTACCTCCCTTTGATAAAATATGTCTAAAAGTTTTATAAATAGCTTCCTATTTCATCAAGACCAATGACTTATATTATGTTAAATGCGGCATAAAACCCCATCTAAACAAGCACAAAAAAATACAAACAACAACAGTAGATCAGCTCTCCGTTCAATACATTCAAAACGCTCAATGTAAACACTCAACAATAATCCGAAATCGTTCAAAAACACTTCGATCCAATTCAAAATGATTAGCATCTCATTCAAATTGACGAAGCCGCCACCATAGCGCAGTTGGTTAGGCATAAGACTTCCAATCCCCGGTGGCGGCAAATATCCTTTCCGACGTTTGTCTCCCACCAATGGGTAGATAATCGTAAACCTATGTGAGATAGCAGTCGGAGGCTAGGAAAGGATGTAATGGTAGTACAGGTGAAAGAAATACCAGGAATCCATTGTTAGGTGCTCCAGCCGCCGCGATTTAACTGAAGTAATGTTGAAAGCGGCGTTAAACTCCATTCAATCAATCAATCAAATTGACGAAATTATATTGTGATGTATTCGCTTGTTCGGATATAATCGACCTATTTGTCCGTGTAGGTACATAAACAAGCGCAAATGTGCATTTAAATGAAGGTAGTATAATGTCGCTTATTGCGCCACACTGAATTCAATTCAATTCAAAAATTCACTCCTCTCACTCATATAACTTTATTTAAAAAAAAAAAAAAAAACATTCTAAAAACACCCATCATGTCAATTTTACGATGTAATTAACCGTAGAACATGCTCTGGGCATAACCACAAGCATGTAATCTCAATTGCTTTAGAGTTTTAGGCAAAAAGTTGACGATTTAAAGGTTAATAATGATAGGTAGTACATGTACAATTAAATTTAAAACATTAGTTTTTACCACAAGTTGATATTTCATTTGAATGATAAATTAGTTTGTGTTGTTTAGCATACAACCATACAAAGGTCATGAGCTTGATGACATTTTGCTGAACTTTCTCATTTGATTTTTATATCATATTTCAGATAGAATTCTGTAATTAAACAACAGTCATGCGGTTAGGTCTTTTATTCTGCCCTTTGTACAATATAATAATCCCATACTTTCACACAAAGCTCAGGAAATGAAGGTTCTTTTAGATTTATAGCTGAAAAATTAGATTATTGATTCAATGAAATGTTTTCAAATAAACAGCTCTTCGAACGTTTAGAATGGAACCACTCTTTCAATGTATGCGCACGCACACAGAATTGTACCGTTTGGCTAAGTTTTCGCGAACGTATTCGTCTTGAAAACAGCCCTGTGTTCAGGATGTTAAAGCGCTTCGCAAGCGCTTTGAGATGATACCCCGCTTTGCACGTGCATATACGTGCAAAGCGAGGTATCATTTCGAAAGCGCCTCGCTAACGTTTTCATCCTGAACGCAGGGCAGGGCAGGCAACTCTGGGGTACACCGACTTCAAACGACAAGAATACACATTACCAAAAAGAAAGTTAGCTCAAAAATAATACAGAAGACAAGAAAATAATTGGATTTTAAGTGATTGGCACTACTATTTATACTTCCATGTACAAAATTGTGAGAAAGCATTCATTTCTTTTACTTTCGCACGATAAAAAAAATCAAGAAATATTCATTTCAACACCTTTAAAATAGTTGCATTTTAAGCATCGTTTACAATTGAGTGAAAAATTGTTTGACCTCTTAAATAATTCTAAAGATGGCTGACAATGTTCCTTGAATACGTGCAGATCAGACCGTTCCAAAAATAGACCAAACATTTTCAATGATTATTTTGTATTCTTATTTTCGTTAATTTATCGTCGCTACCGTGGTATATGCCAATACGAGCGACGCCCCAAGAACACGGGCAGTTGTTACTTGGAATACTGCAAGGATACTTGACGAAACCACTGCTGAGATCCACCATGGTTCTTTAACGTGCGCGGTGTAAGGCACCGTCTCACGGGACCTCGGTTTAACGTCTCAACTCAAATATAGTTACATGTAGTTTGTTAGTGTGCCATCCCGAGATTCGAGTCCCCGCGATCGACTTTCATTTTTTTTTTTTTTTTTTGAAGTCCGGAGCTCTACCGACTGGGTTAATCGGGCTGACAAATGAGAGTGAGTGCGGGTGTAGTTAGAGGGAGGTAACTATAATCGCTATTTTGTTCAGGAATAGAAAAAATGGCGATATTCATTAATCCTTTTTAATAAAACATGCATACAAGTTCTACAAATAATTTTCAATTTTTGAAGAACCAATCAGACGCTTGTAATTTCAATTATTTCATCAAACTCGCCATTTCTTCTCCATGTAGCTATCTTTAATGTAGTAGTTTATCTTATCTTTTCAGAGATTTTGAGGCGTTTCTGAAAGGTTCAACCTCCCTTTCAAATCGACCACATTTTCCCACAATTCAATTGGAATTGAAAGCGTCATTTTATTCGAGACATAACAACAGATTATACGCAGATTTTTAAGGGTTGTAATATATACCGGTAAATATGGACGAAATACGCACTATTATACCACCCCGCTTAATTTCATTTAAAATTGCTGCTCCCGTTCATTCATTTCCGATTCGTACACCTTGTCTGATAGATCTTACGTAGCTTACGTTGCATGGTTGGAAAGTGGATGGGGAAAGTATTGATCCTGTGATCAGTGTTTAAGCCTGCCATATGAGGAAATCAATGGAAATTAATCCTTTTAATTGTTTAGTTTTTCATCTATGAAATATATCTGTTTTTATACGCTTTTGATATGCTTTTAAGAATCACGGAAGATATCTTTTCTTATGTGGTCGAGACTGACAAGCAAACATCGATTGTGACACCAAGTCGACCACCATGCGATTAGCCTTATCATCCGGATGTGAGTTTTACAGAAAAAAGTTTAAGCCTTTTTCTCAAATGAAAACAAGAGGTCTTCTACCCATGATCGACCGTGCGATAATCGCATGCAACGACATTGGCACCAGGGGTTGTAAAACATGTTTCCTGGCGACGTATGAGCTTCGTACAGATATTAAAATCGTGAATTACGGTCACCCAGATCAATTAACCATTCTAAATCATTCAGTGCCCAAATACAAATACTCAGTCCACTAATTCAAAAACGTTTTAAACTATCAACAATCCTTTCAAATCGATCACATTTTCTCACAATTCAATTGGAATTGAAAGCGTCATTTTATTCGAGACACAACAGCAGATAATATGTTGATTTTCAAGGGTTGTAATATAAACCGGTAAATATGGACGAAATACGCAATATAATACCACCCCACTTAATTTCATTTAAAATAGCTGCTCCCGCTCATTCATTTCCGTTTCGTACACCTTGTCAATTTCACAATGTTCATAACTGCAGAGCTTACGTAATATGGGCTAGAGCGTCGAGATGATCCAGCAGAAAAAAATATGTTCCGTAAATTCATCAAGCCCAGCGTTCAGGATCAAAATCATGTTTGCTAGTTTGTGAGTTAAAAGCGGGGTTATTTTTCTCAAACGTTTTACGACCGTTTTCATCATAAATAAAGGGATGGTATTTCATGTAATGAGGGTCAGTAAGTGTTTATATCTATTAGGACGTTAGACAATGATGGAGAATGAGTTTCCTTAGGCTCTAAACACTAATGACTCCGCGTATCTAGTCCATCTGTTTTGTCCGGTATTACGGAAGTCAATCTACTGTCTTGATGACGGGTAATTGATTGTGATAATCTAAAAAATCATGCAAGTCTGATGAATTATCAATGGACTTGGAAAACACTTAAAAACAACGCCATGTATTTTGGTACTGTTTATAAACATAAACACACTATGAAGGAGCGTCGTTACACGAAAGTTTTTGAGACCCACAGTGCCCTTCAAAAACCCTGTAAAATACGAGGGGTGTTCCAGAAGTTCGTGAACTAACGCCATATCTCAAAAACTACTGATCATATGAAAATATAAATCATATCAATTTATTGAGCTTTCTTTTCTCTGCTCGCACACCAAATTTGATAGAAGAACGCCAAACAGATGCCAAAATCTAAGCGTCCAAAGACATGCACTATGCACCAAGCGGCGCACACCGCGACTTTCTGATGTACGTTATTGACGTCGAGATATTCAAAAAAAAACAAACTGTACTTGGTATTTTTTTCAATAACATTATCCCAGATTTCGATTTACTACAAATAATCTCTAAATGCACCGTTATATAATCAATTTCCGGGTTACAGGGCTTTAACATTAAATATAGTAAAGTGTCTTTATAATATGATTTTCGCCGCGGGAGTGAAATAACCCCATTGAATACATGTATTATGTATTTTGATATTACACAGGTGTTATTACACTAGTGAAATAACTATGCAAATGAGCTAAGAGCGGGTATCAACGTTTTAATTTTTCAATGTGAAAATGACGTCACAATGGATTCGATGACGTCATTTCGTAGACGGCGTTATATGTTTCGCGGATTAACCCGAATCGATAAATATCGAAATTTCCTCGTTTTATCACAAAAATTAACGTCATATTTTAAATAGAATATCAAAGTCGTGCTCATTAAATATCAAATTTATTAAACTCGTCATCTTAAACAGATAAAAACTCGGCATAGTCTCGTTTTTTTCTGTTTATAGATGACTCGTTTTATAAATTCGGTTTTCAATGACCACTCATTCAATATGGCCTGGTATTATGTCATATAATTCAGTAACAGGTTTTACAAACAGTTTAAATCTGTCCTTCATTTGATGTCAAAATAAAGTTGTCTTGCATTCGAAATTTTTACAGTTGCTTGTTTCAATATTTGATAGTGAATATAATGTTGTTTTGACTCTTAACTAGGCGTCAGTGACTATCTTTTCGATCACCTACTCTCATTGAGTATCAATTTCTGTAACAGAAGGCAATCCGACGTTCTCTTTCTGACGTTCTTGTTGCTGTATTTTATGTACCACCTATATTGGTCAATGAAATTTATTTTTGAAAGGAAACGTGTTTCGACCAACAAATTTATCCAGAAATACCATTTTGTCTTTATAAACATAACTTGCGAAAATCAAAGTACTGTATTTGAGTGTTAGGCAATATAATTGGTGCTACAGTCACAGAATGTGTATGCGTTAAACATTGAAATTATTCTTTGCGCCGCTTGACGGTATGTGTGTCTCTATGGCATCGCCTGTTGAACGCGTTATGTGAACTAATGGGATGAAAATATTATACATTAACTCCTAAATGTTTGATATTCATCATATGCTGATTTCAATGATTTCTGTTAAACAGTCTTCGAGATATAAAGAACGTCCACGGACTTTTGAACACACCTCATTTCAGTTGAGATTATTGTGAATTTGGTCTGGTGACAGGTTTTTGAAATGAATAAGGACTGAAAATGAATAAATCGAAGTTTTAATACTATATAGAGGTCATACAATATCGCTGATTTTGTTTCAAGATGGGCGAAATTACCGATTTTTATTACCTCCGTTTGATAAAAGTTATAAGAATATAGTTCAATATATCTATCAATAGATCAGGGCTTAGGGTATAAATTTTTTTCTCGTTCTCAATATGAATTTTTCTCAAATTACAACTTGAAATTAAAGCTACAATTTTGCTGTAAGACTAATATTAATGTATAAACATAAAAGATAATATTGATAAGTTGTTATAAATAACAACTTATCAATATTATCTGTTATATTCATACATCTACAGTACATCTATTCAAAATCAAAATTTGAGAAAATTCTAAGTTGAGCCTGAGAAATGGTTTATAACGTCATGCCGTGATGCTTCCAAACTAAAAAAACAAATAGGGAAAATCATGAAAATTTTCGAGGGATTGGAATGAGGCTGTTGCGTGATTTCGAAGAGTTTTTGAGTGGATTAAGGGAAGTTAGAATGAGTAAATGCAGTGCTGATGAATGTTTTGAATGGTTTCGATCAGATTGAAAGTGAATTTCACGATATTATTAACTCTACACACTTATGAGTCCGCGTATCTGGTCTATCTATTTTGTCCGGTGTTACGGCTGTAAATCTAGTGTTTTGATGACGTTGAATTTATTGTCAAAATCTTAAATATCATGCGGGTTTGTGGAGAAATTATTGAGCTCGAAAAACAATACAACATTACAATACAAAAAAAATCACACCAAGAAAGTTTTAGGAAACCGCTTTGATCTTCTAAAATTCAATTAAAAAATGTCGCCTTTACACGTAACATGGATCTTTTGTAGCGCAGATATAGCTTTCATTGATACAGACGGCAGATACGAAGCAAGTCGTTTCTAATGATTGTTGACTTAACATCTGAATATCGGTCAGTCTACGATACTTTTAAAATATGCCCCTACCGAATGGCAAATAAAAGCTTGATATGCCACACAAACGGGCTAGTAAAGTTGTCCCTTTCAGGTTTCGTCATTTTAGCTCTACTGACCGAGGGTCGGAAGAGCTTTAGTGATGGAGTGATTTCCGTCCGTCTGTTTGTAAGTTTTTCTGTCCGTCTGTGCGTCCTATAATTTGATTTTCTTGAAATTTTTAATAGATATTTGCACGGTTATTACAATGGTAGCTCCTGAAAATGGGGACGAAAGACCATAAAGCGCCTCGGGACAACCTTTAGCCTCTCGTTTTAAATAATCAAAGTTAAACCTCAAAGTAAACGAAAAAAAATGTTTACAGGAATGATAAAGTAGACATCACACTACAACCTTAATTCAATACAGTTAACAACATCGTGAAATTGACAAGGTGAATGATTTTGGAATGATTTAGGAATGAAATTGAATGAGTGAGTGGAACGAGCTTTGAGTGAATTTAGCGGGAGGTAATCCTATATCGCAAATTTTGTTCAGGATGAACAAAATTAGAGATATTGATAACCTCCCTTTTTCATAAAAAATGCAAACAAGTTCTATACTTAGCTTCATATTTCTTCAAGAACCTATGAGACACTTACAATTTGAATTGTGCAAGTGAAATCGCGATTTTTCTCTATCCTAATTTATTTTGAATGACGTTATTGATTCTATATTTTTCAATGGGTTTGAGCGTTTTTGAATGGTTTGATTGAGTGTTTGGAATGAATGATTGGAGCGCTAAGTGAGCGATTAAGAATGGTTTTGATTGAGGTGAATGTCAATTTCACGATGTAACTAACTGTATTATCTTTGAGGATGATTATATTTTGAGCGTTTGCTTGTATATATTTAAAGCACCAAACAACAATCAAAACAAGAAGGTAGCTTTAAGCTCTTATTTGCAAAACATATTTCTAAGGAAGACCTTGGACCCATTTTCTATATTTTCAGACATGAAAGACTGATTTATTAGATTTAATATGTAGGTCGCTAGAACTTCACTTAATATGTTATATTCCACAATGGGAACTGAATTATCCAGTTTAATAACCCTATTAAAGGGCCGGTTGTATCAAATATTGGGAAAACAGCCGCACATTATTGAAAATTGAACAGATAAATTGTATCTCTATGTCCCATGCCGACAAACCTAAATGACTGTCAGTGGACCATACAAATTTCCAACGCAGCATAAGCAAATTTAAGGAAGCTATCTGCGTTTATATAGAAGAAATAAGGTTGCTGACATGAAAGCTGATTTTTGATACCAAAACGCGTTTCACAACAGAAATTTCCATATGACGTTCCGATTGCATGTACATGTATCCTGCATATTCATAAATATTTACCTGACAGTATTTCTATTGATACCTTTATTACAATTTCACTTGATGACGTGACTAGTCGGGTCAGCTTTTTTTCTAAATTCTCGTAATGTACATACTGTATCCCATTGAAAAATGAATACATTTTATCCATCAGAATATCAGTAATGATCTTAAATCAAACAAACAAATACATCGATAACGTAATATCTGATGTACACGAGTACAATTTTGACGTAGGCTCTGTTTAAATACAAATTCAATAAGATTCCAAACGTTTTCTGCAGTCTTTTTTCTTTCGACAGAGAATATTTTATATCCATCCCTTTGAAAGCTACCATGGTACATCATTTGATTTAGGTTTGTTCATTTCACGCGGTATGCCTTTCATGGAATGCCCCGGCTTTGTGTGGCACCTATGTGTCAGAAAAAAACAAGTATTTCTAAATGTAGACGTAGCGTTTATCTTAGTTCGACATTATATTACCGATTTTATTGTTTCTAATGCATTATTCTCGTCCCTTTTTTTAAAAAAGAATACTATATATCATTTACATTGAAAGACAATTTCAATCTATCTTTGTATTTCTTCTCATTTGTTGCGACACATGTGAACTCAATGAACTCATCGTATGCCATGGCAAGTATTGCTTCAATGTGAGTCATAAAATTAGAAGGGTATATCCGATTGATAGCTCATGAAGGATGTTTAAAAACCGTGAGAATCAGTTGCAAGAAGGAGTTGACGACCGACTCAAAAATGACTTTCGCATTTCTTATTATGGTATTTCAAACTTTAAAAGCAGACAAAACCTTTTTCACGAGTTTTATAAGCATCTTGCACCAATTGCAATTGTGGTAGGTTTACGATTCTGTAAATAGAGAAAAAAACAAACAAAAAAAAAAAAAACAGCAACAGCATTTCATGTATTTATATTTGAGCTTGTGTGTGATATTTCCAATTGTACGTGTGTGCAAAGCAGAAACTCTGGCCAGCCTGTGGATCTGCACTGTATGGCCAGAGTTATCACTTTTCACACTGCAAATAGATAATGCCTCAAAGTGTAGATGTTGGTGTCCAAAAAATTCTCTAATTACATTGTGATACTGACTGGGCTTCTTAATGGGACTTCTGGCGCATGTGTTAAATTGTTGCAAATGTCACGCACAGGCGCAATTGTTCTAATCTTGTTCGAGTCCATTCCACGTGTGAGGGTTTGACACGTCTTTAAATGACCTTTCTTTGAAATCATTTACATGTATTATTAACAAAGACACAAATTCATTGCTCCAAGTTTTGCTAATCGTTTTGTTTAATGTCTTATTCTTGATAAAACAAATATACTTATTTTTGCTGAGTATATATTGAAACACGAATTATGGATTAGCATAGTTTTATCATTAATTTCAAACTTTTCCTTACTGTAGCGAAATCTGTGAGAAATCTCTTTTCTGTATAATGAAGTATTCTTTTCTCTAGAAAACGCTAGAAGTATTCATTTTTGATTGATAGCGTCTTCGCGTTTCCATGAAAACAACCATTTAAAAAAAGAAAAAAAAGCTATCAACATTGAGCTTCAGGGTAAAGTTGAGTGTTCCGAAAATGAGACGCAATCAAACGAGGGGAAACGATAAACGATTAATAATTCCTAGAAATTGTTGCTTATCTCAGTCAAAAGAACTCGCGCGCTTATTTCTCAAGATATTCAGTAAATAAATTCACAAAGTTAGAACTCACTTCGACCGAAACCTTTCTAAATCAATCACTTAGTTGTCTACTTTATCATATCTTAGACTCACCGAAATTGTCCAGTTATTTTTCGAAATAATTTTAATGTTTTTTTTTCTTCAAAATTCTCAAAAACACCATTCCAATCAGTTGAATTACCCCCTGGTTAAGATAGCTTTTTTATTGGTCTGAGCATAGTGTAATGTCGCATAATTCGTTCATCTGCAAGATATAAACGATACTGCATTTCCTTATTTCAATATCAATTTTCACTCACTCCATTCATTCAATTTTATTTCAAAATAATTACATATTCTTTTGCCTTGTCAATTTAAAGCTTTTTGTTAGCTGAAGCACTTTTCCTTGTGAAATTCAAAGTTCGTTCAAAACACTACGATCATTCAACAAGTTCGTTCGTAAATTTCGAAGCGAAAAATTGTTTTTGAACACACAAACCTGTATTCTAAATAAACGAAACTACAAAGAAACGCTTACAAAATATTTATTGAAATAACTCAAAAGCTTTATGAAAAATTAAATCTTTGCTACTTTCGGTAGAACAACCATGTAACAGCATTATGGGATGAAATAATGATGCTATACAAAACCGTTGTTAAACAGAAACTGCTATAAAAAGTTCACAAGGTTACAAATGGTTCCATTATGAATAAGACTATCCATTTCCTATGTGAGCTTTAATGTAATGTCCTGACAATAATTCGGTAGCAAAAAGCTTTGCATTTTGTCTGATAGATCTTACGTAGCTCACTCACATTGCATTGTTGTAAAGTGGATGGGGCAAGCATTGATCCTGTGATCAATGTTAAAACCTGCCTTATGTGGAAAACATCTTGAAATTTATGCTTAAAGACGCTTAATGACTTACAGTATATTCGCCAATTATCAAAAGGGCTTTCAAATCTTGAATTTCCTTCATATTGGTACATGTAAATTGTTAGTGATCTAATGATTCAGATTTTCCGCTATAGTCAAACAAAAATACCATTTGTTGTCGCTATCTAGTCTATGCAGTAACGAACAGAGACTAAACCGTATGGTGGATTATGCAAGTCTTTGAAGTTCAATCTAAAAATTGTCAAAAGCATTTTTTGAGTCCACCCTTCATCTTTCAGGAACAGTTTCAAATTTGTGCTGATAGTACAACACCTACTTTTGTTGGCTTGCATCCATAGACCAAAATTTGACTAATAACGTTCTTGCGTAACTTTCGACGTTAGCGAAAATTTAAAGATTTTGAAACAGTGTGTTGCGAAATTGACTTTCAATGCACATTAAAAATTACATCAGTTCTTTGAGCATCAAACCTGTTAGGTATAGGGGCACGTTTAATGAATAGGCGTTTCTACGTAACGGAATTGAACATGGAACCCAACAGTCAAAAGGTCAGTCAATTAAAAGGTAGTCAGTTTTGACAGGTTTAAATATACAAGACGCATGTTAGTTATAAACGGTTAAGGTATTAAGAGAACATTAACTTGTGGACGTTTCGTTTGGAGTATATAAAGGTTCGTATACGTTGTCAAAAGAAGCAAAAAATATCAAAATAAATAGATCTGGTTAGTGTTGAGATATTCTTAATAAATTATGTACAACCCTTTCTGTCTTACTCATTTTATGTTTGTTGACTTGAAGCAAGCTGAATACCAACGTTTATTTTTGTATGCAGTTTTTGTCACCCTTTCATGACACCAGTGACTAATTTGAAATGTAACATCGGTCAAACAGTCCACTAGACATGTGCTAAAACCGTTTGTGACCAAGCGATTCAACCGCCTCCTGTAAAAGAAATAATTAACACTAGAAATTCATCTCTGATTATCGAAAACTTTCGAGACAAAGAGAGATTTGAAAGGTGACATCATCGAGCAGTTCCCTTGATATATGCGAGTAAGCCGCCGTCATAGCGCAGTAGTATATGTAACAGTAACGACGGCACTCATTCTTTCCGACTCATTGTCTTCAACCAATAGGTTGACCTAAGAGGGATAGCAGGACGTATGGTAGTACTGGTGTAATGTGTTCAAGCCGCCGCGATAAACGATTTTTAAAAACCGGCGTAAAAATCAATTCCCGACGGATGGACATATGCGAAAACCAAGTCTACGTCTCACTCCCGACCGAAGTTTTTCAAAAAACAATGCATGGATATAGTTCTTAGATTTTGTACCTTTAAAATACACCAAGCGAAATGAAACTTCAAATTTAACCGCGTCTCTCACACATGCAATTTTTGCACGGACAGATCTCTGCTTTCCTGGGTAAACATTTTCGAGTTACTCAATAAATCCTCTTAATGAATCACAGGAGGCCACTCTTAGGATCTTTCTTTAATCAATGCCTGACACCTTCGTCAGGGGATATCTTCTTTGGCTCAAAAAATTGCTAGCGCAATGGTCTTGAAAACCGAAAATTTCAAAGTTTCTCTTCCGCGAGGGTTCGACCTCGGTCAATGTAGGGTTATTTTTAAACAAAGCTTCAGTTATGGACCCAATTTTCACATGATTTGGGCTCGTCCAAAGATTAGCCATTTGGCTGTTCATGCTAACGTGTTTTTAACTTAAGCATAATGTGTATACTCGGGTCGTGTTATCAGCGACTCAAGTGAATTTTGGCTGCCATTACCGGTTCGAAATATTGTCTGTGTTCCCGGCTAGTCGCCCTAAAGAAAAATTAGAAGTTATACTTGAACGGCCGAAGATCTCAATGATTGTCAGGTCAGCATTAGCCAATGAAATATCAGAATTTTCTTTGCAGTATAATAAACTGTTTTTGCCTTAAATGCAGAGTACTAGACAGAGATACAAATAACCTCAGGAAAATGACACTTATCACATTCGAAACAATGCTACAGCGTTCACTTACTGCTAGATTCTTTTTATTTCAAAACACTCAATACATACTATTTAGAAAAGCCGTAAAAATCAATCTGAAAGCCCTATAATCGTTCATTATGCATATCAACTTCATTCAAATTGAATTTCATTCATATGCAGGTGAATATTCTAAAACGGTCGCGAAGACTTGCACATCTTTTCATGGAATTGTTCCTAGACTTTTTAAAGGGAGATTATAAGATTCCCAGTTTCGTCAAATTTTGACAAAATTAGCGACATTGCATTACATTCCTTAAATTTCATCCAAAACTCGCTGCACAAGCATTTTCAATATCATTCATTCTGCCATTTGCACGATGTTATTAACTGTTACAGTTTGTAGTTTGAACTGAATCAATTGATGTTTATGAATAGATACATAGATACAGTTAACAACATCGTGAATTTGACAAGATGAATGATTT
The DNA here is from genome assembly GCA_948146395.1 of Fragum whitleyi. NCBI lineage: Eukaryota > Metazoa > Mollusca > Bivalvia > Cardiida > Cardiidae > Fragum > Fragum whitleyi. The sequence continues at coordinate 47,508,426 of OX411556.1, forward strand.
GGGAATGATTAAGGAATGAAATTGAATGTGGAGCGAGTTTTGAGTGTAATCCTATATAGTAAATTTTGTTAAGGATGAACAAAATTTGATATATTGATTATCTCCCTTTAATAAAAAATACATCCAAGTTTTAAAAATGGCTTCCTATTTGTTCAAGAACCCATGAGACGCTCGTGCAATTTAAAATAAGACAGTGAAATCGCGATTTTTCTCAATCAAAATTTATTTTGAATGACGTTTTTGATTTTATATTTTTAAATGGTTTTGAGCGTTTCGAATGGGTTGAGTTAGTGTTTGGAATGAATGAATGGAGCGCTGAATGAGCGATTTAGAATGGTTTTGATTTAGGTGAATGTCAATTTCACGATGTTACTAACTGTACCTTGTTCTCATAGTCAATTATATTCGAATACTGACTATGTATTACGGTGTACTTTCCAGTTCATGTTTTGTTCTGAACTGTCATCGATCTTGCATCATATATGAACAGGTTTTTTTTTGTTCTAAGTCATGATACCAATTTCTCACAAAGTTACCATTGTCTTCATTACGACCAGCCATCGGATGTTTCTTGACTTTCACACGTGTTGGATTACATTTTAATGACCAAATGACGTCATCACGACGGTTGCTTTGGCAGCGTTCCAAAATTGAGTTTAACGTACACACCTTTTTTTCTAAATTTTACAGACTAAATGACGTCATGACGACGCTTGATTTTGAAGCGTTCCAAAATTGGAATTAACGTACGCAACTTCTGTTTACGTGAATGTAAGAGGGTCTTACTCAATCGTTTAAGATAACCTCATCTCGATCTGGTCCAGAAAAGAACATTTTTTCAGCTAACCTTTGCTGGCTAAATTACATTCTAGGCTTGATTTGAGTCAGCCTGTGAAAAGCCAACAACGATGACAACAAAAATTCATGACATGTACTACATTTAAACCATCATGAAAATGACAAGGTGAACGTTTTTTGGAATGATTCTGGAATGAATATGAATGAGTGAGATGCACGAGTTTTGAGGGAATATAAACGGAAGTAATCCAATATCGCTAATTTTGTTCAGGATGAACACAATTAAGACATACGATTAAAATTTCAATCATGTCGGTGATATCGTGATTTTTCTAGCTATTTTCAATTGCATGTAGTTGTCAGTTTTGTCTTTTTATGTGATTTGGAGCGTTTTGAATGGTCTGAAAAAATTTTGAGTGGTTTGGATAGGGACGAATGTCAATTTCACGATGTTACTCACTATTCAACAAAATTTCTTGACGAATCCTATATGCCTAAACTTTTTTTCATAGAACCCAAACAATCTGTACAATATTGGCAGTATTTCATATTTCAGGAACAAATTAAGATAAACGATCTATTGATTAAACAATACAGCTATTATCTTGTCCGTAATTGGTCTCGGAAAATGTTCTTATTTCAGTATTCATCTTCATTTTAAAGAGAGGCAGTCAGATAAATTCTTATCAGACATAACAATTACGACAATTTCCCCATAATCCCACCAATGGGCGTTTGATGTTTTACACGCTTACAGTTAACAACATCGTGAAATTGACAAGGTGAATGATTTTGGAATGATTTAGGAATGAAATTGAATGAGTGTTTCGAGCGATCATTAAGTGAATTTAACGGGAGGTAATCCTATATCACAAATTTTGTTCAGGATGAACAAAATTAGAGATATTGATTACCTCCCTTTAATAAAAAAAATGCAAACAAGTTCTTTACTTAGCTTCCTATTTCTTCAAGAACCTATGATATGCGAACAATTAGAATTATGTCAGTGAAATCGCGATTTTTCTCTATCCAAATTTATTTTGAATGACGTTGTTTATTTTATATTTTTTTGGGGTTTGAGCGTTTTTGAATGGTTTGAGTGAGTGTTTGGAATGCATGATTGAAGCGCTGACTGAGCGATTTAGAATGGTTTTGATTGAAGTGAATGCCAATTTCACGATGTAACTAGCTGTAACTATTCAAAAAAATTTTATTTACACATCCTTTAAGCCTCAAACTTTTTTCATTAAACCCAAACAATCTGTACAATATTGGCAGTATTTCCTTTTTCAGGAACAAATTAAGATAAACGATCTATTGATTAAACAATACAGCTATTATCTTGTCCGTAATTGGTCTCGGAATTGTTTTTATTTCAGTATTCATCTTCATTTTAAAGAGAGGCAGTCAGATAAATTCTTATCAGACATAACAATTACGACAATTTCCCCATAATCCCACCAATGGGCGTTTGATGTTTTACACGCTTAGAGTTAACAACATCGAGAATTGATAATGAGAATGATTTTTGAATGATTTAGAAATGAAATTGAATGAGTGTGTGGAGCGAGCTTTGGGTGAATTTAGCGGGAGGTAATCCTATATCGTAAATTTTGTTCAGGATGAACAAAATTAGAGATATTAATTACCTCCCTTTAATAAAAAAATCACACAAGTTCTTTACCTAGCTTCCTATTTCTTCAAGAACCTTTGAGACGCGAACAATTAGAATTATGTCAGTGAAAACGCGATTCTTCTCTATCCAAATTTATTTTGAATGACGTTGTTTATTTTATATTTTTGGGGGTTTGGGCGTTTTTGAATGGTTTGAGTGAGTGTTTGGAATGCATGATTGAAGCGCTGACTGAGCGATTTAGAATGGTTTTGATTGAAGTGAATGCCAATTTCACGATGTAACTAACTGTAACTATTCAAAAAAATTCTTTACACATCCTATATGCCTTTAACTTTTTCATTAAACCCAAACAATCTGTACAATATTGGCAGTATTTCCTTTTTCAAAAACAAATTAAGATAAACGATCTATTGATTAAAGAATACAGCTATTATCTTGTCCGTAATTGGTCTCGGAAAATGTTCTTATTTCAGTATTCATCTTCATTTTAAAGAGAGGCAGTCAGATAAATTCTTATCAGACATAACAATTACGACAATTTCCCCATAATCCCACCAATGGGCGTTTGATGTTTTACACGCTTACAGTTAACAACATCGTGAAAATTGACAAGGTGAATGATTTTGGAATGATTTAGGAATGAAATTGAATGAGTGTATGGAGCGAGCATTAAGTGAATTTAACGGAAGGTAAATCCTATATCGCAAATTTTGTTCAGGATGAACAAAATTAGAAATATTGATTACCTCCCTTTAATAAAAAATGCATACAAGTTCTATACTTAGCTTTCTATTTCTTCAAGAACCTATGAGACGCTAACAATTTGAATTATGTCAGTGAAATCGCGATTTTTCTCTATCCAAATTTATTTTGAATGACGTTGTTATTTCTACATATATATTTTTCAATGTGTTTGAGCGGTTTTGAATGGTTTGAGTGAGTGTTTGGAATGAATGATTGAAGCGCTGATTGAGCGATTTAGAATGGTTTAGATTAAGGTGAATGTCAATTTCACGATGTAACTAACTGTAAGTAAGTTGAGCAGCTAGTACTCCCAGTAAACTGCTGTGGTTATAACAGCTCGTGTGTGAAACGACAAGAAAACATGGGTAGATTAACAAGTCGTGTCAGTACCACAAGGATGCTGCAATACGAGGGTTGTCCAGAAAGTTCGTAGATAGTCTGAAATTCTCATCAACTACTTTCATTTTATTCATAACTCTTATGTTAATCGCTTCCCTAATTATCACTGACTCCATACCCGAAGAATATTGTTCAACATTTTTAAATCGGAGATTTATACCGTTTTCCAGAAATCCAGTCTGTTTGACCCACTACATTTTTACCTTTATCTTCTGAGCAATGTGTTCAAACCAAATTATGTGTTTTCAAACACCGAAGAAACGGCCTTTTCAGTCACAATCTACAAATTTTGTTTTTATCTTATTTACTTTTCGACAAATAGAGAAGAGGCTAATACAAAATTTGATGTAATTTTCGCTTTTAGTAATTACCAGTTAGAATTTTCAGTGTTTATAACAAGATTTTCATTTGAGGCAAGGAGTTGAAACGTACAATAGGTTAACTGTAAAATAAATTTGTAGCACTTACAATATTACTGCTCTCATTTTTTTCTCGAACGGTCATTTACCAGTTGTAGGGCTGACAACCAATCAAATTCTGTTATGATTATCACTCGGTCAAAACCCACGCGTAAATTCAGACCACGTGGTAGATGCAAATGGACATCGTCTGCTCGAAATGTGTCAATTAAGTTGTTTGTCATTGGTCGTCTGCACTCTGACAGGGAGCGTGGGAAGTCTACTGGTGGAATGAGTACTGTTGACTATGTGTTAACAAATAGAAATAATTTTGTAATTTTGAAATATTTGATTTCAATGAGCACTCTGATCACGCTCCAATCCTATTTTCAATAAATTCAAATTTGAGTATGAAGAAAAATTATTCAACAACAAATAAACCGACAAAAACATACGATAAACTGATATAGGATAGCAGTAAAGCGATCTAATTTTAGAATAACTCATGAATAATCATAGAGTGCTGCTAGATTTAATCGATTGGTCAGAAACCAAAGATATAAATAGCATAGTTGCCGATTTCACGTGTTTCTTGAGAGAAAATGCATTTATAGTATTTGGAAAAACCCAATGCTTGAAAAACAAACATGTTGGTAATCAAAATTGTAAATAGTTTAATGAAAAATGTTTTGTTGCTAAACAGGCTTTTAAACTCTAGAGAGAGGAATAATATTAACAGACAAGCTTTTAGCATGGCGTGTGCTCATTATAAGAACGTAAAAAAATCTGCTAAGAAATAATTTAGACTAGCAGAGGGCTATCGAATCAGCAAACTTTCAAAATAGGACCCACGAGGTTGGATGAGCTGGCGATGTCCTCGAAAAGATAGTGTGTTAAGACAAAAAACTCACAAATTGGGCAATATTTTACCAACTTTTATTGTCCAAATTGAGCCCTTTTGATTGGCGAACTATTGCACTATCCCAGACTCTCAATGATGTCCGATTTACAGTGCTGACAGCACTTTGATTATTGATATGTATATGGCAGTTGCCTTAGCAACCGAGTACGTCGAAATTATAAACATTTGCCGATAACGATTGGGTACTAAAACAATTTTTTAAAGGGTTTGATCTTTTGGGAATATCATTATTAATATGTAGTTATAGTGCCCAATTTATGATTTTTATCTTCTAAAAATATAAAGTTGACGCCGTCAGATATTTCGGCGGAGCAGCGTCTAATCTACCTTTAGAATCTGGGATTCGCGAAAAAATATAAGTATGAACCTTTTATAACTTCTACAGGAACAAATTGCAAATTCTTCACAATGCATGGTAATTTTGAGTTGAAATTTCTAGTAACTTGTACTAAAATTGGTTTTTTAGCAAGGCTGCTTTAGTGCGAAGTCTGCGTTTTATCTGGATCGTCATCATGACGAAATGCAGTTCGGTTAAAAAGGGCTTTGAGAACGAAGTTTGGTAGAGGTTGAAAAGTTGTTCTTCAATAATTAGTGAACAGTTGGAATAGATGACAGTCGATATATACTTTATGAAATGAGGATTTTTGTTGTTTTTTTTTAAGTTATAATTTATGAGGATAATTGAAAAATACAGACAAATGATTTTGCGCGTTTTGGGTATGACTTTAAGAAAACGAACGTACAGTACTGCCCGGGATCCGGGATACACACGACCTTGATTTGCCTCGGATACCAGCAGTGGTTGAAACAGTTTTGGTTAATTTGTTGTATCTTGAATTTGGGTCGATTTTTTATTTTTTGGAATTATGTAATAAGATTGCAAAACAGATAGGCATAATTTGGTATTCCTTTTTTCGCTGGTTATTAGCAATACAATCTTTTTCAAAAAGAAAACAATGCTTGCTCTTTTATAATCATGATATAATAAAACGGGTAGGTTGAAATGTAGGCAAAACATCGATGAATAACAGTAATTGTTACTTTAATAGATTCGACTTAAAGTAGCCGTATTTTTACCTCGACGTCATATTTGCGTTACAACATCATTTTGTGCTCCACACCAACTTACATACCTTTACAAAAGTCGACGAAGTTTCATTATTTATTAGAGCATCTTAAGAATTTGCATAACGGCTCTTTGAATAATATTGAATATTCGCGTGTAGTACCAAAAAGCCCTAGACATAAAAAAAATATGTACTAGACGATATCTACGAACTTTCCGGACAACCCTCGTATGCGTAAAACACTATTTGAAAGAAGATGTGTATGTTAAACACCGCCACTTTTCAGAGAAAAAAAAAACGATGAAAAACGAAGAGAACGTTTCGACTTCACACATACTTGACTTTGAAAAGTAACCTAGACGATGAACTCGAGTTTGAAAACAATAGAAATCTTTATTATGAAGTGTCGATTCATAACCAATAAAAACTTATGACCAATGTTAAGTTTTTGTGGGACAAACGGATATACACACGTTACCAAAACAATATGTTCTCGATCTATCGAAGCGAGGGCATGAACATCTTTGTAGTTTAATAGCTAATGAATGAGTTAAGAACACACGAGATACCTCGTTTCCTAGGAGTGACATCAACCTTACGAGAATCACAATGAACTTAGATAATATTTCTGCTAAAGATAAATCTTCATTGACATACAAAATCTTGACGTTGTATTGGAAACACACTGCGCATAAAGTCTTATCATAATGACGGTTAGATCCGGCCAATTTGTCTTTTGAGAGAACCTCTAAGAACAAATCAATACTTTATAACCTTTCATTTGTACTATTATATAGAGTAGTTAACCCCGGTTAGTTTTTTTACCTGGTTTTCTTTAATGTTTTTCGGTAGATTATCCACACATAACGCCTTAAAGGTAGATTACAGTAAGTTACATTGTGAAATTGACATTCATCTCAATCAAAACCATTCTAAATCACTCACTCAGCGCTCCATTCATTCATTCCAAACACTCACTCAAATCATTCAAAAACGTTCCAACGTCACTTAAAAGATATAATCAACAGCTACATTCAAAATAAATAAAGTTATTGTAATAACTCGCGATTTCACTGCCAAATTGAAATTTTAAGCTTTAATTTAAAGATATGGAAAGAAATTAACAGATCTTTTAATTTTTTCTAATAAAGGAGGTAATTAATATCGCTAATTTTGTTCACCCTTAACAAAACTAGCGATAATGGATTACCTGGCTCCTCCCTTTAATTTCACTCAAAACTCGTTCCACACCCTCATTCAATACCATTCCTAAAATCATTCAAAGATCATTCACCCTGTCAATTTCATGATGATGTTAACTTTATATGGGTCAATAGTATGCAACAAAAATACATTACTTTTTTCTATTTAAGGTAGTCTCTCCTCAATTAATCATGTTGAAATTCGCATGACACATAATTTCTCAGATTAACCTCTTAGTTTCTTTTCAATTGCTAGCGGAAGAAAACATCCCAGTTACATTCTATGTCGTTCACTTTGTAAATATCACAATGTTGCTAGCTGTATGTCTGGCCAATATTTCGGATAAACTTATTCATTATTTGTTTCTTTTCATACAAACACCTGCGACAAACTAATATATATCAGGAATCCAACCTCGGCTTATTATTGGACACACAAAGTCTAATCATAATGCCAGACAAACCTTGACACTCTGATTTTCTGTAGACATTACAGAATGAAGTTAGCCGTACAGTTAGAGTGGTGTCCGAGATCTACTGGCGGAACGTTGTCCTCTTGAGCCATAGGTCCTGAGTTCGATTTTCTGGTGCGGCTTTCGATCTTGATTCTTTTCATTTGTTTTGTCCGCGTGAGTACTGATGAATTTATCAGGAAGCAAAAACGAGAGAGATTAATCATTGTCGAAAGGACGTGTTTTCAAACCGATGTTACATTGCTTTAAACCAAATCGTACGGTTTGTCCTAGTGTGAAATTGATACTCATCTCGATCAAAATCCATCTTAAACAACTCGCTCAGTACTCCATTCCTCCATTCTAAACAATCACACCGTTAAAAGAAGCTCAGAAAGTTTAGTAACGCGCTTGCCTTTTTCACAAACATATCTTCATAATCAACAGATATTCAATCTAATATCAACAGAAATTTTTAGACCTTTCCCTCACTTGTAAGAATACGCTATCCTTATCCCAATTTAATAATTGAATATTTTTTGTTATGAATTGGAATATCGGTCAACATTTTGCTTAAAACAATACCACACGTGGTAAAGTCAGCCTCCAGTTTTATCCGATAAAAGCCTTCATAGACACGTGTCAGATTTGATTTCCGCTGGCTTTCTGAAAAGCCACATGAACGTGTTCAGAATAACTTTACATATGAAATGTCTCCTTAAATCATAAATGAAAAGAACAAACATGCCTACATTATCTCGCATAGTTCCCATTGTATTCAAGAATGAACTTTCACCATAGATATCATTATCTAACAGTTAAAAACATCGTGAAATTGACAAGATTTGGAATTCAAATGAATGAGTGTGTGGAGCGAGTTTTGAGTAAAATTTAAAGGAGGTAATTCTTTATCGCTTATATTTGTTCAAGATGAACAAAATTAGCGATAGTATTACCTCCCTTATATAAAATATGCATAAAAGTTCTGTAAATTGCTTCTTTTCTCTTCAAGAACCAATCACACCCTGACAATCTTAATTATGACAGTAAAATCGAGAAGTTTTCCATTTACATTTATTTTTTATTTAGCTGTTGATTGTATAATTTTTAGTAATTTGGAGCGTTTTTGATCGATTTGAGTGATTGTTTGGATTGAGTGAATTGAGCGCTGAGTGTATGGTTAAGAATGGTTTTGATAAAGATCAATGTCAATTTCACGATGTAACTAACTGTACATATGTGTAGGATCATATTCCAAATCACATCACCACGATGTCATACTGTGTTCATTTTCGCTGTGCCGCTACCATAACGCAGTTGGTTAGGCATAAGACTTCCAATCTCGAAGTCGCGGGTTCGATACCCGGTGGCGGCAAATATCCTTTCCGACGTTTGTCTCTCACCAATGGGTATATAATCGTAAACCTATGTGAGATAGCAGTCGGAGGCTAGGAAATGGTGTCATGGTAGTACAGGTGAAAGGAAAACAAGGAATCCATTGTTAGGTGCTCCGGCCGCCGCGATATAACTGCTGATTTGTGAAAGCGGCGTAAAGCCCATTTAAACAAACAATCATCTTCGCTGTATTTTTATGAACTGAGCTTTAAAAGAAATCTGATGGTTTAAGTGGGGGAAGGAATAAGTTACTCGATTTTGTTTTGGACAAACGTGTCTTAACCTTTTCTAGATAAGGCAAGACCCCCTCAATAAATGTAACATTTCTATTCAAGACTCGGTTAAGGTAATCTTTTCTTAAATAAAATCTCGGACAGAACCTTTATATGTCTTACTGTTATTAGTTTAAAAGTTTCCTACCATATTTTTTTTTTTTTTTTTTTTTTTTTTTTTTTTGCTTTTTTAGATGTCGAGGTTGATTTATTTGGTAGTGTCGAGGTTGATTTATTCGGTAGTTAAAAATAAAATAAGTACGTCATTTAGAACATATCTCGGACTTTTTCGTCAACTGGAAATGGTCTCGTACGTTATACGCCCTAAGGAAGCGTGGACGCAAACGCGTCAACACGAAAAAGCGGGGGAAATGCTAATATTTCTTGTTGATTGAATAAAAAATGATGTGTGCATGAGAATACGAAGCACTGCAAACACATTGTTACCTTAATTAATCGAAAGATCATGCTGTTTAGAAAGATATTGGCAAAAGAAAAAAAATATACTTTCTTTTTTGCTGGGTATATTTATTAAAATAGGATTCGATTACAATCAATCACCAATAATTCTTGGACCAATAATGTCTTTTTTAAGACATTGAATGATAGGGAATTTAAAAAATGTCCCTGCTTAATTAAAACGGTCGCTTGATAGACGTGGTTGCTCTTTAAAAATTGACTTTTTATGCCAAAATTTAGTCTTTTAGATTCCGTTGATTCTGTTTTACTCAGTCATGGTTGGATGGTTTGGACGTCTTGTTAAAGCCTAGTTTACATTTGCCACGGTCGTCGTACGATATCGCAGCCTGCGATTTTTCTTACGAATTTTTGGACATCGCAGACAGCTACGGTCTGCGGCGTATGTGTTCACAATGCCGCACGGTGACCGTGCGATATTGAAAATATTAGAGGGGAAACATACCTTAATGAGACCGTACGGGTCCCGTGCGATATCGCAAGGTAATCGTGAGATTCCCATGCGGAGATCGTACGGGTTTCGTACGGATATCGAGAGGATGCCGTGCGGTCATCGAACGATTCTACGGGTTTTATTTTGGATGTTTCATAGTTAAGATATCGTACGATTTCCGCGCGATCAACGCAAGGCTTCCGTGCGGCGACCGTGCGGTGTCCGCACAAAGCTACGGGCTTGTGATTTTTAAAGATGTGTATAACACTTTTTTAAACAAGATCGCAGGTGTCTGCGATGCTCGTTAGATCGTGCGATGATCGCACGGGCACCGTATGTCACCGCACGGGCGCCGCACACTTTTATGCTTACGGCGAGATACGGGCGCCGTACGGGCTCCGTAGGCCAAATGTAAACGAGGCTTAAGCAACTTGCTAAACAACGCGTTTTTATGGCAATTATTATTTCCGAGGTCTTTTTTCTATATAATTGCAATCCAATGAAATAAAGAATTCTGATTGGTTTTAACCGTATCACTTGGGTATTTCCATTGCACTTTATTTCTGTATAAAACGCAATAGGTCTTTCTGGAAACCCACGACCTTCGATCTGCAAGTCATGCGTTGTAGGAACTCGATTGAACCTAATTCCCGATCATCAACGCAACATTGCTATTTAATGTTTATGAATAATGATATTTTCGAGAGAATTTACGATTACAAGCATGGAGTTCTGATTCTGAGCCGACGTAAACTTAGAAAACAGCTAGTCGAAGAAGACCATCAAGCAAGCCTCTCACCTAAAATGTAAAATGTCTCCTTATATCATATATGGAAAAGAACAAAACATGCCTACATTATCTCACATAGTTCCCATTGTCTCTCAGAATGAACATTCACCATACAGTTAGTTACTTCGTAAAATTGACATTCACCTTAATCAAAACCATTCTAAATCGCTCACTCAGCGCTCCATTCATTCATTCCAAACAATCACTCAAACCATTCAAAAACGCTCTAACCCATTGAGCAATATAGAATCAACAACGTCATTCAAAATAAATTAGGATAGAGAAAAATCAGGATTTCACAGACATAATTCAAATTGTACCAGTCTAAAAGGTTCTTGAAAAAATAGAAAGCTATCTATAGAACTTGTATGCGTGTTTAATTAAAGGGAGGTAATCAATTACGCTAATTTTGTTCGTCCCGAACAAAATTTGAGATATTGGATTACCTCCAATCAAATTCACTCAAAACTCGCTCGCACTCAATCAATTTCATTACTAAATTATTCCAAAATCATTCACCTTGTCAATTTCACGATGTTGTTAACTGTCGATATCTTCATCTTACTTACATGTATCATATTCTTAATCACATTATCACGACGTCATACTATGTACAGTTAAAACCATCGTAAAATTGACACTCATTCTACATCATTCTTCATCATACACTCAATCATTCCTAACACTCACTTACACCATTCATGAACGCTCCAAAATCACTATATAATTCGATCAATAATTAAATCTTATATCAAAATCGCTAGAAAAAATCCATGATTCCATTGACTTAATTGCATATTGTATGCGCATGTGGGTTCCTAAAGACACAGAACGCTATTCAGATAACCTAACTGAATATTTTAGTAGAGGAAGGTTACAATAAATGCTAATTTTGTTCATTTTAAACAAAACTAGTGATAATAGATTACCTCCCCTGAATTTCACTCTAAACTAACTCCTCCCACTCATTTAATTTCATTCCATAATCATTCACCATGTCAATTTCACGATGTTGTTAACTGTTCGTTCTCGCTCTATTTTGATCAACTGAACGTTAAAAAACGGATAGTTTAAGTGGGGTAAAGGAATATGGCACTCGATTTTGTTTTCGGCAAGCGTGTCTTAACCTTTTCTAGATAAGACAAGAGCCGCTTAATATATGTAAAATTTCTATTCTAGACTCGGTTAAGGATAAGCTTTACTCAAATAAAATATCACGACAGATCCTATGTCATACCGTCATCAGTTTATTAGTTCCCTACTAGTTTTTGGCTATATGCCCGTCAGGCCTGTAGATAAGTTTTCTGGATTCTTTGTTTCAGATATTTGTCTAGCTTGAATTAATATTGCGTATATGAGTCGACAGTGAAGAAACAAAGCATTCGAAATATCGCTTGATTTTAATTTAAACTAGAAAGTACTTCGGATTAAAGTGTAGAAAATTCTGATCACTTTTTAGGTAAATTGGATTCTGGTGGTACAGTTAACAACATCGTGAAATTGACAAGATGAGTGATTTTGAACGATTTTGGAATGAAATTGAATTAGTGTGTGGAGCGAGTTTTGAGTGAATTTAATGGGAGATAATCCAATATTGCAAATTTTGTCCAGGATGAACAAACTTAGCAATATTAATTACCCCCCTTTTAAATTAGCATATATGTTCTAAAAATAGTTTCCTATTTCCTCGAGATCTAATCAAAAGCTTACAATTTCTATTAATTTGGTGAAATTCCGACTTTTTTCCCAAGCTATTTTTATTTTGATCGAAGTTGTTGCTATATTTTTTTCAGTGAGTTTGGAGCGTTTTTGATCGATTTGAGTGAGTGTTTTGAATGAATGAATGAATGAATGAATGGAGCGTTGAGTGAGTGATTTAGAATGGTTTTGATTGAGATGAATTCAATTTCACAATGTAACTAACTGTACTTTGGTTAATACTAAATGATTTGCCAAAGAAATAAAATATATTGAATGAGTGATCATAAAAATGGAAAATGTAAAACGAGTCACCTACGACCAGATTCATGTAAGAGCGAGGCTTAAACAAGGTTTTTTTCGAGTTTGATTTATTTAGTAGTTAAAAAACAAAAACATATTATATTTATATCATCCGCTTTTCATTTCTCTGATAAATTCTTTATTTTCCTTTCCTTTTTATAATCACCCAATTATGTCATTTAGAATATATCTCGGACATTTCCGATAACTGGAAAGGGCCTCAAACGTTAATGTTTTAATTTTGGGTCATTTGTAGGTAATTCTGCTTCTTGCGGTACTTCGGTCATACTCTTAAAGGAAGTGTGGAAGCAAACGCGTCAACGTGAATTAAAAACAAACAAACAAAAAAAAACAACAACACCATAATGACTTGTTGCTTGAATAAAAAAATGATGTGTACATGGGATTACGCAGCACTGCAAACACATTGTTACCTTAATTGATCATTAGATCATGCAGTTTTAAAAGATATTGGCAAATGAAAAGTGAATCCTTTCTTCTTTTGCTGAGTACATTTTATTAACATAGGATTTTATTACGGAATAATAATGTCTTTTTTTAAAGACATTTCAATTTAAAGATAGGGATTTTAAAAACTGTCGCGTAATGAAAACGGTCGCTTAAAAGACGTGGTCGCTCTATAGAAAATGATTTTCTATGTCCAATTTTAGTAAAATATACTTAACACCAAAGGAAACGTCAACAAATACATGTTTTCTCAATAATTTAACCGTTTATGACTTTTTTGCAATTCTTATTTCAATATCTTAAAAAATCGACTTTCTTTTCTAAACCAATCTTTTTCCTGTTAGGTTCCATGTTCCTTTCCGTAGCATTTTAAGTTAACGTGACCCTTAAGCTTGCGGGGTCTGTTGCACAAATGTTTGTTTAAAATTTTAAATGTGCATAGAAAGACACTTTAGCACTTAGCAATAAACCGTTCCGAAATCTTTAAATTTTTCATAACGTCAAATGCTACGTAAGAACATTATCAGCCAAAATTGGGTCTACGGAGGCAAGCCATTTAAAATAGGCATTGTGCTATCAATATAATTTTCAAAATGTTCCATGAAAATTGAAGGATGGTTTTAAAAACGTTTAAGCTGCCTAGAACAGTTTTCCGATTCAAAATTCAAAAACTGGTGCAACTAACCATGTATTGAAGTCTTTGCTCATTACTCCGAATACAAGATACCAACATCAAGTCGGATTGTTGTTTAAATATAGCGAACGACATGTTCGTCATTAGCTTACTAATGATAAACAAATCTTGTTGACACTATGACTCCTGTAAATGCTCAAAATAGCGTTTTATGAGCCATATTTCTAAACAAAAGGAAAATGACGATTTGAAAGTCCGCTTGATAATTGCCGTTTCTACTGTAACTTGTCAATCGTCCTTAAGCATTAATAACCAAGTTTTTTCCTCTTTCAGTCGCGTTTGCACCATAATCACAGGTTGAATGCTTACCCCACCCTCTCTCCAACAATTCAATGTGAGTAGGTTACGAAAGATTTTTCAGCCAAAACAAACAGCTTTTTAAAACTGATTTATTGTGTGCGAATTGCGGTAGTGCTCACTTGCGAAATGGGAACTCTTATCCTTTATGGAATAACCATTTTCATTCGGGTGAACTTTTTTGATAGTGTTGTCAAGCCAGGCGTATCTGTTTAAAAATGGTCTAAGGTACTATCATTATTTCATCCCATACAGATGGCTATGTGATTGTTCTAACAAAAGTAGCAATGAAAGTTTAAAATTCGTATTAATATTTTTAATTATTTCTATTTTTATTTTGTGGACGGGTTTTTTTGGAGTTAAGTATAGATTTCGTTGATTCCGTTTTACTCAGTCATCTTGATGGTTGGGGCGTCTTATTCAGCAACTTGCGAAACAACGCATTTTTATGGCTGTGCACTTATTATTCCCGGGGTCTTTTCTGTATAATCGCCGTGAGCTCCCGAATGACCCTCGCGTGTATTATTCATTACGTCATAACGATAACGAAGTACATATTATACGCTTGAAACTTATTTACATACGTAATAAAACTCGAGTGATATTAGAATTATTCAACGTATATTCTCACTTATGCGCCGAAAGTCACTTAAAGTTATATCATTTATTACAATATAAATCCTGGTTGAGTGAAAATTTTGCTGTAAATGCAGATATACCAAAAGCGCTGTTTGGTTATTCTGGTAGCTTTCTGATGAATCACATTCTTGTCAGATTTTCTGGGGACCACAAAGCAAACTTGGTAAATTTATGCATTATATCAACTCAGTAGTCTGGGTTTAAACAAAAGGATTATGATAATTTTCTGTTTTTTTAAATGAAAACAAAATGATCCGACATCAGAAACTTTATATGTGATAAAATTGATGCATACATATTTTCTGTCCAAGTTGATTTTTTTAACTTAACCATTTTGAGGCAATTACGCGTTTTAATGTTGTAGGGATTAGTATCTAACTGATTGCTGTTATTAAAGTATAAACTCCAATTTCCCTGTGCACTTGACAAATCGCTTCAAACGGCGGCTCGCAATCGGAACATTTTACCTGTTATAAAAATATTTCAATAATAGTTTATCTCTAATTTGTTGTGTTATGGAATGGAATAGCTCACAACGCTGAACTAATTCGGAACTTGCAGTTTCATGGGTAGTAGTAGTAGTATTTCTTTATTGCCTCCAAATGTTGAAGAGTATATACATACAAACATTCAATGCATGAAATAACACAATGACATATTTAGAATTAAGAACAGTTATATACAACAAAAAGACGTTTATACATTGAGCTATCTATAGACACATAGTGGTTGCGTATACGTGTGTGCGTGTTTCTATTTTCGTGTGCGAGTGCATGCGTTTGTGAGTGCGTGCGTATGTGCGTGTGCGCCTATGTGTGTTGTTAAAAGGTGCGATGCGCGGTATTTGAGGTCGCTGGTGGATACCCAACCTTGTCGAAAAGAAAACCAAGGAGGGAAGTAAACGACCTTTATATCATTTAGAAGTGATAATATCTCTGTGTATCCTTAAAGATAAAGGAATCTATATATGATGAAAATATGTCATGAAATGTGATATATCTGCACGCATGGTTAAGTGGTGGATGTGCATGTATGTGTGCGCGTGCGTATGTGCGTGTGTGTGTTTGTGTGTGTGCGTTGTTACCCGAGTCTGAACCAGCGAGCTTGCGTGCTTGTGAGAGTGTTTTCCTTTTGTTGTTGTCTGATTGTTTGTTTGCTTGTGTGGTTGGTGTTTTAAGGTGCGTGAGTGAGTGTGACGGAATGCATTGGTGTGTTAATGGAGAGTTTAGTGATGATCTAGGACAAAACTAGAAAATTGAAATTTATTATTTGTAGATCATCAATTAAGAGCTATAGCTATACATTTGAAATGTATTTCTGTTTATTCTAATAAAATAAACACAAAAAAAAAACATTTACAATTGAATATTTAGATATTCTACCAAGTGATTGCACAATAGGTGAATGTATTTTAGAGTTACTTTAAAACACATTACCCTAGTTGTTTCTTCAAGGTTGAAAGATACAAATCCACTCAATAATTCTACGAGCTGGTCTTGTGGATTTTTTGAAATCAATAAGTTAAAATTATCGATACCCATCGAGCTGGATAGGTTTTTCCATAACTGATTGCGAATATGGTCTGTCGTTACGCAAAAGAACAGTGAATGTGTTGCCACACAGAGAACTACACTTCTGCAGTTCCGACATTCCATTTCAAACTTTCTTGAAAATAGTCTTGCAATGACATTAATTGCTGTAAAACAGGTTTTAAGCTGCTCTCTATATATTCGACTGAAATACCAAATATTATTTGGCATTAAATTGCTATATAAGTATTTATAACTCGACAACTGATGATTCCCTTCAATTTGGATATATAATTGTGATTCCATGAAATAATTTAGAGACTTATTAACGGTCATTTTCCAAGATCCCTGACTAGGGAATGTAGAGTTCAACAGGTATTCCATTAGAATACTAGTCAAACCATACTTTCCCAGATCGGTATATATCAGGCATAAAACCAATTACTTTATGTGGTTTGTCCATAAAATGACTTAATCTGTTGATAAACATTATTTTTATGCGCTTATCGGGATCAAGACGACATAGTTGTCCAAAAAGGATTAACTTTCTTTTGTCTATAAAACATTCCATGGACATAATTCCAAGACAACTTAAAGCTACACATGAGGATGTGAACCGTGGCATTCCCTGCATATATTTTACACACTGTTTGTGGGCACGTTCAAGGCTCTTAACATGAGATTCAGATAAGCAATTCCAAAGCTCGCTACCATAAAGCGCTTTCGATAAAACTGCTGTTTCATAGATACGCTTCAATGAAAGCGGATGGATACAATTTCGGCTAATACCACAGTCATTAAGACTAAAGAATGTTTTACGTAGCTTGTTGCAACAGTCATTGACGGATTCATCAAGCGACATATTCTTTTCGTTTATTATTCCGAGATGCACATAGCTGTTTTCTTCACTGATACTACCTTGCCCAATGTGCCAATTACGTTTCACCTTTAATGAGTCACTTATTTTCTCATTATAAACCACGGCAACGCATTTGGAGCAATTATAAGAGTATTCGTTTTGTACCGAATTTTCGTAACAAATGTCTATAAGTCTTTGTAAGCCATTCTTTGTATATGACATAAGCATCATGTCGTCTGCTACCGTTGGGCATCCATATTTTGTACCATACAATTTAAAACAATCATCTTGGTTATCTAATTTGTCCAATAAGTCATTGATATATAGTAAATACATCGTTGCACTTAATATTTGACCTTGCCTTGCGCCTTTCATGACCGGGAACCAGTGCGATTTAGAACCATTTATCCGAACACAGCTGGATACATTATTAAGTAGACTGAACAGTATCTTAATAAATTTGATATCCACTCCCGTTTGTTGAAATTTCTTAAGTAATAAATTGTGGTTGACGTGGTCAAATGCCTGCTTAACATCTAAATAGCAAGTGTATAATTTTGATCCATTTTCTATTGCGCTAAAGAGAGATTCGCGAACCATAAAAGACGTAAGGCAACAGTTTAAATTTTTTTGAAATCCTCCCTGGAGAGAATTTAATTGTATTTGGTGTTCTAATTTACTCAATATCACCTTCTCATACAGTTTTAAAACAGTAGAACACAGAGTTATAGCACGGTATGAATTTGGATCGGTTTTACACTTATTACCTCCCTTAAATAATGTCGATATAACTCCCCTTTTCATAATAGGAGGACAATAAGTTAATTGACTCATAGAATTAAACAGCAAAGCTAGAACGTTTAATAATTTTTCACCACCATATTTTATATTTTCATAGTATATCTCGTCGTCACCACATGCCTTATTATTCTGGCATTGAGATAGAGCAGTTTTGATTTCATTCACACAGATGAATGGCTGCGATGAGACATTCAGAGAATCCGATCGACTGTCATTCAAAATTCTTGTCACAGGGTCTGCTGGTTGGGATAAATTATCATTGCTTGAATAAAGATCTTTAAAGTAGTCAGCCCAACCAGTAATAATGTCATTTTGTGAGGTACATTTAGTACCTTTGAATGTCATTTCAAATACCGGACTTTGCTTCGGGCTTCCTTTTACGGACTATTTTCCAGAATAAGTAGCTATCGACCTCTGCAGCTCGGTCGATCTCCGCCTCTAAACTATTGATATATTTTAGCACAGCAAGTCTATGCGCTTTCCGAAATTTGCGTTTAGCCGCTTTATACTGAGTCAATGCGTGCTTTTCTGTCCTCGGACAACCATCATTTTTCCACGATACACGAGTATTCTTTACTTGATTGTGAAGATATTTCAAATTTTCGTTCCAATATGGTTTAATGAACGGTTTATATTTTGGCCTTGGTATACAGTTTTTATCGGCACTTTTAATAGAGGTCACAATATTTTCGTATAAGTTGTCAATTTGTTTTTCACTATCTATAGAGGACGATGAAAGTCGATCAAGCATTAAGTCATTTTCTAAGAACGCTGTATACTTTGTAATGTTTACCTTTTTCACATTTTTCCAAATTATAGTATTTGAATCATGTTTGAAATAATTGTTTTTATCGTCATGTATAACGTACTGTATAGCGCAGCTTAATGGGCGATGACTTGAAACATTTAACGAGTGATCATCATATATTTTAAATCCCTTTACCGTACTTATGTTGCTGAGAGGCACAAATATGTAGTCTATCAATGTTTCTCTGTCAGTATTGTAGGGTAGATTAGTAAATTTTGGACCTTCGCTGAAAGGGAGACAATTCAATGGAATAAGATCGAAATTGTTAAGAGATTTACACAGTAACTTGCCCCTTGTATCGACTATCTGAACTTACAGTTTGACTAACTACGTCATTTTGCAGGGCTTTCAAATAATCGCAATTTTGTCGGCATATATATATTAAAATAACATAAAACATCGAATCAATCAGGCAAGTCATCATTAAAATAACTGCATCTGTTAACGGTTAATATTCTCGTCATACAGGGGTATTGAAAATGACTCGAAACAATCCAGGAACTCCAAAAACTTCGACATAAATTTTCATAATGGCCATTCTAATTGTGACTGCTTTCTGTAGAGTCAACATCTTCAAAAAATTGTGTTAAGGTAATTGAAAGTCAAAGGATTGTTTGTTTGTTCGAATAGGTTTAACGCCGCTTTCAACAATGTCAAAATTATATCGCGGCGGTCGGAGCACCTAACAATGGATTCCTGGTGTTTCTTTCACCTATACTACCATTACAACCTTTCCTAGCCTCCGACTGCTATCTCACATAGGTTTACGTCGGAAAGGATATTTGCCGCCACCGTTGATCGAACCCACGACTTCCAGGTTTGAAGTCTAATGCCTAACCAACTGCGCTATGGTTGCGGCTAAAAAGTCCAAGGAACTAAAACTTTTAAACGATGGTTGAAAGAATGAAGGAATGTGTCGGATACAAGGTGGAGGAGCATTTTCGAACAGGTCAAACACAATATTTAAAAACGAGATGCAAATATTAGAATTCAAAGTGAAAATAGACTGGCTTCATCATTTAACCGATGACGTATGCTATGGCGTATGTAATTTATAACCCTAAATTTCAAAGGATCATTCACAACGCTTATCAACTTCATTAAGGAGGGACGATGCAGTTTTGGGGAGACAACTGGCAAAGAAAAAAATGTGACCGGGAGCCTTTTTAGCGTTTTAGACCCGACCTTATTTATTTTGTTCAGAGTGATCCCCCTTTTTTCTCTTTAGAAATGGAAAATACGAAAGGTCCAAATGAGTTGCGAAATCAATAGACTGGTTAACCTGTCCCAATCTACGCTACCCTCCGATACTGTATCGATAGATTGAGACATGCTCGCCAGTCAACGAAATCGATCGATCGTCACAAATATGGCCCAATCTCTATGAAACTTGGTCAGAATGTCGGCCAGGTCACAATGATGAACCCTATTGAATTTGGGAAGGATCCATGCCATATCAAGGGAAAATTGGCCTTAATGACAATTATCTTGTTTATGCTCTAGAAGCCACGTATATGGCTCAAACTTCATGAAACTTGGTCAGAATGCTGGCCAGGTAACAAGGATGGACCCTATAGAAATTGGGAAAGATCCATGCAATATCACGGGAAAAGGGGCCTTAATGACAATTTTCTTGTTTACACTCTAGAGGTCACAAATATGGTCCCATTTCCATGAAACTTGGTCAGAATGTTGGCCAGGTCACTAGGATGAACCCTATTGAAATTGGGAAAGATCTAGAGGCCTCTAGAGACCACAAATGTGGTTCAGTCTTCATGAAACTTGGTCAGAATGTTGGCCAAGTCACAAGGATTAACCCTATTGAAAATGGGAAGGATTCATGCCATATCACGGGAAAAGGGGCCTTAATGACAATTATCTTGTTTATGCTCTAGAAGCCACAAATATGGCCCCATCTCCACGAAACCTTGTCAGATTGTTGGCCAAGTCACAAGGACTCTAGAGGCCACTAATATGGCCCGATCTTCATGAAACTTGGTCAGAATGTTGGCCAGGTCACAATGATGAATCCTATTGAAATTGGGAATGATCCATGCCATATTACGGGAGAAGGGGTCTTAATGATAATTTTGGCCCAAACTTCATGACACAAATGGTTATTGTGTAGAAATTATATCCTTTATGACATCTGCCTATTAAATGGTGAGATGTCCCAGGGGTCAAAGAGACTCAGGTGAGCGATCTAGGACCATCTTGGTCTTCTTGTTATGATCTTATTCATAATACCATTTTCAAACAGGGTTACCATTATCTTTTATAACGAACAGTCATATGAGATTTCTTGAAATACACAGTTTACGATTACATTTTAATTACTAAATAACGTAGCGCTTGTTTTTGCAGCGTTCCAAAATTGGGTTTTAAGCTGATCTTTCACAGATTGGGAAATGTGATTTTTGAATGTTTTCGTAAAATAAATCGGAAATTATTACTTGATCATTTAGCAAAGTCTCAAAAAATAAGATATGATCTGGTAAGGCAAGGAAAAAAAGAGACAGATAATCCTGAATTTAGCCTAATTCCATTCTGAATAAATAAAGCGACTACTAACGCCAAAAAGACTATTCGTAAATAGTGGGCCAACTATTTACGCATGCAATTCCGTCTGTTTGTCAAGGTCAAAGTATTTGTCTATTGGGAAACTCCATATTGATACATGCGAAAAATGAAACATAATACAGGAAAATTAACAATTTCGTAATAAATAGACTGGTTATATTTAGACTGGTTCCGTCACTGACCTTGCCGCTTCGAACATCTTAGCTGCATTTTTTAATACGTTGTTGTTGTTATTGCCATACCGAAATGCGATTCATCCGAATCTAAGAACCAGTTTTGCATTTTTTTCTATGAATAACTATGAAAGAGCACCTTAAACGTGTTTATGTGAGAAAAAGAATCTCTTACTCCATCGTTTAAGTAAGCTTATCTCGATCTAGACCAGAAAAGAAATGTGTTTCAGTTCACCTTGACAGGCTTACATTAATTTCAGACTTGGTTAAGATCAGCTTGTAAAAAAAACAACAACAAGAATTAATGATACAACATTTAAAACATGAAAATGACAAGGCGAACGATTGGGAATGATTCTGGAATGAATGTGAATGAGAGAGTTGCGTGAGTTTCGAGGGTATATGAAGGGAAGTAATCCAATATCGCGTATTTTGTTCAGGATGAAAAAAATATGAAAATTTTGTTCAGGGTGAACAAAATTAAGACAGACGATTACAATTTCAATCATGTCGATGATATCGTGAATTTTACTATTTTTTTTTGATTGCATATAGTTGTCAGTTTTCTCTTTATATGTGGGTTGGAGCGTTTTGATTGGTCTGAGTGAGTGTTTGTAATGAATGGAGTGCTGACTGAACGGTTTTGATTTGTTTGGATAGGGACGATTGTGAATTTCACGATTTTACTAACTGTTTAACAAAATTTCATGACACATCATCCTAAAATTAGTAACATCGTGAAATTGACATTCAAAACTCGCTCCTGACGCTCATTCAATTTCACTCATTAATCAATCAAAAATCATTCACGATGTCAATTTCACGATGTTGTTAACTGTATATGCCTCAAGCTTTTTCATTTAACCCAAACAATCTGCACAATATTGGCAGCTTTTCTTTTTTCAGGAACAAATTAAGATAAACGATCTATTGATTAAACAATACAGCTATTATCTTGTCCGTAATTGGTCTCGGAAATTGTTCTTATTTCAGTATTCATCTTCATTTTAAAGAGAGGCAGTCAGATAAATTCTTATCAGACATAACAATTACGACAACTTCCCCATAATCCCACCAATGGGAGTTTGATGTTTTACACGCTTACAGTTAACAACGTCGTGAAATTGACTAGGTGAATGATTTTGGAATGATTTAGGAATGATATTGAATGAGTGTGTGGAGCGAGCTTTAAGTGAATTTAACGGGAGGTAATCCTTTATCACAAATTTTGTTCAGGATGAACAAAATTAGAGATATTGATTACCTCCCTTTAATAAAAAAATGCATACAAGTTCTATGCTTAGCTTCCTATTTCTTCAAGAACCTTAAAGACGCTTACAATTTTAATTATGTCAGTGAAATCGCTATTTTTTTTATCCAAATTTATTTTGATTGACGTTGTAGATTCTATATTTTTCAATTGGTTTTGAGCGTTTTTGTATGGTTTGAATGAGTGATTGGAATGAAGGAATGAAGCTTTGAATGAGTAATATAGAATGATTTTGATTGAGGTGAATGCCAATTTCACGATGTAACTAACTGTAACTATTCAAAAAAATTTCATTACACATCCTATATACCTCAAACCTCTTCATTTAACCCAAACTGTCTGACCAATATTGGCAGTATTTCCTTTTTCAGGAACAAATTAAGATAAACGATCTATTGATTAAACAATACAGCTATTATCTTGTCCGTAAATGGTCTCGGAAAGTGTTCTTATTTCAGGGTTCATCTTCATTTTAAAGAGAGGCAGTCAAATAAATTCTTATCAGACATAACAATTACGACAATTTCCCCATAATCCCACCAATGGGCGTTTGATGTTTTACACGCTTACAGTTAACAACACCGTGAAATTGACAAGGTGAATGATTTTGGAATGATTAAGGAATCAATTTGAATGAGTGTGTGGAGTGAGCATTGAGTGAATTTAACGGGAGGTAATCCTATATCGCAAATTTTGTTCATGGTGAACAAAATTAGAGATATTGATTACCTCCCTTTAATAAAAATACATACAAGTTCTTTACTTAGCTTCCTATTTCTTCAAGAAACTATGAGACGCTCACAATTTGAATTATGCCAGTGAAATCGCGATTTTTCTGTATCGTAATTTATTTTGAATTACGTTGTTGATTCTACATTTTTCAATGGGTTTGAGCGGTTTTGAATGGTTTCAAGTGTTTGGAATGAATGATTGGAGCGCTGAGTAAGCGATTTAGAATGGTTATGATTGAGGTGAATGTCAATTTCACGGTGTAACTAACTGTGAGTTGAGCAGCTAGTGGTCCCAGCAAACCGCTGTGGTTGTAACCGTTGGTGCGTGAAACGACAAGAAAACCTGAGTAGATTAACCAGTCGCGTCAATATTACCTACCACAAGAATGCTGAAATACGAGGTCTGTCCGGAAAGTTCGTAGACAGTCTGAAATTCTCATAAACTACTTTCATTTTCTCCATAATTCTTACATAAATCGGTTCCCTAATTATCACTGACTTCATACCGAAGAAAAATGTTCAACATTTTTATTGATATGTATATGTCAGTTGCCTTACAATGTAGCAACCCCACCTATCGATACCCGGAGCACGTCGAAATTATAAACATTTGCCGATAACGATTGAGTACTAAATCAATGTTTTAAAGGGTTTGATCTTTTGAGAATATCATTTTTAATATGTAGTTATAGTGCCCAATTTATTATTTTTATCTTCTAATAATATAAAGTTGACGCCGTCAGACGTTGCGGCGGAGCAGCGTCTAATCTGCCCTTTCCTTTAGAATCTGTGATTCGCGAAGAAATTTAAATCTGAACCTTTTATAACAATTACAGTAACAAATTGCAAATCCTTCACAACGCATGGTAATTTTGAGTTAAAATTTCTAGTAACTAGTACTAAAATAGTTTTTTAGCAAAGCTGCTTTAGTGCGAGTCTGCGTTTTATCCGGACCGTCATCATGACGAAACGCTGTTCGATTATAAAGGGCTTGGAGAACGAAGTTTGGTAGAGGTTGAAGAGTTGTTCTTAAATGATTAGTGAACAGTTGGAATAGATGATAGATAATGACGATTTTTTTTTCTTTTTTGAATTAATGGTTTATGAAGATAATAGAAAAATACAGACAAGTGATTTTACGCGTTTTGGGTATGACTTTAAGAAAACAAACGTTACAGTATTGCCCGGGATCCGGGAAACACACGACCTTAATTTGCCTCAGATATCAGCAGTGGTTAAAACAGTTATGATTAATTTGTGGTATCTTGAAACTGGGTCGAATTTCTTTTGAATTTTTGGATTAATGTATTAAGATTGTAAAACAAAGGGGCATTATTTTGCATAATTTTTCTTTTTTACGCTGGTTATTAGCAAATAAAAACTTTTTCCAAAAGTGAAAAATGCTTGCTCTTTTACTATCATGATATAATACAACGGGTAGATTGAAATATAGGCGAAACATCGATGAATAACAGTAATTGTTACTTTAAAAGATTCGACTTAATATTCTTACCTCGACGTCATATTTGCGTTAAACTAATTTTGTGCTCCCCACCAACTTACGTACATTTACAAAATTCCACGTAGTTTAATAATTTATTAGAGAGTCTTGAAAATTTGCATAACGGCTCTTTGAATAATATTGAATACTGACGTGTAGTACTAAAAAGCCCTAGACATTCAATGAATATGTACTAGACGATGTTACCGAACTTTCCGGACAACCCTCGTATGCGTAAAACGCTATTTAATAGAAGATGTGCATTTTCAACACCGATAACCTACAACCGCCACTTTTCAGAAAAAACAACAACAACAACAACACCGATGAATAACGAAGAAAACGTTTCGACTTCACACATACTTGACCTTGAAAATTAACATTAACGATGAACTCGAGTTTGAAAACAATAGAAATCTTTATTTTGAAGTGTCTATTTCTAACTAGGGACTCTCAATGTTCTAACCAATTATGACCTTATGTTAAGTTTTTTGGGGGACAAACGGATATGCATACGTTACAAAACAATATGTTCTCGATCTATCGATGCGAGGGCATACACCTCTCTTTATTTAAAAAGCTAATGAATGAGTGAAGAACATACGAGATACATCGTTTCCTAGCAGTGACATCAACCTAACGAGAATCTCAATGAACTTAGATAATACATCTGCTAAAGATAAATCTTCATTGACATACAAAATCTTGACGTTGTATTGGAAACACACTGCGCATAAAGTCTTATCATAATGACGGTTAGATCCGGCCAATTTGTCTTTTGAGAGAACCTCTAAGAACAAATCAATACTTTATAACCTTTCATATGTACTATTATATAGAGTAGTAACCCCTGTTAGTTTTTTTACCTGGTTTTCTTTACTGTTTTTCGGTAGATTATCCACAAATAACGCCTTAAAGGTAGATTACAGTAAGTGACATCGTGAAATTGACATTCATCTCAATCAAAACCATTCTAAATCACTCACTCAGCGCTCCATTCATTCATTCCAAACACTCACTCAAATCATTCAAACACGTTCAAAAGTCGATTAAAAGATAAGATCAACAATTACATTAAATAAAGATATTGTAAAATCGCGATTTCACAGCCAAATTGAAATTCAAAGCGTTTGATTGTTGTCCTTGAAGAGATTGGAGGATGGGATACTATTTATAGAACCTGTACGAATATTTCATTAAAGGGAGGTAATTAATATCGCCAATTTTGTTAATTCTGAATGAAATAAATCGGTATTGAATTATCTCCCTTGAATTTCACTAAAAACTCGCTCCACTATCCGTTCATTTTCATTCCAAAATTGTTCCCAAAGCATTCATCTTGTCAATATCACGATGTTCTTCATTGTATAACATGGTAATCTTTCTTGGAATGGAATGAGGTAACACAAAAATATACCCTTCTTTCGTTAGTGTCACACTTTTTGACGTTATCTAAGCGGAACCAAATAAACAAATGACGACATTTCGAGGTTATCACGTGATGTAAGCCGAAGATGATTGTTTACAATATAAAGTTAACATCGTAAAATTGACATACATCTCAATCAAACCCACTCCTAATCGCCCACTCAGCGCTCTATCTATTCGATCCAAACACTCATTCACACCATTCAAAAACGCTCCAAAAATACAAAAAAAAGGTTAGAACAACAACTGCATTCAAAATAAATATACATAGAAAAAAAACGCGAATTCATTAAATTAATTGAAATTATAAGTGTCTGATTGATGATTAAAGATATGGAAAGAAATCAACATATTCTTTTTATTAAAGGAGGTAATTTATATCGCTAATTTTGTTCATCCTGAACAAAATTGGCGATAATGGATTACTTGGCTCCTCCCTTGAATTTTACTCAAATCTCGCTCCACACCCTCATTCAATATCATTCCAAAATCATTCAAAGATCATTCACCCTGTAAATTTCACAATGTTGTTAACTGTATATGAATCAATGATATGAAACAAAAATAAATTACTTTATTCTATTTAAGGGAGTCTATAGACAATTAATCGTTTTGAAAATTGCATGACTCATAATTTCTCAGATATATCCTCAAAGATCCTTTTCAATTGCTAGCGGAATAAAATATCCCAATTGCATTCTATGTCGTTTACTTTGTGAATATCACGATGTTGCTAGCTGTATGTCTGGCCAATATTTCCGATAGACTTATTTATTATTTGTTTCTTTTCATGCAAACACCTGCGACAAACGAATGTATATCAGGAATCCAACCTCGGCTTATAATTGAACACAAAAAGCCTAATCATAATGACAGACAAACCTTGACACTCTGATTTTCCGTAGACATTACAGAATGTAGTTAGCCGTACGGTTAGCGTGGTGTCCGTGATCAAATGGGAGACCGTTGTCCTCTTGAGCCAAAGGTCCTGAGTTCGATTTTCTGTAGCGGCTTTCGATCTTGATTCTTTTCATTGGTTTGGTCCGCACGTTCGGCGAGAGTACTGAAGAAAGTACCAGGAAGCAAAAACGAGAGAGATTAAGCATTGTCGTTAGGACTTGTTTCCCAACCAATGTAATAGTTTTAAACCAAAACGTACAATTTGTCCCAGTGTGAAATTGACACTCATCTCGATAAAAAATTTAAAAAAAAAAAAAAAAAAAAATCGCTCAGCACTCTATTAATTCATTCTAAACATCAGCACTTTGTTCATTCATTCTAGACAATCACACCGTTAAAAGAAGCTCAGAAAGTTTACTAACGCGCATGCCTTTTTCACAAACTTATTCTTAAATTAACATATCTTCATAATCAACAAACATTCAATCCAAAATCAACAGAAATTTTAAGACCCATCATTCACATGTGAGAATACGACATCCGTACCCAAATTTGATCAACGAATATTTTTTGTGATGAATTGGATTGATTGAATGGAATTTAACGCCGCTTTCAACATTATTTCAGTTATATCGCGATGGCTGGAGCACCTAACGATAGATTCCAGGTATTTCTCTCACCAGTACAGACATCACATCCTTTCCTAGCCTCCAGCTGCTATCTCACATAGGTCTACGTAAATAAACTCATTGTTGAGAGACAAATAATCGGAAAGAATGAGTGCCGCCGTCGGGGATCGAACCAGGGACCTCTAGATTGACAGTCCGACGCGCTACCAAATGCGCTATGACGTGATGAATTGGAATATTGGTCAACATGTTGCTTAAAACAATACCAAACGTTGTAAAGTCAGCCTCCAGCTATATCCGATAAAAGCTTTCATAGACACGTGTCAGATTTGATTTCCGTTGGCTTTCTGAAAAGGCACATGAACGTGTTCAGCATAAGTTTACATGTAAAATGTCTCCTTATATTATAAATGGAAAAGAACAAAACATGCCTACATTATCTCACATAGAATCCATTGTCTTTCAGAATAAACATTCACCATAGATATCATTGTCTTACAGTTTAAAACATCGAAAAAATGACAAGAGAAATGATTTTGGAATGAAATTGAATGAGTGTATGGAGCGAGTTTAAGTGAAATTAAAGGAAGGTACTCCTTTATCGCTAATTTTTGTTCAAGATGAACAAAATTAGCGATATTTACTACCTTCCGTTAATAAAATTTGCTAAGAAGTTCTGTAAATTGCTTCCTTTCTCTTCAAGAACCAATCACACCCTAACAATTTCAATTATGACAGTGAAATCGCGGTTTTCCCCATTTATATTTATTTTGAATGTAGCTGTTGATTGTATACTTTTTAGTAATTTGGAGAGCTTTTGATCGATTTGAGTGAATGTTTGGAATGAGTGAATAGAGCGCTGAGTGAATGGTTATGAATGGTCTTGATTAAGATGAATGTCAATTGGTAAGCAACTTGCGAAACAACGCATTTTATGGCTGTGCACTTATTATTCCAGGGGTCTTTTCTGTATAATCGCCGAGAGCTCCCGAATGACTCTCGCGTGAATTATTCATTACGTCATAACGATAACAAAATATATATGCTTGAAACTTATTTTCATACGAAAACCCGAGTGATAATAGAATTATACAACGTTTATTCTCACTTATGCGCCGAAAATCACTTTAAGTTATATCATTTGTTACAATATAAATCGTCCTTGAGTGACAACTTTGCTGTAAATGCCAATTTACCAAATGTGCTGGTTGATTATTCTGGTAGCTCTCTGATGAATCACTTTCTTGTCAGATTTTTGGGGGACCACAAAGCAAACTTGGTAAATTTATGCATTATATCAACTCAGTAGTCTGGGTTCAACAAAAAGGATTATAATAATTGCCTGGTTTTTGATTTGAAAACTAAAATGATCCGACATCAGAAACTTTATATGTGATAAAAATGATGCATACATATTATATGTCCAAGTTGAATTTATTTAACTAAACCATTTGTAGACAATAACGCGTTTTGGTGTTATAGGGATTATTTTCTAACTAATTGCTGTTAATAAAGTATAAACTGTGCACATGACCAATCGCTGCAAACGGCGGCTCACAATCGGAACATTTTACCTGTTATAAAAAAGTATTTCAATAATAGATTATCTCAAATTTGTTGTCTTACGAAAGGGAACAATTTTTCCCGATAACTCACAACGCTGAACTTACATTTTCAGGGGTGACAATCTGAACTTACAGTTTGGATGCCAATCTGAACTTGCAGCTTCAGGGGTGACAATCTTTTCTTAGTTTCAGCGTGACAATCTGAACTTGCAGTTTCAGGGACGATAATCTGAACTTGCAGTTTGAGGGGTGCAGTCTGATCTTGCAGTTTGAGGGGTGACAATCTGATCTTGCAGTTTGAGGGGTGACAATCTGAACTTACAGTTTCAGGGGTGACAATCTGAACTTGCAGTTTGAGGGGTGACAATCTGAACTTGCAGTTTCAGGGGTGACAATCTGGACTTGCAGTTTCAGGGGTGACTATCTACGTCATTTTACAGGTCTGTCAAATAATCGCAATTTTGTCGGCATGAATATTAAAATAACATAAAACATCGAATTAATTAGGCAAGTCATCTTAAAAATTAACTTTATCTGTTAACGGTTAATATTCTCGCCATACAGAGGTAATGAAAATAACTCGAAACATTCCAGGAGCTCTATAATTTGACATAAATTTTCAAAACGGTTATTCTAAATGTGGCAGTTCCTGTCCTTCTATAGAGTCAACCTCTTCAAAATTGTTTTGAGGTAATTGAACAGTCCATAGAACTAAAACATTCAAACGAAGGTTGAAATGATGAACGAATGTGTCGGATACAAGGCGAAGAAGCCTTTTCGATCTGGTCAAACACAATATTTAATAACGAGCTGCAAACAGTAGAATTCAAAGTGACCATAGGCTGGCTACATCATTTGACCAATGACGTATGCTATGGCGTACGTTATTTATAACCCTTGAGTTCAAAGGATCGTTCACAATGCTTGTCAACTTCATTAAAATCGAATTTCTTTCATTTGAAGGTGATTATTGGAACACGGCCACGAAGACTTACGCTTATTTTCAAGGAATTTCAAAGACTTTTTAAAGGGAGATGATAAGTCGTTTCACTATCATTCATTTTGCCATTTTTACGATGTTTTTATCTGTTACAGTTTGTAGTTGATATTTATTAAAGAATTTCAACGGTGAATTGTCAATAAAACGAAATAAAAAAAAATCCTTTAGTCAAGGTTTTCTAGTTGACAGATTTCAAATCGATTTTTTGATATCGATAGTTCTCATAGTCCAATATATTCGTATACTGACAATGATTTACGATGTTCTTTTCATCGCACACACATTGCTCTGAACTGTCATCAGTCTTGCATCATGTATGAACATCTTTTTGATGATCCAAGTCTAATACCATTTTCTCACAAAGTTACTATTGTCTTTTATAACGAACAGCCGTAGGAGATTTCTTAAATTACACAGTTTAGAATTACATTTTAAAAACTAAATGACGTCATCACGACGCTTGTTTTCGCAGCGTTCCAAAATTAGGTTTTAAGCTGCTCTTTCACAGATTGGGAAAATGCGATTTTTGAATGTTTTTTTGTAAAATTGATCGGAAATTATGACTTGATCATGTAGCAAACCCACAATAATAAGATATGATCTGGTAAAGCAAGGAAAAAAAAGGAGACAGATACTCTTCAATTTAGCGGAATTCCATTTTGAAAAAATAAAGCGACTACTAACGCCTCAAAGACTATTCTTAAATGTTGGGCCAGATACTTCCGCATGCAATTCCGCCCATTTGCCTCATTTTATCAAAGGACAAGGTCGAAGAATTTGTCAATTGGGAAACTTCATATCGATACATGCGAAAAATGAAACATAATACATGAAAAATGACAATTTCGTAATAAATAGACTGGGAATAAATAGACTGGGTATAAATAGACTGGTTCCGTCACTGTCCTTTCCGCTTCGAACATTCAAGCTGCATTTTTTCAATGAATTGTTGTTGTTAGTACCATACCTATATGCGATTTTTGAATAACGGAAAATGCACAAATTTCCGAATCTAAGAACCAGTTTTGTATTTTTTCTATGAATAACTATGAAAGAGCTCCTTAAACCTCTTTATGTGAGAAAAAGAATCTCTTACTCCATCGATTTAGTAAGCTTATCTCGATCTGGCCAAGAAAAGAAATGCGTTTCAGTTCACCTTGGCTTGCTTAAATTAATTTTAGACTTGGTTAAGATCAGCTTGTGAAAAAAAAAAAAACAAAAACACCATGAAAATGACACGGTGAATGTTTGGTGGAATGATTCTGGAATGAATATGAATGAGTGAGCTACGTGAGTTTTGAGGGAATATAAAGGGAAGTAATCCAATATCGCTAATTTTGTTTAGGATGAACAAAATTATGAAAATTTTGTTCAGGATGAACAAAATTAAGACAGACGATTACAATTTCAATCATGTCGGTGAAATCGTAATTTTACTACCTATTTTTAATTGCATGTAGGTGTCAGTTTTGTCTTTTTATGTGATTTGGAGCGTTTTGAATGGTCTGTTTGTAATGAATGGAGTGCTGACTGGACGGTTTGGAATGGTTTGGATAGGGTCGAATGTCAATTTCACGATGTTATTTATTGTTCAACTAAATTTCATGACACATCCTACAGTTAGTAACATCGTGAAATTGACATTCACCTCAATCAATACCATTCTCAATCGATAACTCAACGATCCATTCCTTAATTCCAAACACTCATTCAAACCATTCTAAAATCGCTCCAAACTCACTAAAGAAGATAGAATTAACAACGTCATTTCAAATGAATAAAACTAAAATGAAAAATATCGAGATTTCACAGACAAAATTCAAGCGCCTGATAGGTTCTTGAAGAAATAGGAAGCTATTTATGAAACTCGTATGCATATTTTAATAAAGGGAGGTACTCAATATCGCTAATTTTGTTCATCCTGAACAAAATTTGCTATATTGGATGACCTCCCATTAAATTCACTCAAAACTCGCTCCACACGCTCATTCAATTTCACTCAAAAATCAATCCAAAATTATTCACTGTGTCAATTTCACGATGTTGTTAACTGTATATGCCACAAACTTTTTCATAGAACCCAAACAATCTGTACAATATTGGCAGTATTTCCCTTTTCAGGAACAAATTAAGATAAACGATCTATTGATTAAACAATACAGCTATTATCTTGTCCATAATTGGTCTCGGAAATTGTTCTTATTTCAGTATTCATCTTCATTTTAAAGAGAGGCAGTCAGATAAATTCTTATCAGACATAACAATTACGACAATTTCCCCATAATCCCACTAATGGGCGTTTGATGTTTAACACGCTTACAGTTAACAACATCGTGAAATTGATAATGAGAATGATTTTTGAATGATTTAGAAATGAAATTGAATGAGTGTGTGGAGCGAGCTTTGAGTGAATTTAGCGGGAGGTAATCCTATATCGTAAATTTTGTTCAGGATGAACAAAATAAGAGATATTGATTACCTCCCTTTAATAAAAAAATCACACAAGTTCTTTACCTAGCTTCCTATTTCTTCAAGAACCTTTGAGACGCGAACAATTAGAATTATGTCAGTGAAATCGCGATTCTTCTCTATCCAAATTTATTTTGAATGACGTTGTTTATTTTATATTTTTGGGGGTTTGAGCGTTTTTGAATGGTTTGAGTGAGTGTTTGGAATGCATGATTGAAGCGCTGACTAAGCGATTTAGAATGGTTTTGATTGAAGTGAATGCCAATTTCACGATGTAACTAACTGTAACTATTCAAAAAAATTCTTTACACATCCTATATGCATTTAACTTTTTCATTAAACCAAACAATTTGTACAATATTGGCAGTATTTCCTTTTTCAGGAACAAATTAAGATAAACGATCTATTGATTAAACAATACAGCTATTATCTTGTCCGTAATTGGTCTCGGAACTTGTTCTTACTTCAGTATTCATCTTCATTTTAAAGAGAGGCAGTCAGATAAATTCTTATCAGACATAACAATTACGACAATTTCCCCATAATTCCACCAATGGGCGTTTGATGTTTTACACGCTTATAATTAACCACGTCGTGAAATTGACAAGGTGAATGATTTAAGAATGATTTAGGAATGAAATTGAATGAGTGTGTGGAGCGAGCATTAAGTGAATTTAACGGGAGGTAATCCTATATCGCAAATTTTGTTCAGGATGAACAAAATTAGAGATATTGATTACCTCCCTTTAATAAAAAAAATGCATACAAGTTCTATGCTTAGCTTCCTATTTCTTCAAGAAACTTAAAGACGCTTACAACTTTAATTATGTCAGTGAACTCCCGATTTTTCTGTATCCAAATTTATTTTGAATGACGTTGTTGATTCTATATTTTTCAATTGGTTTTGAGCGTTTTTGTATGGTTTGAACGAGTGATTGGAATGAAGGAATGAAGCGCTGAATGAGTAATATAGAATGATTTTGATTGAGGTGAATGCCAATTTCACGATGTAACTAACTGTAACTATTCAAAAAAAAATTCTTTACACATCCTATATGCCTTTAACTTTTTCATAGAACCCAAACAATCTGTACAAAATTGGCAGTATTTCCTTTTTCAGGAACAAATTAAGATAAACGATCTATTGATTAAACAATACAGCTATTATCTTGTCCGTGATTGGTCTCGGAACTTGTTCTTATTTCAGTATTCATCTTCATTTTAAAGAGAGGCAGTCAGATAAATTCTTATCAGACATAACAATTACGACAATTTCCCCATAATCCCACCAATGGGCGTTTGATGTTTTACACGCTTACAGTTAACAACATCGTGAAATTGACAAGGTGAATGATTTTGGAATGATTTAGGAATGAAATCGAATGAGTGTGTGGAGCGAGCATTAAGTGAATTTAACGGGAGGTAATCCTATATCGCAAATTTTGTTCAGGATGAACAAAATTAGAGATATTGATTGCCTCCCTTTAATTAAAAAATGCATACAAATTCTATTTTCAGCTTCCCATTTCTTCAAGAACCTATGAGACGCTAACAATTTGAATTATGCCAGTGAACTCCCGATTTTTCTGTATCCAAATTTATTTTGAATGACGTTGTTGATTCTATATTTTTGAATGGGTTTGAGCGTTTTTGAATGGTTTCACGATGTAACAAACTTTAAGTGAGTTGAGCAGCTATTGGTCCCAGTAAACTGCTGTGGTTATAACAGCTAGTGTGTGAAACGACAAGAAAACATGGGTAGATTAAAAAGGTCGTGTCAGTATTATCTACCACAAGGATGCTGAAATACGAGGGTTGTCCGGAAAGTTCGTAGATAGTCTGAAATTCTCATCAACTACTTTCATTTTATTCATAATTCTTATGTTAATCACTTCCCTAATTATCACTGACTCCATACCCGAAGAAAAATGTGCATCATTTTTATTGATATGTATATGGCAATTGCTTTAGCAACCCCACCTATCGGTACCCGGAGCACGTCGAAATAATAAACATTTGCCCATAACGATTGAGTACTTAAACAATTTTTTATATTGTTTGATCTTTGGGAATATCATTATTAATATGTAGTTATTGTGCCTAATTTATGATTTTTATGTTCTACTTATATAAAGATGACGCCGTCAGACGTTGCGGCGGAGCAGCGACTAATCCACTTATTCCTTTAGAATCTGGGATTCGCGAAGGAATATAAGTCTGAACCTTTTGTAACAACTACAGGAACAAATTGAAAATCCTCCTCAATACATGGTAATTTTGAGGTTGAAATTTCTAGTAACAAGTACTAAAATAGGTTTTTTAGCAAAGCCGCTTTTATGCAAAGTCTGCGTTTTAATTTGGAACGTCATCATGACGAAATGCAGTTCGGTTATAAAGGGCTTTGAGAACGAAGTTTGGTAGAGGTTGAAGAGTTGTTCTTCAATAATTAGTGAACAGTTGGAACAGATGATAGTCGTTTTACATGAAGATTTTTTTAGACAATAATTTATGAAGATAATTAAGAACGAAGTTTGGTAGAGGTTGAAGAGTTGTTCTTCAATAATTAGTGAACAGTTGGAACAGATGATAGTCGATTTACACTATATCAGATGAGGATTTTTTTCTGTTTTAAGTAATAATTTATGGAGATAATTGAAAAATACAGACAAATGATATTGCCCGTTTTGGGTATGACTTTAAGAAAACGAACGTTACAGTACTGCCCGGGATCCGGGATACACACTACCTTAATTTGCTTCGGATACAAGCAGTCGTTGAAACAGTAATGGTTAATTTATGGTATCTTGAATTTGGTTCGAGTTTCATTTTTCCTTGGATTAATGTAATAAGCTTGCAAAACTGAGAGGCATAATTTTGCATTCCCTTTTTTGCTGGTTATTAGCAATACAAACTCTTTCCAAAAGAAAACAATGTTTGCTCATTTATAATCATGATACAGTATAATACAACGAGTATGTTGAAACGTAGGCAAAACATCGATGAATAACAGTAATTGTTAATTTAATAGATTCGACTTAAAGTAGCCGTATTTTAACCTCGACGTCATATTTGCATTACAACGTCATTTTGTGCTCCACACCAACTTACATACCTTTACAAAAGTCGAAGAAGTTTCATAATTTATAAGAGCATCTTAATAATTTGCATAACGGCTCTTTGAATAATATTGAATATTGACGTGAAGTACTAAAAAAGCCCTAGACAAACAATAAATATGTATTAATGGAGGTCTACGAACTTTCCGGACAACCCTCGTATGCGTAAACACTATTTAAAAGAAGGCGTGTATGTTCAACACCGATAACCTACAACCGCCACTTTTCATAAAAAAAAATAATAAAACAAATAAAAAGACATACCGATGAAAAACAAATAAAACGTTTCGATTTCACACATACTTGACTTTGAAAAGTAACCTTGACGATGAACCCGAGTTTGATAACAACAGAAATCTTTATTATGAACTGTCTATTTCTAAGCAATTAAAACTTGTGACGAATGTTAAGTTTTTGTGGGACAAACATACGTTGCAAAAATAATTTGTTCTCGATCTATCGAAGCGAGGGCATGAATCTCTTTGTAGTTTAATAGCTAATGAATGTGTGAAGAACACACGAGAAACATCGTTTCCTAGCAGTGACATCAACCTAACGAGAATCACAATGAACTTAGATGTAATACATCTGTTAAAGATAAATCTTCATTGACATACAACATCTTGACGTTGTATTGGAAACACACTGCGCATAAAGTCTTATCATAATGACGGTTAGATCCGGCCAATTTGTCTTTTGAGAGAACCTCTAAGAACAAATCAATACTTTATAACCTTTCATATGTACTATTATATAGAGTGGATAACCACGTTTAGTAGTTTTTACCTGATTTTCTTTAATTTTATTTTCCGTAGATTATCCACAAATAACGTCTTAATGGTAGATTTCAGTATTACATCGTGAAAATGACATTAATCTCAATCAAAACCATTCTAAATCAATCACCCAGCACTCGATTCATTCAGTCCAAACACTAACTCAAATCATTTAAAAACGCTCAAAAGTCATTTAATAGATAAGATCAGCAACTAGATTCAAAATATTAAAATAATTGTAATATTGTAAAATCGCAATTTCACTGCCAAATTGAAATTATAAGCGCATGATTTTTCCTTGAAGAGATGGGAAGATTGGAAACTATTTATAGAACCTGCACGAATATTTCATTAAAGGGAGGTAATTAGTATCGCTAATTTTGTTCATGACGGTATGACGTTGCGAAGTAATCACTTGAAGTATGCCAAAGATGGTTGTTTACAATATACAGTTAATACCATCATGAAATTGACATACATTTCAGTCAAACTAACTCCTCAGCGCTCACTCAGCGCTCCATTTATTCATTCCAGACATCCATTGTCACCATTCAAAAACGCTCAAAAAAAAAAAAAAAAAAAGGGTGAGAACAACAACTGCATTAAAAAAATATAGCTAGAAAAAATCGCGAATTCATTAAATTAATTGAAATGATAAGTGTCTGATTGATTCTTAAAGATGTGGAATGAAATCAACAGATTTTTTTTATTATTATTAAAGGAGGTAATTAATATTGCTTATTTTTTTCACCCTGACCAAAATTAGCAATAATGGATTACCTGGCTCCTCCCTGGAATTTCACTCAAAACTCGCTTCAGGGCCTCATTCAATATTATTCCAAAATAATTCAAAGATCATTCACCCTGTCAATTTCACGATGCTCTTAACTGTATATAGGTCAATGATATAAATAAAAAATACATCAATTTTTTTCTATTCAAGGAAGTCTATTTACAATTAATCATGTTGAAATTTGCATGACTCATAATTTCTCACATTTACCTCTTAGTTTCTTTTTAATTGCTATCGGAAGAAAACATCCCAATTGCATTCTATGTCGTTTACTTTATGAATATCACGATGTTGCTAGCTGTATGTCTGGCCAATATTTCGGATGAACTTATTAATTATTTGTTTCTTTTCATACAAACACCTGCGACAAACAAATATATAAGAGGAAACCAACCTCGGCTTATAATTGGACACAAAAAGTCTAATCATAATGATAGACAAACCTTGCCACTTTGATTTTCTGTAGACATTACAGAATGTAGTTAGCCTTACAGTTAGCGTGGTGTCCGTGGTCTAATAGTAGAACGTTGTCCTCTTGAGCCAAAGGTCCTGAGTTCGATTTTCTGTAGCGGCTTTCGATCTTGATTCTTTTCATTTGTTTTGTCCGCGTGAGTACTGATGAATTTATCAGTAAGCAAAAACGAGAGAGATTTATCATTATCGTAAGGACGTGTTTCCTAACCAATGTAAAATAGTTGTAAACAAAACCGTGCGGTTTGTCCCAGTGTGAAATTGACACTCATCTTGATCAAAAACCATTTTGAATAACTCGCTCAGTTTTCCATTTCTTCTAAACAATCACACCGTTAAAAGAAGCTCAGAAAGTTTACTAATGCGCTAGCCTTTTTCCCAAACTTATTGTTAAATGAACATATCTTTATAATCAACAGACATTCAATCTAAAATAAACAGGAATTTTAAGACCATTCATTCACATGTGAAAATACGACATCCGTATCCAAATTTGATCAACGAATATTTTTTGTGATGAATTGGATTGATTGAATGGAATTTAACGCCGCTTTCAACATTATTTCAGTTATATCGCGATGGCTGGAGCACCTAAAGATAGATTCCAGGTATTTCTCTCACCAGTACAGACATCACATCCTTTCCTAGCCTCTAGCTGCTATCTCACATAGGTCTACGTAAATAAACTCATTGTTGAGAGACAAGTAATCGGAAAGAATGAGTGCCGCCGTCGGGGATCGAACCCGGGACCTCTAGATTGACAGTCCGACGCGCTACCAAATGCGCTATGACGTGATGAATTGGAATATTGGTCAACATGTTGCTTAAAACAATACCAAACGTTGTAAGGTCAGCCTCCAGCTATATCCGATAAAAGCTTTCATAGACACGTGTCAGATTTGATTTCCGTTGGCTTTCTGAAAAGGCACATGAACGTGTTCAGCATAACTTTACATGTAAAATGTCTCCTTATATTATAAATGGAAAAGAACAAAACATGCCTACATTATCTCACATAGAATCCATTGTCTTTCAGAATAAACATTCACCATAGATATCATTGTCTTACAGTTTAAAACATCGTAAAATTGACAAGATTAATAATTTTGGAATGCAATTGAATGAGTGTATTGAGCGAGTTTAAGTCAAATTTAAGGAAGGTAATCCTTTATCGCTAATTTTGTCCAAGATGAACAAAATTAGCGATATTTATTACCTTCCTTTAATAAAATTTGCAAAAAAGTTCTGTAAATTGCTTCCTTTCTCTTCAAGAACCAATCACACCCTTACAATTTCAATTATGACAGTGAAATCGCGGTTTTTCCATTTATATTCATTTTGAATGTAGTTGTTGATTGCATAGTTTGTAGTAATTTGTAGCGTTTAAGGTCGATTTGAGTGAATGTTTGGAATGAGTGAATGGAGCGCTGAGTGAGTGATTTCGAATGGTTTTGGTTAAAATGATTGTCAATTTCGCGATGTTGCTAACTGTACATATAGGATCATATTCTTAATCACAATATTATATTTTGATCACCTGAGCTTGAAAAAGCCTGGTGATTTAAGTGAGGGAAGGAATTTGTTACTCGATTTTGTTTTATGCAAGCGTGTCTTAACCTTTTCTAGATAAGACAAGACCCGCTTTACATATGTAACCTTTTTAAT
The DNA here is from genome assembly GCA_948146395.1 of Fragum whitleyi. Taxonomy (NCBI): domain Eukaryota; kingdom Metazoa; phylum Mollusca; class Bivalvia; order Cardiida; family Cardiidae; genus Fragum; species Fragum whitleyi. Next base: position 47,548,574 of record OX411556.1, read on the forward strand.
CGAGAAACGGTTAAGATAAGCTATTTCTCAAATAACGTGTAATGACAGATCCTTTATATCTAATACCGGTATTAGTTTATTAGTATCCTACCTTTTTTGGCTGTATGCTCATCAGCCCTGTAGATCAGTTGTTTGGATTTTTTGTTCTAAATATCGCTTAATTAAAACGATCGCTAAATAGACGTAGTCGCTCTATGAAAAACTGCCAAGTTTTAGTAAAATAAATTTCGTTGATACTGTTTTTTCCTCAGTCATCTTGATGGTAGGGACGTCTTCTTAAGGATTTTGTGAAGCAAGGCGCTTTTATGGCTGTGCACTTATTATTCCCGGGGTCTTTTCTGTATAATCGTTGAGGGCTCCCGAATGACGATAACGAAATATATATGCTTGAAACTTATTTGCCTACGAAATAAAACCCGAGTGATAATAGAATCATACAACGTTTATTCTCACTTATGCGCCGAAAGTGACTTTAAGTTATATCATTTATTACAATATAAATAGTCATTTAGTGACAATTTTGCTGTAAATGCCGATTTACCAAAAGTGTTGTTTCGTCATTCTTGTAGCTTTCTGATGAATCGCTTTCTTGTCAGATTTCTTTGCGGACAACAAAGCAAACGTGGTAAATTTATGCATTATATCATATCAGTAGTCTGGGTTTAACAAAAGGATTATAATAATTGTCTGGTTTTTGAAATGAAAACTAAAATGATCCGACAGCAGAAACTTTATATGTGATAGAAATGATGCATACATAGTATATGTCCAAGTTGATTTTTTTAACTTAACCATTTAAGACAATTACGCGTTTAAGTGTTATAGGGATTAGTATCAAACTGATTGCTGTTATTCAATTATAAAATGCAATTGCCTTGGCACATTACCAATCGATGCAAAAGACGGCTCACAGTCGGAACTTTTTGCCTGTTATAAAACATATTTCAATAATATTTCAGCTCTAAACTGTTGTGTTATGAAAGGGAAACATTTTTCTAGATAACTCAAAATGATGAATTTGCAGTTTTAGGGGTGACAGTCTACGCCATTTTCAGGGTTGTCAAATAATCGCCATTTTGTCTGGATATATACTAAATTACACAAAAAATCAAATGTATTAGGCAAGTCACATTTTTTTAAAATTAACTTCATCTGTTAACGGTAAATATTCTCCAAAAAACAGGGGTATTGAAAATGATTTGAAACATTCCAGGGGCCATAAATGTTCATAACGGCCTTTCTAAATGTAGGGCCAACCTCTTCAAAATTGCTTTGATGTAATAGAACAGTCCATGAAACTATAACATTCAAACGCAGGAAAGCAATGCTGGATGGAATTTGGCCGTTTCTTGGTTCAAACTGGCGATGTCAGGATTGGCAGCCCAATGCGTTACCGCTGGACTAGTCGGACTCGGCGAAATAAATTAAAGCGAGTCGTGTCTTGGTTTAGGTTAGAGATCAGGGGCCTGTTTTACTAAACGTCTTACGAAAAGAATGATCGTAAGTCAAAATCACAAATCGTACCTGGTGTTTTGATTCTGTTTTAGATTCTGCATTGCAAAATCTCATTGGAATCGTCTTTAGAAGACGATTCCAATGAGGTGTTGCATGACAGAATTCCATATCTAATTACTTCTGTATAAGCAATTTTTATCTTTGACTTACGCAAAAAATGATCGTAAGATGTTTAGTAAAACAGGCCCCAGCTTCCTAAAACATAATAGATTGACAATTTCCTTTTCTTGCTTGAACCATTAGGTTTGCAGTTACCACCCATTTTTTGCACGCTCAGTTGAAAGAAATGTCGCATAAATGTACGTTAGTTATGGCCCTGTCACATCTCAACGTTTAAGCCAACGTGTGCCTAACGCGTTTGAGAAAACGACCGAGTCTGTAAATCGTCGGCATATGCTGACCTGCATAATCTTTTTGCCAAGTCGCGACGCGCTTGTAGCGTGTTTATAGCGAGTATTAACGTGTGAGTAACGTGTCCAGAACGTGTTGATAGCGTATGTCAGCGTATACACGGGTTTTTGAGCGTGTCACTCCTCGGAACGTTTTTGTAACGCGCGACCAACGTGTTCGTTGCGTGTTTGAAATAGTAAATTTATAAATTCTACAGGTATATGATAACCATTACAAATCAATTTTTTTATTCTTTAGATAGGCAACCGGCCCATACACATAGTTAAACAGTTGAAAATACACTTATAGCCATGCTTATCGCAAAAAATATGAGTTTCAGATTGACTTAAGCTTCTGATTTGTTTTAAATAAAAGATATCACTGAAAGGGAAGAAAATAGTCGTCAAAATAATTCCGATGTTTTTACTTTTTAAAAATAACCTCTTTAAATCTGCAATTGTCAAAAATTTAAAACAGGAACCCGAAAAGGGATGAAATATCAAAATTGCTAAACATATATAAATATTCTGTACAGAATAATGTAGAACACCTTTTACGTCCAGGAACAAAAATTAGCCATAGGGAAATATAAACAATATTGTTTATGAACATTGGTGATCCCGCACAATTCCAATTCATTTGAAATGCAAAGATTGCTGCATCGATTCTTTCTCTGATATACAAATAAGATATAATTCAACAACTAGACTTGTGACCAATGTATAGGGAAAAATGAAGAATCAATTTGTCTATCGTTCATTTCTTTTCAAATCTTGGTGTTTTTTTTTTTTGACATATTGAAAGTTATCAAATTAGACTTGATGGTAAAACTTCGAAACGAGGACAGCGAGTCCCTAACAATTATTCTATAAATACCTAAACGCTGCTATACACTAGAAACACGCTATGAACACGCTGGCAACGCGCTAGCCACACGCTTGGGACACATTCCGCACGCGTTCCGAATACACTCGGTACACTACACACATGCCAAAAGCTTTATAAACTTTGGGTTAACGCGTCTCTAGCGTGACCGTAGCGTATTTGAACGTGCTCGTAACGCGTCTCTAGCGTACTGAGCGTCTTCGAAGCGCGTGCGGAACGTGTGTTTAGCGTATTTCAACACGCTAGGCACACACTGAGAAATCTTGTGCAAGCAAACAATTCTTTAAGATACTCACCTTATCCCAACGTGGGCCAGCGTATCCCAGCGAGTTTGTAGCGTGTGCGGAACTTGTCCATAGTGTACCCGACGAGTTCGCAGCGTGTATTGAAAAATACAACACGTTCCGCACACGCTGGCCAAAGCGTTGAAGTATGATAGATCTATTAGATGAAGTCGTGATGACGCGGTTTAGAATATGTCCCTTCTCTTGTGAAAGACAATGAAATTTTGGTGGCTATTAAGACCTTGGGAGCTTGGTGAGATATTTAGCCCCGTTTGTTTTATTTAAGGAGACATCTCACATATAAAGTTATTCTGAACACGTTCATGTGGCTTTTCATAAAGCCAACGGAAATCAAATCTGACACGTGTTTATGAAAGCTTTTATCGGATATAACTAGAGGCTGACTTTACCACGTGTGGTATTGTTTTAAGCCAAATGTTGACCGATATACCAATTTGACTCCATAAATATACTTTATATTTATAAAAACATTAAACAAGGACCACATTCAAGATAGAGTGCAATTCTCACATATGAGCTTACAATTTCAGTTTAACTAAAGATATGTTCGATTAACAATTTTGTTATAAAAAGCAAGAATATAGGCAATGTGAGACAGCGGTTTCAATACGGGTAATAAATCAACATGACATGGTGTGGAAAAAAACACAAGCCAAAAGGGATGCTTCTTGGGTGAAGATCTACCATATATTTGTTAAACGAATTTAATTCCATAAAAAACCTGGTTCCTGTGGAAACAGAAAGTCCGAAAATTGACGAATATCTTAGAAAAATGATATCCTTCCTACTGCATTCGGGCAATTAATCTGAAACCTCGTAGTGATGTTCTTTAAGTACAGTTCTACTAAACTTTTTAAAATTAATTTAAAATCAACAATATCTCTGGTTGCCACGATAACAAAAAGACAGACAATTCATGAAAATCTTTAACCAATCAAGTCGATACTTGGTAGGGATTTGGTAGGAACGTTCTATCAAAATAATTGTTGTTGCCATAAGGGGACTAAAATCAGCACAATATCTCTGAGTGTTTTGGAAAAATGTCCGAAAAACAGAAAATTCTTGGTAATTTCTATGTCCAGCAACCGTATCTTCAACAAAAATGAATGTATCGGAAACAAACCGACCTTTTTCTGTAACTAATTGATATGGACTCACATACCAAAAATCAGTTCAATATCGTTGAGGGTTAAGAAAAAAAGATCCGGAAAACTGAAATTTCCTGGTAATTTTCTAGGTCCAGCATCCGTATCTTCCACAAAAATCAATGGACCGGAACCAAACTCGAACTTGTTCTGTAACTCTTTGATTCGGACTCACATACCAAAAATCAGCTCAATATCTCCCAGGGTAAAGAAAAAGTCCGGAAAACTGAAATGTCCTGAAATATCATTAAATTATAAATTCAATCATCTAATATTCCACAAAAAACCAAATGTTTTAACACAAATGAGTCAGGCAAAAAAGGGCATTAAGTTGACCACCCTTAACACGAAAAGTCACAAACAGGTTAATAGCGCGTATGACCACCATTCGCGTCTATTACAGCCTGACAGCGGGTCCTCATGGAACGTACACAGTTCATAATGTACCTTTGGGGTATTCTCTGCCATTCCTGAGCCACAAAACGAAACAGATCGTTTACATTGTTTTGTGTTGGATGGCTTCTAACACCGCGCTTTAACCGATACCAAACATGTTCTATGGGGTTGAGATCCGGACTTTTTGAAGGCCACTGGAGGATTTGGACACGGTTGGCAGTTAACATGGCGCGAGTGGCTCCTGCAGTATGGCACGGGGCGTTATCTTGTGCCAGAATCATATCACGATTGGCCTGGATATGGGGGATGAGCACCGGCCGTATGACCTGGTCTTGATATCGCTGGGCGTTCTAATTGCCGTTTATCCTGATGACAGCTGTTTTTGTGTGCATGGAAACCCCAGCCCATATTATAATGGACCCTCCTCGATATTGGTCAGCTACTACAAGGCAACATGCGGCATTTCTCTCACCTCTGCGACGATAGACTCTTGCCCGACCATCATTCCCTTGTAATGTTATGCGTGTCTCATCAACAAATAATACATCAGCCCATTCAGCCTGTGTGCGTCTTATATATCGCTGGGCCCAAGCGATGCGTTCAACACGATGTCTATATAATAAGGATATCACCCTACGTGGTCGTCTGGAGCGAATCCCAGCTGCCCTAAGGCGATTGCGCACTGTCTGTGTACTAATTGGACGGTTGTGATTCCCGATCGTGTTGAGCGCTGTAGAGGATGCCTTTAAGAATCTGTCTCGCAAGTAAGTAACGACAATGTGTCGGTCTTGCCTTTGGTCAGTAATACGGCGCCTACTACGCCGATGAGCATCGGCTACACTTCCGCTCCGCCGGAACTTCTCCATCAGCTTTTGGATGGTAGAATGGCGGCGGTTGAAGATTCTGGCAACCTGAAAAGGAGAAACAGGCACAGGAGACCAAGATTGGTAATTTTGAACCACATTGTTTAAAAAATAATGTTGTAAAAGCAGGTTGTCAACATACCTCTCTCATGGACTTTCCGGATTCAATCATTCCGACGGCTCGAGCGCGTTCCTGTATCGACATCCTCGCCATCTTTTATGTTTTTCCAACATTCAAGGCTGTATTGGATATGGTGTAGCTAACATTTATATGATTTGGTAAGCGCACGTGCCTTTAGTGCACGCTTTGATGAAATGTTATTTAAGCTACATATTGCACGGAAAGTACGCCGCTCTGTGATTAAATTTGTCAATTTGAAATCTCTATCAAATTACAAAAAAATCACTTTTAATTTAAGGTTTGAAGCTCGGGCCGTTTCTTAGTAAATCGTGTTTGAAAAGTGGCCAAATAGAACTTTTGAGGAGTGTACATGACATAAGAATTTCATTTTGGATTATATTCTCTGAACATTCTTCTTATACATTATTTATAATGTATGCGCTTTATGCTATTGTATTATATTAAGGATTTTTATCAGAGTCACAGATCTCCATGCGAATGCCAAACCGCGAAGACGGAAATACGTTCTGACATGTGCATTTGAAAAGCTTTTAGCTGCGACTAACCATGATAATAAGGTTGTTTTGAATACAAAATATGAATAACCTTTCTGTTCGCGGATATTTTGGTCTGAATATATAGTTACACATTGATAGTTCTGGTTAAAACAGTTATAATGGTTATATCGAATCGAGATACAGGGTTAAAGAAACTGTTGTACAGAATGCGCGCCTGATAATTAATAGCCATTCTCTGTAAGCATTTACACTTTTACAGATTTATTTGAAACTTATATGATAACCTGACCTTAATGTCCTTAGCAGTAAATAATAGTTTTTTTGTCATGTTGCAGATCGGTAGCCATGGAACCCGCTTTTAAAGTTTTTTTTATAAAAATTGCAAATTTAAGCATTAAAATAAGCATTTTTCAAGCATTGTTATCTTGCTTCTTTAAATGTTTACAAAATTATACCTTTCTTTTATAAATTGTTTTATCCCAAGTAAATCATGGGCACTTTTTAAATTAATTTCATTTGTTTGCTTTTTCTATGCTTGACCATATTTAGTTGGGTATATTAAGACATTTTTTGAAAATGTCATATTTTGACAATTTCTTAAAGCACTCTTGGAAAAAATGCAGCTTGTTTGGAATAAAGTGTACCTTCTAAAGAATGTATCAACCATCCCTCTATCATAAAGAAGAAAAAAATATTGGGAATTCGTCCGTAAATGGGATTACTATGGTAACCAGACAGGCACCGACAAGTCAAAGAAATTGCATTTTTCTTTATATTTACTTTTTGAAAACACATAGATCTTCATTATAACTGTATGTTTTGTTATTCAAGTTTGGTAGGTATATATGTCATCAGTAAAAGTCAGCCAGGAGTCTTTCACTGACGGTCAAGGTCATTTTTAACCATTTTTGCACAATTTTTGAAAAAAAAAACGATGAAAAACTAGTCAAGATATTTTTTTCCGACTGTCAAAAAAGAAGATAAGCATCAGAGAAACAGAATATTGTCCTATTTTCGTGACCAAATAATTGCTTTAGTGCATTTAAATACCATATTAATTCGTCATTTCACATAACCTTAAAGTATATGAAGTGTTGAGTTAGAAAACAAACCCATCATTGAAACCCTCCGCGCGTGATACCAAGTATAAGCCCAATTCTTATTTTTATCATGACACATTGGCCCTCCTATTACATTGAATATGGTTGGAGCCTTGTATATAACCCAAGTACAGAGTGCTCTTTTTTATGCTGCAGATGGTTGTCGAAAAAAAATAATTGATTAAAATTAATTCTTTTCTTATTGAATTTTCATGGATGTAAAAACAACAAAATCAAGGAATGTCCATTTTCTTGTGGTTTCAGCTTATAATAGCTTAAATTGAAACTTACATGATAAGATTTTTTAAAATGAATAACAAAAATAAGTTTACTATTTTTAAAATAGCTAAATTATTCACAGAAAAGATTAATAATTGCGAAATATTGACTACACATTTTGTTATTTCTATTCGTCATTTTGGAAGACTGCAAGACTAATTTAAGAAATAACACCATCTTTCAAATTATAATTCTAAAATCATACCACACGAAAACTATATATTATTCTGATTATTAAAGAAATGTTCATTTATTCATCTTTCAGTTAATATGGACACGAAATGTAAAATCTTCTGGGCTGAATTATTGTAACCCCCTGAAACAGCAATAGTTCATGTATATTATGGCCAAATTTCAGAGCATGCAATATTCAAAGAGAATAGAGAAAAATTTAGGATATTTTCCCAATTGGGTTTTTAATATTTTGATAACTAGAACACCCAATCTACTTGATGTAAACAATATTTTAAGCCATAAACGCTGCAAATATCTGATATTCGGATCTGAAATTTGGCTCTTTTGCAAGATTCTAACTTTCTATGGCCTGTTTCTGTGGCAACATAGCACCACTTTCCGAATATTTATATTTTAATGATCTTTTATAGAGATCAACTTGTGAAAGTTTGAACAAAATCTGTTCTTATGCGTGTCAAAAAAGTGTTAGTGCTTACAGAGAATGGCTATTTAATATTAGAAAGGTCACCCTATTTTTTTTAATAAAAATGCATATTCACGTGACTTTTATCTTTTCTCTCACCGTTTTCAAAATCCCTCAAATGGTACGGGTATTAAATATATTACTTGGATCGATTATCTTGTACGTGTCCACTTGATTGACTTGGGATAAATACGAGGGTTGGTAAAAAATTATCCGGATTTTTCCTCGCAAAATTTTATTTTTGAAGCAATCAAAATTTAGTAGCATCCGCTGTCGATTATCAATTCACATATTGTTATGTACAATTGATATAGTTATTGAACACGGCGCGTGCGCATCTGCCATGGTAACGAATACCCGGCGCAGCAGATAAAATAATTTATATTTTTAGTTTTTGGTGGTAAATATTCTTTCTCTCCTAACTGTTGAAAATTTGAAAATTAATTGAGTTGCTGGAATAAGTATTACGAATACCTCGTCTAAATTTGATGAAATTTAAACGTAGAAGTTTTCGATAAGGTTCGTTTAAAATGTGGTGGGGTGTTTCGGAACGTTCTAGACGACGTCAACTGAATCCTGGGAATTTTTATCTTTAATTATTCTATTCGAAATCTACAAAAATGTCGAAAGGCTTAAATCAAATACTCGTCACACTGAGAGTGAATGGTTCATTCTTCCAAATACTTTATTTTCATCGATGAAGAGGCTTCCGTGCCCCGTGAGATAAGAGGAAGAAAGGACAGGGAGAAAATTACCAAAGCAACTGTAAGGACGTCAAATGCCGAGTCTCTAGGAGATATCGGCGATTTACTTAGGGGTACCTTTCTGAGAACTTTGATTTTGCACCATTCAATATTACCTTTATACAAACCATAAAAGCACAGATTAATTACAGGAACACTGAATTCGCCCTGAACGAGCCATAACAAACTTAATTATACAACATCAAATGTCTTTATTCTTGACAACGTTGCTAGCATCATGCACTGTGCGCCGGCACCTAATACCAAAGACTTTTTGTTTGCGTTTGAAATGAATATACATCGTTCAACTGCTTAAGGTTTTGGCAAGTTTGGGCATATAAAATGTCCCGTTAATATTATTATAACTTTTAAAAAGAAATAATTCGGCGATGAAAAATTGACCTAATCCGGATAAAAATTGAACCTCCCTCGTACATGTAGATTCTTTGAAAAAGAAATAAATACGCCAGACATTACGTCATTCCCACTTATCATTGACTTTTCAATATTTTACATGGTTGTTTTCATAGACGTTGACTTGACATTCTTTGACATTCATTATTTCTTAACGTCCTGTATTCCGGGTTTTAACAATCTAAGTCAGGCAAACAATACTTGAATAAATTGATAAATATGCAATAAGATTTTTTAGTCGAATAGGCATTTTGAGGCCGATGCAACCATCGAGTTAGATATTTGTTTCATACAATACACTTAGTTACGGATTATATTTATCTTATAGCCTTTATTCGCCTTGTATTCGTCGAAAATTCTAACAGAAATGATAGTTTCTAAAAAATAACCACATTATGTCTTTGTTCTAAAAATATCCATATGATATCATAAAAAATATCATATGGGGTGTTATAACACGGATAGTTGTATAGTCATAAGATAAAATATAGTCTTCAACGACGTGCAAAACACAACAGGACGCAATGTCGAATTCAATATTTCAATTTTTTGGGCAAAGAATATCAAGTCATCATAATATGTATAAAGGTTTTGTGTCCTAATCATATGTATGGCGACCGTATTGAAACCATTGGGATATACTCAATTCCTGTTCTTCAATTGGTGTTAAGTCCTTTTTGTGAATGGTTATGACTTAATTATGATTGATCAAAGCCCGGCAGTTACAAAGAGCAATTGGAGAAGTCCCTAGAGAAATCAATATAAAACACATGCAACACAAATGCTCTCATTCTTGTCTGTGAAATATAATTATGAGTTATCTGGTCATCTGGCTTTTTAACAATCCCTGAATGTTCGGAAACCGCGTTTGTTTTACTTGGTAAAACTTAACAGTATTTTGTTTTGTAAATGTTCTATATATTACAGTCTATTAAGAAATGTTGAAATAGGTCCGATGTCGAAAAGCTTATGAGGCCATCATTTATTTCGGTTTAACCAAACTTATCCTTTAATTTATTGTCTTTTACCCGATAAAATTAAATACATATAATACGACTAATAACTGCAATGACGTAATCTATGAAAAAATTCATATATATGGAAAACACATTATACCTGTAGGAGAAAATAGAAGTATAGCAATTTCAACACTTATCAGGTATGGACGTTTTGTTTTAATACTGCGAAAACACAGTGGCTGTGTTGATAACTGTCTTCTTGAAATAAAGCTAACCTGAACACTATTGCCCAGTATTTTGAGGGACGCGGATTTAAGGAATCTTCAATTCTTTCCTAAAGTTTGGCTTCATCAATTCAAATCGGTCACCTTTAACGAGAAAATACTTATAATAAATGAGAACTATTAAATGCTTAAAAGAAGTCGTCTTCCCTTATAGTAGGGACTCTTAAACCTTTAGCAAATGCCTCAAAGTTCCCAACTTCTGAATCCCCTGATCCCAATAACGTTAATGTCAGACTGATACCTTGTCTTGTCATTCTGAACTACTTTTTAGATTTAAATTGCGTTTAATGATATTCAAACGAGTAATATGATTATATATTTACTGCAAGGAAAGATATATGCGACAGCTTTGTTTTTGTTAAAACACTTTAATCAAAATAAGTATTATTTGCTAAGAATCAGTTAATTACATATCTAGCATGTTGAAACAAATAAATGCTTTTAAATGATTTGTATAAGAAGAAACAAAGCTGTGCGAAAAAAAAAGTTTGAAACAACATCATTTCTTCAAAGTCAAAACGGATTTAATCGAAGATGTTCAAAATCCTATAAAAAAATAACATGTTCATGGTATTCAACAAATAAAATCCACGTCTTGTAAGCGAATGCAATTGAAGAGAAAATAGAAAAATCCAGTGAGATTCGTAAAAGCCATAGCCAGACATCAGATCATCTGACAATAAATTCAGATGAAAAAGTGGGAGAAGAAAGGATTTATCTTGGGATATTGCGTCAAATTAATAATCCTGTGAGATTTAGATCTTGGGAACGTTGAAATACATAGTAAATAACATTGGCGTGTGTGAAACTAGAGACCATGGTTTTCTCTATATTTGTGATAGAGCCCTTTGAAGTTTTTTTATATGCCATTCACTGACAGTACCAATGTCTACTTATCATTGAAAGTATATACGTATCGTATGTGCTGAAATATCAATGCAAAACGGGTATTCAAAAGTCATTTATAATATGGCCTACGTTGCAAGTGTGAAATGACCCCGTTGAATATTCTTGTTCTTGCCAAATTACGATAAATTCACTTATGGTTTAATGTAATAGGCAGAATTCAAAAGGCATTGTCTTGCCAAATGACGATAATTTTACTTTTGGTTGAATGGAATAGAATATCACTAAATCCGTTTCTCTTGAACGAAAATAGCGATACTACATTTCTTTCCTTTATTTAATCCAAAGCTCGCCTATCACACTTCTTCAAATTATCGGAATGAATACCCTCGTGAAGCACTGGTATTGAACAATCCAATTCACTTGAGGAAATCAAATACTTGAAGTTGGAAATTGCCTTTTTTTATGAAATATGCTTATTTTAAGAACCAAATCCTTCATTACAATAGATTGGATAGGCGGTTTGTCAACGTTCCAACAAAAATTGGCAGGAAAACGAGACCCCTGGGAGAATTAAGCCGCATTACATTGACAGTTTCAAATACCAGTCTCTGGTTTCTTTTTAAAGCGATGTTTTTATGTATAATAGTTTCGGAAACAATATTGACCGGTATACCACAAGGATAAAACTTTGGGAAATATACGGTGAAAACAGTAATTATAAAAAATAATGATAATAATAAAAGTCACAAACGTTTGTCTATCCACCAATAAGGTAGTTAAGTTTTATCCCATTTATCTATCGTAGTGCAGTTAGTTACATCATGAAATCGACACTCATTCCGATTAAATCATTCTTAATCATTCATTCGACGCTCCATTCATTCATTCCTACCACTCACTCAACCATTCAAACACGCTTCAAATTAAAAAAAAAAAAAGGGAAAAAATAAAAACCATATCGAAATCGTTCAAATCAAACGAATTTTTCATCAAATCGATCATTTTATCCATGATTTTATTGAATTTCATAGGTTTTAAGTGTCTCAGTGGTACGTGAAGACGCACAAATTTGAAAGTAAGTAGATTATTTTAAAGGGGGTAATGCATATCGCTAATTTCCGTTCTTCTTGAACAAAATTAACAATAATGGATTACCTCCCTTTAATTTCACTCAAAACCCGCTCCACACACTCATTCACAAACAATCAAAATTAATTCCTTAATCATTCACCTTGTCAATTTCACGATGTTCTTAACTGTATATGCCTTAAACGAGCGACGCAGCAGAAGACGATTAGTTAATACAGGGTATAGTGCATGGATACATGACGAAGCTACTACTGAGATCCGCCATTGTGACCATTTTCGCTTTAGAGCAACGTCAAACGGGGCCTCTGTTTAATGCCTCATCTGAAAGACAAAAAGTTGGCAGACCACATTTAGTCTTGGAAGCAAAAGTTGGGTTTTTTTAAGTGTCGAACTTAGTTTAGAAACTTCAAATGCAAAACTATATTTAATATGGGCACCTTGTTTCATTTCCTCAAATTTCAACGGATTCAATATTGATCTTTAAAGAGATACTAATTTACATATTTTTCCTCTGCTAATGCAATTCTAATGAATTCATTAAATTTAAGTGCGTCAATGATCCTTCTTACAAGACTCCGTCACGCTATTGCGTTATTCACATTCATGTCATTTATAAGCCATATATGTGACCCGTCATGCAATTAGCGAGCATTGTGGTCCTCCATGAGGCTAACATTGAAACTAGTGGTTGTATTCAGCAGAAGTAAATTGGTGTCAATATTTGAAGAAATAAAGAAACAGGGTAAAAGCATAGATGACAGTATCAAAGAAATTATAGAAAAAATAACAAATGATGAAAAAGAGTCTTTCATAAATTCCAATTTTCAAATCAATATTACAAAGAATTATTTGCACAAATACAAAATAAAAATCATTTTTATTGAAATTCAAGGAATCGAATGGTCACCTCAGTGGTGTTCTCGACTATTTTTAAATGAAAGAAACCTTGTGTATATTTAGCATATATATATATATAATAATAAGATATATGTGTATATTTAGCATATATATATATATATATATATATATATATATATATATATATATATATATATATATATATATTTATGAGAAATATATTTGTTCAAACAGTGTTATAATTTACGGATTATTAAATATAACCCAAGCGCTTTCGAAACATAATATATATATATATATTTTGTTGTTAAAAAGTGTTTTGATACTGCCACTTATGAGTACAAGTATAAACACAGTTAGGATGACAAGTACCGATCCAAGAAGTTTTCAGTAACCGAAGGAATCCGACCTAGACCTACTTTATCTGTTTGCGCATATCTACTTTGTGTGACACCTTTTGCACTTTCCAGACTGTCTACTTCCGCATCCGTTTTAGGTAGTAACATCCTTATAAGAAATCGGATCGCTAATGGAAAGCTTCGGACGACATAGAGGATAATCGTTTGTTTCAGTGTAAGATCGATTTATATTTCATTGAGTGAAGAACAAAGCTATATTTTCACGAGTGGCATAGCCACGAGTGAAAATATAGCTTTTGTTGTTCACGAAATGAAATATCAATCGATCTTACACGAAAAACAAACGATTATTCTATTTCTTTAATGCAAAAATGAGATAAAATGTAAAAAATTTTAGGACATAATTTCGTAAAGCGCGTCATTTTGCACGTGATTGCTATGCAACGTTCATTGTGACGTCACTTATTTCGCCCCGCATAGATAACGTTAGATAGGGTGAAATGCACAAAAGCAGGGTAAAAAATTTTGATAATTTCACTGCTTTTGCTGTGAGATTATCAAGTGATAATCTACCGTTATTTCTCGATAAACCATCAAAAAGCATTGAAGAAATGACTATATTTCGATTTTACAAAACAATTCGGATTTCTATTGCATAGTCGTAGCAGTACTCAAACGTCGTAAATGTCTATAGAATGATTTCAGATCTAAATCACTAAATTTACGTCATCAATAACGAAATTTCTACGTCATTATCGTCCGCTAATATCTAGGGAATAAGACAACATTAGAAGAAACAACAATCCATTTAGAATTGTACATTTTTTAAACAAGGATTGAGTTCTTTAATTGGTTGGAAGAAAAGGAATAATATGAGCATGTGCGTGACATTTTCAACTATTTGACCTGTGCGTAAGGTGCAGTCATTGAGGAGGTTAGATCGTCTCTATTGTAGTGAGGAGATTTTCAGACTATCAAATACATCTTGTTATTTTATCTATCTACAAAGCGCAAAGCGAAGACTCTGGTCAGGCTGTGCGGATGCACAGACTGATCAGAGTATTTGCTTGGCGCATATTTGAAATAGTTGGAAATGTCACAAACAGGCTCATGTGTAGAATGAAACTAGATGCTGAAGTACACTGAACTGCCAAAGGAATGGATAATCAATACAGCTAGCCGTTGAACCAAATCCGCTAAATTCAACACGATGACAATTATCAGAGAAAATTTAAAAGAACAAAGAACAATCTGCTATTGATAGATTTTTAACGATACCTAATAAGTTTTCATATATAATGAGCTTCGTTTCTAAAGTCAAATGTTAAATGATCACAATTGTATTTAATTGTGGCTAAGGATGTACCCCTTATGTACCATGTAAAATGTAAATCACATTATATAGTTTGGCCATTGAAACTGTATTCCTTGGCTAATTTCGCCTGAGACTCTGTTTATTTTCCGTGAGTGAAATCGGAAAATCACATATGATCGACGAATTCCGCCAATTAGCATTAAGATTTAACTGTTTACTGAATCTATATATTCTACTCAGACCTGTGGCATAGTGGTTAAGACATCCGCCTCTGATGCAAGAGAACCAAAGTTCAAACCGTGTAAGAAAAAGTATAATTTTCTTCCTCAAATTTTCTATTTTTTTTTTTTTTTATTTTTTTGTCCTACAATCACATGTACTATTTTTTAGATGGAGGGTGTATTGGGGTTTATCCAATTTCTTGTAAATTTGAAGACATATTTTTTCCATATATTGACTTTACTTTTTATATAGCAAATAACAACAGCAAAGGCTGCTCTGCTGCTACAGGATGCCTTTGTGGTAACTTTGGCAACGGTTTTCTAACAGGTTCGAAACTACGTATAATCGAAAAATTTTGCTGTTTCTGAAAATTGGGAAACATCCTTTCCTCGCTGTTTTATGACAAATAAGTGCGGTGTATATATCACTTTTATACAACAATAAAGGATTATTTTCATCTTAGTTGTCGCGATATGAATCAGCAGAAAGAGATCCTTTAATAATTCAATAAAAATAATTTTCCTCAATAGTGAACTTGTAATAGGGACGAAAAAAATATGAATACTGAGAAAGAAAAAAAAGCACCTCGGAGACTTGAACCCATAGATGTGTGATAAATAGCGATACACCTTAACCAACTGAGCTATTCTTTCTTGCTCTCTCTCGCCGGTTAAATTGTGTATTTATAAACGTGTTTCTAACGGTTTATTGAATGAGAACTCGGAGATCTTCCGAAGATATACGAAATATGCACAGAGTCTCAGGCGAAATTAGCCAAATAATACCAAGATAATTTAACAAAAAGAAAACATAAAAATTGTCGTGACTTCTTAAATTTGTTTACGACACTTAAGTTACCCCGAGACAATGCGACTTGACTTAATGCGGAGGAAAGCCAATAATAGGCTCGGATGTCACATTTTTTGCAGACTAACGATATAAATAACAAAATTATTCATTAAAACTACGTAATCGTCTGAATACGACAATAACGAAATTCTTATTGTCTGATATCTTTTGTACAGTTAGTAACAAAGTGAAATTGTCATTAACCTCGATCAAAACGATTAAGGATCGCTAGATCAGCGCTCCATAAAGTGCTCCAACACATAATTAATCACTACGATAAACCGCTTAGAAATGGTTAAAATGATGCGAAGTCGTTCAAATCATGGCACGATTTAATTAGCCGAAAAAGATTTTAAGGCGTCCAACAGAGGAATAATCGGATAATAAGATATCGAAATATTGTATTTGCTACCCTCAATTTAATTCGAATTTACTCGTCTCAATATTTTCAATTTCTCTCCAAAACATTCCAAAATCATCCACCTTCAGCTTGTCCATTTCATGTTTTAACTGTGACCAGATACAGGTAACAACATCGAGAAATTGACATTCATCTTGAACAAGACCATTTCAAATCACTCACACAACGCTCCATTCATTCATTCCAATCACAGACCCAAACCAATCAAAAACACTCAAAACTCACCGAGAAAGAAACAAACAACCAAACGTGTTCATTCAAAATAAATAGAAACAAAAAAAATCGCAATTTCACTGACATAATTGAATTGCAAGCATATGGTTTGTTCTTGAAGAAATATGAAGCTAGTTTTAGATCTTGTATAGCAGCCGCCGTCATAGCGCAGTTGGTAGCGCGTCGGACTGTCAACCTACAGGTCCCGGGTTAGATCCCCGACGGTGCCAGTCATTCTTTCCGATAGTCATTTAAGATAGAATTCATTCAAAATTTTAAACAAAAGATAATATTGTTCATATTTACACGGGGGCCGCAGAACAAGCAATGCTGAAAGTTTTCGTACAGTTAGTAACATTGTGACATACATCACAAAAAAAAATAATCTAGATCACTCACTCAGCGCTCAATTCTCTCATTCCAAACATTCACCCAAATCGATCCAAAACGCTCAAATGACTAAAAAGTAAACATCAATAGCTACATTCAAAATAAACAAAAGGAAGAAAATCGCGATTACACCGACATTATTGAATTTGTTAGCGTCTGATTGGTTGAATAGGAAGCAATTAACAGAACTTTAATGCATATTTTATTAAAGAGAGATTAAGAATTTCGCTAATTTTGTTCACCTTGAACAAAATCAGCGACATTTGGATTACCTACCTTTAATTTCACTCAAAACTCGCTCCAGACACTCATTCAATTTCATTCCGAAATCATTCCAAAATCATTCATCTTGTCAACTTCACGATGTTTGCAACTGTTTCACTTTGACAAATTCAATTATGTCTGATATAAACAGATTTTGCCTTCTTTCTATATCCATGAAACCGAATAAAACTGCTGTCGGTTAGTTTGAACATATACTACTCAAAGTTTGCTTAGCATAAAACTTTTTCGCTGTCCTACAGGAGCTGATTTAAAAAAAACTTTCGTGTTCGTGTTTACAATTTTACAATAATGTTTTGACAAAAAATCTACAATATCTGCAAGAGATGTATACATTACCAAATTTGACACGCAATTTTCTAGCGAGACTCGTGCGAAATGAGGAACCCCGGTTTGTCTTAGAAAGCAGGAGTATACTCATTTAGATAGATAGATGTTTTATTGAAGTAACGTAAACTATACAGTTTCTTGTTACACAACAATGATGTACAATAAATCAAAAAGGTCAAACAAACATATATACAAACAAACAACTTGACAAATACATTTCAAACACTAAGGATAATATAAGAAGCATGTATAGACCAAATTCCTTAATTTGACCAGTGGTTTGCATACAAATGTACGGTTTTCACTGCTCATAAGAGCGAATCCTGGCTACCTGTATGAGGCATGGTAAAGCAACATTAATTTGAGAGAAAATTATAAATTGAATAAAGTATATAGCATAGGAACTGATGACAAATTATGATTTTATTTATTGACATTTAACTTTTTTCAAATATTTCGCTTTCCATATTATATAAAACATCTAGATTAGAGTGAATTATCCATTTTCGAACATTATTCTTCGTTGAGAGGTATCTGTTGATCACAAACCTCTTGTTATCTTTTAAACACTACCATCAGAACAAAGGCATTTCAAAGAGTCAGTAGGGCAGCCTCAGGCCCTATTCTTATTATCGACACTCCAAGGTTACTTGCACGAACTAAAATAATCTGTTTTGGTCCCTCTCATAGTACATTAAAACATGATTTAAAAATGAGACGGTATATAAAAATTCTTTGACTTTGCAATTTAAGCCAGTAATTGCTTGGCTAAAACGTAAAGAAAACATTTAAAAAAAAGTTTCAGCCGTTTTCGTAATTTGTTACTAAAGCCATTTTTACATGCATTCATTTCTTTCTTTTTCAACAAACAGCTAAACACAAATTTGTTAACAGAAATGAACACAATGAATATCATTTGATTGTGCTTATCAATAGATACTTTAAATTCGAACTTAGGACTTCAGTAATATGACTTTAACACGCAATCGTGTCCGTTTGCGGGTCAAATGAATTCGACGCAAAAAACGCGCGAGGAACCCATGTTTGAGACGATATGGTATCTGTAAAATGTTTTAAAACGAATATCAGACTTTCATCAGAAATAATTCTTTTTTTATATTGATACCTATATTTAATGAATGTATCTTAAAGTTGAGAAAAGAATGAAGTCCTAATTAAATATCATTCAAAGTTTTCTTATCCCATTGCTTCAATTTCATTGAAGAAACATTCCAAAAATCATTCACCATGTCAATCGATTTAAAGAAATTATTAACTGCACGCGACAAAAGAACGAGGCTGTGAAGGTTCCCATTGTATCGAAAACAAAAAAAATTCTCAATTCCAGAATCGTTTATTTCAGTTGATTGGATGTGCCGTTTGTCAACATTGAATATCAGTTGACAGGAAAACGATCCCTGGGGAGAATTAGGTCGAATAATGTTGACAGGTTCAAGTAATAACCATTCTCAGCTTTGTCGTTCTTCTAACGTTACAATGAAATTAACCTCTTCTACTGTAGATGATGTAAATGATGTAGATGATACTGATGTAAATAATTTCGAGAATTCTAATAGCTTTTCTTTTCTTTTGGAAGGCTCACGTTCTCTATGCCTATAATTGAGAATATACGACAAAGATAGAATCACTTGAATCCGAGAGCTCAAAATAACACAATGGAACGCATGAAATTGTATGTATTTATAAATAAATTTTGTTCAGAATATCAATTTCTTCGTGGGCTTGATTTAAAAAAATGTAAATCAAAAGTAAGCTAGGTTTGTGGATTTTTTTTGTTTTTGTTTTTTTAGTTAAGACCTAACCGTTACATTAGACACTTAAAGTGCTCCACAGTTATCTTTTTTTCATACAGGGGTTGTCCTGATTACAACTGCCCGATAACATAAATTGGTATCGGTGTTTACAGTCCAGTGCTGAAAGATGATGCACAATTAAAAGAATAACATATAAGTGGCTCAAAAACCAATGTTATCTAGTCTTGGCTGCGAGAAATTATCATGACTCGGCAACTCCTCGTCATAATACATTCTTCAAACCTCGAACAGATAACATTGATATTTAAGACACATGCATGTAAACGTAATTATCTATATAATGGGGCTGTTTATACTACACTTATAATTTTATGAATTCAAACTTAATTTACTCTCATTCTTTACTATATAATTTATTTAACAAAGAAATTAAAATCATGTTTAAAAACGTTATTAACTTACAGTTTGATTTTCAATCAATGCTCAGCGAAATTTATCGTTTTCCTAATATTCTTATTATGAAACTTACGACAAATATAGTTAATCCTTAGCCCCCGCCAAGGTATGGTTCAAAAGGCTGCAATACGGAGAAAAAATGGTCTCTAGTTTCACACACATCAATGTTATTTACTATGTTTTTCATCGTTCCAAGGATCTTAATCTCTTAGGATTATTAATTCGACGCAATATCCCAAGATAAATCCTTTCTTATCCCAATTTTTCCATCTGAATTCATTGTCAGATGATCTGATGTCTGGCTATGGCTTTGCAAATCTAACTTGATTTTTCTATTTTCCTTTAAAATGCATTCGCCTAAAATCTGGGAATTCCAATTTCTAAATCTCATTGAAATACCCAATTTATTGAAGGTATGGTTCAAGCATGGGTGTAGAAATATGGATTTTAAACTGTTTCTGAGGAAATAAACTATGATTTTCTACTTGTCCACGATCAAATTGAGCTTTTCGAAAGGATAATTTATCCTTGAGATCTATATAATACCATTCCATGATTAATCTAAGTAGTTGCAGTAAGTTAATTCGTGAAATTGACATTTTTCTCAATCAAGACCATTCTAAATCGCTAACCCAACGCTCAATCAATACATTCCAAACACTACTTAACACAATGAAAGAATTTAAGAATGTCTAGAAGTGTGCTCAATTCTTTTCTCAAATTGAGCCCCAGGCGGAACATGGAACTACGATGAGAGTTTTTATGGTCCGTTCTAATTATCATGAGTCAAAATCTATGTCTGGACACTATTTTTCTGGTTTCCTCTATTCGATGGAGGCTGTTAAAGAAAACAACCTAAATATTGTGACGTTGACAGTTTATTCGCAGAAATAAGACATATTACGGTAGCACACCATTTATGAAAAATGTTCAAATACTAAATAGTAACTTCGGATAATATTCTATCCTGTTACAGTTCTAGAGAAAACCACAGTAATTTCCTCATTGATTACGTCATTTAAGTGCTAAAATGTCATGTGAGTCTGTGCGTGACATTTCCAACAATTTAAAATGTATCTGAGGTGCAAACACTGAGTAGTGTAGACAGCCACATACTGTAAATATAAAGTTACCTGATGGTCAACAGATACTTTGAGACCTTATCAATCTACTTAACGCATAGTGAAGACTCTGGTCAGACTGTGCGGATGCACAGGCTGGTCAGAGTCTTTGCTTTGTGCATATTAGTAATTGTTGGAAAGCTCATGTTTCAGTTCTTCTACGACGGTTCTGTGATAAAAAACGGAAATCCTTTTTTTTAAGTCGAAATATAACTTTTCAACGTCGATCGGATTTCAAAATTTCAAATTCAGGTTTCATTACCTTTTGGTCTTATATATATAACTAAAATGTAAGTTGCATCAAATTAAAACAAACTTTCTTTCTGAAAAGTTTGCAATAAAATAGAGGGATAGTTTAATGTCTGGTGACCAGATACTCCGTAATTATGTTTCACAGACAAGAATGAGAACATTTGTGATGCCTGTTTTTTACATTGATTTCTCTGAGGACTTCTCCAATTGCTCTTTGTAACTGCCGGGCTTTGATCAATCGTGATTAAGTCATAACCATTCACAAACACATCAAAATATCAATTAAAGAACGCAAGCAGTGAATTTCCGAAAGGCTTCGACGTTAAACAAGAAAAATTAGAGCAGATTGACGAATATTATGAAGACAGCAGTTCCCTCAATATTAATCAATGAAAAAATTGTTAAAATGGATGAAATATCTTTTTTGTCAAAAAGTATTGATTGGCTTAATTTGATTAAAAAGACATGTCTTGGATTGTCTTCGGCATAATAATGCCTTCAAATACATTGTATATATAAATAAATGCTATGCATAACTTCATGTACATTATAAACTCTATTTTTTTACAATTTTAGAATGGTTATATGATAGCTCTATTTTATTATACATATTGAAAGTGATTTCTATAGCTGCCTGGTTGTTCATAAGTACTTTGGTATTATCAAACTAAAAATGGGAATTAAGTATATTCAAGTCTCTCCAGACTTGAATTTTCATCCAGCCTTGGTAGAAAGGTTGCAAAAACTTGTTCAAACCGTTCCTTACATTGCAAAATCATATAACCATCCTAACCGTTCGAACAAGAAGGATTAATTCACTCAAACCATCCAAAAACGCTCAAACCCATTGAAAAATATATCAACATCGTCATTCAAAATAAATTTTGATAGAGACAAATCGTGTTTTCACTGACATAAATCAATTGTTAGCGACCCATAGGTTCTTGAAGAAATAGGAAGCTATGTATAGAACTTATTTGCATTTATTTATAAAAGGGGGTAATCAATATCGCCAATTATGTTCATTCTGAACAAAATTTGCCATATAGGATTACCTACCATTAAATTCATTCAAAACTCGCTCCTCACACTAATTCAACTTCACTCCCAAGTCATTCCAAAACCATACACCTTGTCAATTTCACGATGTTGGTAAGTGTACTTTGATATTATCAAACTAAAAATGGGAATTAAGAAAATCCAAATGTCTAGGTCTCCAGCCTTGAATTGTCTTTCAGCCCTGGAAGAAAGGTTGCAAACCGTTCCTAACATCCCCATTACGAAATAATATAACCATCTTAACTGCTCGAACAAGAAGGATTAATGTGTAAAATGTAAAAAGACCGAATTGCACGCGACCAGAAAGGCTATCGATGTTTTGAATTCAAAGCAACTTTATTAAAGTTAATCTCGACTAAAAGCTTTCCAAATGCACATGTCAGAATTAATTTCCGTCTTTTTTGCGTTTTGGCATCCACATGCAGAGAGATCTTTGACTCTGATTTAAACGTTTATCAAATTTTATGTTGAAGTACGGAACCCCAAAACGATAAAGCAGGGTTTTTTTAAACCTTATTCAGAAGGGCATATATTTGATCCCTGAATATTAATCCTTTCTTGCGCAATAAAAACAAACAACTGATACCATTCTACAGGTCTCATATTTAGTTCCCTTGGATCCCTTACAGTAAGTTATATCGTGAAATTGACATTTATCTCAATCAAAACCATTCCAGTTCGCCCACTCAGCGCTTCATTCATTCATTCCAAAAACTCACTCAAACCATTCAAAAACGCTCCAAAATAACTTAAAGATAAAATCATCAACTACATTCAAAACAAATTCAGCTAAAAATAAATCGCAATTTCACTTTCATAATCAAAATTACAAATGTCTGATTGGTTCTTGGAGAAATAGGAAGCTATTTATAGACCTTGTTTGCATATTTTATTAAAGGGGGTAATTAATATCGCTAATTTTGTTCATCCTTAACACAAATTGCAATATATGATTACCTCCCATTATATTCACCAAAAATTCACTCCACACACTCATTCGATTTCATTCCACATTCAATCCAAAATCATTCATATTTTCAATCTCGCGATTAACTGTATCTGTCTGCCTGTTATTCTAACATTTTGTATACTTTCCTGTTTCTTAAGGACTTCTCAAATAAGATCATTTTCTTTGTTTTGATCCTAAGCATTTTCCATCGATATCTTCGTAGGTAGGAACAAAAACGGTAAAATATCTAATCCTTTACCCAATATGTTGGTATTGAATTTTCTTCAAAATAGAGTTCAGAGTTCATATCTCAAAGGGTGACAATTTCAACCTTTCTGTGAAAATCCCTAATGTTTCTCTTGTAATGATTAATTATAGATTCGGGATTGGTTTCCTTAAATGTTTTTCGTCCTGCAGATTGCTTTTTGGCAGAACTCAAAAGAAAGTTTCTTACCCAAGAACGACAATTAATTTTACCAGAATGTCTTATTTGGGAATCATAACTCTTCTCCTAGGGCTTTTAGTTATTAAGATTTTTGTTTAAGGCAATAGAACATCACTAATTCCGTTTATTTTGTCTTTATATTACTTCCCTTTATTCCAGCCAAAGCTCGCCTATCGCACTTCTTCAAATTATTGGAATGAATACAATCGTGAAGCGTTGGTATAGAACAATCCCAATCATTTGAGAAAATCAAATACTTGAAGTTAGAAATTGCCTTTTCGTGAAATATGTTTCTTTTAAGAACCAAATCTTTCAATACAATAGATTGGATAGGCGGTTTGTCAACGTTCCAACCAAAATTGGCAGGAAAACGAGACCCCTGGGAGAATTAAGTCGCATCAAGTTGACAGTTTCAAAAAACAGTCTCTGGTTTCTGTTTTAAAGCGATGTTTTTATCTTTTTAAAAATATCGCAAAATTATTTGCAGGTATAATACAAGGATAGAACTTTAGGACATACACGATAAAACAGTAATGATGATAATAATGATGATAATATCAAATGAAATAATGAGAAGTCACTAACGTATGTCTATCCTCCAATAGGTTGGTTAAGTTTTTCTCATTTTATCTATCGTAGTTTATGCCTATAGATACTAGCGACGCGGCAGAAGACGGTTAGTTGATACGGTTGATGTTGCATCGACTCACAACGAAGTTACAACTGAGATCCGCCATGGGTATAATTGTCAACATCACACGCGGCCTCTGTATCATGTTCCGAAAGGCAATTAGTTGGCATAGGAGACCACTTTTAGCCCTGGAAGCAAACTTTTTTCTAAGTATCGAACTTAAAATTAAGCACTTTCAAATGTAAAAACTATGTTTTATTTGGACACCTTGTTTCATTTCCAAGAATTTCAAAGAATTCTATATTGATCTGTTAAGAGATACTAATTATTATATTTTTCTCGTGCTAATGCAATGCCACTGAATTTTTTAAATTTAAGTGCGTCAATGATCCTTCTTACAGGACTCCGTCATGCTATTGTGTTATTCACATTCGTGTCATTTATGAGCCTTATATGTGACCCGTCATGCAATTATGGTATTCCGTGTGGCTAATATTATAACTAGAAGCCGGATTCATCAGAAGTAAATTGGTGTCATTATTTGAAGAAATAAATAGAGAAGAAGCATTGGTGGAAGATTAAAAGAAAATATAGAAAAAAAATGAATAATGACAAGGTGTATCTCAAAAATACCAGGTATATTTTCAAAGCAATGTTTCCAAAAATAATTTGCACTAATACAAAAAAATCAAAATGTATCTTTGAAGCCCATGTTAATGTCTATATGTATGCAAAATTGTGTTGAAAATGGCCTTATACTTATGAAAGAAATAGGAAAAATACACCCTTCATTCGCAAGGACATCGTTTAGATGACAACTTGTCTTTGTTTAGAAGCATTCCAAATGATATTTTTTTTTCAATTTCACGCTATAAGAAGCACTCTCCTATAACATCATATTGTTTACAGGCCAATCAGCTAATCAGAGCAGCTCAAATCATTTTTGATGACATAGTTTTTCAACAAAACATTGCGGAGGATAAAAGTGAAAGTTGACAACAGTGCTTCTGATTAAATAATTTAAAACATTTGAGAACTTCCTTTGATCAAAATATATGATTTTATGTACTAGGATATTGGTTTAGATAACATGTCCTGGTATGATTGAACAATTCCACCATGTCTTTTACTTTGATTTTATCATTTTTCTCTGAAATTCAAGGAATCGAATGGTTACGTCATTGATGTGTTCGGGTATTTTCGATCAAAGAAACCTTGTCTATATTAAGCCTTTATATGTTTTTTGTAAAAAAAATGTTTTGATACCGCCACTTATGAGTAAAAGAATAAACCCTAAGAAAGACCGGTGGGGACTTCTTTTATTCACACTTCACGCTTCAAACATATGAATTTAAAATGTGAACTGTGAATTGTGAAGTTTGAAGTGTGAACTATGAAATTTGAAGTGTGAAGTTTTTAAGTATGAAAGTGTTAAATGTGAAGTTTGAAGTGTGAAGTTTGAATTGTGAAGTGTGAAGTTTGAAGAGTGAACTGTGAAGTTGGAAATTTTCATAGCTGGAGTTAATCACATTTCCCAGTTCACAGTTCACATTACAAACTTCACACTTCAATTCACGACCACAACTGTATTTAATTGTGGCTAAGGATGTACCCCTTATGTACCATATTTAATATAATCCACATTATATAGTTTGACCATGGTAACTGTTCCAAGATAAAAACAAAAAGAAAACAAAAATTGTTGTACCTTCTCAAATTTGTTTACGACACCTAAGTTATCCCGAGACAATGCGACTTGACTTCATGGGGAGGAAAGCTAATAAAAGGCCCGGGTGTCACATTTATTGCAGACTTACGATATTCATAACAAAATTATTCATTAAAACTACGTAATAGTCTGAATCCGACAATAACGAAATTCGTATTGTCTGATATCTTTTGTACAGTTAGTAACATAGTGAAATTGTCATTAATCTCGACCAAAACGATTAAGAATCGCTAGATCAGCGCTCCGTAAAGTGCTCCAATACATAATTAATCACTACGATAAAACGCTTAGAAATGGTTAAAATGATTAAAAGTCGTTCAAATCATTGCACGATTAAATTAGCCGATAAAGATTTTAAGGCGTCCAACAGAGGAATAATCGGATAATAAGATATCGAAATATTATATTTTCTACCCTTAATTTTATTCGAAATTGCTCGTCCCAGTATTTTCAACTTCTTTCCGACACATTCCAAAATCATTCACCTTTAGCTTGTTCATTTCATGTTTTAACTGTGACCAGAAATGGTAGAGTCGAATACGGGAAACAACATTGTGAAATTGACATTCATCTAGACCAAAACCATACCATATCACTCACACAACGCTACATTCATTCATTCCAATCACAGACCCAAACCAATCAAAAACACTCAAAACTCACCGAACATTTTTGGTTTTTTTTATTTTATCTTAGAACTTTATCCTTATTTAAACACGATTAAATTAAAACTAGTAATTTCTTCCTTATCATTCACGACGTTATTTTCTTAGGCCGCAGAAAAAGGAAAGCTGAAATTTTTCGTACAATTAGTTACATTGTGAAATCGA
Source organism: Fragum whitleyi (assembly GCA_948146395.1). Taxonomy (NCBI): domain Eukaryota; kingdom Metazoa; phylum Mollusca; class Bivalvia; order Cardiida; family Cardiidae; genus Fragum; species Fragum whitleyi. Next base: position 47,575,573 of record OX411556.1, read on the forward strand.
CATACATCAAAAAATTGAACATTCTTAATCACTCAATCAGCGCCCAATTCACTCATTCCAAGCATTCATACCAACTCGATCAAAAACTCTAAAAATAACGAAAATGTATACAATCAACAGCTACATTCAAATTAATATAAATGGAAAAAATCGCGATTTCACTGACATAATTGAACTTGTTAGCGTCTGATTGGTTCGGGATGAAATAGGAAGCATTTAACAGAACGTTAAAGCATATTTCATTAAAGGGAGGTAAAGAATTTCGCTAATTGTGTTCATCTTGTCTTAGAAAGCAGGAGTAAACTTATTTAGATAGATACATTGTAGATGTTTTATTGAAGTAACGTAAACTATACAGTTTCTTGTTACACAACAATGATGTACAATAAATCAACAAGGTCAAACAAACATATATACAAAAACGACTTGACAAATACATTTCAAACACTAAGGATAATGTAGGAAGCATGTATAGACCCAATTCGCCAATCGTTTGCATACAAATGTACGGTTATCACTGCTCATAAGAGCGAATCCTGGTTATCTGTATGAGGTATGGTAAAGAAACATGAATTTGAGATAAAATTATATATTGAATAAAGTTTACAGCATTGGAACTGATGACAAATTATGATTTTATTTATTGACATTTATCATTTTTCCAAATATTTCGATCTGTTATATCTGAAACAGTACTATAAGAACATAGGCATTTCAAAGAGTCAGTAGGGCAACCTCAGGTCCTCTTGTTATTATCGACACTCCAAGGTTACGTGCAGGAACTAAAGAATCTTTAATGGTCCCACTCATAGGATATTAAAACATGAGTTTAAAAAATGAGACGATAAACGTTTCTTTGACTTAGCAATTTAAGCCAGTAATTGCTTGGCTTAAACGTAAATGAAAGATTAAAAAAAAGTATCAGCCGTTTTTCGTAATTTGTTCTTAAAGCATTTAGATGCATTCCTTTTTTCTTATTTAACAAACAGCTTAACACAAATTTGTTAATAGAAATGAACAGCATATCATTTAATTGTGCTTATCTTAATTCAAACTTATGACTTCAAATATATGGCTTTAATACGCAATCGTGTCCCTTTGTAGGCCAAAGAAATTCGACGCGAAAAACGTGCGAGGAACCCATGTTTGAGACGATATGGTATCGGTAAAATATTTAAAAATGAATATTAGACATTGATCAGAAATAATTCTTTTTTTTATTGATACCTAAATTTAATGATGTATCTTAAAGTTGAACAAGATGTGTTTGTGAAACACAAATGCCCCATTAACAGCATTTTTTTTCAAAGTTTGACCTTGACCTTTTAGCATGACCTTTACCTTGATACCTACAGATGAACATCACTCATATCTTTAATCATGCCAATTATGAGACAGGGTATCTATAATAAGCTTGAGTAAACTGAACAATCTAAGTTTTTTGGTTAAGTTTTCGAGTTATTTGACCTTGACAGATGACATTGACCTTGTCATATGACCTTGACTTTAGAACCAGCAGATGCGGATTATTGAGATCTATCATCATGCCAAATATGAGCCTTGTATCTTGAATAGGCTTTAAGATATTGGCAATGTTAAGTTTTTTGGTTAACTTTTGCAGACAGACAGACAAACAGACAGACGGACGGACGGACAGACAGACGGACAACGGTAAAACAATATGCCCCCGATCTTTCGATACGGGGGCATAAAACAGAACGGAGTTCTAATTAAATATCATTGAAAGTCTGCTTATCCCATTGCTTCAATTTCATTGAAGAAACTCTCCAAAAATCCTTTACCATGTTAATCAATTTAAAGAAATAATTAACTGCATGCGACAAAAACGTGGGGCTATGAAGTTTCCCATAGTATCAAAAACACGAATTCTCAATTCCAGAATCGTTTATTTCAGTTGATTGGATGTGCCGTTTGTCAACATCGCATATCGGTTGACAGGAAAACGATCCCTGGGGAGAATTAGGTCGAATAATGTTGACAGGTTCAACTAATAGCCATTCTCAGCTTTGTCGTTCTTCTAACGTTACAATGAAATTAACCTCTTCTTCTCAAAGATGTAAATAATTTCGAGAATTCTAATAGCTTTTTTTTTCTTTTGGAATGCTCACGTTCTCTATACCTATAATTGAAGGTATCTGACTATGAAAGAATCTCTAGAATCCGAAAGCAAAAATATACCACACTGGAACGCATTAAAATGTATGTTTTTATACATTAATTTTATTAAGAACATCAATTTTTCCTTGGGCTTGAATTAAAAAAAAGTATTTCAAAAGTAAGCTAAGCTTTTTTTTAAAAAGTTAAGACCTAACCGTTACATTAGACACTTAAAGTGCTCCACAGTTATTCGTTTTTTAATCTTAAAACTATACCAATATCCGTGTGATAATAACCCGTATGATATTTTTTATGTTATCACATAGTTATTTTTAGAACAATAATAGAATGCGGTTATTTTTAAAATCTTGCATTTCAGTTAACATGGAGGAAAACAAGACAAATAGAGGTTATAAGATAAATATAATACGTACTTAGTGTATTTTATGAAAAAATATCTAACTCGGTTGTGAGAATTGATAATTGTCTCGGCAGAGCCTCGACAATCATCAATTCACCCAACCTCGTTGGATATTTTATTTCATACAAAACACTAAGTATGTATTATATATTTATCAAAGAAACATGGATTGACCTGATGACAACTGTCTGATAACATAAAATGATATCGAAATATCAGACAGTCTATTTTTAGAAACAATTTGCATTCACTTTCACGTGATTGTCTTTGCTTATTAAGAGTTTACTACAGTCCAGTGCTGAAAGATGATGCATAATAAATAGAATAACATGTATAGACCGTATGACTTCTATATGGACCAACCTTTTCATCAATAACATAAAATTGCGTTTGAATGAAAGATTTGTTTGTGGGAAAATCTTATTTTCGGCTGAAGACCATTCCAATGAATAATTTTTGAAAATACAAATAATTCAAAATAATGATTTTGTCTATCTCAGCCTATCTTGTTTTCCTCGTGAAAACCCCAAACAACTTCGTCAAATAATGCTTTTTGATTGGTCTAAATATGTGAATATGGGATTCATCTAAGAATAGATAAAAAAAAACAATTATCAATTATCTGGTCAAACGATGTTTTAAACAAAGAGAGAAATCACTCGGATTTGATACCATAAGAAAGTAAATAACATCGACAAAATTTATTTTATAAAAATACTCTTTTTTATACTTAAACAACTCGCTTAAAATCATACACTTTTGACTAGGCCCGTTTATCTTTGATCAGCGAAAATCATCGTTTTTCATGGTCTGTAGTTTCACACACGTCGATGTTATTTACTATGTTTTTCATCGTTCCCAGAATCTAAATCTCACAGGATTATTAATTCGACGCAATATCCCAAGATAAATCCTTTATCCTCCCAATTTTTCATCTGTATTCATTGTCAGATGATTTGAAGTCTGGCTAGAGCTTTTACAAATCTAACTTGATTTTTTCTATTATCCTTTGAAATGCATTCGCCTTAAGACTGGGAATTCAAAATTCTGAAACGTTCAATTTATTGAAGGTATGGTTTAAGCAGGGGTGTAGAAATATGGATTTAAATTGATCCTGCGGAAATAAACTTTGTTTTATTTTACTTGTCCATGAGTAAAATGAACTTGTCGATAGGATAACTTATCCTTGAGCTCCATATAAGACCATTCTATAATGAACCTTAGTATTTACAGTAAGTTACATCGTGAAATTGACATTCATCTTAATCAAGACATCCTTCAGCGCCCAATCTCTTCATTCCAAATACTCACTCAAAACATTCAAAAACGCTCCAAAATGAAATAAATAAGATCGCGTTTTCATGGATTTAATTGAAATTGTGAGTGTCTGGTTGGTTCTTGGGGAAATATGGAGCTATTTATAGAACGAATATACATATTTTTAAAAGGGAGGTAATGAATATTGCTAATTTTGTTCGTCACGAACAAAATTAGTGAAATTGGATTACCTCCCTTTCCTTTTACTCAAAACTCTCCCCCTCACTCTCCTTCAGTTTCATGCCAAAATCATTCCGAAATTAATAACAATTCTGCCCAAGGACAAAAGGCCAAGAAAACTGTACTTGATCCGAAGTGGAAAACACTTCGTCGGGCATGTCGGTCATGGCAATTCCACTCCACTGGTTTTAAGAGTTGATTTTCGGATAGGTTTACCTTTTTAAAGTTTTTTTTATAAATCTCACTCAAATTCTAATCTATTCTCTTGTTAAAGGTAAACAATGTACTACACATATATCAGTTTTTGAGACTTAAAATAAGGAAAGAATTTAAGACTGTTAAGAACTGTCTACAATCTATTTTTTTCAAATTCAGCTCTAGGCGGAACATGGAACTACGATCGGAGTCTTTATAGTCCGTTTTAATTATTATTATTCAAAATCTGTGTTCTGTTATAAAAAACGGAAATACTTTCTTTAATCGAAATATAACTTTTCAACATCGAGTCGATTTCAAAATTTCCAATTAAGATTGCAATACCATTAGTCTCATATAAACTTAAACCAACTTTTAATCGGTCACTCAAATAAAGTACGAAAAGAAATGTTTAATAATGATAAAGATGCAAGTGTTTGATGATTTCTGATAGTCCATGTAATTAACAGATCGCAAAACCAAAATGCATCAAACAATTTTCCAGGGAAAGCAATTTCGCTTGCATGAGAACAACGGTACCCTCAATTTCAAAATTAACATTGGTTAAAATTAACCAATTCACCTCATTTACGCAAATGAACGTCTTAAATCATGTATTCTTTACATATTTCTATTCAGCTACCTTTAAGGCAACGAAAGCATATTGATTTTTCTACAACATAACGGTATTTCTCCGACGGAAATTTTAAAAATTCCCTTCTTTTTGCGAGTTTTGTGACATTATCAAAGTAGGGTTGGTGTCTTCTTTTGTTTGCTACAATCATTCTGTCGGTCCTTTTTACGCAATTCTTTCACCAAAATCCTTGAATTGATTTGTCTTTGCATGAACGTAATGTTCTATTCAATTATGTTATTGTAAAAGTGTGGAAAAGAGGAAAACATACAGTGACCGATTAGAAGTTTGTTTCAGTTTACATTATTAAAAACATGTAAGTTGCATCAAATTTTAACAAACCTGGTTTCTGGCAATCGAGTTTGCAATATAAAACAGGGATCATTTAATGCCAGATGACCAGATACTCCGTGATTATGTTTCACAGACAAGAATGAGAGCATTTGTGTTGCCTTTTTTTACACTGATTTCTCTGAGGACTTCTCCAATTGCTCTTTGTAACTGCCGGGCTTTGATCAATCGTGATTAAGTCATAACCATTCACAATCACGTCAAAATATCAATTAAAGAACGCAAAAGGTGAATTTCCGAAAGGCTTCGACGTTATACAAGAAAATTTAGAGCAGATTGGCGAATGTTTTAAAGATGGCAGTTCCCTCTATATTCTTCAATTAAAAAAACTGCTTATCAATATGAGTTTAAATGGATAGCTTTCTATTTCTTCAAGAACCTTTAAGACGCGTACAATTTGAATTATGTTAGTGAAAATCGCGATATTTCTCTATCCAAATTTATTTTTTGGATGACGTTGTTGATTCTATATTTTTTAAATGGGTTTGGGCGTTTTTGAATGGTTTGAGTGATTGTTTGGAATGAATGAATGGAGCGCTAAGCGAGTGATTTAGAATGGTTTTGATTGAGGCGAATGTCAATTTCACGATGTAACTAACTGTACCTCTTTTCCAAAAAGTATTGATTGGCTTAAGTTGATTTAAAAGACATGTCTTGGGTTATCTTCGGCTTAAAAAAATGCCTTCAAATTATCAGTAAATAAACTGCTATGCATAACTTCATGTGCATTATTAACTCAATTTGGGAAATCTCCTCGTCTATTTTTACAACTTTGGAATGGTTATATGATATCTCTACTGTATGATACAAAGTGATTTCTCCAACTGCCTGGTTGTTCATAAGTACAGGTAAATACATCGTGAAATTGACATCACCTCAAACTGTACTTTGGTATTATCAAACTAGAAATGGGAATTAAGAAAATCCAAATGTCTGGGTCTCCAGACTTAAATTTTCTTTCAGCCCTGGAAGAAAGGTTGCAAAAAATTGTTCAAACCGGTTCTTACATCCCCATTACGAAAACATATAACCATCGTAACTGTTCGAACAAGAAGGATTAATGAGTAACCATGTAAAAAGACCGAATTGCACGCGACCAGAAAGGCTATCGATGTTTTGAATTCAAAGCAACTTTATTAAAGTTAATCTCGACTAAAAGCTTTCCAAATGCACATGTCAGAACTAATTTCCGTCTTGTTTACGTTTTTGCTTCACGTGCAGAGAGATCTTTGACTCTGATTTAAATATTTATCAAATTTTATGTTGAAGTACGGAACCACAAAACGACAAAGCAGCTTCTTTATAAAGTAAGCTTAATCAGAAGGGCATATTTGTGATCATTGAATATCAATCCTTTCTTGCGCAATAAAAACAATCATCTGATACCATTCTACAGGTCTCATATATAGTTCCCTTGGATCCCATACAGTAAGTTACATCGTGAAATTGACATTTAGCTCAATCAAAACCATTCCATTTCGCTCACTCAGCGCTCAATTCATTCATTCCAAACACCAAAAAGTTGACGAGCATTTTATACAGCTCTTTTTTTCCCACAGACTCTTGAGAGTCGCAAAAGTGCTAAAGATTTGAAAATGGTAACTGAAAAAGATTTATGATTGTTTCAGCATATCCACATTTGATAAGAGTAATCACAGCGAAATTTACTCTCTTTCATTATGTAGAGTTTCGGGTTAAAAAATCCAGATAGTGTAAGATAGGCGTGGTCTAAGTCAGATAGAAAATCTCGTGCCGCGGTATATGGGAAATATAACGCTAACGCTCGTTTCTATATACCACGGCTCTCGTTTTCTATCCTATACCTATACAGTTTCTTGTTACACAACAATGATGTACAATAAATTAACAAGGTCAAATGAACATATATACTAAAAACAACTCGACAAAGAAAATTTATTAGATAATAAATAATTTTATCTGCAAGCTTATTCGCTGATCGATCTTTAAATTTTATACGTAGTAGCTTCACTACAGTACATGATCGATCATTAGGTTATTAATACTAACCAATGAACGAACATAATCCTCGGTTATTAATACTGACAAATGAATGAACGGCATCCTCCCTGTTAAGCTAATCAAATCATTATAGAGATTTCTTTGTCCAGAAGCTAGTGTGGAAAGATTTTATCACATCAAATTTTGATAACCTCCAACTACCCCTACCTCCACCCTGCCTTTTTTCTGGCGCCAACTGCATTTTATGAATACTTGGCTGGGAAGATGCTGTTTGTTAGATTTGATAATTTCATTGTTTTGAAAATGGTTAACCGAAGAATTTTCCTTAGCCTTGTTGTATTGTGTTCTTTATTGTAAGATTATTTTCGTCATTTAGTCAAAAGAATAAATGACAGAACCTCATATCAATCTCAACTTAGTTCTTTACTCCCATATGTGCTGTGTTGCACTTACTCTATTATAATATATGCGTCAAAACTCAGCCTCAGACTGGATGTTGTATTATTCGAATTGGCTGTGCGGATAAATACATTTCAGACACTGAGGATAATATAAGAAGCATGTATAGACGAAATTCGCTAATTTGACCAGTGGTTTGCATACAAATGAACGGTTATCACTGCTCATATGAGCGAATCCTGGTTATCTGTATTAGGTATGGTAAAGAAACATTAATTTGAGAGAAAATTATATATTGAATAAAGTTTATAGCATAGGAACTGGTGACAAATTATGATTTTATTTATTGACATTTATCATTTTTTCTAATATTTTGCTTTCCATATCATAAAAACCATATAGATTTGAGTGAATTATCCATTTATATTATTCTTCGTTGAGAGGTACCTGTTGATCACAAACCTCTTGTTATATCTTAAACAGTACTATCAGAACATAGGCATTTCCAAGAGTCAGTGGGACAGGCTCAGGTCCTCTTGTTATTATCGACACTCCAAGGTTACGTGCACGAACTAAATAATCTGTTTTGGTCCAATTCATAGTACATTAAAAATGATTTAAAGATTGAGACAGTATTTAAACGTTTCTTTGACTTAGCAATTCAAGCCAGTAATTGCTTGGCTAAAACGTAAATAAAACATTTAAAAAAACGTTTCAGCCGTTTTTCGCAATTTGTTCCTAAAGCAACTTTTACATACATTCCTTTTTTTCAACAATCAGTTAAACACAAATTTGTAAACAGAAATGATCAGCATATCATTTGATTGTGCTTATCAATAGTTATTCTAAATTCAAACTTATGATTTTAGAAATATGCCTTTAATACACAATCGTGTCCGTTTGCGGTTGAAAGGAATTCGACGCGAAAAACGCGCGAGGAACCCATGATTGAGACGATATGGTATCGGTAAAATATTTGAAAATGAATATCAGCCATTAATCAGAAATAATTCTTTTTTCATTGATACCTAAATTTAATGATGTGTCTTAAAGTTGAAAGAAGAATGGAGTTCTAATAAAGTATCATTCAAAGTTTTCTTATCCAATTGCTTCAATTTCATTGAAGAAAGATTTAAAAATTATTTACCATGTCAAACAATTTAAAGAAATTATTTACTGCATGCGTCAAAAGAACGAGGCTGTGAAGTTTCCCATGGTATCGAAAACACAAAAATTCGCAATTCCAGAATAGTTTATTTCAGTTGATTGGATGTGCCGTTCGTCAACATTGAATATCGGTTGACAGGAAAACGATCCCTGGGGAGAATTAGGTCGAATAATGTTGACAGGTTCAACTAATAACCATTCTCAGCTTTGTCGTTCTTCTAACGTTACAATGAAATTAACCTCTTCTACTCAAAGATGTAAATAATTTCGAGAATTCTAATAGCCTTTTTTTTTCTTTTGGAATGCTCATGTTCTCTATACCTATAATTGAAGGTGTCTGACTATGAAATAATCTCTAGAATCCGAGAGCTGAAAATACCACACTGGTACGCATTAAAATGTATGTATTTATAAATTTATTTTATTAAGAACATCAAGACCTAAGACGTTAAGACCTAACCGTTACATAAGACACTTAAAGTGCTCCACAGTTGTTAGTTTTATATCTTACAACTATACAAATATCCGTGTGATAACAGCCCGTATGATATTTTTCATGTTATCACATAATTATTTTTAGAACAATAATACAGTTAGTTACATCGTCAAACTGACATTCACCTCAATCAAAAGTATTCTAAATCGCTCACTCAGCGCTCCATTCATTCATTTCAAACACTCACCCAAACCATTCAAAAACGCACAATTCCATTGAAAAATATACATGTAGAATCAACAACGTCATTCAAAATAAATTTGGATAGAGAAAGATTTCACTGACATAATTCAAATTGTAAGCGACTCATAGGTTCAAAAAGAAATAGGAATCTATCTATAGAACTTATATGCATGCTTTATTGAATTAAATCAATATCGCTTATTTTGTTCATCTTGAACAAAATTTGCGATAATGGATTACCTCCCATTGAATTCAGTCAAAACTCGCTCATTGCACTCATTCAATTTATTACTTAATCATTCCAAAATCATTCACCTTGTCAATTTCACGTTGTTGTTAACTGTAGTTCAAGTGTTCGAACATAAAGATAGCAATAATGAATTACCTCCCTTTAATTTCACTCAAAACTACCTCCACACACTTAATCAATTTCATTCAGAAATAATTCCAAAATCATTCACCTTGTCAATTTCAAGATGTCGTTAACTGTATAATTCGGTTATTTTTAGAATCTTGCATTTTAGAAACATGGAAGAAAACAAGACAAATAGAGGTTATAAGATAAATATAATACGTACTAAGTGTATTGTATGAAAAAAAATATCTAACTCGGTTGTGAGCCTCGACAATCATCAATTCTCCCAACCTCGTTAGATATTTTATTTCATACAAAACACTAAGTATGTATTATATATTTATCATGCAAAGAAGCATGGATTGACCTGATTACAACTGTCTGATAACAAAAATGATATCAGACAGTCTATTTTTAGAAACAATTTGCATTCATTATCAACTGATTGCCTTTGCTCATTAAATGTTTATTACAGTCCAGTGCTGAAAGATTATGCATAATAAAAATAATAATATGTAATTGGCTTAAAAATCAATGTTATCTGGTCTCGGCTTCAAGAAATTATCATGACTCGGCATTGATATTTAAGACACATACAAGTTAACGTGATTTTCTATTAATTGTGGCTGTATATACTACATCTATAATTTTATGAATTCAAACTAAATGTACTCTTATTCTTTACAAGATAATATATTTAACAAACAAATTAAAAAAACATGTTGTTAAAAATGTTATTAACTTTCAGTTTGATGTTCAATCAATGATCATCGACAATTACCGTTTTCCTAGTATTCTCATTTTGAAAGTTCAAAGGGCTGCAATACGGAGAAAAAAATGGTCTCTAGTTTCACACACGTCAATGTTATTTACTATGTTTTTCATCGTTCCCAGGATCTAAATCTCACAGGATTATTAATTCGACGCAATATCCCAAGATAAATCCTTTCTTCTCCCAATTTTTCATCTGAATTTATTGTCAGATGATCTGATGTCTGGCTATGGCTTTTACAAATCTAACTTGTTTTTTCTATTTTCCTTTGAAATGCATTCCCCTGAAGACTGGGAATTCAAATTTCTAAAATGTTCAATTATTTGAAGGTATGGTTCAAGCAGGGGTGTAGAAATATGGTTTTTAAATTGTTCCTGGGGAAATAAACTATGATTTTCTACTTGTCCATGATCAAATTGAATTTGTCAAAAGAAAAACGTGTCGTTTAGATCTATAAAATACCATAAAATAAAGTAGTTACAGTAAGTTAATTCGTTAAATTGACAGTAATCTCAATCAAGACCATTCTTAACCGCTCGCTCAACGCTCAATCCATTCATTCCAATCACATATCCAAACCATTCATAAACGCCCTAAAATGACTGGAAATAAATTATATCAACAACAATACGGCTACAGAAAAATCACGGTTTCATTGAATTAATTGAAATTGTGAGCGCCTGGTTGGTTCTTCGGGAAATATGAAGCTATTGATAGAACGTACATTCATATTTTTTAAGGGAGAAAACGAATATTGCTAATTTTGTTCGTCACGAACAAAGTAAGCGAAATAGGATTACCTCCCTTTCATTTCACTCAAAACTCGTTCCTCATTCTCCTTCAGAGTCATTCAAAAAATCATTTCAAAATCAATAACAGTTCTTGTCTAAGGACAAGTGGCCTAGAAAACGGTACTTGTTCCTAAGTGTAAACCCCTAGTCGGGCAAGTCGGTCATGGGAATTCCACACCCCTTGTTTAAGAGTTGATTTTCCGATAGGTTTACTTTTTTAAAGATTACTTATAAATCTCACTCAAATTCTAATCTATTCTCTAGTTAAAGGTGAACGACGTACTACACTAATATGAATTTTTGAGACTTAACATAAGGAAAGAATTTTAGGCTGGCTAGAAGTGTGCTCAATCCTTTTCTCAAATTGAGCGTTCTAATTATCTTGAGTCAAAATCTATGTCTGGACACTATTACCCGGCTTCCTCTATTTGATGGAGGCTGTAAAAGAAAACAACCTAAATATTGTGACGTTGACAATCTATTCGCAGAAATAAGACATATTAAGGTAACACACCACTTATGAAAAATGTTCAGAACTTAAATATTAACTTCGGATAATATTCTTTCATGTTAGAGTTCTAGAGGAAACCAAAGTAATTACGTCATTGATTACGTCATTAAAGTGCTCAAATGTCATTTGAGCCTGTGCGTGACATTTCCAACAATTTGAAATGTATCTGAGGTGCAAACACTGAGTAGTGTTGACAGCCACATAATGTAAACATAAAGTTCAAATTTTAAATAGTAACTTCGGATAATATTCTCTCCTGTTAGAGTTCTAGAGAAAACCAAAGTAATGTCGTCATTAATTACGTCATTTACAGTTAACAACATCGTGAAATTGACAAGATCAGTGATTTTGGAACGATTTTGGAATGAAATTGAATGAGTCTGTGGAGCGAGTTTTGAGTGAGTTTAATGGGAGATAATCCGATATTGCAAATTTTTTTCAGGATGAACAAAATTAGCTATATTAATTACCTCCCATTAAAAATTAGCATATATGTTCTAAAAATATCCCCCTACTTCCTCAAGATCTAATAAGAAGCTTACAATTTCAATTAATTTAGTGAAATCCCGACTTTTTTCCCAGCTATTTTTATTTTGAATGAAGTTATTGCTATGTTTTTTCAGTGAGTTTGGAGCGTTTTTGATCGATTTGAGTGAGTGTTTTGAATGAATGAATGGAGCGCTGAGTGAGTGATTTAGAATGGTTTTGATCGAGATGAATGTCAATCTCACGATGTAACTAACTGTAAATGTCATGTGAGCCTGTGCGTGACATTTCCAACAATTTGAAATGTATCTGAGGTGCAAACGCTGAGTAGTGTTGACAGCGACATACTGTAAACATAAAGTTACCTGATGGTCAACAGATACTTTGAGAGCTTATCAATCTAATTAACGCATAGTGAAGACTCTGGTCAGACTGTGCGGATGCACAGGCTGGTCAGAGTCTTTGCTTTGCGCATATTTGAAATTGTTCGAAATCTCACGCACAGGCTCATGTTTCAGTTCTTCTACGACGGTTCTGTAATAAAAAACGGAAATACTTTTTTTAAATTGAAATATAACTTTTCAATGTCGAGATTTCAAAATTTTCATTTAAGATTGCAATACCCTTAGTCTCATATACATAATTAAAACATGTAAGTTGCATGAAATTTTAACAAACTTGTTTTCTGAAAATAATGTTTGCAATAAAATACAGGGATCGTTTAATGCCAGATGACCAGGTACTCCGTAATTATATTTCACAGACAAGAATGAGAACATTTGTGTTGCCTGTTTTTTACACTGATTTCTCTGAGGACTTCTCCAATTGCTCTTTGTTACTGGCGGGCTTTGATCAATCGTGATTAAGTCAAACCATTCACAAGCACGTCAAAATATCAATTAAAGAACGCAAACAGTGAATTTCGAATATTTTAAAGATGGCAGTTCCCTCGATATTCTTCAATTAAAAACTGCTTATCAATGTGAGTTTAAATGGATAGCTTTCTATTTCTTCAAGAACCTATTGGACGCGTACAATTTGAATTATGCCTGTGAAATCGCGATATTTCTTAATCCAAATTTATTTTGAATGACATTATTGATTCTATATTTTTCAATGGGTTTGAGCGTTTTTGAATGGTTTGAGTGAGTGTTTGGAATGAATGGTTTGAGTGAGTGTTTGGAATGAATGAATGGAGCGCTAAGCGAGTAATTTAGAATGGTTTTGATGGAGGTGAATGACATTTTCACGATGTAACTAACTGTATCTATAGTGCCAAAAAGTATTGTTTGGCTTAAGTTGATTAAAAGGACACGTCTTGGATTGCCTTCGGCATAAAAATGCCTTCAAATAATCAGAAAAAAACCTGCAATGCATAACTTTATGTGCATTATAAACTCAGATCGGGAAATCCCCTCGTCTATTTTTACAACTTTAGAATGGTTATATGATAGCTTTACTGTATAAAATGATTTCTCCAGCCGCCTAGTTGTTCATAAGTACAGTTAAATACATCGTGAAATTGAAATTCACCTCAATCAAAACCATTCTAAATCGCTCACTCAGCGCTCCATACACTCATTCCAAACACTGACTCAAACCATTCAAAACGCTCAAACCCATTGAAAAAATATAGAATCAACAACGTCATTCAATATAAACTTTGATAGAGAAAAATCGCGTTTTCACTGACACAATTTAATTTTTAGCGACTCTTTGGTTTTTGAAGAAATAGGAAGCTATGTATGGAACTTGTATGCATTTTTTTATTAAAGAAAGGTAGTCAATATCGCTAATTTTGTTTCATCATGAACAAAATTTGCGATATAAGATTACCTCCCATTAAATTCATTCAAAACTCGCTCCTCATACTAAATCAATTTCACTCCCAAGTCATTCCAAAACCATTCACCTTGTCAATTTCACGATGTTGTCATGTGTACTTTGGTATTATCAAACTAAAAATGGGAATTAAGAAAATCCTAATGTCTAGGTCTCCAGACTTTAATTTTCTTTCAGCCCTGGAAGAAAGGTTGCAAAAATTCGTTCAAACCGTTCCTTACATCCCAATTGCAAAATCATATAACCATCGTAACTATTCGAACAAGAAGGATTAATGTGTAACCATGTAAAAAGACCGAAATGCACGCGACCAGAAAGGCTATCGACGTTTTGAATTCAAAGCAACTTTATTAAAGTTAATCTCGACTAAAAGCTTTCCAAATGCACATGTCAGAACTAATTTCCGTCTTGTTTGCGTTTTGGCATCCACATGCAGAGAATTCTTTGACTCTGATTTAAACGTTTATCAAATTTTATGTTGAAGTACGGAACCCCAAAAGGACAAAGCAGCTTCTTTATGAAGTAACCTAATTCAGAGGGGCATATGTTTTATCCTTGAATTTTAATCCTTTCTTGCGCAATAAATACAAACGGATACCATTCTACGGGTCTTATCTTTAGTTCCCTTGGATCCCTTATCTGTCTGCCCGCTATTTTTTCAGAGGAACCAGTTTTGTCCTATATATGTAGTTATGGCCGACACTGTTGAATTTTCCCGGTGAAGATTTTAAGGCTATACATAGGAGGTACAGTTAAAAACATCGTGAAATTGACAAGATGAATGATTTTGCAATGAAATTTGAATGATATTGAATGAGTGTGTTGAGCGAGTTTTGAGTGAACTTAAAGGGAGGTAATCCAATATTGCTAATTTTGTTCAGGATGAACAAAATAAGCTATATTTGTTACCTCCCTTTAATAAAATATACGCATTTTTCTATTCATGTGTCTTCATGGTGCAATCATACACGTTAAAATCCACATCAGCACATGAAATCATAAAATAATTAGATCGATTTGAATTAAAAGTTTATCGTCTTAGCCGCTTTCGAAATGTTTTCTAAAGATTTTGGAGCATCTATTATCGATTTGAGCGAGTGTTTGGAATGAATGAATGGAGCGCCGAGTGAGTGATTTAGCATGCTTTTGATTGAGATGAATGTCAATTTCACGATGTAACTAACTGTTTTACCATATGAAGTGTCGCTTTGAAGCCCCAACAATTATTAGCAAGTGAAATATCTTCCCTCCAATATGTACATTTCACTAAGTAGAAAATATTTTTAACTATCCCTTGCCGAATAATCTTCCCTTTGAACTTTATATTGACCAAAATGAGTTTTTAAATGCAAAACGCGTGTATGTTTGAGAAATATAATCTGTTACTTGTCTCAAACAAAATTTTATGCCAGATCCTATGTATTTATACATAGACTTAAGTATTTCCTACAGAGCAGTTTCAAGCATGTGAGAATTTATTATAGGTCTTCTAAGAAACAGATTCAAGTCATATTTAATCTTTACGATTGAATACAAGTTTTTACTAATTTTTGAATACATTGCTGTTTCCATACTTCTGTTTCCACACTGCTGTTTGTGAAATAATATTGGGAATAATGTTGAAATTGTCTTATTGTGATGCCATAACATATAAGGCCAAAGTTTCGACAGCTTCTTCAGAAAAGGATTGCGAATGCCTGTAATCGTGAAATAGTTTAACATCATTGTTTAATAATTTTTTTACATGGTCTAAGAAAGTAAGGGACAAGAATAAAAAAGACAATTACGGGCCCATTTTCAGCAAAAGCATTTTAGTTAACTACTACACTATAACATTATAAACTCAACCAAAAATCCTGAGCAAGTTCAAAAGAAATTGAACGAAATCTATGACATCTAGTTTAGACATAAGACCATTGTTGTTAAGGATCCTTTTCCCATGACATACCCCAGACAGCAATCAACTGAAATGGGATTTTTCCTAATGACAAGACAAACATCCTGAACATGTTTGAGAGAGACTAAGCCAAAATTGAGCTATCTAGAATGGTAACAAGGCAACTGTCTTTAAGGCTCTGTTCCGCATGACATGAGTCAGAATGCCAACAAAATCAATAGGGATCTTCCTTTGGACTAGGAAAACATTATGATCAAGTTAAAGAAATTTAGAGCCTGAATCTTGACCTCTGGAGTGGAAATAAGACATTGATCTATAAGGTACATTTTCCCTTGACATAAGTCGGATTGTAACCCATATGTAAAGGGATCTTCCTTAAGCCTGGACAAACATCCTGAGCAAGTTTGAGAATGATTGAGTCAAAACTGTGACCTCTAGAACAAATGTAAGATTTGACCTTTTAACCTCCTTTTAACCCTGTTTGACCTAGGAATAATATTTTGAAGTATTTTGATAGAAAGTGACCTAGGAATTCATTTTGAAAGAAGGTGTTGATCTTATCTTTTTAAGTCATATGGGATCATTTTTAATTGTTTTAGCGAGTGTTAAGAATGAAAGAAATGAGCACTGAGTGAGCGATTTAGAATGGTTTTGATCGAGATGAATGACAATTTCACGATGTAATTAGCTGTAGATGAAACAGCCACTTTCTTCAAGAGTAGCCTATGGTCGCGTATCGGCGTGGATATTGAATCAAACTATTCAATCATCGAAACACAAGTTATCAGATGGAACAATTCCACAGACAGGCGAAAAGAACCAATACCGAACAAAAGCTGCGATCAACTGAATACCCCGAAGCCGTATGGATGCTTTGACGCGAGTATAAAACAGTTATCGGATTTTTTCTGTTGTGAGCAAACAACATGTTTAGTAGTGAAGTTGTGTCGCGATTAAGGCGTAATTAGTTAATAGTTTTATACAAGATCTATAATGGTAGAAACTTGGTCGTATGCAAAATCAAAACATGCATTTACAGTATTACGTGGTTTTTTTTTCAATTGACAGCTAAACAAATATAGATGAAAGGAAAAGGTACGTCAAATGAATTCTGAGTTTTCCATAAATAAGTAAATCATATTTTGTTGTTGTTTTTTTTTAATTTTTGTTGTTCTTTATACCTAATATAACCTTTAAACAAGCGAATGTAAATCTATAAACGATTGAGAAATGAAAGTATAATGAAATTATGAAGTTTTCTTGTATGGAATAACTAGAAAAACAGTTGTACATCTCTTAATTTAATGCTGATGAAAATAGAAATGAGCTTGATTATTCTTTCTGAAATTTAAAGAAAAGAAATAACTTTGAAAGACATTAATTTATCAAGGCATTACACAAAAATACAATCGATGTTAATTAAAAGAATCCAATTTTAACTCTTTTGGATCGTACTCATTAAGTGCAAAAAGGAACTTTATGGCATATTTGTTCTTTTTCATGAAGAGTTCACGATTATATATACGACAAAATTGTAATTAATCAGTATTTTTGAGAAACATTAACGTATGGCAGAAATGGCGGAATAACAATCCAATCGTTTATATACGTGTAAATCGAATATTGAAGGTCAATTAAGGAGGATTACATGAGTTCTTGTATATCCCACATAAATGCATGGACATAAATTGTGAGGATAACGTTTAAAGTAAGAGATATCTAACAAGTGAATTAGTATCATAACTAAGGAGTATTGCTAGAGTTCTTGTATATCTCAAATACATGTTTGGACTTTGATTGGGAGGACACGTTTAACGTTAAAGACATCTTACAAGTGAAATAATATCATAAATAAGGAGGATTGCTAGAGTTCTTGTATATCTAAAAAGATGCATGGACTAAAATTGTGAGGATAACGTTTAAAGTTAAAGATATCTAACAAGTGAAATAGTATCAAAACTAAAGAGCATTGCAAAGGTTATTGTATATCTCATACACATTCTTGAGCTTTAATTGTGAATTAAATACATTTAACAAAAGAAATAGTACAAAAACTAACGTGAATAACAAAACAGGAATAACACGCCAGGGATAACACAGAATTTTACAATAGGACTATACAGCGTGGAAGCACTATCTGATGTGATGAAGCCAGTAAAATGAAGAACCGTTGGACAGTCATCTATTGTTTGGTCATCATGAATACTATTGGTAAGTTCTTGTACATGTATACAATGTAGTCCATAATAACATGGAACGTACGATTATTTAGCTGAAAATAAATTTCTCCGGTTAGTCATATTCAAGTTGGTAAATTATTCTAAAATGCTTCTGTATTCGCTGAGATAAAGAAAAAGGTTGCGAGAGAAGTGCCATAATATTAAAGGTATTTCATTATAATTCGATTTGTTATCAATTATCATTTTCACATACCAAAAACAAGATTGAAAGGAAAAGTCTTAGAGTCAGAAGGAATCAATGAAAAAAACCTTTTCCAATGAGCTAGTGAGTCAATACTGTAACCCTTTCAATGTCTCATTTCTTTGCCTACCTGGATTCATTTCTTTCTCTTCATTTCATTTCTATCTATCTGTAGCTCTGTAGAGTTAGGCTGATGATTTTAAATATTCTTGTGATTTTCAAAGAATATGTATCTGAGGCCCGTTTTACTAAACATCTTACGATATTTTTTTTGCATAAGTCAAAAATTAAATTTGCTCCTACAGAAGTAACTAAATATAGAATTCTGCCATGCATCATCTCATTTGAATCGTCATCTAAAGACGATTACTATGAGATATTGCAATACAGAATCTAACGATGAATGAAAATACTGGGTACGATTTGTGATTTCGACCTACGATTATTTTTTTCGTGAGATGTTTAGTAAAACGGGCCCCAGATAAATATTCTTTGAAAATCACAAGAATATTTAAAATCATCAGCCGAACTCCACAGAGCTACAGATAGATGTGGTATTTTGGGCTTTAGATAAAAATATTGAAATCATAATACAACAAAAACCTATGTCGTGGGTACTCTATGGAATTCTCTCGTCGAAAATAACCTTTTTAGTAATTTCTTCTTATTTCATACACGCTTTTTTGCCATCGTGTTATAAAGGTTGTTATGATTGAAAGGTTCGATAGTATGCATTATTCCTCAAATTGCTATCATTAATCATTTAAATTCAAAATGTTTAGGAGAATCAGATTTCCGTGAGTGGTTTAGACAGCATGGTTATCTTTGAAATCTTAAAAGAATAGAAATCAATCCAATTTTCCATTTTTTTGAACAGAACTCTCCAGTGCGTAATTGTACTATTATTAAATGCTATTGGAAATCCCTTTCCTCTTTCGACAAACGTGGATTCCATACTAAATTGTGATTTTTCGGGAAAATATTGTATACCAATATATTGTTATCCTGAAATTGACAAGTTGACTGATTTTGGAACGATTTAGGAATGAAATTGAATGAGTGTGTGGAGCGAGGTTTGAGTGAATTTAAAGGGGGGGGGGGGTGTAATGCAATATCCCAAATTTTGTTCAGGGTGAACAAGATTAGCGATATTGATTACCCCCCCCCCCCCTTTAATAAAATATGCATAAAAGTTCTAAAGATAGCTTTCCATTTCTTAAAGAACCTATTAGACACTTCCAGTTTGAATTATGTCAACGAAATCGCGATTTTTCTCTATCGAAATTTATTTTGAATGGCGTTGTTGATTCTATAATTTTCAATGGGTTTTAGCGTTTTTGAACGGTTTGAGTGAGTGGTTTTAATGAATGGGTGGACCACTGAATGAGCGATTTAGAATGGTTTCGTTTGAGGTGAATGTCAATTTCACGATGTAACTAACTGTATGCTTCCTTGAAACAGTTTGAATATGTTATGAAATAAACATTCTGTATAGCACTGATTCGTGTATGTTGTTAAAAAACATTATACATCGCAAAGTAAATCAGACACCACATAGAAACCGTTTAAATGAACAATTGAATAACAACTGTCTGATATAATCAATTTGTTCTCTAGATAGAACATTTCAATCTAGAAATTTTACAATTCGAGGGATCAAGGCAAGACTGTGTTAAGTGTTTATACATCTGATAGACACGAAAACCAGTCTTCCGTTCAACCCTCAAATTAAAGGAAAAATTTGATAATCAATGTACACGTTTATTCTATGTTTTCCTACATTTTCTTTAGTTGAATGCATTCTTACAAGACGATACCGACCCATTCCGATAGGAAGCTAGAAGTCCTCTTATCTCGTATACATTTCCTATCCTGATGCATGTATAAGATGAGAGATTGTAAGCCAAAGAATTGTTAAACGCAAAAAGATTGGGCCACAATTTTTCTTTCCTTACTAGAAAAATTTATTTGGATTTCACATTTTTCGTACATTCTGATTTGCTGTAAATTAGATTTATTTATAAATGAAAACAATTTGAGTTCACAGCTATTTTGTAAGCTTCTGCGAAAAGTGGTGCAACAAGAAATCTGTTTCAAAATCTGTTTCATAATATTAAATTATAAGAGATGAAGAATTGATTTGTTGATTACGTAGAGGTATGAAACTAAAAACCTAATCGCACTCATGTATGAATCCGCTTCGCGTATTCATGAAGCGTGATCAGGTTTTGAGTTCCATACCTCAATGAAATAAATCAATCTCTTCATCACTTTCAATCGCAGGTTCCGAGCTTTTGACCTCGGTCGCGACACACCTCCATGAAAATTAAAAGATGATTTGTTTCAAAAAAAAAAATGATTAATGACAACTGATACCAAACAAGTCGATGCTGTCATAACAACACTATTTCTAAGGTGAAGTAGCAGTGCTTAGATTACCAATCCACCTAAATATTTGAACCAAAGTGGCTGGAAAGAATGGGGGCTAGCTAGGTTTTAATTTTGTCTATTGATTGTTTCATTGAAAGCAGCCATATATGATACGATAGAGGAATCGTAGCCAACATGAATATACTGCCTAAAGTAGTAATTACTTTAGAAATACTCGTATATATCCCGGATATTGAATGAGTGGTCATTGAATACCGAATTTATTAAATAATGAGTCATCTTGAACTGATAAAAATGCGGTTTTGCCAAGTTTTTATTTGTTTTAAATGAAAATTTTGATAAATTCGGTATCCCACTAGTATAATTCCATTCGCGTAACATTAAGAGGATATTGAATGAGTGGTCATTGAATACCGAATAAATTAAACGATTTATCTAGAAATAGTTAAAAAAAGAAAAGAAAAAGGATGTGCCGAGTTTTTATCTGTTTTAAATGGCTAGTGTAATAAATTTGGTATTCAATGAGCACAAATTTGATATACTATTTATAATATGACCTTAATTTTGTTATAAAGCGAGGAAATCACGATATTTATCGATTCAAGTTATTCCGCAAAACAGATAACGCCGATTGAAAAATGACGTCAGCAATCCTTTATGACGTCTTTTTCACAACGAAAATGTCACTTTGATATCCGCTCTCAGCTCTTTAGCATAGTTATTCAACTAGTTTAATAACACCCGTGTAATATCATTCACTCCCGCGACGTAGGTCATGTCATAAAAAGAAAATATTCAGCGGGTGTACTTCACGTCCTCGACGTAGGTCATACTATAAAGCAAGATAATAAAATCCTAATAAGAGATTGAAAAAAAAAAAAAAAACCAGCCAAACGTCTGAAATCTCCGGAAGATATTGATATATTTACGGGTTTACGTCATCCTAGAAGCAGCACTGAATATACTACATTAATTTAATACTATGGCGTAATAATAGATGGAATTACGTCGCCATTATCTTGTGCTAGCAATCTAAGATGAAAAAGGTATCATCTGAGATAACACGAATCATGTTGATTTCAATTTGTTTTTCATCTAGGAAACGCCGCAGTGTGATTTTCCCAACCGTATTTGCAGCGTATTAAACACGTATTACATGTAGAATTCATCCAGTGAGATCTCGAATGACAGATACCGTAGTTAGAACGCAGTAGACGTGTACGTTAAACGGTGATAGTCTGTATAAGGTGCTAGTATATGATTGTACTAGAAAGGCTTTTCTCATTATCAGCACTTGTCAGGGTAATTTTTCAATTTGATTACATGCGAAATTAAAAGAAAAATACCTTTAGTTTGCTGTTTATTACCTATTGTATCAAATTATTAGCTCCAAAAACTATATTTGTAAAGTCAATAGTGATTCAATTCGTAAAAGGGTTAAAATAAAAAAATACTTGTTAGACAACAAGATCATACTATCGACAAATCAAGTTACACATAACACATGGCTAGCATAACTTGATATGTTGCCATTGATTTTTGTATCTTGTATTTATCTATCATTATTTTTCCTTTGGTATGAAATTTCTACAGGTAACCATCTTGTGTACAATGGAGCATAATTTAATAGTAGTTGTGTTCACCAAGGTTTGTGCATTCTGATTGGCTGAAAAAATGGCGTTAAGGCAATGAAAACAATTTTGATAACGCAGCTTTTTTGTAAGCTTCCGTTGTCAGTAGTCCCATAAACAATCCATGTATTTGAGGGTAAATCTTTTCATTTTTGCTTCAATGCAACTAAATTATAAGATATGAAGAGACTTTTTGTTGAATTCATGGAGCTATGAAACTAAAATCCTTATCACACTCATGTATGAACCCGTTTCACGTATTCATACAGTGTGATTAGGCTTTTAGTTTCATACCTCAATGAAATCAACAAAAAAGCTCTTCATCGCTTAAATAAGTTGTGAACAGCAGGGTAAAGCCTAAGATGACAGTGAATTACAGTTTTTGTTATTTTAATTTCACGGATAGGATTGCATATTAGATAGGAAGGTGTATATTTGAGTTAATGTGATCTAAACATACCATTGGTACAAACGTAAGCTTAAGAAATATAAGCCTGTGCTTGACATTTCTAACAGTTTCAGATATATGCAAAGCAAAATTCTGACCAGCCTGTGCATCCGCATCCTATGTGCAGACGGACGGAGAAAATCATTATTTTTCCTTCAAATACTATGAAAAATAAATATTCGTTATGGTATTAAATTTAGAAAAGGACATGGCACAAAAAAATTATAATATCCGTCGAACTGTTCGACCAAACAGAAGCCAATCGGAATGGAGTATATAATACCAACAACCTTATTCACTTACTTTAAGGTAGTGGAACCGTAAAAGTTCCGCAACACTTCGGACAACATGTTCTTTCACAATTATAACCTAGGTTTCCTAATGAAAATCATTAGGAAACCTCGGTTAACACTGGCAAAGTACATCATTACCAAAATGTTGCAGAACTATTATGCATCCTGTACCTTAAGCTTAACTTATTTGGTTAGTGCTATCAGTGGTTTGAGATAAGTTCTAGATCATGCAGTATACTCAGTCTGATTTAGGCAGATCTAATTATATGTACGAGCTTCTGGATCATCCCTCGTATACCTGCGCAAAACGAAAGTTTTCGTTGGTTTGCTGGAATCAGTGTGTCTATCCGTCTGTCTTTGATCAAAATACTACAAAGTTTGTGTCGCGAACTACTCATTCAGTTCCCCCTCAATATTGATTAATCGTTAACCAAATTTATTTCATATGAACGTTTTACAAGGTTAATCTGAAGACCCCCTTGTTCAAGAATTATCGCTCTTGAAGTCAGACATTACTCTTTTCTCTTTGTATAGATATTTTAGTAAAAAGAAAAAAATCGCAAACTCCCCCCTTCAGTTTGCTTTCGAAGTTTTGAAACTTTGTACAAACATAGATCACGTATGGTTCATGAATTCTATCTATTTGAGCTGTCCAATTTTTGAAAGACATAATGGCACTGTACAGTTTTTCTGGTCCGGAATTCCACCCATCCCTTGAACTTTGAATAATACTTTCCTTCTTTGCTTATGAAAATTAAATACAATAGTACGATCGCGATTTGAACTTGTGCAAGAAACAAGTTTGACGTAACAACATTCCTAGCTCAAGAATTATCTCACCTTTTATAACACAAAAGTTAGATAATTGCCTATGCATCTCATAAACTATTTGAATTGTGAGCTATATAGCTGGCCTTTGTATCTAATTTTTTTAAAAAGAGGATTTAATTAAAGATTTTCCATTCCACGGTCAACCAGTGACTCACTGTACTAATAACCGTTTCGGGGATGTTTTGTCACACCCCTTTACAAGCTCTAGTTGTTTTTGATAGCTTTATCGAAGAAAAGACAAACTTTGATATATGGTCCTTAGTTACCCGTCTCTATGGAGTTTGGTAGTATTAAGCATATGCTTTGCTTTTTCAGATTTGCCTAATCGTTTTAAGCGACAAGTTTTCGTCAATCAATACAATTATTATCACGACCGTCTGTCTACGACATTTCAGTCGCTATCCGACTAACAAACGCAGTAATTATAATTTTTTATGAAAATTTACTTCCAGAAAGAGAACGCAGATAACACATTTATTAGGAGGGTATGATCTTGAAATAAAATTCATATTTGTTTCCAAATTTTGACAAAGAACGTCTAGCTATACGACTAATAAGTTCCTTTGAGAATATCCCTTGTAAATGCCTTTTTACAAGCGAAATAACTTATATGCCAGATGAGGTGAGATAAGTGATACCTAGAGACGTTTCACAGTCTGTGAAAGAAGCTGTATTTATCCGAAAAGCATCTGAAAACGGACTTTCATACATAATGATATTTGATTAACCGCTTATGAAAATATTTCCTCCCTTACCTACATGTACCAAGTTATCCGAAATTTCTTTAATGCTTTTCGGTGGTTTATCGAGAAATAATGGTAGATTACCACTTGATAATCTCACCGCAAAAGCAGTGAAATTATCAAAAACTAATACCCTGCTTTTGTGCATTTCATCCTATCTGACGTCATCTATGCGGGGCGAAATAAGTCACGTCACAATGAACGTTGCATAGCAATCACGCGCAAAATGACGCGCTTTACGAAAATATGTCATAGATATTTCACATTTTGTCTCATTTTTGCATTAAAGAAATAGAATAATTGTTTGTTTTTCGCGTAAGATCGATAAATATTTCATTTCGTGAAAAACAAAAGCTATATTTTCACTCGTGGCTCTGCCACTCGTGAAAATATAGCTTTTGTTGTTCACTCAATGAAATATAAATCGATCTTACACTGAAACAAACGATTATCCTCTATATAATTTCCTATTTGTCAAACAATAGTGATTTCAAAAAGAAATATTATCAGTCATGTAAAACCAGGATATTGTGGTATCAATTTTCACAGCTTGAATGCTTGTAAGAATCTGATTTATTCATTTCCGTTGGTCAAATGAAATTAAATCTGCGACAGTGGAAGGTTTATTACAATTGTGAAGGCTGCTAGTTTTTTCCGATACAAAGCTTTTTATCCCACAAAGGTGAAATGTGTGCTATTTATTTTAAAGTTGGAAATAGATTAGTTAGCCGTTCCCTGGCCATACTCTCTGACCTCTGTGAAGGTCGGCCGCCATCAGATATCAAACGACATTCGTCAATAAACACATGAGGTGTAAGACAAAAAAAAAAAAAACAAAGAACAAATCGCTAGTACACATGTTAGTGGACAACATGTCATAGCTGTGTTCTCAACATTTAATCATATGAAGACATAAAACTACAGAATCCCATGTTCTTGTCAACGGTTTATCATTTGATAACACTTTCGACTCATAGGAAATAATAGGGCGAACTTAATAACATATTAAGCTAGTTTTGGTACTTATATTAATTTGAATAAGTAGTCTGTTCTCGGTCGAAATTTCACTATTTGCATTTACTTTACTGAGTGGCAGGAAGTTCAATGGCAAATTTGATTATGCCGTGGCAAATTAAAGGGTTTCAATCGGAATTTTTACAAGAAAAGCGGGATTGTTTGGTAAAATAGTTTTTACGTGTAAGAAAGATAAGCACCGTCTCAAAGGGATTAGTGTTCGTGTCTCTAATTACAGAAATGTAGGTAATTTCAATCATTGCTCTTTATTTGACAATTTATTCTACCGGTGCGATTAATCGCAAGTCAAATGGTGTCTTAAGAACACTATGTCAAATGGATAAAGTTGTCTTTTTTGTCGCCATTGTTAACGTTATTGTCTTCTTTTGGTATTGTATTGTAGATACACGTATCGATTTACTTATCTCTGTTGATAGCGTTGATTGTTTTTACTACCCTTGGTACTTGTAGAATATTTGTCACATGGACGGCTTAACGAATTAAGAAATGCTTAAAGGCCCGGTACCACTGCTTAACGGACACAAAACGTATGCTAAACGGACTCGACGGAAATTGACATTCACAACAATCAAAACCATTCTAAATCGCTTGCCCAGCGCTCCTTTCATCCATTCCAAACACTCACTCAAACCTTTCAAAATCGCTCAAACCCGTTGAAAAATATATAGAATCAACAACGGCATTCAAAATAAATTTGGATAGAGAAAAATCGCGATTTCTCTGACATAATTCAAATTTTAAGCGTCTAATAGGTTCTCGAAGAAATAGCAAGCTACCTTCTAGTTCTTCTAGGTTTCGTCAATTTTCTAAGACGTATAGACTATTGACCTCCCGATAATATGTCTTTAGTAGCAAAGCTTACGATGAAATGGCCTTTTTTATCACCGCATTTTTATGCAGAAACATTTAAGACTACATAACCCTAAGACCCAGACAGATAAGCTGTCCCATGAGCGCAATGATATGTCATACTGTAATATTAGTCGTTCTACGCTAAATAATGTCACTTAATGTCACAAGATCTTGTAATCTTATTAAAACTTTTTTCGTAAGATAAACAAAACTTCTTCAATAATGTAACCAGATATCATACTAATCAAAATCGATGAATACTCTATATAATTGTTAATGACAAAAAGAAAAAGACACTCACAATATTCAAAACCATTCTAAACTACCGTCCAGGCGCTCTATTCAATGTGTTCCTATCTCTTGCCAAAATGGTTCAAGAACGCCCAGAAATCGTTCGAAAACGCCTAGAATCGTTCTACAAAACAGATATAAATTCGTGAAATATATAAAATGTACTAAATATTTATAATAACTATTTTTGTTGAACGAAAATTTCGTTCACCGGTGTTATACTGTGTGAGGAAAATCCTGTACGATCTTAATAGATTCGATATAAAGCAGTACCCCTTTAGATTCAATTTAGTATATCTCAAGACTTCTCTCCACAAAATCACTTTTTATTTCGTTAATGGCGTGATACTAGACTTCCATAAGTGAAGATAATGTAAATTACCATTAAAAAACACAAAATGAGGTTGCAATGTTTAGAGAAGCGTATTGATGATCTGCGTAAGCTTGTCGAGGGTTTAGAGCAAAAACAAAGTTTTTGTCTATACTTCGTATAGAAAGATAATATGTTTTTGATATAAGCCCTCGATACTACAACTTGTAGTAATTTGCCGGAAATACGTCTTTATTTAGGTCGTGAACTCTTGAACGTCTACACACCTCTGATTGGCCATACCACACGTGATGACCAACTGCGATTTTATCTGCCTTCTTATGAATGAAATCTGTACTCATGAGTTACGAAAGGTTAAGTTTTCAAACGAATGGAATGTTCCTATATTCAGTCCAAATTCTCATTATAAAAACACGCACCACTTAACCGTGACCTACCTTGATATCAAGTAAAATTTAACCCATTACCAGACAACTTATGTTCTCAACTACTAAATTTACACCGTTTGCCTAAATCCCTTTATATCTTAAACCTTGATTTTTGTTGCGTTCTTGTGTAATGTAAATATCTTCGGTTATGGTTGAATATTACCAAAAGAGACCAAAACCCTGAAAGTACTGCGTTTTGTTTTAAGACGAAACAGCGGTCTTTTAATTCGGAGGATTGGGGACCCCCATTCAGGTCATTCCAGAGCCATAGCGGATGTCGCTTAATGTTCAAAATGCAGAAAGACTGCTGTTTAATCTGGTAAAATATGGGTTCCGCATATGGAAATTGAATAACCTTTCTGACTGCTATTTTTTGAGTTAAGAAAAGAATCATTAGTCTAGACACTGTAGTTGCCTGTTTTCTTTTCTCTATCGCTCTCTGTCCCTCTGTCTATCTGACTGTCTCTGTTTGTCACTCTACCTTTCTTTCCAACTCTTTCTTTTTCTTTGAATTTACAGTTCGGCCAGAATTGCCGAACTTTTGTCGAGACACTTTCCCTGGAATATTTATCACAATTATAATTTCTCTTTTCTCAACGAATTCAATACATGTATATCATTCTAGAATGCCAACAGATTCGTTCACCATCAGTATTTTCAGTGCTTTGATTTCCCTTGCATTCTTTGATACAGTCACAAATAATGTGAGTGGAAACTATCTTGTCAATAGAGAAACCGTCTGTAAATTCCTTTATTTACCACAATATTTTAAAAGCATTTTCCCCCAGGGAGGCTTTTCTTGTACATATGTGTGTTGTGTATACATGTATAAAATACAGGCGTATTGTAGTGGTGCCGAAAAAGTAGAAGCTGATAAAGGAACAGAGTGAAGAGTACATTATTGTCATTGTACATTTTGTGCCGCCCGTCGTATTTTTTTCTGACCTGAGCAAAATCTGTCCAATGTGACCTTGTGTGATCATTGAATGTCCATCGTCTGTCGCCCGGCGTCAAAAATTAATTGTTTACACTCTGGAGTCAAGATTCCACAAATATTCTCCAATCTTCATGTTACTTTGTCAGAATGTTTGTCAGGTAACAAGGATTAACCCTATGTGAAATGAGAAAGATCGATGGCATATCACCGGAAAAGGGGCTTTAATGACAATGTTGTTGTTTACATTCTAGAGGCCACAAATATGGACCAATCTTCATAAAACTTGACCGGAATGTTGGCCAGGTCACAAGGATAAACCCTACTGAAAATGGAAAGGATCAATGCCATATCAAGGGGAAAAGGGTCTTAATGAAAATTGTTCTTGTTGACATTCTAGAGGCCTCAAATTTGGAACAATCTTCATTAAACTAGGTCAGAATATTTGTCAGGATACAAGGATGAACCCTTTTGAAAAATTGAAAAGATCCACGACATATCACAGAAAAGGGGCCGTAATAGACTTATTTCTTGTTTACACTTCAGAGACCACAAGGTTATAGGGCCCAATCTTCATAAAACTCTGTCAGAATGTTTGCCAGGTCACAAGAATGAAGCCTTTTGAAAAAAAGAGCAGGATCTTCGTGTCACATGAAAAGGTGCTTTAATGATAATCTTCTGGTTTACTGTCTAGAGACCACAAATGTCGCTGACTCGCTGTCTTAGAAAGGAGTCAAGGAGATGAATGTGACCGATATAGAACAATCACGGTCCTCTTGTTGTCAATTTGCCTTTGAAATAGTTTACTAAAGCGAGAGTAGAAGCCTAACTACTTAAGGGGTAAATAGGGTATAATTGCAACGTCTATATATGTACTCGTGCTAAATCATCTTTTCTTCATATAATGCCTAAAAGGTATTAGTCTTACCGCCAGACTCTTTTTTGCAGTGTTGTTTTCAAAGGGAATTAAATCATTACAAACCTTACAATTAAGTCCCTGTTTTTGTTCACTACTTGTTGAATATGCAAACAAAAAACGACTGAGGCGAGTCTAGAAAGGTAGATCTATATGCTCTGTGTTAAGATTTTATTGGAGAAGAGGTTATTTTAAACGAGTCTAGCCATGAAAAGCAAATAAACTCGTCAAGTCACGCTTAATATCTGTCTATTTAAACGGAGGTAGCAGTTAGTAACATCATGAAACTGACATTCACCTCGACCAAAACCACGATTTTGAATTGCCTGATACAGTTAGTTACATCGTTAAATTGACATTCGCCTCAGTCAAAATCATTCCAAATCGCTCACTCAGCGCTTCATTCATTCATTCCAAACACTCACTCAAACCATTCACAAACGCTCAACACCATTGAAAATTATAGAATCAACAATGTCATTCAAAATAAATTTCGATAGAGAAAAATCGCGATTTCGTTGAAATAATTCAATATATAAGTGTCTAAGGTTCTTGAAGAATTAGGAAGCTATCTAGAGAACTTGTATGCATATCTTTTTAAAGGGAGGTAATCAATATCGCTAATTTTGTTCATCATGAACAAAATTTGAAAAAAAATTGGATTACCTCCCATTAAATTCACTCAAAACCCGCTCCACACACTCATTCAATTTCATTCCCAAATCATTCCAAAAGCATTCAACTTGTCAATCTCACGATGTTGTTACATGTAACTGTATGTCCATAAAAACACAGAGAGGAAAGAATGTATTCTCTACAAAAAAGGTAATACATATCGTCTATTGCGTTGAATATTTTTGATATTAAACTGGTGATATTGTTATTACACTCGTTAAATAAGTACTCTAATGATCTAAGAACGTATAGCAACGTTATAGTTTCGTTGTAAAATTGGCGTCATAGCACATATGATGACGTCAATTCGCAATCAGCGTTATACTAGGGTTGATCAAAATTTATCCGGAGAGGGTCAATTTATTATAAGTTGTACAATGTTATGCGAAAAAATTATATACATATTAACGGGACATTTAATAAGCTCAGACGTGTCAAAAATTGAAGTAGTTGAACGATATATATAGATTTCTCACACAAACAAAAATGCATTGGTACTAGGTAGCCGAGCACAGTACAGAACGTAGGAAACGTTGTCGGAAATTCAGACATTTGCTTTTATCTAAATTACCTTGTCATAGCTCGTTATTCGTGGACAAAGGAGGACTTAAATCTTCCTGTCCTTAAGCTGCGATTTTATGGTTTATAAACTAGTAAATTCGAAGGGTACGAAATGAAAGTTCTCAGAATAGGAACCCTTAATAAATCGCCAATATCTTCTATGTACGTCCCTATAGTTGCCTGACTAAGTTTCATTTTGTTCATGAACACTTTCCTTTCGGCGTGTCAAGTTTTTTTAATTTTGTTTTTCGGCATTTCCTCTAGATTTCGGGAAAAAATAATGAAAGACCATTATACCGGCTGTCAAATGCCGTCATCTAGACCGTTCCGAACGTTTAACCCGCCACAATATAAATGGGTCTTATAGAAAAAATCCACGGTCAAATTTCATCAAATTAATACTAGGCATATAAAAACTTATTCCTGCAAGTCAATCAAATTTCAAGTTTTAAACTGTTTTGGTAGAAAAATATGTACATGTAGAATAGAAGATAAAACTTATTACTTATTTCATCTACTGCGACGGTTTCTCGTTACAATAGCATTTTCTTTGGCAAATGCGCGTGCGCTATATTCGGGAACAAAATCAATTTTACATACTCAGATGTTAATTGGATTCCGACAACGAATGATACAAAATTCAGTACGGTTGCTTAAAAACAGAATTTTGCAAGGCAAAATCTGGATAATTTTTTAACAACCCTTGTATGTTTATATATCGCAAAATAATTTGACCTCATGAAAATCTGGAATTTTCTAATATTTCAAATTTAATAATAAATTCGTAGTCATAAAATACCGAAATTATTAAACTCGTCATCTAAAACATTTTTATCTGTTTATAGATGGCTCGTTTAATAAAATCGGTATTCGATGACCACTATTTAATTATCCTCTATTTCTTTCTCCCATCACAAAAGAACATCCCCATAATTGTTCGTTTAGATGAAGTGATATTGTTATTTGATATTTCAGGTCTAAATTTTCTTTCTCTCATTAAGACCCTTTGTTGTTGGTACTCAATTGAATCGTCTCGATAATAGATTACATACTTTTATCTCACAATTCTTCATCTCAGAAACCAGCAAGGAATTGTAGAGGAAATATTTCTCATGTTCAATTTACAAAAGCTTGCCAATTTTTCAAATGAGTTGCATTTGTATTGAAAACATTTCATTCAAAGATGTCTGGAATCGAAAATCCCACAAGATTCATTAGAGAACTGAGTGATATTTTTTGTATTTTTTCTCACTGTTTACACTGCGAAGAAAATCGTATTTATTGATTACGAAATGATACAAAAAAATAAAAATTAGACACGTGTTAATTCGATGTGTCTTCGGATAAGTTTTATTTATTTTGCATTATTTGTCAACAGCCATATATTTTCATCGAATAAGGATTGGCAAATGAGAAAGAGGTAGGCATACTCGTCAGTTTTTAGCACGTGTATAACCCATGGCTTTTCCCCCTGGCAGGGCGGAGCCTAAGTTACGAGTCTTTGCAATTAAGGATTAAGTAAAGTTTTTTTTTTAATTAACAATTACATTCTTCTATAGATAGACAACATATCTAACTTGAGACCTTTAAGCGTCGGCTGGGAACTGTTGTGTCGCAGGAACAATGGAAAGATAAACTATAGCTTTGGTTACTAACTTTATTTACATAATACTATAATACATGTTAACTCTAACGTAGCCAGTGGAGAACTCCGCGCTGCGCGCCAGTCATGCATATATAGTCATGGCATGAAACCTGATACTTTAGTTAGCCCACGCTAATACACTACATCTCTCCCCAAGTTTTTTAAAATTAAATCATTCTCTATTAATTTTATCTTTTCCACTGCATTTTAGACTTTTCAATAACTACTTAATTACTTTTGAAATATTTCTATCAAGCAATTTCTTCTTCCAGGGGAGAAAAACTTTTGTTTTGTTTTCTTAAAATATCAAAAATATCGTAACCACAGCCTTTTCTTAATCGTCTACAAGTTCCCCAATGTTTATGTAATAACAATCTGCTGTTTGTCTTCAAGTTTATGTGACCTTTAGTACGCCGGTCATGAACTGTCTGAAATCACAATTCTAATCATTTCAATGATCATTTGTAAACAAAGCATGAAAATCAACATTAAACATGACATTAGTAATGGCAATTAACTGCAGCGTCCGCTTTCCAAGGAAAGTTCACATCGCCATATCACCTGTGGCAGCAATAAAACTGCAGGGAAGAACTGGACTGAAAGCTATTAATTTCAATCACTGTCAAACATAATCTGAGAAACGCGATGGCATGCGCGTCTTTCTTTTATCACGATTTCCACAATTTCCTACTTTTATAGGACTTGTAGTTTTCTGAGGCGGTGTCAGATTTTCTTGGGCCATTTTATCCTTTTCAAATAATTTCTTTACAGCGGTAATGTTTCTTTTATACGTAACCCCATCACGCTCAATAGTAACCCTATTTCCGAATCTTTCGCGAACAACATAGGGCTTCGACTCGAAGTTTGTGTCAAGCTTATTGTTTTTCTGCTGTTTCAACAATACTTTATCGTTTACGTCAATGGAAGATTCCAAAGCGTGTCTCCTTTTGTCGCTATACATTTTGCCTTTTTCTTTGATGAGCGAATCGCGGTCTCTAGCTTCAGATTCTACGCGGTGATTTTGTAAATTTGGCAATTTCGATCTAATTCTACGACCAAACAAGAGTTCAGCTGGTGATACACCCGTAGTTGAATGAACAGAGCTACGATACATAAGCAAGAATGTGTCGATTTCATTCTTCCAGCTGCGCCCTTCGGCTTGTGCGATTTTGATACGTTTAAGCAATGACCTGTTCTGCCTTTCTACCTCGTGTGTTTTACCCTTTTTATCAAAATAACCTAGGGTTTTCGCACTCGCTAGTCTCCGTTTTAATTCGTCAAACGCGTTTTGCTCGGCATCAGCCCATTTAAACGTTACGCCTTTACGCGTAAGTTGCCTCAGAGGCTCGGACACGGTACTTATATCTCTGATATATCTGGCATTGAAATTTACAAGACCTAAAAATGAGCGTACTTCGGACGCATTTCGCGGGGCTCGGGCATCCAATACGTCTTGAACACGCGCTTTACTTGGACCAACCCCGTGCTCAGAAACTACATTTCCCATAAATTCCAACTCTGACATATTAAACTGACACTTCTCGCGATTAAGGGCCAAACCCTTTTCACTAAGCACTTTCAGCACATTTCTTAAACACTTGTCATGCTGCTCTTGTGTAGGAGCGTACACTATGATATCATCCATGATATTTCTCGTATTTTCACAACCCTGAAGGATCTGCTGAAGCACATTCTGGTACATTTCGCTGGCACACGAGACTCCGAAAACTAGCCTTTTGTAACGATATTGTCCTTTGTGAGTGACAAACGTTGTTATTTCCCTCGATGATTCGTCCAGCTCTATTTGGTGGTAAGCGTTCCGGATGTCGATCTTGCTGAATACCTTACAGCCGTTCATCTCCTGAAGTACGTCGTCGACAGTAGGTATTGTATGACGTACTCGTTTTACTGCTGTATTTGGTAAACGCATGTCCAGACAAAGACGAATGTCATCGCCCTTTGGTACGATAACGACGGGTGATACTCATCGGCTTGGAGTTGTTACTTTCTCAATTATGTCCATTTGTTCGAGCGAGTCCAGCTTTTTGTCTACTTTCTCCTTGAGATGGTAAGGTATACGTCTTACCGATTGTACGATTGGGTCAACTTTTTCATCAATAGGTATGTGTAACTGATAGTCCCTGAGTTTACCTATCCCAGTAAACATGGTCGAAAATTCCTTTTCTATGTCCGATTCAACTTTGCACACCTTGGGTCCTATTCGCAATACATCTAATTTTATACCAGTGTCTCTACTAAGCAAAGATTGGCCCTTTCCTTCTAATACCACAAACTCGACATTTTGAAGTTTTCTATCGTTTCCTTCCACGTCAACGCAGAATTTTCCTGCTAATTGTAGAGGTTTTTGGCTGCCATACGCGAAAAGCTTCTTTCCTGATTTTTCATGGGACAGGCATTTGAACGATTTCTGTGACTTGAGGAATTCCCAGGTGTTGCGATCTATGATATTGCATGATGACCCGGAGTCAATCAGCATTTTCAGAGGAACATTCCCGACATTTACAGTTATGATTGAATCAGAAAACTTTTCACTCACCGTGAATGTAAAGTTGTCGTCCGATCCGGATCCATGGTCCGTTAATTCATGCTCCACAGAACGCACTTTATTTCTTTGTCCCCGTTTTCCAAATCTCTTTGCCTCGGCCCTACACTTTTTGCTGAAGTGTCCTATCTTTTTACAGTTGTTACAAGTCGCGTTCTTTGCGGGGCACGTCTGATCCTTGGCGTAATGTCCCAATTTACCACAATTATAACATTCCACGTTTTTCCGCCTATACTGTGGTTTATGCTTCACTTCTAATCTGAGAGCACTGTCCTTACGTGCTTCACTACCAAAATGACCGTTCTCAATTTTAGCTGCACTGTCCTGCGCTCTTTCGTAGGTGGACGCAAGTTCGAGCACCTTGTCCAAAGTTAGATCTTTCTCACAGAGGAATTTCCGCCGTAGTGTTGAGGAAGAGCATTTTCAACTATTTGGTCCTTTATTCTATCGTTTGTGTTCTCGAATTCGCAGGTAAGGGCAAGGTGTTTAAGCCTCGTTGTGAATTCCTGAATTGTTTCGCTTTCACCTTGTCTCTCGGAATTGAACTTATGTCTCTCAAAACTAATGTTCTTCTTAGGTTTAAAGTACTCCTCTAAACTTTGCACAGCTCTGTCGTAGTCATTGTCGGCTCCCGTATTGTCCAGAGTCTCAAAGATTTGCTGTATTTCTGGACCGGCCAAATGTAGAAGCAGTGCTCGTTTCTGGGCCTTGTCGGTAACCCCAGATCCCGTGACAAAATACCGGAATGATTTCAACCATCTTTCCCACTTTCCGGATATACTGGAGTTGTCACCGTTTGTCGTGAATGGTTCCACACTTGGAATGCTTAATGCTTTTGCCATTGTCTCGACACAAGGATTCTCCCAAATTCAAAATCAACGGAATTTAATCCAATCGGTTCTACGTCCTAAACATGTAAACTCGGAATTTAATCCATAAACTGACTTCATACAGTCCGGAATTTAATCCATTCAAATCTGTCCAAGATATAATCCTTATCCTCGTCGCCAAACTTTGTTGTGTCGCAGGAACAATGGAAAGATAAACTATAGCTTTGGTTACTAACTTTATTTACATAATACTATAATACATGTTAACTCTAACGTAGCCAGTGGAGAACTCCGCGCTGCGCGCCAGTCATGCATATATAGTCATGGCATGAAACCTGATACTTTAGTTAGCCCACGCTAATACACTACAGGAACCAAACCCCGTTACTTCACCTAGATACGCGGCTTTTGGTTACCCAACGATCAAATGTGTTCCCAGTCTAAGCACGTGAATCCATTTTTTTCCTTGTGACACAGAAATTTGCACGCGTTAACGATGAATGCCGACCAAATTTTGAATGAATCCAAAATATTTTAGAGTGAACTCGCAATATTACGTCACGGCTAAGCTATTTCCTGCCAAATGAATAATAACGCAGAATACCAATACATTTTTGCACACGTAAATTTTCAACCGCTACATGTACACATATAGATTCCGTAGCTATACCGCTCGACTGTATGCGCGGGATCTTGTGGTCGGTCTTCGGGCTGGTAATTTTGACAAAGAAATCGTCGTTTGGATAAGACGTTAACCCGAGATTGGCCTTTACACCGAACTCGCTAAAGAACCAGTTGGATAACAAACAAACTTTTATATCCCTTGTAACAACTAAACTTCTCCTTGTAGCGTCACTTCTACGGGTAGAGGCTGCCATAAACAGAAGCATTTATATTGACAAATTATTCAATATCGACAATACGATGTTGACACATTGATGATATAAGCCGATCTGTCAGCATTGATCTTTGTATCTCGTGAATGTATCTATAATTATGATTTATGTTGGCATCACATTCAGCTGGTATACAGTTTAGTATAAATTGATGTTTTGTACTGCTGTAGAAAACAGCCCTTTGCATAATAATTTACTATTTATTCGATGCTTGTCGAAGGATCATATAGAAATATCTGCAGATTATCACTTAATTTATTCGCCGCTTAAGTAGATTAAGGACACCAAAACCTGTCCTTGTCTAAAGAATGGAGCCTCGTTACATGTAATCCGAAAAAATACTATAAGATCATACCATAAGATGGCACTATCGACAAATTAAGTTACACATGACATATTGCTAGCATAACTTGATATGTTACCATTGATGCTTGTATCTTGTTTTCTTTCTATCATTTATCTACAATTATGTTTTCTTTGATAAGGCATTTCTACGGGTAACCACTCTTGTGATAGCGGAAATTGTTATCCGCTTTGTATATAATTGCAATCTTATAAAATAAAGAATTTTGATTGGTTTAAATCGCATCACGTGGGGAAATCCATTGCACTTTATTTCTGTATAAAATGCAATAGGTCTATCGGGAAACCCCCGACCTTCGATCTGCATGTCCTGTGTTTTAGGAACTCGAAAACCCCTCGTTCCCCTTCCATATATTCCATATAACTCTTAGTCAAACGTAGAGTCAAGGTCACAACTCTAGAGTGAAGGTCACAACTCAAGGTCAAACGTAGAGTCACTATCACAACTCTAGGTTTAACGTAGATTCAATATCACAACTCTAAGTCAAACGTATAGTCAAGGTCTCAACTCTAGGTCATACCTAGAGTGAAGTTCACAGCTCTAGGTCATACGTAGAATTTAGCTTGTCTGAATCATTACTACAGCATTATTGAATGGATTCAAAATAACCTGGCGAGATCATTTTCTATCATCAGTAGATATGTCGTTTGAAAAAAGGATATCACCAAGGTTACGACTGAAGTCAAACGTTGTTTTGAGGGCGCTTTCACATACAGTTGAAAACATCGCGAATGGACTCTCATTCCGATCAAAATCGTTCTAAATCATTCACTAAGAACTCCATTCATTCCTTCCAACCACTCATTCTAATCGATCAAACACGATCCGAAAGGTAAAAAATCGAAATCTTTAAAAGTCAATCTACATCTAATTCAAATCGATCAAATTATTCAACGACTTTATTGGCTGATGTGGATTTTAAAGTATCTGATTGGACCACGACGACACACAAACAGAAAAAGACGTTTATTTCATTCATCCTGAACAAAATTAGCGATATTGGATTACCTCCCTTGAATTTCACTCAAAACTAACTGCACACACTCATTCAATTTCATTCCAAAATCGTTCCAAAATCGTTCCAAAATCATTCATCTTGTCAATTTTCCGATATCCTTAACTGTTATTATATTATTGGTAAAAAATGACCAGGAAAGTCTAGCAATACACCTAATAATTCTTCCGGAATTATCCCATATTAACACATTTTTACAAACGATATGACTTTTCTTCTACAAGGAAGGTGATATATGCGAAAGCTAGAGGTGACTCCCAGACTGCGAAATTAGCTGTTTTAATTCAGGAAGCATCTGTAGACGGACTTTCATCGATAATAATAGGCGATTAACCGCTAATACAATTTTAATTACACTTGGCCAAGGACAAGCGATTAACCGCTAGTTAGTTTTCGTAGGACACATGGTGTCAAGCTTACTTATTTTGACGACGGCTTTGAACTTGAAATTAATTTAAAATAATGTTTGATAATGGAGATCTATTCATTATGAAGAAAAACACATTTTTAGCCATTTTTAAATTATTAATTTAATCAATTGATACTATGGTATCTATTTCTACGGTCTACATAAGCTCAATTATTACACTTGATCTTGTTAGGTGGGGTTGACATTTCGGGTAAAGTTAGCAACATCGTGAAATGGACAAGTTTGACTATTTTAAAATATTAAGAAATGATATTGAATGAGTATGTGGAGCGAGTTTTGAATGAAATTAAGGACAGTATTACAATATCGCTTTTATCGTCCGAATTTGACGAAATCACCGACATTTTATTACCTCCCTTTACAAAGACGTATAGGTACTTTTCCATGTAAAGGATGTGTGTTTCTTTGCAGACGCTTCCAATGCATCGCCAGCTAGAAAGTATTGTTTGTTCGCTTAGTAGGGAGTTTCGAAGCACTGTTAATCTTTGTAGTGGACGAATGTGCGTTTCAGAATTGTTTAGAACGGGCTTAGCGGCAATTACCTGATATTTCTAACTGTAGCTGGGAATTTGTTCTAAAAGACATATACACTCATTACCAAAAATGAAAGAGCAACTCATAAATAAAGAGCGGTGCAAAATTGCAAAACAGCGGTGCATAATTGCAAAACTCTTTATCGCATAATCGTTGAGTTATTGCCCTGTGTTACTTTAGAGGTTTTAACTTCTGTCCAGAGCAGATCTTTTTCATGCTATGAACATTAAATCTTTAGAGGTTGATAGATCTCAGGAATGATGAATGCAGTGCACAAATACCGTCATGCTTGTTATCTTTAAGTGATTGTCTTTCATCCTCTTATTTTCTCTCAGACCAGAAAAAAAACAATATCTTGCAATATAAAAAATCTGGATGTGTTTTGTTATTGTTTCTAATGGTCCAAATTTTTGTCGAGCCAACTTGAAGTGAAATAAATGTATCACTTTAGCAAGCCGATGTGTTCTTAAAGACACAAATAATGAAAATTATGTAGATTTTTAAAGGGAGATAATAAGACATCAATTATGGCGTCGAATTTAGACAAGAGTATCGGCATTGTATTACTTCCATTAAAATTTCAACTCGCTTCTCTGTATCATTATATGTCATTCCAAATTCATTCCAATATAATTTGTCTGGCCAATTTCAAGATCAGGTTTACTTTAACACAATCCCATTTGTTTAAAATTAGTTATTTCAAAAAGACATTTCACTGTCATGTAGAACCAGGATATTATAATATCAATTTTCACAGCTTGATGCTTGTAAGAATGGGATTTATTCATTTCCGTTGACCAAATGAAATTATATCTGCGACTGTGGAAGGTTTATTTCACTTGTGAACGCTACTGGTGTTTCCGAAACAGAGCTTTTTATCCCAGCAAGGTGAAGGATTGGCTATTTACTTTCAGTTGAAAATAGATCAGACCTCTGTGAAGGTCGGTCGCCATCAGGTAATTAAAAGCTATTCGTCAGTAAAATATGAGGTGTAAGACAAAACAAGAAATAAATCATAGGTAGGTGGCCACTTTGTCAAAGCTATAATCTGAATATCTAACAAGAGGTGTTTGTAAAACATTTATGCCTACAATAAGAGCAGGTCGATGGCATATTTTTTTCAATTAACAAACGGCAATTTCTCAGAAAAAAAGACGGGTAGAGAAATGGTCTTTTGTGATACTGCACTTCTGCAAGTTTCATGATTCTATCTAGCACACTTTTTGAGATATGATACGGCCAAGAACGTTTAGGGACGGACCGACCGACCGACGGACCAAAGTACCGAACGACAAGTGCAAAGGAATATACCTCCTCTTCTTTGAAAGGGAGCATAATAAAACGAGTACATAGCTACAGAATATCATGTTCTTGTCAATTGTTTATCACATTGTTATAGGAGACCACTCTCAGCACTATCCTGCATAGCTCCATTGGTTTAAATACAATGTCTGACACCTGCGTAGAGAAGGTCTTCTTTGGCTCAGTGGTTAGCCCATTGGACTTGCAAACCAAAAATTGAATATTTCTTGTCCGCGTGGGTTCGACGCCGACACGCGGCGGATATTTTCATATATGCTCAAGTTGCGGTCAGTTCGTTTGTAACAATATATGAACATATCCGACGTGATCCGGGATCGAACCCAGGCAAATGAAACAATAAAGCAAACTTCATTATAATAGAAATTTGTTTTGGTTGTGATCTTTATTTGAATTAGTAGTCTCCTCTCTATCAAAAATTTCCAATTTGTATTTCAGAATCGCAATTATATTTTAGTAAGTCATCTTTTGAAAATTTATTTAGTTATAAATTGTGTCTTAGATATCTTTTTTGAACACCTCAGACTTAAACCAGTGATACACGGGAATAAATGAACGAATTGAATATGCTGTAAAAAGCTTTAAATGTATACAAACAGTATTTAAAACATAGAAAACTGGGATTGTTAGATACAATAGGTTTTACATCTACGGAGGATTACATGTAGCATCGCCTCAAGAGAATCAAAGACTGTGTCTCTATTCACAGAAATGTAGGTAATTCCAATCATTCCTATTTCTTAAACATCTTATTCTGCCGGTGCAATTAATCTCGAGTCAAATATCGTCTTCAAAAAAACAATAAACATAATCTTAAACCAAAAAGTCTTCTCTTGGGATTTCGTGGATAACGGTTAACTTATCTGAACATTTATAGCATTGATTGTATTGAATTACCCGTTTTGGGACTTTCAGACTTTTTGTTATTTGAACTGGTTAACGAATCAAGAGAAGCTTAAGAAATGCACAGAGGCACATTACATGGGTTTTATACGGTTAAGAAAAAAAGTGACATATTGCTATAATCCACGATCTTTTCCCTGGAAGGGCGGAGCCTAAGTAACAGATCGATGCACTCTAGGATATGGTAAAACAGCCTTTATTCATTATTATATACTTCTAAAGATAGTCGACATAATTAACTTGAGACCGTAAAGCGTAGTTTGGTAACCAAACCCTCGTAACTGAAGTTACGAGGCTTCGTAAACCCAACGATGAAATGTGTTCACATTCTCTAAGCACGTGAATCTTTTTATGTATGAGTCTTTTTTTCAGTTTTTTTACCTGAGTGTTTGTAATGAATGTTTGGAGCACTGAGCGAGTGATTATGAATGGCCTCGATCAACATGTGGTTAACTGTAACAAAACATTGGTTTATAATATGACCTTCGTCGCGGGAGTGAACTAACCTGGGGGATATTTTTGATATAACACGAGTGTTAAAAAACTAGTTGAATAACTATGCAAATGGGCTAAAAACGTGTATAGCATTGTTATATTTTCGTTAAGTAAATGACTTCACAATGGATTTGCTGACGTCAATTCGCAAACGGCGTTAGGTATATGTTTCGCGGCAGTACTTGAATCGATAAATATCGTAATTTCTTTGTTTTATCATAAACAATTCGGCCATATTATAAACAGAATATCAAATTATTTGTGATCATTTAATATCGAATTCACTAAACTCGTCATCTAAAACAGATATAAAACTCGGCAGCCTCGTTTTTATATGTTTCAAGACTCGTTAAATAAATTCGCTATTTAATGACCACTCATTCAATATCCTCTAATTATTACCTTCCTTTCCAATGACATATTATGGGAATTTCAATACATTTAATTAGGTTCTTCGTTGTACATGTAACTTTTAAAGTATTTTTAGAATAATTATTAAATACTAAGAAAAGAACTGTGACGAAAAATGCAATAACAAAAAATTGAAAAATGCACGTAACTTAATAATGGGCCCCTTATCTTAACATTGGCAAGAACACCAACGTTTAAAAAAGGATCGTTGCTATAAATTCATGCACAGGTTAAATAGCATGTCATCAGTTTTTAGCAATTCATGTAGCTTGCATGTTTTTTAATGTTTTACATTGATTGTTTGCAATGTACAAAATTCGAGGTGGAAATTCAACTATCACAAATACTAACAATCTGTATAATTTGCTCAAGCAAAATTACAAAAAATGCTTTACCGTATTGGACTTTCCGTTAATTGGCACAATGTGTTACCAACATATTTTTCGCCATGTGAACGCCAAAATGCAATCTAGACGGATATTTGTGCATAGAAAATGTATTGTTATTAACTACGAGTTTGATATAATAACCTTTGACTTTGTCGATATGAACACACACAATAAAAAAGAACCAAGATTTAGCTTTGGAAGTAACTTATGTTGATCTGAACGGTAACCAAACTTAACAAATATCAATCCACCTAGCTTTTGTCCATTTTTTGAGACGTATAGACTATTGACATCCTCATAAAATGTCTTTAGTAGCGAAATTTACGATTAAATGGCTTATTTTACGACCGCATTTTTATGCAGATACATTTAAGACTACAGAACCTTACGACCCAGACAGATAAGTTGTCCCATGAGCAAAATGATGTATCTTACTGTAATTCTAGTCGTTCTACGCTTATAATGTCACTTAACTCTTTGCTGTTTAATCCCTGCTTTTTACGTGCTTGTGATTTTATGATTGAGAAAACATTGTGAAAAAAAGAAGAAATTGCTTCTGAAAAGCAATTTCTTCTTTTTCCACACTATTTTCTACCCTACAGAATGGTTCTTTTTCAAATTAAATCCACTTCAAATTTTCGTCTGCAAAACCTTTGAATTTGGAGACGTCCAAAATTTTACAAAACAGGAAAGGGTTTGTGTCACAAGATCTTGTAATCTTATTAAAACTTTTTTCATAAGATAAACAAAACCTCTTCAATAATGTATAATAATGCAGATTTCATACTAATTAAAACCGATGAATACTCTGTTAATGACAAAAAGAAAAAGACACTCACAATATTCAAAACCATTCTAAACTACCGTCCAAGCGCTCCATTCAATGTGTTCCTATCTCTTGCCAAATGGTTCAAGAACGCCCAGAAATCGTTCTAAAACGCCTAGAATCGTTCTACAAAACAGTTATAAAATTTTTTGTCAAGTTTTTTGTTTTACTTTTGCTTTTCGGCATTTCCTCTAGATTTCTGGAAAAAATAATTTAAGACCAAAATATCGGCTGTCAAATGGCGTCATCTAGAACGTTCCGAACGTTTAACCCGCCACAATATA
Source organism: Fragum whitleyi (assembly GCA_948146395.1). NCBI lineage: Eukaryota > Metazoa > Mollusca > Bivalvia > Cardiida > Cardiidae > Fragum > Fragum whitleyi. Next base: position 47,619,354 of record OX411556.1, read on the forward strand.
AATGGGTCTTAAAGAAAAAAATATACGGTCAAATTACATCAAATCAATACTGTGCATACAAAAACTTATTCCTGCAAGTCAACCAAGTTTTAAGTTTTAAACTGTTTTGGTCGAAAAAATATGTAGAATAGAAGATAAAACTTATTAGTTATTTCATCTACTGCGACGGTTTCTCGTTACAATAGCATTTTCTTTGGCAAATGCGCGTGCGCTATATTCGGGAACAAAATCAATTTTACATACTCAGATGTTAATTGGATTCCGACAACGAATGATACAAAATTCAGTACGGTTGCTTAAAAACAGAATTTTGCAAGGCAAAATCTGGATAATTTTTTAACAACCCTTGTATGTTTATATATCGCAAAATAATTTGACCTCATGAAAATCTGGAATTTTCTAATATTTTAAATTAAATAATAAATTCGTAGTCATAAAATACCGAAATTATTAAACTCGTCATCTAAAACATTTTTATCTGTTTATAGATGGCTCGTTTAATAAAATCGGTATTCGATGACAACTATTTAATTATCCTCTATTTCTTTCTCCCATCACAAAAGAACATCCCAATAATTGTTCGTTTAGATGAAGTGATGTTGTTATTTGATAGTTCAGGTCTAAATTTTCTTTCTCTCATTAAGACCCTTTGTTGTGGGTACTCAATTGAATCGTCTCGATAATAGTCTACATACTTTTATTTCACAATTCTTCATCTCAGAAACCAGCAAGGAATTGTAGAGGAAATATTTCTCATGTTCAATTTACAAAAGCTTGCCAATTTTTCAAATGAGTTGCATTTGTATTGAAAACATTTCATTCAAAGATGTCTGGAATCGAAAATCCCACAAGATTCATTAGAGAACTGAGTGATATTTTTTGTATTTTTCTCACTGTTTACACTGCGAAGAAAATCGTATTTAATTGATTACGAAATGATACAAAAAAAAAAAAAAATTAGACACGTGTTAATTCGATGTGTCTTGAGTAATTGATTGATTGATTGAATGGAGTTTAACGCCGCTTTCAACATTATTTCAGTTATATCGCGGCGGCTGGAGCACCTAACAATGGATTCCTGGTATTTCTATCACCAGTACAACCACCACATTCTTTCCTAGCCTCCAGCCGCTATCTCACATAGGTCTACGATTATCAACCCATTGGTGAGAGACAAATAGTCGGAAAGAATGAGTGCCGCCGCCGGGGATCGAACCCGCGAACTCTAGATTGACAGTCCGACGCGCTACCAGTGTCTTGAGTAAAGTTGTATTTATTTGGCATTATTTGGCAACAGACCATTAACAGCCATATATTTACATCGAATAAGGATTGGCAAATGAGAAAGAGGTAGGCATACTCGTCAATTTTTAGCACGTGTATAACCCATGGCTTTTCCCCCTGGCAAGGCGCAGTCTCAGTTACGAGTCTTTGCAATTAAGGTTTAGGTAAATCTTTTTTAATTTACAACTACCTACTTCTAAAGATAGACAAAATATCTAACTTGAGACCTTTAAAGCGTAGGCTGGAAATCAAATCTCCGTAACTTCATCTAGTTACGCGGCTTTTGGTAACCAAACGATGAAATGTGTTCATTTATTCTAGGCACGTGAATCTATTTTGTTTTCGGATGCAGTTATTTGCACGCGTTAACGATGCATGGCGACTAAATTTTGAATCAATCCAAATGTTTTAAAGTAAACTTGCCAAATTTCGTCACGGCTAAGCCATGTCCTGTCAATTGAATAATAGCGCAGAATACCAACAAATTTTCGCACTAATAACTTACAACCGCTACACGTACACATATAGATTCCGTAGCTAGATAGCTCGACTGCAAGCGTGGCATCACGTGGTCGATCTTCGGGCTGGCAATTTTGACAAAGACATCGTCGTTCGGATAAGACGTTAATTCGAGACTGGCCTTTACACCAACCTCGTCAAAGAACCAGTTTGACAACAAAAAATGTATCTTTATGTCCCTTATAACAACAAAACGTCTCCTTGTAGCGTCACTTATACAGGCAAATGCAGTGATAAACAGAAGCATTTATATTAACAAATTATTTAATATCGACAATACGACGTTGACACATTGGTGATGTAAGCCGATCTGTCACCATTGATCTTTGTATCTCGTGAATGTATCTATAATTATGATTTCTGTTGGCATCACATTCTGCTGGTATATAGTTTAGTATAAAATGATTTTTTGTACTGCAATAGAAAACAGCTCTTTGATAAATTATTTAATATTTATTCAATGCTTGTCAATGGATCATATATTAATATATATTTGCAGATTATCACTTAATTTATTCGCCGCTTTAGTAGATTAAGGACACCAAAACCCGCCCTTTTCTAATAAATGGAGCCTCGTTACATGTGATCCGAAAAAAATACCATAAGATCATACCATAAGATCGCACTACCGACAAATTAAGTTACACATAACATATTGCTAGCATAACTTGATATGTTACCATTGTTGCTTGTATCTTGTTTTTTCATCATTTATCTACCATTATGTTTTCTATGAGAAGACATTTCTACGGATAACCACCCTTGTGATAGCGGAAATTGTTATCCGCTTTGCATGTGTACTTACGTGCAAAGTTTGGTACCGTTCAAGACTTTCACTGACGTATTTGCATTCTAGATGCAATCTTAGCAATCTCGTTTTGCACTCACCCTTTCTGGCTATTTGTCTCTCACCTAATCGGTCAATAATCGCCGGCTTAAGTGGGGTACATGTAGCACCTTGAGAATATGAAAGGATGTAATGGTAGTACTGGTGTGAGAAATACAAGAAATCTATTTTTTGTTGCTCCAGTCGCCACGATATTATTGAAAGATTGTTAAAAGTTTTTTTTAAACCCCATACAAACAAACATTAAGCAGCCTGATCTTAGAAATTTCCTGTCGGCTACAAAAGGAATATGTTATGAAGAGTAGGATAAGGTTTAAGATGACAGTGAATTACATGTATTGTTATTTAAATTTAAAGGATAGGACTGCATGTGTGCCAGTATCTCATTAGATTGAAAGGTGTATACTTGGGTAAATTTGATCTAGACTTGCTATAAGTATAAACGTAAGCATGTTTTTCTGCGACCGGAACATTTGGAAAGGGAGAATAATTTTTCAAGCCAGCTTCAGGTGAGCTAGGCTGGTTGGATAAATGGTAAGCGTGCTCGACTTGTAACCTGGTGGTTGCAGGTTCAAGCCGCAACGGAGGCGGGTTGTGTATTTGGGCAGGACACTTTACAGACTGGGCCCAAGTCCACCCGGCTGTAAAAACGGGAAGCAGTGGTTAGAACACCTTGCCTCTCTCTCCATTTTCCGGATAATATCTGGATTGATTTAGGACTATGATGGATATAAGAGTCACTCGACCCCTAATCGTGTTATCCTTGAGTTAAAAAAAGTTCAAAATAGATATTTGACAAATCGGTGTGTGTGCGCGTTAGTAAGTATGTTTATGAATAAAAGTGTATTTGTTCGAACAATTATTCCTTGCTTCATGGGTGGATTTCAAAATAACTTGTCACAACTACCCTCCGTCATGAGTAGATGTGCCAGTAGAAAGAAGTCAAGGTCACAACGTAGAAGTGACATTGTCCAGAGCACACCGACTACGTATTTGGGTGGATGTCAAAATAACCTGACGCAATCATTTTCTCCTCTTCGCAAGCCAAGGGTTCTAACTCCACTATGTTCCTTACGAATGTTCGTAAGGAACATAATAAAAACCCTTGGCTTGCGAAGATGTCATTTTCTATCATCAGTAGATATGTTGTTTGAAAAAATGGATATAACCAAGGTTACAGCTCAAGGTCAACCGCTGTTTACGGGCTCGACACCAGTTTTCCTACAAAAACCACTTGCACATAATTATATTATTGGTAAATAATGACAAAGAAAGTCTTACATTACAACTAAAAATTCCTCCGGGATTATCCCATATTAATACATTTTTACAAGCGATATGACTTTTCTACTACAATTAGGGTGAGATATGCGATAGCTAGAAGTGTTTCTCAGATTGTTAAATAAGCTGTTTTAATCCAGGAAGCATCTGTAGACGGACTTTGATACAAAATAATATGCGTTTAACCGATAATGAAATTTTAATTATTCTAGTCCAAAGACAAACAATAAACCGCTTATGAAAGCTGCTACGATTCCACTATGTTCCCGGCGGCCACGGCGGTCCCATTTCTCCAAAACGAGACACGCCGTGGACACAAGTTCTACTACGTTTTGCCAAGGTCTCTCAAGTCGTGCCACGGTATATTTGACGCACCGTGGTACAGGGTTACCCAGTGTGTCACGGATGCTCCAAGTCGTGCTACGGGTAGGCTCACGGTCTATCACGTATGTCAGTATGTTCCATTGCGGTCCATTACGTTCTGCTGAGTTCCCTTGCATTCGGATCAAGTTCTGACACGTTTAACGGTCTGCCTAGGTCTGTCACGGTATTTTAAGGACGAAACGTGACCCTCGGGCAAAGAGGAGCATATCACTGTATAAAAGTACCCTCCTCACCCACACAAAGTAAAGCAATCAATTTTGTCTCAACTTCCATTGAATAGTATCATGAATTTCCAAGGTGAAGAGGATTTTGTTTTTGTATGCTTAATGGGTGGCTATATCACTACGCTGTATCAGCAAAAAGGTGACATACGGCAGTCACAGAGATCTTCAAGAAGGCGCAGGCGGTTACGAAGGTCATCATCAGTGTGGGTGTGTGATTGGCTATCAGAGGACAGGCGGCGGCAGTTGGGTCACTACCCAACCTTTCTAACCAGGGAGCTCCGCTTCGAAGATTTCAGCGCGTTCATCAACTATCTTAGGATGCCCCAACAGCTGTTCGGTCAAATCCTGGCGAGAATAACTCCAGCCATTGAGCGGCAAGACACATAGTTTCGCTCTGCCCTACCGCCAGGACTGAAGCTGCCATTTACTTTGAGACTTTGGCCTCTGGGGATAATTATTCATCTCTTCCTTGTGTTTAGTTGCAGTAAAATATATATCTTCAGTATGGTTACAGAGGTATGCAAACCTATTGTGCACTCTTACAGGGATGAGGTCTTCACAGTGTCTGTTCCAAGAGCGGAAATCTCTTTTTCAGGAGTTCGGGGACAGATGGGATTTGCCGCGTGCGGTTGCAGCTATGGCCGGCAAACATATAGCCATCACCAAACCAGCAAACACCAACCCAATGTATCACAACTACAAAGGCTTTTTGTAACCATTTCCTTGCCTTGGTGGATGCTCAGTATAGATTCATATGGATTGAAGTTGGTGGAGTGGGCCACACGTCAGATGCCCAGATATTTAATGACTTAGAGGTCAGTGAACTCCTCGAGGACGAACTGATAGGGCTGCCACCACATTGTACCTTTCAAACGATATTCAGGGCTAGGACATACCTTACCTTATCATTGGAATCGATGATATCGCATTGAGGAGTTTTATGATGAAGCCCTACGGTCGGAGCTACATGCCTAAAGAAAATCTTATCTTTTACTACCAGTTTCACTTGGCCAACGTGTTGTCAGAATGCCTTCCGGATATTGGCCAAACGATTTCCCATGTTTCCTTGGTACTTTGGAACAGACACCAGACACAGGTGAGGCTCTTCAATCAAGTTCACTGATATTGACTATTTTTCCTAGCCCGCATGCGCCGTGACGATTGTATCATAACTTAGCACACCTTAGCAGGACGTACCAAATACCGTCACACACAGTGGCACGTTGTAACCGAACGCACCAAAACGTGTCAAGTTAACCTTAGCTTGTCGTGAAGAAAGGGATGCGACGTGAGACATCCGTGGCGAAGCGTTACAAAACGTAAAGCAATCGTGGCAGCCGGGCTGCAAACAAGCTTCCCGTTCTACTATGGAAGTCTTCCAAGTTTTGCTACGGTATGTTACGTGCTGTCACGGTTGTTGAATTCATCCCGTTTTGTCACGTTTCACATTTCCGCCGGGATTGCTGTGACAGATTTTCTTGACAGCTTAAAAATTTGCCCCGGCGGCCACGGCAGTCCCATTCTGTTAGGTTTGCTTATCCCGTCGCCCTGCGATGCCCCACGTTCGTCCCGTTTTGGCCACGATTGTCTGAAACGGGACCACAGTGGTCGCAGGGAACATAGCGGAAACGCAGCAAGTTAGATTTTCTAGAACAAATGGCGTCAAGGTTACTTATTTTGACGATGGCTTTGAACTTGAACTTAAAATTAATTGGAAATAATATTTGATAATGGAGGTCTATTCCTTATGAAGAATGAAAACACTTTTCAGCCATTTTTAGACTCATCAATTGTTACTATGGTATCTATTTCTATGGTCTTCATAAGCTCAATTATAACATTCGATCTTGACAGGCGGGGTTGATATTTCGGGTATAGTAAGAATCATCGTGATATTGACAAATGAATTATTTTAATGATTTTGGAATGGTAATTAATAAGTGTGTGACGCGAGTTTTGAATTAAATTAAAGAAGGAATTACAATATAAGTACTTTCGTTCGAACTTGACGAAATTGTCGATATTTTATTACCACCCTTAACTAAACTACAGATGGACTAATTATCGGAAATGAAAGGGCCAACTAATATAAAAAAAGTGCGGTGCACAACTTCAAAACTCTTGCTTGTGTAATCGTTGAGTTATTACCTTATACTGTTTTAAAAGTTTTACCTTTTTGGCATGAGCACGTCTCTTACATGCTATAAACCTAAAATCTTCAGAGGTGGATAGATCGCCTTCACCCTCTTTTTTCTCCGACACTTGAATAAACAATATTCCTTTGATAAAGAAAATCTGGAGGTGTTTTGTTGTTGTTGGTTTTAATGGTCCGGATATTTGTCGAGTCTGCTTGAAGTGAAATATATTTGTCACTTTAGCAAGCCGATATGTGCTTGAAGACACAAAAGAAGATAAGTACATGTACGTACTCCTTTTGAAGGAAGATAATATAACGTCGAATTTAGACAAGAGTATCGATATTGAATTACTTCCATTAAAATTTCATTAATAACTCGCTTTTCTGCATTATTATATGTTATTCGAAATTCATCCAATAAACATTTGTGTTGCCAATTTCATGATCGGGTTAACTTTAATACAATCACATTTGTTTAAAACCAGTTACATGTATTTCAAAAAGACGTTTTCACCGACATGTACATGTAGAACCAGGATATAATAATATCAAATTTCACAGCTTGATGCTTGTAAGAATCGAATTTATTCATTTCCGTTTACCAAATGAAATTATATCTGCGACTGTGGAAGGTTTATTACACTTGTGAACGCCACTGGCGTTCCCGATACAAAGCTTTTTATCCTAGCAAGGTGAATATTTGGCTATTTATTTACATTTGAAAATAGAATAGACCTCTGTCAAGGTCGGTCGCCATCAGGGGTCGCCATCAGGTTTTAAAAGGTACACTTTTTGGGATATGCTCAGGACAAGAAGGTTTAGGGACGGACCAACCGACAGAGCGAGATACCGACCGACAAGTGCCAAGCAATATACCCCCATCTTCTTTGAAAGGGAGCATAATCAAACGAGTACATAGCTACAGAATATCACGTTCTTGTCAATTGTTTATCATATTGTTATGGGAGACCACTTTCACCACTGTCCTGCATAGCTTCATTGGTTTAAATATAATGTCTGACACCTTCGCCAGAGAAGATCGTCTTTGGCTCAGTGGTTACATGTAGCGCATTGGACTTGTAAACCATAAAATTGAATATAACTTGCCCGCGTGGGTTCGACGCCGACTCACGGCGGATATTTTCATATATGCTTAAGTTGCGGTCAGTCCGTTTGAAACAATAGATGAAAATATCCGAACCCAGGCAAATGAAACAATAAGGCAAACTTCATTATTGCATTAGAAATTTGTTTTGGTTGAGATATTTATTTGAATGACTAGTCTCCTGTCTGTCAAAAATTTCCAATTTGCATTTCAGAAGGAATCGCAATTTTACATTCGTAAGTCATCTTTTGAAAATTTGTATAGATATAGATTGTGTCTAAACTATCTTATTTGAACAGCTCAGACTTATACTAGTGAAAAATGAAGTAAAATGGCCAAATTGACTATGCCGTAAAAAGTTTTAAAGGTTTATAAACAGCATTTAAAACATAGATACGGGGTTGTTTAATGAAATATTTTTTATATGTAAGGAGGATTAGCACCGCCTCAAGAGGATCAAAGATTGTTTCTTTATTCACAGAAATGTAGGTAATTTGAATCATACCTATTTCTTAGACATGTTATTCTGCCGGTGCCATTAATCTCCAGTCAAATATCGTCTTCAGATGAACATTAAACAGTACATATAAAGCTGTATTTGATTATTTTTTTACTCGCCATCTTAAACGATATAGTCTTCTATTGGGATTCGTGGATAACGGTTAAGTTATCTGAACTGAACATTTGTAGCATTGATTGTATTGAATTACCCGCTTTGAGACTTTCAGACTTTTTGTCATTTGAAGTGGTTTTCGAAAAAAGAGAAGCTTAAGAAATGTACAGAGGTTTTATACGGTTAAGCTAAAATTGACATATTGGTACTGCCAATACAAATTTGGCTTATCAATTAAAAAAACACCTCAATTACAATGAGATTGACGATGAACTACGATATTGCCTGTCCTTTTGTTTCAATCATTATCGTTTGTTGCTTCATAATCGCCTCTAACTTCAGCTTGGAAATGCTGAAGTTACGACAATGAGGTACCCTCCAACGATTTGATCTTTCTTTATACATTTTGCGGAAACAGTTACATGTAGTTAAATCGTGAAATTGACATTTATCTCAATTCAACCCATTCTAAATCACTCACTCAGCGCTCCTTTCACTCATTCCAAATATTCACTCAAATCGATCAATATAGCTCCACATGAATAAAAAGAATACAATTAACAGCTACATAAAAAATAAAAATAAATAGAAAAAATCGCGATTTTACTGACATAATTGAAATTTTAAGCGTCTGATTGGTTTATGAAGAAAGATGAAGCAATTAACAAAACTTTTATGCATATGTTATTAAAGGGAGATAATGAATATCGCTATTTTTGTTCATCTTGAACATAATTAGCAATATTGGATTACATGTGTACCTCTATCTAATTTCAAACTCGATCCACACACACTCATTCAATTTCATTCCAAATTCATTCAAAAATCATTCTTCTAGTCAATTTACGATGTATAAAACTGCATATTAATTTTAGATATTGAAGGGGTGTTTCCAGCGATCCACAACTGTGGCATTTTTGGTGATTGATTTATGAAAATCCTGAAATCGACAAGTTAAATGGTTTTGGAATGAATTTTGAATGAAAGTGAAGGGCGAGTCTTGAGTGAAAATAAGGGAAGGTAAAACGTAATTGATATTTTTGTCCAACTGGACGAAATGAGCGATACTTTTTTTAGGAACCAAGATTTAGCTTTGGCAGAAGCTTATATTGATCTGAACGGTAACCGAACTTAACAAATATCAAATCCATCTAGCTTTTGTCCGTTTTCGAAGACGTATAGAATATTGAGATCCTCATAACATGTCTTTAGTAGCGAAATTTACGATAAAATGGCCTATTTTATGACCGCATTTTTATGCAGATACATTTAAGACTACAGAACCTTACGACCCAGACGGATAAGTTGTCCCATGAGCAAAATGATGATTTCAAAGTCTTTGAGCAGAAGTGATATTATGTTCACAGAACGACTAAAATTACAGTAGAGAGCGTTTACACTGTATGGTTAAGCAGATGTGAAAAAGCACATGTGTAAAAGCGTATCTGTCTTTTTGCGTTTACACTGTATGCTTTTACATATCTGCTTCAGATGACCTCGGTCATTGCTGTCAGTCATTTGCAAGATCAAATAGTGTATTGTATTACTGGAATGATGAGGGAATATTTTATCGCTCACCGAAACCAAATGTATATTTAAATATTTAGTTTTATTTGTGTCCATTAATATTTGTATGTTCTAGTTGGCTTAAAATTGGTTTCATTATGCAATGAAAGTAAGTTTGGGTATGCAGCCATTTTGTAAGCTTCTGCGAAGAGAATATGTCTCAATTTCATGGAGGTATAAAACAAAAAAAAGTTCCTAATCACACTCATACATGAATCCGCTTTGCGTATTTATACAGTGTGATTATGTCTTTAGTTTCACACCTCAATGAAATAAACAAATAATCTATTCATCACTTAAATATTAATAAAGACATTGAAATAAAGCTCAATTAATTTATTTTAATCCTTTACTCCTGTTTAAGTTGTCTTAAACCTTGAAAATGGCCACAGAATTTTCTGTTTCTGTAATAAATCATTTGATCTCTTTTCTGAACATTTGTTTCTCAAAATATTTTATTTCTAATTTAATTTGAGACTTAAAGTGACAATAAAAACGAATTACTCTTCACAATTTAATACTTGATAAATAACCAACAAATTTTCATCGCGTCGCTGAGCACCGGTCTCTCAATTGAGAGGAGCCAAGAGAAATTGATTCTTGAAAATGCAATCGGTCTAGATTCATTCTCTTTCTTATCAGTAACATTTGGTGTTAGTATTTGAGGATTTCACAAGAAGTAGAATCGAGAGGGAGTTATAAGAACTTGAACCTCGATTGATGTTAATCATGTAAACTGAATATGCGTAAACAAACTAATTTAAAGGTAGAGAATAATTTTTTGGTGATCAGACTAGACAATTAAGTACAGTAGAATGACAATTCTAAATTAAGTAGGGTCATTTCACAACTTGGTCATAAATTTGATGTAATTTTTTTCTAACTAATAATCTTTATATATGGAGGAAATAAAGAATATATTTAAACATATTATTATTCACTTTTATTATTATAATTATTTTTCAGTATACCAAGTACCACTGGAAGAATGTATCTATTATAGGTTAAATCTTCTCCCTGGTCATTGAAGGAATTATATTTCACAAAATATGTCTATTTGACAGGCTACTTGAAAGAGTTGACCAGTAATTGTTTATTTTATCAGCTTATCAGCAGGTCATCAGAGGTATCAATGGTCATTTCGGTATTGAAAAGCAGACGGAAATAGAACATGTTCTAGTCTGTATGTTTTGCAGATCTGTTAACAGAACGCTCATTATCTGGGGGTTTACACTGCATGTTTTGACATATATGAAAAAGCAGATGTGAAAAAACATACAGTCTTAACTCCCTCTAAAACCAACGCTTTTTCATTGCACAAACAAAGCGAAAGTCAGGGATATTGTGAAATTGGCGAGGTGATTTTGGAGTAATTTAGGGTTGATTTGGTATGCATGTGTGCCTGGAACTAATTTTGAATGGGATTTATGAGGGATCCTACAATATCACTAATTTTATGAAATTGACAACATTATTGCAACCTTTAAAAACATCTACGCGCTATCCAATGTGAGTGTCTTTAATGATTAGGATGTATACGCTTTGAAATCAACAACAGCCTAAAAGTCGGATCATAATTTAGTAATTTTCAATAAAATGTTAATCGTTATGAACGATTCGATAATTTCGCCTACTTATTTAGCGATATTATATTACCTTCCTTTAATTTCAATCAAAACCCGCTCATTCCAAGAATTCAATTTCATTTCAAACTCATTTCCAATCCCATATCTTACATCTTGTCAATTACATGATGTTATTATGAATTGTGCTTGATAATGATTTGAGTGTTTTGTGGTAAGACCATTTACGATCTTGATGTACATTATTTTTGTTGTTGTTGTTGTTTTTAAATACGCATTGTCCTGGCTATTGTGGACATAGGTTTCAGTCACAATGAGTGGTTCTGTTTTTAAAGTTTCGCACTCATTTGATACAGTTAGTTACATCGTGAAATCGGCATTCACCCTTAATTAAAACCATTCTAAATCGCTTACTCAGCGCTCCATTCATTCACTCCAAACACTCACTCAAACCATCCAAAAACGCTCAAAATCATTGAAAAATATAGAATCAACAACTTCATTCAAAATAGATTTGGATAGAGAAAAATCGCGATTTCACTGACATAATTCAAATTATAAGCGTCTCATAGATTCTTAAAGAAATAGGAATCTATCTATGGGACTTATATGAATATTTTATTAAAGGGAGGTCATCAATATCGCTAATTTTGTACATCTTGAACAAAATTAGCAAATCGGATTACCTCCCTTTAATTTCAATCAAAACTCGCTCCACACACTCAATCAATTTTATTCAGAAATCATTAAAAATCATTCAACTTGTCAATTTCACGGTTTTGTTAACTTTAACAGATTAAAGAAGGAAAAACGCCATTTAAAGCTTATTGCATGGATTTACAAAAAAGGGGGGGGGAGAAAAAAAAGATAGAAGCTGTTAAGGGAATAGTAAGTAGAGTAATTGCATTATATGCCGTCTGTTTGATATATATCAAATTGCTTTTCAAATAGCGCATTAAAATCTAGACTAGAAACCTAACAACTTAAGGGGAAAACAGGATATGTCTGTATATGTTCTTTATAAGAATATCTTGATATATTACCTAAAAGTATATGCTCCTACTTTAGATTTTTATTATAGAAAATGTTAGCTGAGCAGAGTCCAGAAACGAACAGTTATTAATCTCGCTTAATATATTTTTTTTCTATTTTAGATAATATTTAGATTAGCTTGTCTCAAATAAAATCGAGTTGAAGATTTCTAAAAGAAACAGCATATGTAATTCTCCCATCGTAAAAGAAACGCTCAATTACGTAATGCTCGTTTAAAAGTTTCGTTGTTCATGGTAAGTGTCGCTTTCACTTTAGCGACAAACAAAAGTCTGAATCTTTTCCCCTCAGACATCCAAATCCCAAAATTAGCAAGGAATTGTAGGGGAAATATTTTCTTAACTTCGATTGACTTAATCTTGCCAATATTCACAAATGATTTGTATGGGCAATGATCACGTTTTATTCAAAGTTGTCTGGAATAGAACATCCCATTAGGTTCATTAGATTAGACAGTGGATTTTTTGTATCATTTTCTTTGTAAACATTGCGAAGAAAAATGCAAATTTTGAAAAACTTTTAATATTGAAATGATGTGAAATACATGTAATAATTAGTCGAGTGTTTATACGATTTGTTTTGAAAACAGTGGTACACGTATTCTGCGTAATTAATGAACTGGCAGGGCGGGGCTTAACCGTGACGTAATTTGGCGAGTTTACTTTTCAATAGTTTGGGTTCTTTAAAATTTTAATCGGTAATCATCGTTAACACGCTCAAATAACTGTATCCTAAAATATAAAGGAACCACGTGCTTTGAGAGAGTGAACGCATTTCGTCGCTTGGTTACCAAGGCCTCGTAACTTCAGCTTGATTAAGCTGAAGTTACGAGAATTTGGTAACCAATCTTCGATTTAAGGTCTCGAGTAATTTATGTCGACTCTCTTTAGAAGTAGGTTATTTTAGATAAAAGCTGATTTCCCTTCACCTTATGTGCAACGACCCGTTACTTAGGCTCCGCCCTGCCAGGGCATTAATCATGGATAATATTTATTTGTCAATGGTTGTATTGGTACAATACGCTATTTTGACCTCTCGTTTGTATAGAAATGCACTGTAATCACAAGTCACAATACCGTATTCGAGTTATACAACATTAACAACTACATGTGTATATAATTTTATCGAAATAAATTCAATGCGCGTACAATCATTAATTTAGCCGCCGTCATAGCGCAGTTGGTAGCGCGTCGGACTGTCAAACTAGAGGTCACGGGTTCGATCCCCGACGGCGGCATTCATTCTTTCTGACTATTTGTCTCTCACCAATGGGTCGATAATCGTAGACCTATGTGAGATAGCAGCTGGAGGCTAGGAAAGGATGTAATGGTAGTACTGGCGTGAGAGATACCAGGAATCCATTGTTAGGTGCTCCAGCCGCCGCGATATAACTGAAATAATGTTGAAAGCGGCGTAAAACCCCATTCAATCAATCAATCAATCAACAATCATTATTTTTGGTTTAACTTTACATGTACATCCAATACACCTGTGACCATAAAGATAGGTTCATTCACTAGACCTCGCGACTGCCATCACGGGGTCGATCCTTGCTGGCAATTTGACCAACAACAGCAGATTAGATAAGACGTTAACCCGAGACTGGCCTTCATATCGACCGCGTCAAAGAACCTGTTTGAATTTCGACATATTGGTTGATTGATTGAATGCAGTTTAACGCCGCTTTCAACATTATTTCAGATATATCGCGGCGGCTGGAGCACCTAACAATGGTTTCCTGATATTTCTCTAACCAGTAAAACCACCACATCCTTTCCTAGCCCCCAGCTTCTATTTCACATAGGTCTACGATTATCAACCCATTGGTGAGAGACGAATAGTCGGAAAGTCGGATCGAACCCGGGACCTCTAGATTGACAGTCCGACGCGCTTTTCGACATATTGGTATTGTATCTTATATCCATCGTAACAATTAAACGTCTAATTGTGGCGTCACTTATACATACAAACGCTACGGTAGCAAAAAAAAGATACTCGGAAACATGTTTATAGACAAATTATTTTATATCGGCAATACGATGTTGACACATTGATGATATAAGCCGATCTGTCAGCATTGATTTTTGTATCTCGTGAATGTATCTATAATTATGATTTCTGTCGGCATCACATTCTGCTGGTTTACAATTTAGTATGTATTGATGTTTCCTACTGCACATGAAAATATCTCTATGCGTTTATTCAGGTAGTAGAGCCGTAATAGTTCCGTGCACGTTTCAGAAGTTATGAACTTTAACAATGTTAACCGAGGTTTCCTAATGATCTTCATTAGGAAACCTCTGTCAACATTGTGAAAGATCACGAGGTCCGTAATGTTGCGGTACATGTACTATTAATGGTCTAAGACCTTAACTATCCATTCCATTCTTTTCGACGAATCTTCTACTCTTCTACTAGAAATGACTGTGGATTATCACCTGATAAAATCGACGCCAAACCATTGAATTTATCAAACATTTATTCCGCACTATTTAACGTTGCCATATCTAAGAGGGGCCCAATAGAAAAATCTTATAGCATTTTATAATAATAAAAACACACAGCATTACTATATTTTAATAACAGTAAAAACGATGCCGCGTGTAGTTTTCGTATATATCCTTCTGAATGTAAAATTTGTCTTCCACCAATGGGTAGATAATCGTAAACCTATGTGGAATAGCAACTGGAGGCTAGGAAAGGGATGTGGTGGTAGTACTGGTAGAGAAATACCAGGAATCCATCGTTAGGTGTTCCAGTCGTCGCGATATAACTGAGAGATTGTTGAAAGCGACGTAAAACCCCAATTCAAATCAAATCAAATTCTGAATGTAAAAGGATTTATTTTTAACAATTGATAATTTAAATTCTGGTAAATTTGTTTGAAGACCCTGGTCAGACTTCGAGATCTGCGCTGAAACTGTTCGGAAATGACGAATTTTCTAAATCTGGAATGATTTCCTTCTTTCGTAGGTAATTATTTTCGAAATGTGCCTTCCGGTTGACATATGCTTGATCTAATCATTTTTCCTTATATCTATTTTTAAAAGTTTTCAGATCGATCCTTTTTCGCGTGCTTGGACACAAATACTGTAAAGTACAGTGGCTTTCTAGAATAATTTCTTAGGCTGAAAATGCTGTTCTGGGGACTTTCAATTCGGTATTCAAATTACCATATTTATGAGACATTTTATTTTGTTCAAAATGGAGTTACGGGACATAAATAATGACACCGTCTCCAATAAATGCAAAAACATGTAATGTAATCCTCGTTATTGTCTGTGAAATTATTTTATATCTTAACCCTTTCCCGTTTTACAAAATTTGGATCTGTCCAAATTCAAAGGTTTTGCAGACGAATATTTTAAGTGGATTTAATTTGAAAAATAAACATTCAGTAGGGCAGAAAATAGTGTGGAAAAAAAATAAATTGCTTGTCAGAAGCAATTTCTTCTTTTTTCACAATGTTTTCTCTATCATAAAATCAAGTGCACGTTAAAAGCAGGGATTAAACAGCAAAGGGATAATAAATAATTCTGGTATTCAACTAATCCTGGGCGAAAGAAACAAAAACAAAGATTGAAATAATCACATATTTCGAAATGATGAGTTTTAGCTGTGTTCATAAAGATTCATGCATTCAAACTGGATGAAAACTTGCATTCATTCTTAGATAAAGATAATTTTCCGTGTAAAGATACGTGTATTTCGGAGCTCGCACACAAAAAGTCCCTCTAAATATGTTTTAATTTTGAGACAAAATTACATTTATGCTTCGATGTCAAATTATATGATATAATGAGGGTAATTTTCTTTAATTTGATGGAAGTATAAAACTGAAAGATATAAGCACACATATACATGAATCCGCTTTGCGTATAAGAAGTATTTAATCATTTAGTTTAAGCTTCACATAAAAATATTATCTTTTATCTGATATGATGTAAAATTTGCGGCGGTCATTTTAAAAATAATGTTCCATCCTTGATTATGGGAAATATGTAACACCAAGAGGCGACTTCCCGACAGAGTAATTTGTTATAATTAAACGACGAACATCTGCAGACAACATTAATATACAACAGCAAATAAGGTTACGAAGAAAGAATGTTGAATGCTCTCACTACGCCTTAAAAATAAAGACATATTGTTTCTAAGTTTTATTTGTCTGTTTGAGGGTTTTATTGGCTGATGTCTGCGGGGTTCGACCCTAACCCAAATCCACCTGATCAAACAAACCCAAAAAGAAATCGCAGTACTTGATCGATAACATTCTATAAGATTTTAGATATGTACGAGTTTGAAAGAATTAGTTAGACCATCTATGGATATGGCCATTTCTAAGACACTGTCGTTGTATTCCCGACTGACTTTGAAAAAATGATTAACTAAAATCAACAATAAAAAACAATTGTATTATAAAATAGTTTTACATGCAAGAATAAAACTGTACAATCTCAAAGGGGCAAATTATCATGTGTCTATTTACAAATGTTTGGGCAATTTCAATTATTTCTTACAGAAAGCTTCGAAATCTTATTCTGCTGGTACGATCAATCTCAAGCGAAAAATCGTCTTCAGGCGAACACACTGTCGCTCATACATCTTGGATAAGGCTGTAATTACGACATTTTAGTTACCAACAGATGGTATCTTCTAAAAAAATTCATTGATAACAATTTTCTCATCTTAGAAGATATTGTTTATTATTTAATAACTACACAAATATCCGTGTGATGACATCCCATATGATATATTTTATGATAACACATGGATATTTTCAAAATAACTAAAAATGCGGTTTGCTTTTAAACATGACAAAAATCTTGTATTTCTGTTAGAACCAATGAAGAAAATAAGGCTGACAAAATAATAAGATAAATATAAAAAAGAACTTAGTGTATTTTATGAAGAAATATCTAACTCGATTTTGGGAATCGTTGATTGTCTAGTCAGAGCCTCGACTATTATCAATTCCACCGACCTCGTTAGATATTCTTTCATACAATACACTAAGTACGTATTATGTTTGTGTATTTAGATATCGTCTATCTTGATATGTACACTTTTTGTCACTTCAACTGGTTATCAAATTTTATCTTATATAAGTATACAAATAAGCGTGCGATAACATCCCGTATGATATTATTAATGATATCACATAGTTATTTTTTAGAACAATGATACTATGCTGTTATTTTTAGAAACTTGCATTTCAGTAAAAACATCGACGAAAACAAAGGTTATAAGATAAATATAATACGTATTTAGTGGATTGTGTGAAAAAATATTTAACTCAGTTTTAAGAATTGAAAATTGTGTCGGCAAAGCCTCGACAATAATCAATGCTCCCAACCTCGTTAGATATTTTTTGCATACAAAACACAAAGTACGTATTATATATAAAACGAGCTTAAGAAACAGATGTAGGAAGATTACATGCTCGGAGATTACAAAAGACATAGAGAATAATGTATGAGTGTCATTGAATACCAAATTAGTTAGACGAGTCATGTATAAACAGATAAAAACGAGGCTGCGCCGAGTAATGAATGAGTGTCATTGAATACCAAATTAATTAGACGAGTCATATATAAACAGATAAAAACGAGGATTCGCCGAGTTTTTATCTGTTTTATATGACGAGTTCAATAAATTCGGTATTTATGAGCACTATTATGATATTCTATCAATCTATGTTCTTAACTATATTTCTCTATGTTCTTAACTATAGCTGCGCTTATCTTACGAAACAATTCCAACACTTTGGTATAGGTGAATCTTGGCACTGGAGACATTATATGCGAATAACGACTAAAATTACAGTATGATACATTATTTTGCTCATGGGACAACTTATCTGTCTGGGTCTTCAGGTTTTATCGTCTTAAATGTATCTGCAAAAAATGCGGTTTTTGCGGCAAATTGCGCTTCTAAAGACATGTTATAGGGATTTATCATGCTATGAAGCCCATATTGACCTGATATAACATTTTTAAAGGTTTTTTTATAATTAAGCGCTGGAAATGGGTGCATGAAAAATAGAAAAAAGATGTGAGTGTCTTAAAATATCAATGTTGTCTTGTCTCGGCTTCAGAAATATCATGGCTCGGCAAAGCCTTGATTGTATGTTTTCATAGCGACAAAATGAATGGTAATTATATCAAATTCATATAATTGAAAACACATACATTTTCTTCTTACTCAGTTCAAGGTTTGTTTTCTTTTTTCTTCACATTTTCATATGAGAAAGATCTTTGACTATGATTTGATTATCTCCTCTAATTATTTGCTAAAGTACAGAAACCCCGTGACGGCAAAGTAAGTTTTGTAACTTAGCCTGAAAATATAACGGGGATGTTGAGCATTTGCGATGAATGGATTTCCGTCGTGGTTAATGCATCGCAATCAATCAAAAAAATAGCATTCAACAAAATATTTTAGAAAGATGTATCTTATAAGATTTTAAGATTTATAAGATCTTAAAAGTAATTCTGTGTTCTACAGGTATCATATGTAATTCTTTAAAAAAACTGGTGAAATATGATGGTGATTTTTTGTTTTCTTGAGAAAACGGGTAGGCTGCAGTAAACAGAAAAGAATTACAATAATCAAGTCGGGATGTAACCGAAGAATTATCAAGAGCCTTTGTTGTTCTCTCATTCAGATAGTCTCTAATATGATTGATTTGTCGAAGCTGATTATAACATGACCTGCAGATAATATTCACATGTGATTCCATGTTCATTTGTGATTCTTAAAACGCAATAGACGTTTTGGATACAATTTAATATGTGCCAACTTTTATTGATAAATCTACAATTTGGTTCAGATGCTTTTTCGGGGTGAATATGATCATTTCTGTTTTCTCAGCGTTGTGTTTAAGAATATTTTGATTCATCCAACGTATAAAATCACAAGAAAAAACAAAGATTCAACGCGACTGACTGCTTCGTCTCTACAAACGTTATCCTAAGGTTTAAAAGAAAAATAAAATTGAGATTGTCAGAATAAAAATGATGGTCTTGATCATAGTTTCTACAGATCGTACCAACCGGCTAAGTGTATATTAGATAGTTTTTGGCCCAAGCACATAAGCCAGAGGAACACTGTAATTCAAAAGCACATGATCTGACGAAACGCCATCTATGTATACTGATTGATGAAGACTTCATCCAGGCAAGAGGTTTACCGAAGATATGTAATTGCTGTTCTAATCGACGAATGAGAATGTATCAAATGCTATCGACAAAAAAGTAGTTCAAGGATGGTGATATTGCTGGAATCTAGTGATTTCAGTAGTCCAAGGATGGTGATATTGCTGGAATTTAGTGATTTCAGTAGTCCAAGGATGGTGATATTGCTGGAATCCAGTGATTTCAAAATTTCAATATAGACTTAACGCAAAGCTGTCTCCGTCGAGTGAAATTCCCTATTAGCAGACTGATGTATTTCATGCAAATTATTGCCAGACAAATGTTGTTCAATTTGAATGTCTACGGTATTTTGAAACAAAAGGTAAATTCGAAACAGGTCTATAATTCTGCAGTTCATTTTTATCAAGACCAGGCTTCTTTAACAAGGGTTTGAAATGGGACCTTTTTAAAAATGTTTAGGTACATAAGATTGATCTAAGGATGAATTGATAAGTTTTGTAAGAAGTTCTACAACAGCGTCGACACGCGATTTCAGAAGCCATGTAGACATGGGATCAAGCTCTTAATATTTGTTTGGCGATTGCAGAATTATGCATTTCACATCTGTTGTAACCGATCGAAATTCTTGTAGATAATTCGATTCCGTTTCGTATCGTATTAACTTAGTTAACCTTTTTGAGTTCCCCTATGTTTGTTTTGAAGTTTGGAATATTTTTTTTAGGGGGGGGGGGGGGTAGGTTGACGTTGTTCTGCTTTGCTAGTGTTGTTGATATGTCCACATTTGACTTTGTCAGCAAGTTTCCCGTTACAAAAAGCGATGGAATGAATTTCTTTCTAGGTCGTTGAACAACTTTAGTGATCTTTCTTTCTTCAAAAAAGTTAGTTATCTTAATCTGTTGATTTTCAGAAATGATGATGACAGGATGGCCTAATGGTTGTATCTGTATACTTTAGAACAATTGAGTATTTATTGGAAGCAAACCATCAGTTCTTGTTGGATGATTGTAGAAAAAGTGGGCTCGATTGTAACTACTTGATCATTTATGGTGTTTATTGCTATTGGCTGTTCATTTTCTTTCTGGTAAATTATTGCTGGTGCAAGTTGAGAGGGCATTATTTTATGTTTGTTCAATCGATCTGTTTCAGACTTTTTAAACCCAGCAATGATGTCTTTTAAACAAGGAGTTTGGGTTGGGGTTTGCTGTAAAGCTTGTAACAACATTCCTTGTTTAGAAACCCCTAGGGTTTTGCTGTAAGTTTGACTGGCACTCTTTGTAAAACTGAGATTTCAACGGACGAAATACTGGGACATCCAGAGCCTGTGTAAGGTGGATTGTGTGGTGTAGTAAAACAAAAAAGATTCCCACTCCTTTTCTTTGCCAATTCGGTTTATGTTAGTGAGAGGTTAGATCTCTCTGAAGTCATTGCTTAAACATGCTATGAGGTGCATGCTCTGAGTTTATACCGGTTCATCAACATTGTATACACGTTGGGGAGCTCCAACTAAATCATTTTCCGTCAGCACTTTTTTAAGTTCAGAGAAATATTTATCAATAACTTCCATGAAGGTACTGTTTGCTCTGCTGATTTGCATCTTTTGTGATTTTGCCATCTTTAAATCGGGTCAAAGTTTCAACAGCCCATAAATCCAGTTATCACCATGACCCTTTTATGCCTAAACCTGTTTTACAAATTAAAGATGTAGCATAATCAGCAGCCATATATTGGTAATTACCCTTCGTATAGCCAATACCTTCCATATATTAAACGTGCTCAACCAATCGCTTCTCTTCTGAAACACAGAAGATCCCCTCTGGGCAGATCTTGTACCAAATACAACTTTGCGCCGAGTTTGGTCACGCAGTGTTGATTCTGCACCACTGTACATGTGAGCTGCTCTGTTCACAGACAATCCTGACTAAGTTGTATAAAACGCCCAAATTAAGACGAGGGTTAATCATATATTCCATATGGCTTTTATGGACTTCATCTGACCCTGCAAAACATGGATAAAGGTTCTTATAACCACATACTTGTTGAAACTGTTGAGAGCTTGATTCCTTTCTGGATAAGGTTTTTTATATAATATTTTGCTTTGTAATAATGCTAAATTTAAATCAAATGGTGATAGATTATCTTTTTAAGTACCTATGTTGAATTGTATGCTTACACAGCCGAATTGTCATAAAACTAAACCCACAATTTGAGACCAACTAAAACAAATCAAATTATTTATTTTTTTGGGCTGTTGTTTACCCTGAAATCTTTAAACATCTTCTGCTCAGTAACCATTGGGTGGATTTAAACCAAACCTGGCAGAAATATTCCTTGGTGGCCCTTCTTAAAGGTATCCATGAAATTTTCATTTAACCCTCAAATATTGGCTTCACAGGGCGTGGCAGTTTTTTACCTCGATATCTTTACACATATTCTTCTTAGTAACCAACACGGGGATTTCAACCAAACTTGGCAGAAATGTTCCATGGGTGACCCTTCTCAAAATTTGTTTTTGTAATTTTGATTGATCCCCAAATATCGGCGTGGCAGGGTGGGGCGTTTTTTTTTTACCCTAAAATCTTTAAACATCTCTTTCTCAGTAACCATTAGGCGGATTTCAACCAAACTTGGCAGAAATGTTCCTTGTTTGACTCTTCTAAAGACTCGTTCGTGAAATTTTGATTGACCCCCGAATATTGGCTTGAACAACATCACATCCTAAACCAAAGGCTATTTTAAATAAACCTTTCCAGGAAGTTTATTTGATGCCCCTTATGAGAAAATGTTTGTAATATTCTAGTTGGACCATAATTATGAGCTTGGCAGGACTGAGCCTAGTTTTGTTTTGAATTCTTTGAATATCATCTCAACAACTAGGCAAATTTCAATAAAATTTTCTAGAACGTTACTTGATGAGATCCTCTGGACCAATAAAATTTAGGTGAGCAGTTAAGAGCCGTAATGGCCCTCTTGTTTCAAGTTTATCAGACAACGTATACTTTGATGACAAAGTTTGCATAACTAGACAACCGACAGAGGGCGCGTACAGAAAACACCCAAAGTCTTCCGAATAACGCGAAAATGTGACGTCCGCGAAAATGCGAAGTTCTAGTATACCCCGTTCAAAAGCATTCCAAATCACCATCGCTCCATTCAAAGCGTTCGTATCGCTTACTTAAATTCTTTAGAAATCATATTACTATATCGTTCGAAAATGCGCGAAAACGTTTTACATGCTTCACAACCTCGTCAAATCGCACGCTTTATTTTTGTCTCAATACGATGACGTTGATATGGAAGCGCCCTCCATTACAATCGTATCGCAGAAATGTCAAAAGAAAGGAGTTGTTAAGGGTACATAAAGTATAGTAATTGCATTATGTGGCACCCGTCTGATATTATCAAATTGCTTTTTAATAGCGCATTAAAATCTATACAGGAAGCCTAACAACTATGGATAAATCAGGATAAATGATTGCAAACGTCTGTAAATGTACTTTATAATTATATCTGATGTTTACCCCAAAAGTACATGCTTGATTTTTTATTCGAGACAATGTTATCTTAACATAGTCAAGAAAAGAAAAAGGTATTAAGCTCGCCAAGGTTCACTTAAATTTTTTTCTTGTTCACCTGAGTTTCAGATTAGCTTCTTCATGAAATAGAGTTACAGATTTCTTCTCTCGTATAAACATCATATGCAATCTTTATTATATTTCAAAAGAAATGTTCTATAAATGTTCGTTTAGATGAAACGACTTAGTTAATGGTGAGTGGCACTTTCACTGCAACGACTGGCAATAGCTATTTCCTATATATGCAGACATCTTTATCCGAAAATGAGCCAGGTATTATAGAGGTATTGAACACGTTTTATTCAAAGACGTCTGAAATCGAAATCCTACGAGATTCATTAGATGATCCAGAAGGTTCTTTCGTATCTTTTTTGTTAACACAGCATAGACAATCGCATTTATGTATGAAATAATAAAAAGTTATTACGAGTCACGAGTTAATGTTACGGTATTTTCAGCTTCAAGAGTTAAACCGACACATCTATTCATGCAAATAATATAATATCGACAGTACGAAGGTATCACGTTGATGATATAAGCCAATCTGTCATCATTGATCTTTGTATCCAGCTTTGTATTGATGTTTTGTACTGCACTTGAAAATCACTCTCGACACAGTTATGAACTATTTCATTCATTCTTTTCGTTGGATCATCTAGAAATATCTGTAGATTGCCACTAGGTAATCTTACCGGCAAACCAACGAATTCGCAAATCACTCAAGAGACACAATATACATAATACAAATAATTTAATATCAACAATACGATATGATATAATCCATCCTGTCTTCAATGTTTTCGTATCTTGTAAATGACATCTATTATTATCTTTTTTGTTGGCATTAAATTATGCTGGTACACAATTTAGCATTTATTGATGTTTTGTACATTTATTGCACTGGAAACCATCTCACGACACAGTTATTAACTTTTTTTTAATTCTTTTTGATGGAGTGTCTATTAATATCTGTAGATTATCACTTGATAATATCGACGCCGAATTATCGATTCACCAAAAATGTATTCTCTGTTTTGGTCACTACGCACAATGCCAGTGTATATAAAAGGAGCCCAATAAACAACTGACGCCATGACTTAGCCTAGCAATCGCTTGCAACATGATGCGCTTTAAAACAAATTGTTCCAAAATTGTCTGATTTCGTCTCGTTTCTGCCTCATAGAAATTGAGTTTAGTTTTCTTGTTCGTTGAGAATATATAAAAAATTCTTTAGATGAACGACACAAGCCATATATTCACCCGTGGCGTCGTGAGCCATCAGACCTTAACCTGTTCAGGGGCATCAAAAACTAATATTCCTTGCTGTAGTCAGTTGAACCTCTTTATTTCAAAGTACCATATGAAAACTTGTAAACGTATCCTATGAACAAAAAAAAAATGATTATATACTTAGTTCCAAAAGAAAGTGTGCAGTTTCACTATTTGGTTTTCCATATATTTCGCAAAGTTGGAGGAACTCTTGCTTGTGAAATCAATTGCATATTTTAGATATAACTCTTTAGAAAATAGGCATGAAATCCGATTTCGAAAAAAAGTTGTGTATACTGTAGGCACTTGTTCAGCATATATGCTGTTGAGATTGGCCCTCCTAAAATTTCTTTTCTGGCAAAGAGAAATTTGCCTATATGGTATTTCCTAGTTAGACTAGGGACTCCCTACCATTTCCAAACAGAAGTTGGAGTTTACGTATAGACGTCACACCTGCGCCAACATTAGAACTCGCTACGTTGATTGGTCAATAACTTCAGATTCAATGGTGCAAATACGTTATATAATATGATTTGATACGTAAAAGAGGATGCTCAAGCGGATACATACGATTTCTATTGGAGCATGAGTGCTAGTTTAATTTTATTGACAGTTTTCTTCGCACGGGGTTAATTTTCGCACTCACACGAAAATTGTACGTCAACGTACGTTGTTTTATAGTGTACAGTTGTCATTAAGAGGTGATTTTATTACAAGGTAGGGCACAGGAATTGAACTGAATGCGAGTTCAAAATATTTTTTTATCAACTGTGGGATATAAAAGCAAATCACTCAAAATCAAAGATCCTTTACTAGCCTAACGTAAGTGAGTTCCGTGTGCCTTATTTCTCAAATTATCGATGGTCAACAGTAGCGAGGTGTGTCATGAAAAATTTTGTGATGGTACTTTGAGTAAATATCGAGATATTCAAATTTTAAAAGTGCAAACTTTCTTTTGGAACTGAGTATACATACTGTCTTTTGTCGTTTTTTCAATATGTTTGTAGAATTTTATATGTCGTATGGGATGTTTGTTTGTATTTTTCAATATGTTTGTAGATTTTAACATGTCTTATGGGAATCCAGCCTTCAATAATTTTAAGGCTGAAATAATTTTAAAAACAGTCTCTCAATAACAATTCAAATATACGAATTGCTTGCCAAACACCGTCTTATTCATTTGGAAACTGCGTGTAAGTACTACTTTTGGGTGGCAGTAATACACTCTGACATAGTCGAGTCGAACATCAAGAAAATAAAAAAAATCGGAAGTGCTTTACCAGACAGAATACATACATGTACATGTTTGAGCGAGAAAACATTGTAATATTTGTGCTATCACTCTCTAACGAACAAAGGACGTCTTTGCATCACTCCCAAAACACATTCTCAATGACCGGTGTTGTTTACATGTGGTCAAATAATTGAAACTAAATCTGAAGAACAACGATACAGAAAGAAACATTGATTAAATTGACATCCATTCCGTTATAAACCATTCTAAATTCATTCGTTCATTCATTGATTGATTCATTCATCCATTTGATTTTTCATTAATTATTTAATTCAACCATTCATTCATTATTTCAAGATACCCAGTCATACCATTCAGAAACGCTCCAAACCATTTGAGGGTCTTGATCAACCCTCAGCGTACCTTACAAATCCGTATTAAGTAACATTTATTAGTAGAAACATTAGAAAAATAATCAAACAAGTATTGTTTTACAAATGTCTACTCAATCTCTTTGGAAAAGTATGGAATGACGAATTTGGTTAAACATTAGATATTTACTATCTTGAAAAACAGACAAATACGAATTATGAAAGGCATCTTTAAATACCAGGGATATCTGCATCACCATAGACTTGTTGCTTTGTTTGGCGACCAAAACTTCGCAACTACGGCTGCATATGCAAGAGTAAAAGCCCCCCAGCGGAAATTTGTTTTGAAAAGATATTCTCTATTGCCGTCTAGCGAACACAGATGCCGCATCAACATCTTGAAAAAAAGTGGATACCACATCCGGGTCGCCTACCGCAGTCCTTAACAGAGAGGTTATTTTTACGGTCTTGGCTAAATTATTCCTTGTTTTTATGAGCTGGTGTTTGGTTGGAAGCGTCTGCGAAGACACATATTTTTTTTTCAAAGGGGGGTAATATTACATCGACAATTTCGTCCAACTTGACTAAATGAGCGGTATTGGACTACCTACATTAAATTTCATTCAAAACTCGCTCATCAAACCCAAATTTCTAAAATCATCATTTACCGTGTCAATTTAAAGATGAATCTTACTTTATATACGCGTATATCTTTTAGTTCAAAGAAAAAGTTCAGCGTTTTTCTTAGATAATATCTTAGACCACATTCGGTGTTCTGTAGAATTTCAATTTCGCATTCGAATCACCATATTTATGGGACATTTTATTTCGTTCAAAATGGAAAAACGGGAGATAAATGATGACACTGTCTCCAATAGATACAAATAAATGTAATATATACCGTATTATTGTCTGTGAAAATATTTTATGTCTTAATAAATAATTTTGGTGTTCACTTTATCCTTAATAAAATTAAAAATATAGATTAAAAAGATAAATCATTTTTTCTTCCAGATTTATGCATTCTTATTGACTTAAAAAAATGGCTTCGTTCCTCAGGGTAGCGCACACGTAATAGTTCCGGAATGCAGTTTTGGAAATCATATACTTAAACAGTGTTAACCGAGGTTTCCAAATTATTTCCATTAGGAAACCTCGGTTTACACTGTGAAAGATCATGTTGCGGAACTATTACGGTTCCACTACCTTGATGTAAATATTTTGAGTATCCAGATATTTTGTAAGCTTGCGCACCTTGTAGTCCAAAAGAATATATCGCATTAGACATTTTGGTGTAAGTTTTACATTTTTGCTCCGATATTGAATCATACAATCCTGATATGAAGAGAGTATAACTTTCTTTTAATTTTAAGGAATCTTATGAAAGTATGAACTTAAATGAGCTACAATAATTTATATCGTAAAATCGACATTCATCTCAATGAAACATTTTCTCAATCGCTCACTCAGCGCTCCATTCATTCGTAACACTCTATCAAATCGATCAAAAACGCTCCTAAATGACTAATAGGAATCATTAACAACTACATTCAAAATAAATATAAATAGAAAAAAAATCAATTTCACTGCCATTTTTGAAATAACAAGCGTCTGATTAATTCTTGAAGAAATGTCATACTTTTTAAAGAACTTGTGTGGAAATTTTTATAAAAGGGAGGTTATATTTATCGCTAATTTTGTTCATCTTGAACAAAATTTGCGATATTGGATAACCTCCCTTTATATTACTCATAATTCGCTCCACTCACTCATTCAATTTTATTTTATAATTATTCCCAAATCATTCATTTTATCAATTTCACGATGTTGTTAACTGTAATCATCGATTCGCGTATTGATAATTTGTGACTAGGTTTGTCACTTTTATACGTCAGCATCTCAGAGATAATTTTAGAAATTCGACGGTCATTTGAATCATTATGTCCAATCCTTGAAAATGTGAAATTTGAAACACCAAGAGGCGACTGTCAGACAGCGTAATACAGTTAGTTACATCGTGAAATTGACATTCACCCCAATCAAAACCATTCTAAATCGCTCATTCAGCGCTCTATTCATTCATTCCAAACACTCACTCAAACCATTCAAAAACGATCAAACCCATTGAAAAATATAGAATCAACAACGCCATTCAAAATAAATTTGAAAAGGGAAAAATCGCATTTTCACTGACATAATTCAAATTGTAAGCGTCTGAAAGGTTCTTGAAGAAATAGGAAGCTATCAATAGAACGTGTATGCATATTTTATTAAAGGGAGGTAATCAATATTGCTAATTTTGTTCATCCTGAACAAAATTTGCAATATTTGATTACCTCCCACTAAATTCACTCAGAACTCGCTCCACACGCTCATTCAATTTCATTCCTTAATCTTTCCAAAATCATTCACCTTGTCAATTTCACGATGTTGTTAACTTTATTTATGTTATAATTAAACAAAGAACATCTACAGACTATTTTGATATACAATGAAATACAAGTTAACTTGGAAATGTAAATGCTCCGTTTTCAAAAAAATGTTTGCCTATTTGTTTGTATGTTTGATTCTATGACAGGTTTATAGAGTTGATATTTTTTATAAAATTGACATTGTAATCGGTAATAATTTTTGACTGAAATTCCCGGAATTGAATCACACTCAAATTATTTAAATATTTCTAAGCCAGAAATCATTTTCCCTGTAGCTTGTTATTAACACCCACGTGATTACCTTAACATAGGTATTTAGTCTAGGTGCGCTTGTGAGTAGTGACAGTCTAAGGCGCCTTGTGTACAAAATTGGGCTACAGATTAACATATAGATGTATTATCCATGATTAATGCCCTGGCAGGGCGGAGTCTAAGTAACGGGTCGTTGCGCTTAAGCTTAAGGGAAATCAGCTTTTATATAAAGACATACCTATAAATATCATGCTTTCCCTGTTTGACTCCTTCATAGGTTCAATCCTTACCTTTTCAAGTGAAGTTTGGGGCTTTACGAGAACAGAGACTGCAGAAAGAATACATAGAAAGTTTCTAAAACAAATACTAAACGTTAAGCAATCTACAAGCAACAGCGCTATATATGGAGAATTGGGAAGATACCCGTTATCTATTAACATAAAATGTAAAATAATAAAATACTTTCTACATTTATTCTCGACGAAAAGTTCAAACTGTATTTTATATACCGTTGCTAAAGACATGTCGAGTAATAAAAAAACAATATCGAAAAAACTTAACTGGGCACAGAAAGTGAAGTCTCTTTTAGAAAACTGTGGTTTCCCCGATGTATGGATATTCCCTTCATCTGTCAATATTACATGTTTCCTACCCATTTTTAAAAGAATATTAAGGGACTTATTTGCAAACGATTGGCGCGCTGACTTGAACAATAAATCGTCTCTGACTTTATATATGACAATGAAAACAGACATTGAACTATCGTCATACCTCACTAAAATATACAACACCAGATATAGGAACAACATCGCAAAGATACGCTTATCAGCACATCAACTAAGAATAGAAACAGGAAGACACCAAAATATTCCTAGATCAGAACGAATTTGTACGCTGTGCGAAAAAAACGAAATAGAAGACGAATATCATTTCATTCTATCTTGTCCGTTTTACAGAACACTAAGAGAAACATATATAAAAAAGTATTATCGTATACGACCAAACACTTATAAACTCGTACAATTATTAGAAAATAACAATACTAAAACTCTAAACAATCTTGCCATTTACCTCACAAAAGCTTTTTGTTTAAGGAACCAAGCTATAACTAACTTTACAATAGGTTAAGACGGTTTTTTTTTTTTGTTGTTGTTGTTGTTGTTGTTGTTTTTTTAAGTAAAATATATTTATAATAAAATTTCCATTATTCATCTCTTTTATTTCGTTTAGATAAGAGATGACAAAACGATGGAAACGATTTAAGATAAATAACTTTTTACGCGATTGACCCTTGAGTTCGATCAAGGGACGGTCACTCTACGACCTTTCATATCGTCCATGTTGTTCTAGATTTCGTTGCTGCAGCTTGATAAAATCTGTAGTAGCGGGGTTTTGGAATAGCAATGACGATATAATATAATATAATATAACACAATATCAATGTTTATCTTATAAACTTTTAATCAAAAGTCAAAGCCGAACTAGGCTATTATAAAGTGAAAAATCGTCTCTTAAAAAGCGGGTCCAAAACAAAATCATTAACAATGATATTACTTCGAATTAAACAAATTAAAACTTGTAAGATAATTTAAAAAATTAAAAGTTTAGGTCAAACAAATCCCACAAATCCCTTATGATTTGCTATAAATATATATTATAATAATCTGTTACAAAAATGAACCAAAATAACGGGTCTGTCACTTAGACCAGCCTCCGAAAATTCCGGCTGATGTGAGGGAAAACGAGAGCGATTGTTTTATCGCTATCTTTTTTCACCACAAAATCCAAATTAATTCATAATGATATTCTTTTATAATACTGCAAATGCTGTTAAAATAAAATGTATGCATTCTATTCGATCTACTGCACACTTTGTCTTAAAAATATTTTTCAAAAAAAAAACTTTGCTTATGGATAATTATATTTTAACGATATGCCAAAGCAACAGGATCACCAATAATTCGTTATTTCCGCGAAAGATTTAAATATATAATATAGTAGTAAAAATATTTTCAACTGTTTGCCATTGTTGCATGTATTTGCATATGTAATTGTATAATTTACTATGTAATGATGATGAACATTTTTGTTCAAGTCATTTATCTGAATAAACTATATGTTATGTTATGTTATGTATAAAATAACCTACTTCTAAAGAGAGTCGACATAAATAACTCGAGACCTTAAATCGTAGATTGGTAACCAAATCCTCGTAACTTCAGCTTAATCAAGCTGAAGTTACGAGGCCTTGGTAACCATACGATGAAATGTGTTCACTCTCTCAAAGCACGCGAATCCTTTAGGTTTTAGGATACAGTTATTTGCACGCGTTAACTATGATTACCGAGTAAAATTTGAAAGAACACAAACTATTGAAAAGTTAACTCGCCAAATTACGTCACGATTAAGCCCCGCCCTGCCAGTTCATTACTTACGCAGAATACATGTACCGATTTGAAGTTTGTCTATCACGCCCACGGAATTAACCAAAGAATTAGTATCTCTGTTATAAATAAGCTATATCATGGAATCATTTGCGTAGTTCGACATTCATTATAGATACCAAATTACCTATTTCTGTTGATCAAATGATATTAATCTTGCGACTGATTGTGTCTCAAATTACGATGAAAATAACGGTCGGAATTTCCGTAGAATATGGTTAACCTGCGTAGACAAAAGACATGTACCTATAGCTGATTACATCGTGAAACTGACAAGGCGAATGAATTTGGAATGATCGAGGTATAAAATCAAATAAGTGTGTGGAGCGAGTTTGGAGTGAATTAAATGGGAGGTAATCCTATATCGCAAATTTTGTTCAGGATGAACAAAATTAACGATATTGATTACCTCCCTTTAATTAAATATGCATACAGGTTCTATAGGTAGCTTCCTATTTCTTCAAGAACCTATAAGACGCTAACAATTTGAATTATGGCAGTGAAATCGCGATTTTTCTCTATCAAACTTTATTTTGAATGACTTTGTTGATTCTATATTTTTCAATGGGTTTGAGCATTTTTGAATCGTTTGAGTGAGTGTTTGTAATGAATGAATTGAGCGCTAAGTGAGCGTTCTAGAATGGTTTTGATTGAGGTGAATGTCAATTTCATGATGTAACCACTACTTATAACGTGATACAGTTAATGACATCGTGATATTGACATCATGATCGAACTTATTTTAAATCGCTCGCACAGCGCTTCATTTACTGCTTTCAAATCACTCACAAAATTCGTTTAAAACTGCCTAAAAAACTATCGAAAATGCTCCGGAATTGATAGTTTGTTGTTGTTATTTCTATCAGTCTTACAGTATATCCTTGAAAAATTATTTATAGCTACACACATGTTTATGAATGAACTTCAATTACAAATACCTTTGGACCAAAGGATTTGGGCGCTGCCTCTGTGATTCGTCTTCATATCCACTTCCGGTTTAATGACTTTTGGGTGTGAATTCTTTATTTGTATTTTCCAATGACCTTTGAAACCGCTTACATTGGTTGAATTAGCTAGTGTCAGTGGGGGATTCTTGGTGGATATTGTATTTCCTTTCATTTGTTCCTTTGATCAGTTTTGTGTACTCTGAAAGCATTACCTTTATTAGTATTTCTATGTATGGAAATTTTGTGTTTGTTTGATATATCTATGATATTTATATAATTTTATACATGTATACTTGCACCTTTTCACCCTTCTGGTGCATTTTGTTCGGTTGTAAAGGTGTTTCACTTCTCTTAAAATCTCAGTTCTTAAAATCAGTTTTTATTTTTGATAGCCGTCGATATTTCACCCCATTATTCCTAAAACGGTGGAAAATGATGTGTATCAAAATTTCAGAAGACCTTTCTATTATTTCTAATTCCTTATTTGCCTTTTTATTTGTATGTACATATGTTCTTCGAATTCTACATTTTTCAATAGTTATTCCAATGTCCTTTTCACTATCAAAAATGACAGTGAAATCGCGATTTATTTCTAGCTAAATTCGAAAGGGTTATTCTTGTACCCATATAAGGCTTAAAAAAATGCGACTATAAACTCATTAAAACGAACAAATACAAAAACAAAAGCCAGTGAAATATTTTATATAAGTAATGGTATTTGAACTTTTGTAAATCCAAATACATCAAATGGAGCGTTAAACGAGTGATTTAGAATGGTTTTGGGGTACCGAGGCTGATCATTACGATTTTGTAAGTTAATTACTTCGTGAAATTGAAATTCACTCCCATCATAACCGCTCCAAATCGCTCGCTCAGCACTCAATTCAATGTTTTTAAAACACGCAATCCAAATCTCTCAAAAACGTTTCGAAACCGCTGAAAACAGTTCGAAATCCTTACAAATGAACGACATATTATTCAAATGATCAACTCAAACCATCTTATCAATTGGTGTTGATTTTAAAGCCTTTGATTTTTCAGTAATTATGCTGCGTTTCTACTATATTCCCGGCTGCCACGACAGTCCCGTTTCTCTAAACCGTGGCACGCCGTAAAACTTTGGTCATTTTATTTATATAACAAGTTCTACTACGTTTTGCTAATGAAGGCTCAACTCAAACAAGAATGAAGCTGATCTCCTAATTTTATCTATTTTTTTCTCAGTCCGCATGCGCCGTGACGATCGTATTATAACTTTACACACCTAAGCAGGACGTACCAAACACCGC
Source organism: Fragum whitleyi (assembly GCA_948146395.1). Taxonomy (NCBI): domain Eukaryota; kingdom Metazoa; phylum Mollusca; class Bivalvia; order Cardiida; family Cardiidae; genus Fragum; species Fragum whitleyi. The sequence continues at coordinate 47,652,914 of OX411556.1, forward strand.
CACACACCGTGTCGCGCCGTAACTGAACGCAACAAAACGTGTCAAGATAACATTAGCTTGGCGTGAAGAACGGGATGAGACATGAGGCATCCGAGGCGATACGCAAAAAAAACATAGAGCAATCGTGACTTGTCGGGCTGAAAACAAGCTTCAAGTTGCGCTACGGGTATCTTCCAAGTTTTGCTACGATATGTAACATGCTGTTACGTTTTGTTGCGTACATCCCGTTTTGTCACGTTCTCATTTCCGCCGGGATTGCCGTGGCAGATTTTTGACAGTTTAAAAATGTGCCGAGGCTGCCACGGTAGTACCGTTCTGTTACGTTTGTTTATCCCGTCGCGCTGCCGTTACCCCACGTTCGTCCCGTTTTAGCTACGGTTGTCTGAAACGGGACCGTCGTTGTCGCCGGGAACATAGTGGAAACGCAGCATAAAGATACAAACACAGAGTAGTAAGTACATTTTTAATGGGTGTCAATAAATTTTGCTGGTTTTGTTAATCTTGAACACAATTAGTGATATAATACTTTCCTTAAATTTAATATTAAAGAAAAAGATCCATGCACACACTAATTCCATAGCATTTTCCGGAAACATTCAAAAAAGTTTTCGTCTTGTCGATTTCAAGATCTAATCAAATGTTATTGTAAGGAATAAACATAATCTATGATATATCTAGATTGGTCTATAGGTGGACACTCGTATTAATGTACGAGGGTTGATCCAAAAGTTCGTAAAATGAGGTTATAAATCATCAGAAAAGTTCACTTTCAAAACATAAATCATACAGTCTTTTAATTCATCATCTGTGTAATAATCGCGGTAATTTTCAAATGTTTACATTCAATTGCGGCTGAAAAATGCACGAAACAAGACAGAGACCCCCTACTAAGGCGGGGGAGCAAGAACGTCAAATGCGACGTCATAAATAACTCTTTTCTACATAGTCTACGCTAACTCTCATGCCTTTCTGTACCAGATACATCCACTTACAGAAATAATCCACATCCCATTTGGAATCAATTTTGTTTAAAATTTATATATGCATGGCATTTTTAGTAAAGTGGAAAGCCAAATGCAGGGCATTTATATTTGGAAAATATTGAGAATCAATTGAAATACGTTCGTTCGTTGAAACTCCATTTCATCCTTCTAAATGCTACTTTGAAGCCTGTCCCTTTTCGAATATCCGGAATAGCTTTAGGAAAAGTTCTCCTCTCCATGCTCTCATCTTTTTAATAAATTATCTGAAATGTTTAGATTGGTGAATAGCATAGATCATGTCAAAATTCGAAAAATAAACATATTTTGGTGTTGACGTCTTGTCATTTTTTCCGCGTTTATTCAAAATTATTAAATGTATTCTGTGCCCGCTTAAAGTGTCACAATATCTTAAAAAAATAACAAATAAATTCTCTTTGCTTCCTTTTTAATTTAGCCAAGGAATTCCAACCAAAGTTTCAGAAAACTTACAGAAAACTTAATTTATTTTACAGATTTTCAATACTTTTTTAAGCTCCCCCGCCTTAGCATACATATGTTTCTATGGTAACGTATTCTAAGACCGCTAAAGATAATTTTGCAAAAATAACAACATTTATGTGCTCCGTAGTTACTAAGCTGCAAATTGACCAAAATATATACTGAACAAGCTAGAAATGCGAAAGTTATTAGCCTATTCTCCGAACTTCTGGATCATCCCTCGTATGTTTGACCTCGACGGTACAGCGGTGATTGATTAAATTAATAGATTGGATCGCATTGTTTTTTTTCTGATTGGTAGATAGATTGTTTCATTGTGATTTAACCCTTCCGGTTATTTTTCTTTCTCCTTGGTGATAAGCGAATTCAACGACATCTTGATTTATGTTTCATTTGTAGGACGACGTATTTCTTTGATTCACAAATTTCCTGAAATTGGTAATATAGTCAAATTTGTCTAAGCGGCCACCTGTATCAGCAAGAAACCTGTATTAAGCATGCAACCGTCAATTTTCCAAATGAACCCATTGCACTGAAAATGACCTGTATTAAACAAGCACCTGTCTTAAGCAAGCAGTTTTTTAAATATTCCTTGGGTGCTTGCTTAAGACAGGTTTGACTGTATTATCACTACAGTTGAGAAGATCGTTAAACTGACGAGGTGAATGATATTTGAATGATTCCCCTTACATACTGAATCATTACAATTCTGAAATAATTCACCTTATAATATGACCTACGTCGGGGGAGTGCAATAATCCCGTTGAATATTATTGATATCACACGGGTGTTGTTAAACTAGTGGAATGACTATGCAAATCAAATTTGTGCTCATTTAATATCAAATTTATTAAACTCGTTATCCAAACAGACATTTTTATTTGTTTATAGATGGCTTGTTTAATTAATTAAGTATTCAATGACAACTCAATCAATATCCTTAAATAGTCAACTTCTACATCTTCTTAACTATATGACTGATAGATTTTCGAAGTGTTGTCAAACCTCAGTCGATGCCTCATAGCATGTATATTCAATCTGAAGACATTTCATCTGAAGAAAGCCGCCGTCATAGCGCAGTCGATTGTACGTCAGACTGTCAATTAAGAGGTTTAAGGTTCGACTCGACAGCATCACTCATCCTTTATAACTTTGTTGTCTCCCTCCACTGGGTTGATAATCCCAGACATAATTGGGAAAGCAGCTGGAGACTAGGTGGGGATGTTATGGTTGTACTGGTGTGAGAAATACCAGGAATACATTGTTATGTGCTCCAGTCACCGCGATATAACTGAACGAATGTTGAGAGCGTCGTAAAACCTCATTTAAAGAAAAGACAAACACAATTCATCCCCAGAAAGACAGTAAGATAAACAATCATCAGCGATCCCCAGATCATATCGTACTTGTCTATTTGCTCTGTACTGGTTTGTTTCATAGACAGCGATCACCAGCGATCCCAAGATTCTATCGTACTTGTCTGTTTGCTTGGTACTACTGGGGCCCGTTTTACTCAACATCTTATGAATTTTTTTTAAGTACAATCACAAATCGTGCCAACTTTTTTCATTAAAATATGTCATTGGAATCGTCTTTGGGAGATTATTCCAATGAGATGGTGCATGGCAGAATTCTGTAGAAGCAACTTTAATTTTTGACTTGCGCAAAATGTGATTGTCAGATGTTTAGTAAAACAGGCCCCTGTTTTGTTTATTAGATGACGATTTTTAGCGGTCCAAAGATGCTACCACTGGTTTGTTTGCAATACTACCTTATTTGGTGTGTTACTTCTTGAAAAAACAATGCTACATGTACTTCCTTTTTTGACAGATCGTTAATCTTTAAGATAGCCCCAGACACCAGTATTCGTCTAAAGGATATATCGTCTCTTTTATAGATAAAATTGGCAAAGACTCGATTTCTTGTAACTTGAATTAATTTTCTGAACACGCAAACTCCAGAAAGCTATTTTTCTAATAGACAATGGAAACAAGAAAATAGATTAATGTACAAACAAGCATACAGGTAAACACGCATTTTCTTTAATAAAACGTAATCCATCTCTGCCGATCTATATTACCTTATACGAGTACGAGTGAAAATTGTATAGTTAAAACATCGTGAAATTGACAAGATGAATGATTTTGGAATGAATTTGGAATAAAATTGAAAGAGTTTGTGGAGTGGGTTTTGAGTGATATTAAAGGGGAGTAATCCAATATCGCTGCTTGTGTTCATGATGAATTAAATTAGCGATATTCATTACCTACCTTTAATAAAGTATGCATAAAACTTCTGTCAATTGCTTCCTATTTCTTCGACAACATAACAGACGCTTACAATTACAATTATGTCAGTTAAACGCGATATTTTTCTATTTCCATTTATTTTTTAATGAAGCTGTTCGTTGTATACTTTTTAGTCATTTTGGAGCGTTTTTGATCGTTTTAAGAAATTGTTTGGAATGAGTGAATGGACCGTTGAGTGAGCGATTTAGTACATAGTACATAGGCTCGGTAAACTTTCATAAAAAATTCGATTAAAGTAAATGTTACACGAGTCATTTGTCGCCCAACAATGGGTGCATAATTATTAGTACGTTCAAGTGTATAGAGTAATTTTAGGCTTGAATAAAATATGGTTGTTGAACTGGATGTCGTATGGTAAGTACGTTGGAAGCCGAGATATAACTTTAATACGATTGAAAATTGCATTATTCTCAATACAAACAAACAATATTTTAATCTGCCTTCCATCGTTATCCATTGCGAGGTCAGTTACTTAGTATTATTCAATAATATGACAGCTACTTGTCGTGTAAACTAACTCATTTTATTTCGTCTTAAAATATCAGTCCGTTCAAGAGTTCGAATTAATCTCACTAAATACGTTTGGCAGGGCTATGCATTGTTTTCCGTTATCTTGAGACAAGGGCTGCTCACAGCAAAAATATTTCAAAAATACTGACTCGAGTTTTTAAAGCAAAAACCTATTCCTTTCGTAAAGATAGATGGATGAAAATAATAAGTAAAAAAACCGCCAAACTCTTCCTCACTTCGCAACCATTGATATTTTATTATAAAGATGTTATCAAAAGATGTAAAGGACAGTGTTTCGTTTATTTGTTCATATGATAATCAACGCCGCTTTTATTGCTTGAAATAGTAGTACGAGAAATATATATCAGAGATCAACTGGTGCTCAAACCACCGCGATTAGATTAAAATGTTGATAAAAGCTGTATTAAATCCCGCTCAAACACACAACCGATACCAGTGTATTTTTTAATATTAGTGTAAATTTAATCATTTGAGTGATTTTTTTAATGTTGTGAGTGCTGAGCGTGTATTTTAGAATGTTTTGAGTGTGTATGTTTTTTTGTTTGTTTTTTTTTTTTGTGTGTGTGTGGGGGGGGGTCTTTTTTGTGTTGTTGTTTTCGCGATGGGCATCATTTTAACGACGCTACTTACTGTAAAACGCATCGTTGTATGTCATTGTCTTCTGTCAAAAAAGACATGTTTGGGGAATCAACTGGCTCTTGTTCTACCTAATTGCACCAAATGTTTCTCAAACAGCCACTTTGGTACTCAATGATAAATGAGTAATCGTCAAATGCTTTCTGATTTGACAGAAATTGGGTAATTTGACTATTGGTTCTGTGTGAAAAGAATTAAGTTAAAAATATCGTGTAATTGACAAGGTGAATGATTTTAGAAAGATTTTTATTAATGATATTTATTGAGTTTGTATACTGACTTTTGAATTAAGTTTTTGGGAAGAAATTCAATATTGCTAGTTTCGCTCAATTGAACGAAATAAACGTGAATTTATTTCCTCCCTGCGTACTTCTCTGATTTTGTGTTTTGAATGGGCAAGTAATTTAGAATGGTTTGAACGAAGTGATTTGTCGATTCGACGATATTGTTGACTGTACGACCAAAACTATATCAGAGGTCTATTCCAAGTGTTCTCAATGAAGAAGTGCCACCAAACTTCTTTTTTTTTTGATTCGTGAATTATTTCCTTTCCCTTTTAGAATTGAATTTTACAGAAATTTTTCGTTAATTTATTTCGAATTTTCCCATGTCTTGCAAGTAAACTTAACAGAAAAAGAAACGTCAACACACATATGCCCTTTAATCTTTTAGCATTAGATTTTACTTTCGATTTTGTAAGCTGTCCAAACAAGCTACATGTCTGCTCACTCCTTGGTGGTCAAATGCCTTTCTGTAATAATGTTTTCTTTTAAACGTGCCCCAAAAGCTCGGCGGCAACACGAACCAAATGTGCATTGAAAGACAATATTGAGCAATAAACTTCGCCAAAATGTCAGCTGACGTCAAGTTACGAAGGAACATTATCGGTCAAGCTTTGTTTACTCAAATAAGGCGGTAAAAGTGTTCGGTGTGCAATCAAAAGAAACGTCAAACAGTGCCTGATATTTAACCAACAGTTTTTTAGCGTTAGCATTATTTAGACTTATCTGTTCAATCAGTCTGTTATTATATACAATTAGTTACATCGTGAAATTGACATTCACATCAATCAAACCATTCTAAAGCACTCACTCATCGTTCCATTCATTCATTTCAAACGCTCACTCAAACCATTCAAAATCGCTCAAACCCATTGAAAAATATAGATTCAAAAACGTCGTTCAAAATAATTTTGAATAGAGAAAAGTCACGATTTCACTGACATTATTCACATCAAAAGCGTCTATAAGCTTCTTGAAGAATTTGAAGCTATCTAAAGAATTGTATGCATATTGTATTAAAGGGAGGTAATTAATATCGCTAATATTGTTCATCCTGAACAAAATTTGCGACATTGGATTACCGCCCTTTAATTCACTCAAAACTCGCTCCACACACTCATTCAATTTCTTTCAGAAATCATTCCAAACTCATTCACCTTGTCAATTTCACGATGTTGTTAACTGAAATTCAGCATGTACACATATTTGGCTTTAGACTTTTGTTTCTTTCCTTTTCTTAAAGCCAATTTAAGGATAGACTATCTGCTTCTCTCATGATGGTATGCCAACCAATATCCCCTATATTCCACTACTCACTCATAAGATTTTTTTTATTAAACACATATTAAAATGCATCTGATGTAATAAGACCTTGATGTCGCTACAATAAAACAAAAATAGCACAGGTTTTCGAACAAAAAGTTTGAAAATTTTCTGTTTATTTACAACAACAACAACAAAAAAGTGAAATGGAACGTCAAATCTTAAAAAAAATCACGAAATTGATAGTATTTCAGGACGGTTATTCTATTGAATGTGCATAGAGATTAAACTACTAACTTGGGCGTTCTTCGACTTCTAAATGAAACTTAAGCGTATAATATCGGCCCCATTTATTCCGAACTTATTTGTTTTTACTGATTTTGGCGGGGTCTTCAAGGGGTTGGCCCCAAAATAACGTCACGATCTAAAGTGAACGTGCTTCCAAACCCTTATTATTGTGCGTTAGTTAAGCCCTCACTCCAAAGATAAATCTGAGCAATAATTGTGAGAGTTTTAGAAAGTCGAAAAATCCGACCGTTTTATCTGTCTGCAATTACCTTAACCGAATACTAAACGCCCGCTGCAAGATTATTCTAGGAAAATAGGAAGTGTGCAATTTCGTTGAATAATTACAACATTCATGTGTTCCTTGATTCAATTTCACTTCCACTAATCATTTTGTATCGTCGATGAGATTCCTTTCGAAAATTTTAATGAGTGTGCTTCTTCTAATCACTACATTCTCTCCAAGAAATATTCTTTTCATTTGTTTGTTTGTCTTTTCTTTTTCGCGGGACATCTGACTAATGACTTGAAGTCCCGAGAGTTATCGCTGTGAAATTGTAAACGCTCTCCCTATATAAATCGTTTCATTGCGATCTTGAACCTTCGGAAATTGTATGGAATTGACATTGGAAATAAAAACGGTGCGGCCATGAGAGGACGCGCTTTTGCAAGTGAGTTTACATGACGTCAAAAGCAATAAGATGACGTTGGGTAAAACAGAATTAACGAAATCTAGATTATAACTTGGAATGGTATAATTTGATCAGCAAACGCCGTACACATCGTTTTATTATCAAATCGTTGTATTTCCAAAAGATCTCCATAGACATCAAGACCTAAAGTATCGCAGAATTCTGCTTTTCTTCAATGGCATTGACCGAAGTACTGTCATAAGCCAGTTTTCCTAATCAAAGCGATGAAAGCACTGGAGGTGGACGTTTCTGATGGCATTGTGGGGAAAATAAAACAAGCCGAAAATGGAAACTATCCTTGTAATCATATGAGGAAGTAAAATGTTTCGACACAGTTTCGGCAAGGATAAGGAACAAATGAAATCTCGCAAATACAGCTGTGGCTTCAAAGTTAATGATATCATTGAAATTCTTTGTCTCAAAACTAGGCCGTCGATTCTTTAAATAAATGAAGTGTATTCAATAAAAAATAAACTGCAAGACATTGTTTTGCTTGTGTTTATTCCTATTTACCACAAAACTTGGTTAATAATATCATTAACCCTTAATGGGAAATTAGATCGTTCACTCAAGGATCGAAAATCCTTTCTTATTGCGATTAAAATATATTGTCAAGCTGGATTTTTCAACTTCTCTAACCAACACACCTCTGATTCTTAATTAATAGAAAGTGAAAAAATGGTTTATAGCACGGTAATGTAAATGTGTCATCTGCTTCTATTTGTCTCACTTTACTCGCAGATTACATTCCCAGTCTAGATTGCAGCATTCTTTAAACACTTCCTATTGTCTCTCAGACAGTTCAGCCTCCTAGTTTTTATCCCTCTTTCACCACGGGAAAACCCAATAGGCGAATGACCGCCTTGTCTATAAATAACATTCTTGCTCACAAGACAAAAAAAAAAACCCGCTCGGTTAAGGATTGGCAACTTATTTTGCATTTAAAATGTGTCTTTGAATAATCTTCAAATTGTGTAGAATTCTTGAATAACGCAATTTCCAAACTGCACAGTTGTCGTGCGGAAATAAGTCTTGTAAAAACGAAAATTGGACCCAAGTTGGTACTACTTTCTTGAAAAGCTATTAACAGCTGACAGGATTGTTCGTACGTACTAACACTGGTGGGCGCAGAAACATCCCCAAAAAGTTATTTCAAATTACTACGCTACCGCCCGAAGCACTTTCAAGTATTCCAGTGCTAAGGGTCGAATTCACGATATTAGGACAGATACTCAAATATGTACTGGTATATAGATTTCCCAAATTATAGATGGAACATCGTATATTGTGTCAATACAACGGTGTCAATTATTTTTCGGGTTGACTTCATCCTTTGAAAAGCAGTTTCTCCTTACTCTCGTGTGTTTACAAATTGGGACGGAAATATTTCCAACAAATAACGGAAACCTTCAATTCCGGAAATTATTTATGTTCTGTACATGCCTATACATAGTATGAAAAATAAGTAAATAGAAACGACAAGAACATTTCCAAATGGGTTGTTTGTAATATTTGGAATCGGGCCATTAACGACATCTGCAATATTTGTATGAATTAAAACTCTCATTTAGTGTTGTCACAGCGGTTCATATTTTTTCTTAATTCAGATTTGAAAACTTATATCAGGAATGCTTTTTTAACGAACCATATTTAACAACTTCTGAATTTTAATTGAAATCATTTAGCCCCAACGCAGTATAAGTATAAAGCGTAAATATACATACGCTAAGAAAATGCGTTCGTTTGATATTGCGACGTGTTATGCACGTAGAAATGATTAATCGTTAAAACGTGTGACGTATGGAATATATATACAGGATCTGTCACGAGATTTCGTTTTGGACAAGTTATTCTAAAAATAGATTAGAAATGTTATTAAGCTTGCTATGTTTATTTAAATCGGGTTAAAAGCCACTTTCAAAATTTTTCCGCGGCGGCTGGAGCACCTAACAATGGATTCTAGTATTTCTCTCACCAGTACAACCACCACATCATTTCCTAGTCTCCAGCTGCTATCTCACTTAGGTCTGCGATTATCAACCCATTGGTGAGAGACAAATAATTTGAAAGAATAAGGGGCGAACTTAATTACTTTTTTATTCTCGACGAGGTGATCGTGTTGCCTCAAACTAAATCTGAAAAAAATCGCGATTTCTTTGTCATAATTCAAAATTGCAAGCGCCTGATGGGTTCTTTAAGACATAGGAAGCTATTTATAGAACTTAGAGTAGAAAAATCGCGATTTCAAAATTGCAAGAGTCTGATGAGTTCTTTAAGAAATGGGGAGCTATTTATAGAACTTATATGCATATCATATTAAAGGGAGGTAATAAATATCGCTAATTTTGTTCATATTGACCAAAATTTGCGATATTTGATTACCTCGCATACCATGCACTCTGATACATTTGTAAGACAAGGATATCCCTGATTGGTTTCTTTTAAAGTAGAAGGCTGACTATATAAGAAACTTACTTCTCACAGGGTTTCTTTCTTACTTGACGATCAGGTTTGAATTTAAACGAAACACGGAATATCCTTTGCTAATTTTGTCTTGTCTGATTTTTCTTTTTTTTCTATTATAACATTCGTTAGAATGCCGCGAAATGAATAGAGGCGAAATGCCTCTTGTTAAAAAAAGGAACATTTTTATTTGCAAATTCAACTTTCGCATGGGTTTGATTTATTATTGTTTTATAAGGACTCCATGTCGTTTAGGGAGAAGAAGAAAAATTCTTTAAGAAACGGAACACACTATGAAAATACCGCAAAAATGCAGTTTTACTAAACAATGAGATGTTTATTCAAGAAACGAGATGCAATTCTCAACTTTTGATTCAGCAAATGAAAACTATCTTTTCATTGTAATAAAGTATTAAATACAATTGATAACATCATAAAACTGACAGGGTTAAGGATTCTTAATGGATTTAAATAAAATTGAATGAGTTGATTGAGTGAACGAGTTTTAAATGAAGTTTAAGTTAAGTAAAATAACATCGCTTATTTCGTCCACCAATCGTTATTCTACTACTTCCATTAAAAAAACTACATGTGCGTACTTTTCTGTTTATGTGTCTTCATGGTCCAACGGCAAGGTAAGGTACTCCAGCTGACGTTATATGGCTGTAAGATTTTAAAAGCGGTGTCAAACTCCAATCAAATCAAATCAAATCAATTTATTACGGACTTTTGTTGATTTTTAGGCATGCTGTTGGACTCCTTTCTTGTTCTAATAATTCCACCTCAATCTCAATTGCGTTTCATTCCGGTTATTTAGTCATCAGTCACAATTGAACGGAAACTATATGGTTCGAAGTCTGTCCGGTCTTTTCTTGCACGCCATTTTATTCTCTAAATGAGAGTATGGTGTAACAGTTCGCAGTAGAGGTAAACGAAACAGACTGTTGATGGTTTCTTTTTTCTCATAGCAACCTTTGTTTTTTTCACGAACATCCCTCAGAGACATCAAAGTCTTACACGCGTGCAAAATAACGTTCTAAATGACGTCATAACGTCGTCATCAAACGCACGTTATCGCATTTTACGAAATTGAGTAGATGTGTGGAGCGAGTTTTGAGTGAAATTAAAGGGAGGTCATCCAATATAGCAAATTTTGTTCAGGATGGACAAAATTAGCTTTATATATTACCTCCCTTTCATAAAATATCCGTTCTTTTGTGTTTGTGTGTCTTCAAGGACCAATCAGACATTTTAAAATCTACAACAGCCGATGAAATTGAAGAATGATTAGATCGAATTTAATAAGATGTTGATCGTCTTGATCGATTTCGAAATGTTTTCAAAAGATTTTGGAGCGTTTTTTTTTTATTTGAGTGAATGTTTGGAATGAGTGCTGAGAGAGTGATTTAGAATGGTTTTGATTGAGATGAATTTCAATTTCACGATTTAACTAGCTTCATGTATTTGTACAGAAATAACAAGAATTGATTATCTATCTGAGTGTCCAAGCTACCGAGGTCGCGTCAGAAAATTACGCTTTGCAGTCTTTCCCTGTATAAATTATTCACGACTCCCGTCACTTCTTAGACTTTACAATTTACAGGTACTGACTATGTCAATTCTGGTGGCTCACTTTTTAGAACTGTTATAGCGTTTGTTTCGGAATTCCCGGAATTGAGATTCGCTTCGATCAAAACCATCCTTTATCGCTCGCTCATTACTTCATTCAATATACTCGAAACTCTTATTCAAATCAATGAAAAACGATTCGTAATGATTAAAAACATTTCGAACACGTTAAAAAACGTCCAATACTTTATTCAAATCGATCAAATTATTACCTAATTTAATCGACTAGAGTTGATTTGTAAGCGTCAAATTTGTACTCGAAGAAACAAAATCAGATAAAATACGTAGATTTTATTTAACAGGAGATAAGAACTATTGCTACAGTTTGTTACATCGTGAAATTGACATTTATCAAATTCATTCCAATTCGCTCACTCAGCGCTCCATTCATTCATTCATTCCAAACACTCACTGGAATCATTCAAAAACGCTCAAAAAATACCTAAGAAGATAAGATAATCAAATACATTCAAAATGAATTTAGCAAGAAATGTCTCGCGATTTCACTTTCATAATTGCAAATGTCTTATTGGTTGTTGGAGAAATAGGAAGCTATTTATAGACCTTGTATGCATATCTTTTTAAAGGGAGGTAATAAATATCGCTGATTATGTTCATCCTGAACAAAATTTGCAATATTTGATTACAACCCATTATATTCACACAAAACTCGCTCCACACACTCATTCAATTTCATACCAAATTTACTCCAAAATTATTCATCTTGTCAATTTCACGATGTTTTTAATTGCAATTTCGTTCGACATGAAATTATCGATATTTTACCTCCCTTGAGAATCACTTAAAACTCGCTTAACATACTCTTTCAATTTCATTCAAAAGACAATCCAAAATCATTTAACTCGTCAATTTTACGATGTTCCCAGCTGTACAGAAATAACAAGAATGGATAAGCTATATAAGTGCCCAAGTAACCGAGGTTGTGTCAGAATATGACACTTTGCAGTCTTTCCTTCTATGAAATATTCACGACTTTCGTCACATCTTAGACTCGACAATGTACAGCACGCAGCTTGGTATACATGTCAAGTATGTCGACTCAATTTATAGAGCTGTTTAAGTTTAAAACACGTGAAATTGACAAAATGTCTTTGTCTTTTCTGTTTGTCATTTTGTTATCTATATAAGAGTATGTTTTATCAATTCACATAACATAAGCAAACACAACGTTTTGAAAATTTTGATAAAATAACAAGAATGGATAATCTATCCACGTGCCAAAGTAAGCGAGGTTTCGTCAGAATGTGACAATATGGAGTCTCTCCCGTTATAAAATATTCAAGATATCTGTCTATTCGAAGACTCGACAATGCAAAGGTCGCAGCTGAATATGTCATTCCTGTTCGCACAAAATTGAGAGATGTTACAGTTAGAAACATCGTGGAATTAAAATTCACATCGACCAAAACAATTTTAAATCGTTTCCTAATTACTTCTTTCATTGCGTTCGAAAGACGCATTTAAATGAACCAAAACGATTGGAAGTCGTTGAAAATATTTCGAAATCGTTAGAAATTTTATTCACATCTATCCGTTTATTCCATCGTTTCATTAGTTGGGGTTGATTTCGATGCCTTTGATTGGTCAGACACATAAGCAAAGAAGTACACAAATTCTTCAGATGGTAATACAGCAACGCTTGTTTCACCCATTTGGTCGAAAAAAAGCGATACGATATTACCTTCTTTAAATAACATTAGAGAAACACACTAATTCAATTACGTTATAATTCAATACTTGAGATTTTTAACTATATGTTATAGCAGTCCAAAACATTGTTGTCTAACGATACTTTGCACTTAAAGCTTCATGAAGTTGTCTGTCAAATTAACAAAATTCATTTTTTTTTTTTGGATGAGGGCTTAACCAAGAAGTGTCGTCGGATTTCGAGGGTGCTGTCATATTCAAGAAAGAAAAGCTTCTGTTTCTAATTAAGTGTCTATAAAATTTAAGATTTTTAATCCTCAAACAATTATTATTTCTTGGTTAATAAACGATTTCTCTTCGAATTTCCTAATTTTGCTTAGAAATGAATTATGTTTATTATCGTTTCATATCGACATGCCATATGATTAATTCGTTCGTTTCGATTTTTTACGTTTCATAACATTCCTTTTTCTGGTACATGCATTCACTTCATGAAGAAAATTTGTATTTTCTTCTTCAATAAACGTGAGCAAACGTTCATAAAAATCGGAAAAACAAAATTTAAACAATGTATATATGGAAGTTACAACAATAGTCGTCTAAAGCATTTATGACAAAATAAATCCAAGCACTGAAAGTACTGATAGTGGACGTTTCTGTTGGCATACTAGAGTGACTCGTCGATTTGTTGAGAAAAAAGAATTTTTAAATATAAAATTACTATAAAAACAAATTGACCTGACCCAAGTTCGCATCTATCTTCAGATATACATTTCTCAACATATAACGTCGATTGTCAACCAAAGTCCTCTAATTATAAGGTTTCGATAACTTTCGGCATTATGCCATGTGTGGATAAAAGAGTGATTATCTGATCAATTGGGTATAAAAGGAAAGAAATGACAATTAGATTATCTAGGTATCATTATTTTTTGCAACACTAATCGAATCTCCATGGTCATAATCAAAATTCTGTTGTTATATGCTTGAAAAATTCAATAAAGGGATAATCAATTAATTTTCCGCGATTTTCATTTTCAAATGGGAAAAAAAAAAGAAAGAGTAAGCACGAAAAGTAATTGCAGACACTCTTGAGATTGAATGTCGTGTGTTGAAAAGTAGTGTAAAACCCCATTGCATAAACCTTTATCGCACGACCTAATTGCTATACACTACCTGCATGCGTTGTATCCGTACTCATATGTGTGATCTAAGTTATTATTCTATCATTAGTAGTAATGTCAGGGGAGGTTACCATTCCAGTAATTCCATTTACCTAGTTTTAATGAGTGACCTCCCATAGACCATTGGGAAACAAGGAGCAAATTACTCACTCTGCCTGAAAAGAAGTTCTACTAAAGCAAAACGTTCACCTGATCTCAGAATTGCACATGATTTCGCACTTAAAAGGTGTCTTTGAGGTTTCAACAAGTTATGTAGATTCCCTGTTTCACTCCATTTTTAAAATGAACAGTTGTCAGACGGACACAATTCTCGAAAAAGAGTAAATTGAATCTAAGTGAGCACTATTGTTTTTTTAACCTATTAACATCTGACAGGATTGTTCTTACGCGGTATTAACACTGGTGAACGTAAACGTCCACCAAAAACCGGATATGAAGCGCGCAATCGGTGAGAAATCTTAAACCAAGTTTTCACAAACTGGTTGAGTTGGGCCAATTCTAGGAAAAGATACAAATTACAACCTCGTAAAAGTGTCAAGGTTTTAATTATGCGCATTTTTTTTTCGCATTTTTTTCCATAGTTTATGTAAAATAAATTTGCATCCTAAATATGACAAAACTGTATGTAAAGTAGGCCCAATGATGGCTTAGATACCGATATTTTTTCTCGTCCCTCGGAGTACATGTAGGTGTGTGTGTGGGGGGGGGGGGGGGGGCGGGGGGGACTTTATTCAAGAAAATATGAAGATGCTTACTATTGATGAAGAAATATATTTTAACAAATGTCTTTTGGCAAAAATTTTAATCATAAGATTTAAATACACAAGTTCTGTGATAAATTTCTAGGCGGCTGACAAAGCATTCACAACATTTACAACGTATGTCCTAAGAGTCAAGTCATAACGTCGGCAAGTCTCAGCAGGATAGAAATGTCACTCATAAATGAGCCTAAGCGTGACATTTCAAACAATTTCACATGTGTCTGGTGAACAGACATTGAACAATGCAGAATTATCCACTTCTTAAAAATTTACCATGGGTTGTGAACAGCCACTTTAGGTCCGTAACCATCTATTAAGCGTATAGTGAAGACTCTAATCAGCCTGTGCGACTGTACAGGCTTATCTGAGTCTCGACGTTGCGCACAAATGAATTTTTTTGGAAATGACACGCACTTGCTCAAATGATAGATTGATTTTCGATTTCACGTCATAACATATGCTTTAAGATATTCAGATGTGAATAAATATTGCCCGTGTGCAAGAATGACCTACACCGTATAGATTCGATGCGTATGTCTCAAGTCCAAAATTTTGACATACAGACGTAGATGGGGCGTTTTTTTCGGTTGGTATCCCATAAAAAATGTTATTTACAATGTATGTTAACTAGTTTTCATTACAAAATAGTCAGTTTCCGTGGATAAAAAAATGACATGACGTTCCTGCGTATTTATTGTAAACCCCTACGGTTAAGTGAAAAGAAATTCCATAACTTTTTGTTATTATGTCTTATTTGTTTAGAGAATTGTGTGTCCCATTTATTTAGTAATTGTGCGTTAATTTCTGAAACGATATCTCCTAATTTGGTCAATTCCTTTATCTACTTCATCAAGGGACATATTAGGGTTGATTGTCATCTCTAATCTCCAGATGTGAACCGTATCTTTATATATGTTTGCTGTACGCCTTATCTTTCTCATTCTAGAATTAATGAAGATTCCAATTCTCTGGGCTTTTGACTTGTGTATTGATTTAGCTAATTTCCCCATTTCATGTATAGTAATTATGTCCACGATGATGATATCTATTCTCCAATGTCGAATTGTTTCTTTGTATTTTCTGAAGCGGTCTAGTTATTGATTAATTTTGGTATTTAAGTAAAATAACATAAAATCAAACTGTTCATTCCCGTATATATCAATTATCATTCATCTCGTTTTACTTACCATATCGTCTTGTAGAGTTGATTTTAATTGGTTCAAATCGGTTATGGTTAAGTTTGATTGTATCCGCTGAGATATACATATATGTGCATTTAAATTGAATCCCCGGATAAGCATTTGTTTGTGTAGTCGCACATGTAGAATTGTCTAGATACACTGTGTAAGAAACAGTCGATGTCAAACAAGATTGCAAATCGCTTTGTCGTATGCAATCTTCATGTCAAAAATTATTTCTCATGAAATAGATAATAACTTCTCTTGCTTAATTGTACAATATTTTTCTTCTTATATGTAATACGTGTAATGGTTGATCTAAGAAAAGCTCATCGATACAACGGCAATTCTACTACAGTTTGAAACATCGTGAAATTGACAAGTTGGGCAATTTCGGATGATTTTGGAATAGTGTTGAATGGATGTTTGGAGCGAATTTTTAATGAAAGTGAAGAAAGGTATTACAAAATCGATCGAGAATTCAACAAAACTTGGCAGAAATGTTCCTTGTGTGACCCCTTTTAAATTTGTTTTCCCAAATACGGGGTAGGGCAATGCTCATTTTGAAATTGAAAATCATTTAAGTTAAACTTATATTCATTCTAAACTCCAAATTCAACTACATGTACATGTAAACTTGATATACTCCTTTTGCGATTTGAAAACTTGCACATGGAACTTTGTGTGCCACTAAACGATTACACAGAAAGGATCATGGCATTTTTTTTATTTTTTTTTTTTTTTAAACAAAGTACTTACTTTTTGCTATGTAAACAAAAAGAAGTGCATTTTACGAATACTAATTGGTCTACATTAATTTACGGGATAATTTGGAAATCGATTTGATGATTAGATGGACACAATGGGGGTAATTATGCGGTCTTGGATCACTCAACCCCCTGCGCCCATAATACAAATCACCTTAGACTCGGGCTGCGTTGAGAGTTTGTCATCGGGTTTCGAGCCTTCAAAAAAGCGCCTCAATTCCACAGTAAACACAAACAGTCGGATTAGGATCATCTTGTCGAGCCAAGGGTTACGACCGTTTTACTTATCTTACTGCACTGGTATTTGAGAAGAAGCTATCGATTCGATACCCCTTGACTCGTGAAGATGGACTAGGATAGGTGTTGCTTTAGAACCATTTAAGGATGTCACCTCTTTCAATGAATTGTGCATGACTGTTTCGCTTAGTTTCTGTTTTGCTAGTCCACGTTGATGAGCAACTTCTTTAGATCTGTGAATAAGAAGCTTCAGTGGCGGACCCAGGAGGAAGTGGGGTTCAATCAACACCTCCATCAGCTACGGTTAATAACATCGTGAAATTGACAAGGTGAATGGTTTTGGAATGACTTTGGAATGAAATTGAATGAGTGTGTGGAGCGAGTTTTGAGATGATTTAATTGTAGGTAATCCTATATCGCAAATTTTGTTCAGGATGAACAAAATTAGCGATATTGATTTCTCCCTTTAATAAAATAAGCATAACAAGTTCTATAGATAGCTCCCTGTTTCTTCAAGAACCTATTAGACGCTTACAATTTGAATTATGTTAGTGAAATCGCGGTTTTTCTTTTTCCAAACTTATTTTGAATGACGTCGTTGATTCTATAATTTTCAATTGGTTTGAGCGTATTTGAATAGTTTGAGTGAGTATTTGGAACGAATGAATGGAGCGTTGAGTGAGTGATTTAGAATGGTTCTGATTAAGGCGAATGTCAATTTCACGATGTAACTAACTGTACGCCATCTGTAGCCTATTATTCTCTATTCTCGCGTGGACTTTTAATCTTACATTTAATTGCAGAGTCACGAGAACTCTTAAGGTAGCAATGGACACATGGCGGCAATTGTTTCCACCCAATGAATTTTTTCTTGGTCACATATGTTGTAGATTAACATTGTGTAGTCATTACATCAAAATTTGAAGGTACCTTTCCATGCTCGTTTTCATGCTAGAGTTATCTTCCCTTGAGTGGTATTGGCCATTTTTCAGTCAAAAGTTTATATTCGTTTTAGGTCTAGTATAAACTCAGTACCAGCTTATAGCTATAAAACACATACATTTTGATAGACCTTATACATGTACACAATTGCTGTTGCAAAGAGAATTTCTCTTTGATCAATTGCATTTTTACAATTTGCCCTCAAAAGTTAAAAATGCCCCAATTTTTTAAATTTCGCGGGGTAGAAATGCCGAAAAACCCCTATTTTTTCAAGAAATTACCCAATGATTTTTTTCTTATTTTCCGAAATGTTTAAAACCCATATTTCGCCTTGATTTGGTAAAAAAATTCAGCATACCTTTCCATGTAAATAAGAAAGATTTTCGTTATTTTACAGTGACCTCTCCTAATTGAATGACGCTTTTAACGGATTTTTATTGTTAAATTTAATTTTCCAGTCATTCAATTGACATCAAATGTTGAAAAGAAATTAATTTATAAAATTTTACCATCATTATTATACGTTATTTCCATAAACAGAATCCTACGAAAACCGGTCTTTTTAAACAACGCGCAAAATGAGCCGTAAAATAAACGAAAACCCACTTCCGGTATATAGAGTCGGGAGGTCGCTGTCCATTGCCACCTTAAACCATAATTGTAAGTTTGAAACTCCATATGCAGATATCCAGAATCTGTGATTGGGAATCAAAATATTAACTTAGTTGCCCGAAAAAGGTAGTTTTCCTAGTGAAACTGGAAGTGTTATCGTCACTAAATTTACGGTATATTTTTAGAAAGTGTATATTTTACCTTTAGAAACATCAGTCTGTATTTCGCAACAAAAGGATAAGCATTGCAAGATGAATACAGTTCTAAACAACCGTTGGAAATAAAATCTAGATAAAAAAGAACTTAATGAATATAATCAAAACCATCAAACATTTCTTTGGCACGGAGAGCGTGTTTCACCAACTTTAGAAACATGCTCTGTAAAAACTTGACATAGTTACAGGTCTAAACGCACGCAAAAAGTAAATTGCGTCAATTCAAGAAGATCATTTTGAACCAATGTTGTTCTACAAGCTTTAATGCCTGATGAAATTCTTTGAAAAGCGACTTCTCGTTACACTTGTCTGTTTATTTATTGGAACGGAAATAATTCTAACGACAAACGGAAACCTTCAATCGACGGAATTCTTCGAGCCTTTGATTAGAGCGTCATGTCAAAGGGAGCATACCGAATCCCGTATTGTGCATTATATGAATACGCGTTAACGTATGTTTTTTCTCTTTTTTTTTTTAATGAAAAAGATACAATAAAGTGGTTTATTTCACACCTAAACAATTTAAACAAATGACATCGCTTATTTTGTACCACGTGAGAGTGAAATATCTAGATCCATATTGTACAACCAGAACGAGGCTACTGTGCAATACGGATTTTATTCCAAAACGAGACAACCTATATTGTACGATGAAAGTGAGGCAAGCTATATTGTACGATGAAAGCGAGGCTGCAGTCCCGAATATAACTTTCGCCACTTTTCGCAGCCTTTTAAATGTATCGAACTCTCTGTTCGGAGGTATTGAAATAATTTTGATATTGAGAAGATTCTTGATTTTTTCATTTGTTACATTGTTTAGCTAATAAAAGAAGAATTCAGTGACATAGAGGGACACAAAATTGTTGTTGTTTCTTAATTGAAGAATATCAGTTGTTCACGTGAAAATGTACTTTTCAAGCGACGACGGGTAGTCAACCTGTTTTATGCTCATTACATATATTAATCAGTAATCACTTATCGATTTGACACATGAAATAAACATTTCACGTGGAATTCTATTTTTAGAACAAATGTCTATTTCAATTTCACAACATGTTCATAGTGACTCAAATGCCGCAAATCGTTAATTGTGGAACTTTTAGTGTATGGTGTGAAATAAAGATGTCATTTAACTTGATCGAGTACTGAACTCATTGGATTCGTACCCTGCAGAACCAGTCTATATTTTGACTCGGCTATCGCCTCGTCAAATATAGACTGGTTCTGCAGGGTACTCATCCAATAGAATTCAGTATTGTACACGATCATGTTTAATAACCTCTTAATCTTCTATTGAGATTACGATCACATGAATTCCTGCAAAGGTTTGAGCTCGTACATGTATTCCGGTCCTAACGCTTCCTTTTTTTTTATTTTATATATTGATATTTCTATTTTATTTCAAGAAACAAATAAGATTCAAATCCGAACATGTTCAATGTAAAAAGAAAATACGTCCAGTAGAGACAATTACACACATTTTCTATTCAAGGTAGTAGACCCCTTATAGTTTTACAATGTCTCAGAAGAAATGAACTTTAACAGTGTTACAGTAAGTAACATCGTAAAATTGACATTCACATCAACCCAAACAATTCTAAATCACTCACTCAGCGCTCCATTCATTCATTCCAAACACTCAATCAAATCGATCAAAAACGCTCAAACCAATTAAAAAATATCGAATCAACAACATCATTCAAAATAAATTTGGAAAGAGAAAAATAGCAATTTCACTGACATAATTGAAATCATTAGCATATAATTCGTTCTTGAAGTAATAGGAAGCAATAGAACCTTTAAACATATTTTATTATAGGGAGGTAATGAATATCGCTAATTTTGTTCACCCTGAACAATATTAGCGATATTGTATTACCCCCCTTTAACTCACTCAAAACTCACTCCGCACATTCATTCAATTTCATTCCAAATTCATCCAAAAATCATTCATCTTGTCAATATCACGATGTTTTTAACTGTAACTGAGGTTTCCCAGTGATTTTCATTAGGAAACCTCGGTCAAAAGTGTGAAAGATTACATGTATGAGTTCCGAAATGTTGCGTAAATATTACGGGTTCACTACATTAAAGTAGTCAACCCCAAATGAAAAGAATATTGAAGTCGGTATGACTCATATTCTCTCGAATGACGTTTGTCTCTTTTATATTACTACAGTAAATTACATCGTGAAATTGACATTCATCACAATCAAAAACATTCTTAATCACTCTCTCAGCGCTTCGTTCACTCATTCCAATCATTCACTTAAATCGATCAAGAACGCTCCAAATGAATAAAAAATACAATCAACAGCTACATTCAAAATGAATGGAAACAGCCTCCATTTCACTGACATGATTGAAATTGTTAGCGTCTGATTGGTTCTTGAGGAAATGGGAAGCAATTACAGAACTTTTAGCATATCATATTAAAGGAAGTTAATGAATATCGCTAATTCTGTTCATCCTGAACAAAATTAGCGGTATTGGATTACCTCTCTTGAATTTCACTCAAAGCTTGCTCCATACACTCATTCAATTTCATTCGAAATTCTTTCCAAAATCATTTCCCCTGGTCCATTTCACGATGTTCTTATTTTAACGTTGTGACATTTTAGTCTTGTAAGGACGCCGAAGTAAAAAAAGGAAACCGGATAAAATTGGTTAAACCGATTTGTAACAATATCTTCAATCGTTAAAATACGCGGTTTTGAAATAGTGATTATTACTTCCTTTATACAGATAAAAATGATCGCGTGACAAAGACATAGTTACATATTATTCTTCACGTTGGTGTTATATCTCGCTTAAGTCTCGTCAAGATAACATTGATTTAATAAACAGTTATATATACTTTTTATGTATACTCAGCAAATTTTTTAAAAAATCCACTTTGAGTACTTAAAAAGAAATGGGAAATTATGGTATCAACAGATGAACTAAGATGTTTTCAGTGTCATTGTTTCCTGTTACTTTATGCAAGATTGTGTGTGAAATCAGTCATGTTTTTTGTGTGAAATCTGACAAAACTGTCTTTGAAATATTCATGTCGATTTTTCAAAGCAACATGCCACGCTTAAATGATGAGCAACGTAACCAAACAATATATGAGCATGCGCGTGAGATTTCTAACAATTTCGAATTTGTGCCAAGCAAAGTCCCTGGCCAATCTGTGCATCCGCACAGTTTGACCAGAGTCTTCACTATAAGTTCAGTTGATAGATAAGGTCTCAAAGTATCTGTAGGCCATCAGGTAACTTTAAACGTGCTGACTGGAACAGTGTGCTATTTACCGAAGCGTTTAGGTTTAATTTGAGCCATGGAGATGGTCTTACAAGAATTTACCGTAGGATAGGAGAGCGCTATTCTGGTGCAAGTGTCGTGCCAAGCAACCGGTTGGGGGAGGCAGTTGGGTGGTATAATATGGGGACTCCAAGAGACGTCATTTTACAGTGAATGGTAATTTGAATGCTCAAGAGTAAATTGATCAAATTCTACACTAGAAGCAAAACCTTTTATTCATAGACAACCTCACCATGTAACCATGATGCAAAATAATGCGATGCCGCACATTGCAAGATTTACCCAGCAATTCCTCCAACTTCATGGCATAACACTTCTCCAATGACCCTCAAACAGTCCAGATTTAAACCCAGTCGAACACATCTGTTTTGAACTGGGTATGAATGTGAATGGGCGAGACCAGCCCTACGTTCAGGATGATAACGTTAGCGAAGCGCTTTCGAAATGATACCCCGCTTTGCACGTATGTGCACGTGCAAAGCGGGGTATCATCTCAAAGCGCTTGCGAAAGGCTTTTACATCCTGAACACAGGACTGAAATTCTTTCAGGGATAATGATATTCCCAACAAGATGCATGGAATATCTTGACTCCTTATGTTACAAGACGCTTCGTTAACAGCTCGCGATGAAAAATACAGGTAGCTCTTGCTAGTCAAGGCGGCTACACGCGAAACGAAAAAAAATCAGATCACTAAAATCCGTTTAACCCTCCATTGAACCCTCCTTCACTACCTTGCAATTTTTTAGAATGGACACTCCCCTCCTTAGGAACGCGCTTTTTATTCGGTAAAACGGAAATGAAATGAAAAAAAATCATCACAAAGTAGAAGAATGGTTTAGCCTAAAAGGGAATAATATTATCCTAGAAATACATTTTTGGGGTGAAATGTATCTTTTTTTATGGTGTATATTTTTTATTTTTGCTTAGTATATTTTCTGTCATTTAGTCCGTAGATAAGATCTCTGGCTACTGTGTCTCAGACAAACCTAACCACCTGTCTTGAATGTGTTTCATCTGCCTTAATGGATCTTAGACGGAGTAATCATTTGGCTACACAGATTTGATCTATAACAGCTTGCCATTTGAATGGATCGATTTTCTTTGTACTGTCGTCCATTAGTTCCAAGGAAACACGCTAATACGAACTTTCACTTCTGATTAATTCATGTTAAGATGAACAATCTGTCGGTCAGCTGAGTTCAAATGATATGAGATAAATAGAAAAAAAGATGAAACGTATTAATTCCAAGCATGTATTTTCAAGTATTGTGTAGGCTATATTTCTTTCGGTGTTTTACATCACGTTTCGATTAAAATTTAAAGGTATTATGTATATGTATACTGGTTTACCTTGTCCGCCCTTCCATTTTTCCGTCCGTAGCGATTTTTTTATATTTGTGACCCGTCAAGCAAAAGTGGCCATCTTGGAACTTCGTAAAATAAGTATTTGAAAAATAGATTTGTTCTAGTACAGGCAAACCAGAGGTCGCATTTCAAAAATTCTTTCACTGGAGGGTAGATCGATTATTCTAGATTCAGAATATTAGTTACGTGCAATAAGTCTCGACCCTTGTCAGTCTGCGCAGTCTGACAAGGGTCGACTCTCTACGCACTTCCCAGATGGTCCCATTTCGCGTCACTTTTTTGTTACAATTTCTGTGTAACGACGAATCGCAACACTCTGAAGGTGATCATGATAAGTCGCTTACAGTAAACTGGTCATGTTTTGCTATTTTTAGAGTTACGACAGAAAAAAAGAACGTTTTGTGAACCCTTTCTCATAAAGTATCATTCATAAAATGTGACCAATGGCGTGGTGCGGTAGCCATTGCGTCTCACTGGTCTGACCAAAATCTACTTGATGTTCAACGACTTCATATACTATAGGAAGCTCATTTATTACTTCTGAACTTAGCAAAATTTGATATTTTGAGATTCACTTTTTCTCTCAAACGATCAAACTCATCTTTTTGAAACTTTAGATTACAGAAGAGGCTAGGTGAATCCGCGATCTCTAACGCAAACCCATATCGTAAAATATAAAACGTATTTGGCCGACTTAAATGCATTGCCAAAAAATTTGGTAGAAATGATATCTTCCTATTTCTCCAAGAACCAATTAGACATTTGCAATTTCAATTATGAAAGTGAAATCGCGATTTATTTCTAGCTAAATTCATTTTGAATATAGAAGATGATCTTATCTTTTTAGAGTTTTTGGAGCGTTTTTTAATGATTTGATTGAGTGTTTTTGAAGGAATGAATGGAGCGCTGAGTGAGCGAATAGGAAAAGTTTTGATTGAGATAAGTGTCCATTTAACGAACTAACTGTATCTACAAGTCTGGTACTTTGCTATATGAAAATGGGCATTTCCTTTTTATGACCATAGATAGAGGATATTTAATGAGTGGTCATTGATTACCGAATTTATTAAACGAGTCATCTATAAACAGATAAAGACGAGGCTCTGCCGAGTTTTTATCTGTTTATAGATGACGAGTTTAATAAATTCGGTATTTTATGAGCACAAATTTTATATTCTACTTATAATACGACCAGAATCATCAAAGTTCTTGAAATTCAATATTTCAATTTTCCGCAAAACTTAAAACGCCGTTAAAAATGACGTCACAATATATATATTATGACGTTATTTTCGCGGTTACAAAATAGCTTTGCTATTCGCTCTGAGCTCATTTGCATAGTTAATCAACTAGTATAACACTCGTGTAATATCAAATATATTCAACGGGTTTATTTCACGCTCGCGACGCAGGTCATATTATAATCATTTTTATTGCGTGGAAGGATTATACTTTCTTTACATACCCGTCTTCGTTCCTAGAAACGATAAATAAAGACGACTCGAATCTCTTCTAATTGAGTATATCTTTCCAATAGAATTCAGGTCATTTTTTCAATTTCATTTTTCCTTTTAAACAGCTTATTAGTTTGGATGATATAATGCGTACTGATTCTAAGGGTTGAACATCCGAATTCGTATGGATTTGAGACGAATGAAACTCGATTGTTAAAGTGATTTAAATCGTTGGATCCTTGTTTTCAATTGTGAATCACTTTGATCGACTAAAAGCAATGTTTTAATTAAGTTCTTCATAAATTTCCGAAAAGTACATGTTACAACTCGGGTCGGACCATAATCTATTATAGCACAGAATTGTCAATAGAATAGAATCGTATATATGGTAATTCATTTTTATACAGAAAAAAAATGAAGGAAACATTAAAAATGTAGCTAGACTTTTCGTTGTTGCCTTATATCAGTTTAATCGCACAAGTGGAATTTGAAAAATTCAAGTTCGATCCCCGACGGCGGCACTCATTCTTTCCGACTATTTGTCTCTCACCAATGGGTTGATAATCGTAGACCTATGTGAGATAGTGGCTGGAGGCTAGGAAAGAATGTGGTGGTTGTACTGGTGATAGAATTACCAGGAATCCATTGTTAGGTGCTCCAGCCGACGCGATATAACTGAAATAATGTTGAAAGCGGCGTTAAACTCCATTCAATCAATCAATCAATGAAAAATTCAAATGATTACACAGTTAATAACATCGTAGAATTGACATTCATCGCGATCGAAACCATTCCAAATCACTCGCACAGCGCTCCATTCATTCTTTCCAAACACTCAATCAAACCATTCATAAACGCTTCAAACTGACTGAAAAAGATAGAATCAACAACCTATTTAAATTAAATAAAGCTAGATATAAATCGCGATTTCACTGACCTAATTCCAATTGTAAACGTCTAATAGGTTCTTGAAGAAATAGGAAGCTATTCATATAACTTTTAAACATATTATATTAAAGGGAGGTAATTAATATCGCCAATTTTGTTCTTACTGAACAAAATTTGCGATAGTGGGCTACCTCCCTTGATTTTCACTCGCTCCACACACTCTTTCAATTTCATTCCAAAATTAGTCCAAACTCATTCATATTGTCACTTTCACGATGTTGTTAACTGTAATAATCTATCTTGTTTCTTGTAATTCTGGAATCATTTTTTTTTTATATAATCTGTCTTTTGTGTTTTCTATGACTTGAATATCAGGAATTCATACAATTTTATTATACTTAACTATCTACAAAGGCATGGAAATAATCTTCTATGAACGGTGCACGATCTAACCATGAACAGCTTATAACAACGGGTAACAGTTGAAAATTGTAAAATTGCGACCACGGTTAGAGACATTCCAAAAGTGATCAATTCTCCGAGAACTGTATTTCGCCTCTACCGATCTGTCTTACTCAGTGTGACAGACAGAATTCCTGGTGGCTATTTCATCACACACAATTCCATTTTCCTAATCCGATTTACGGATTTATTTACAACCATTTAGACATTGTCGTGAAAGGTTAACAGGCACACATTCTAAAGTGGGAGTTAATACTCTACAGGTCTAGATACAGGCTGGTTACAGTTAAAAACATCGTGAAATTGACAAGATGAATGATTTTGCAATGAAATTGAATGAGTGGGTTGAGAGAGTTTTGAGTGAAATTAAAGGGGGGGGGGATGGTAATAAATATCGTTAATTTTGTTCAAGATGAACGAAATAAGCTATAATCATTACCTCCCTTCAATAAAAAATGCATAAAAGATTTGTGAATTGCTTCCTTTTTCTTCCAGAACCAATCAGATGCAAACAATTTTAATTATGTCGGTGAAATCGCGATCTTTTTCAAATTTATTTTTATTTTGAATGTAGCTGTCCATTGTATACTTTTTAGTCATTTATCGATTTGAGTGAATGTTTTGAATGAATGGATGGAGTGTTGAGTGAGTGAGTAAGAATGGTTTTGATTGAGATGAATGTCAATTTCACGATGTAACTAACTGTAATACTGGTATAGATACAGGCTGGTTATCTCTAGTTTAGTTAACGGACATAACAAACTACACCGAAACGAACTTCTATACCGCAACTTAGTTTCCACTGAAAAAAAAATGATATTGTTGGTATCTTAGTAAAACGTTCAAGTGTGTTTCATCTTAATGTATCTTTGTTTCTCCCGACATTACTACTAGTTTAAGGAAAATTGTTTGTGTATATTTACAACGAATCCGCAAGCTTAATAACAATCTACGGAGTCGTAAAATTGTCGTAGCCTAGTCGTAAAATCGGGAATATATGCTTTCACAATGTAAATAATGTTTCTCTTGGAGCATTTACTTTTATGTTACAAAAAATAAAAGTAAATCCAGGTCTTAAGAAGAATGTCCTTGCGCTAGTTAACTTATATTCGTTTTATTTAACCATTTCTTTTTTTCTTATTTTTCAAATTACAGATACAGTTAACAACATCGTGAAATAGACAAGGTGAATGATTTTGGAATGATTTCAAATGAAATTGATTGAGTGTGTGGAGCGAGTTTTGAGTGAAATTAAAGGGAGGTAATCCAATATTGCTAATTTTGTTCAGGATGAACAAAATTGGCGATATTGATTACCTCCCTATAATAAAAAATGCATGAAAGTTCTTTATGGGAGTTCATATTTCTTTAAGAACCTAATAGACGCTTACAATTTTAATTATGTCAGTTAAATCGCAATTTTTCTCTATCCAAATTAATTTTGAATGACGTTTTTGATTCTATATTTTTCAATGGTTTTGAGTGGTTTGAGTGTGTGTTTGGAATAAATGAATGGAGCGATGAGTGAGCGATTTAGAATGGTTTTGATTGGCATGAATGTCAATCTCACGATGAAACTAACTGTACAGGCTGGTTATACTCTAGTTTAGTTAACGGACACAAAAAACTACATCGAAACGAACTTCTATACCGCCACTTAGTTTTCACTGAAAAAAATATTGTTGGCATCTTAGTAAAACGTGCAAGTCTGCTTCATTTTAATGCATCTTTGTTTCTCCCGACATCATTTACGGTGGACGCTCATTGCAACGTAAATTGATCCGTTCAAAAGAAAAAAACTGTCAACATGACTATAATATTGATAATCGGCATGAACTGCAATTCTAAAAGAATACAAAATTCATTAATCACAAAAACTGAAATACGTAGATATTTTTAAACGGGGTTGGGCGGAAGGGGGGGGGGCGTAATAAGATTTCGATACTTTCGTCCAACGTATTCCTTCCCTTTAATTTCATTCAAAACACACTACCCTTTTCAAAATCAATCCGAAATCGCTCAACTTGTGAATCTTTTGATGCTTTTAACTATACCTATATGATCCTAAACTAGAATGTAAATATATAATACATACTTAGTGTATTGTATGAAAAAAATCTCTAACGAGGTTGGGAGAATTAAAAATTGTCGAGGCTCTGCCGAGACAATTATCAATTCTCACAACCGAATTAGATATTTTTTTTCATACAATACACTAAGAGTGTATTATATTTATCTTATAACCTCTATTTGTCTTGTTTTCGTCAATGTTTCTTACAGAAATGCAAGTTTCTAAAAATAACCGCATTATATCATTGTTCTAAAAATAACTATATGATATCATAAAAAAATATCATACGGGATGTTATCACACAGATATTTGTCTAGTTATAAGATAAAATCCTTCTAGCTTCATAACTCACATGTACATGTACAGCGGACGTTTAATGGACGTATCATATAACTGAATAAAAAAACACACCAAGCTTTATTGAGTCTACAAGCTATTTAGATCATTAAGGTAAGTGAAAAAAAGATATTACTATATACTTGACAATGACATCTTGGGATTTCCCAGTGTGATAAATTTTGCTATCGTCACTAGTGACGATAACACTTTTCAGTTTCACTGGAGGAACTACTTTTTTTCAATCAGTTTGGTCCCTGCTCAGATTGACTGGGGAGTCTGTCCCAATCTATCGATATTGAGTATCGGAGGGTAGCGTAGATGGAACAGGTCTACAAGTCAACTGCTTAGACTGCTGTGATAATACATTTAAGCCCAATCACAGATTCAGTGTATCTGCAAAGTCGGTTCAAACTTTCAAATATGGGGTTGGATTTCTAATAACTATTCAATTTTTCCAAATATCCATGCTAAAAAGGAAATTTAAGACTACATTGACCTTCTGATTGACCCCACTTCCCTTCTGTACCCACACATGAAGCTTCTGAATAACGGATCAAGAATTTGTAAATTAACACTAACTAGGAAAACAGAAACAAAATATTTCAACCATGAACAGTAATATGAACGAAGAAATGTCCTGAAATGGTACTACAGTTCGTTACATCGTAAAATTGACATTCACCTCAATCAAAACCGTTCTTAATCGCTCGCTCAGCGCTCCATTTATTCATTCCAACACTCACTCAAACCATTCAAAAACGTTCAAACCCATTGAAAAATATACAATCAACAACGTCATTCAAAATAAATTTTGATAGAGAAAAATCGCGATTTCGTTGACATAATTCAATTTTTAAGCGTCTAATAGGTTCTTGAAGAAATAGGAAGCTATCTATAGAACTTGTATACATATTTTATTAAGGGGAGGTAATCAATATCGCTAATTTTGTTCATCCTGAACAAAATTTGCGAAATTGGATTACCTCCCATTAATTTCACTCAAAATTCGCTCTACACACTCATTCAATTTTATTTCTTAATCATTCCAAAATCATTCACCTTGTCAATTTTACGATGTTGTTTACTGTAAAACAATAACTATCGCAATCCAGCTGTTTCTGTTTTCAGTGATCTTGATGCTTTTTCCAAAGGCTCTAAATCCGATGACATTGCAGTGATATGGGGCGAACGTTCCTCGTCTAAAAAAATGCAACGTTCAGAGAATTTTTTTTAAGTATCTTAACTTTTTTCTTTTCCTTAATTTTTTAAGCACAATCCAAGATGGCGACAATAAGTTATTGAAAAGAGAATTTTCTTGGAATCAATATGCGACGTTCGCAGGGGCAGACGATAGGGTATAACAATAAACATTCAGGAATAAAAATATAGTTGTTTAGAATATTATAAATAGAGGAAAATCAACTGGTTATGTCTGATATGAGAAAATGTTTCACTCTAATACGTCATCAGGCTACAAAAGAACTCGTCTTACGGACTCGATTTTTAACGCCTAATAATGCATTCTCGTGAAATGTTTTTATATCAGACATAACCAGTTGAATTTCCTCTATCTATTAATGAAAAGGAAAATCTTCTTTCAAAATTATAGATTACTTTTCACAGTTAGGCACTTGCCCTTGGAACATAATTTTTAGGCAAGCGAACCCCGATTTAAACGAAAACTGAAATTAGCAATATTTATTATCAATCGACGGGTTCAAAAGGTTTTGTTACAATTTCATATTCCTTCAGTCTGTATTTCCTATCCCCACGGTCACATGGTGCCTTGTTCTATAATCATTCCACAAGACATATGGTTCGTGAATAAATGGGTTTATGTCTCACAAAATTAGAAGTTATGTTTCTCCTAACAGCCGCAATGCAACACTACAATAAATGAGTTTCCTGGAAATACAATTGTCGTTGCACGTTATGTCGACAGATTACACTTAAAACATCGTGAAATAGACGAGGAGAATGATTTTAGAATGATTTCGGAATGATATAAAATGAGTGTGTGAGCGAGTTTTAATGTAAGTTGATGGAGGTAATAAAGAATTTCTGATTTTAAAATAAGTTAATTACCTCCCTCAAAAAATCCAAGTACTCTTTCTATTTACTTTCACTGCCCAATCAAACTCTCAAAATCCACACCACACCATCCAAGAATATCGATTTGATGAAAAGGTTGCTCAGTTTAAACAATTTTGAGAAGTTTCAATGATTTCGTGGAGTATTAAAGGATTTGGAATGAATATATTGAATGCATTAAGCAGAGTGCCGAGCTGAGCGAGCGATTTAGAATGGTCTTGATCGAAGTTCATGTCAATTCTACGATGTTACCAACTCTACATGTATCCTTTGTCTGCTATTACTGATGATATTTTCTCTATTACAGTTAGGTACATCGTAAAATTGCAAGAATGCGGAACTTTTGGATACATTTTACAGCTACGTAGTTACATCGTGAAATAGACATTTGCCTCAATCAAAACCATTCTAAATTACTCGCTTAGCGCTCCATTCATTCAATCCAAACACTCACTCAAACCATTCAAAACGCTCGAACCCATTGAAAAATATAGAATCAACAATATCATTCAAAATAAATTTGGATAGAGAAAAATCGCGATAACACTGACATAATTCAAATTGTAAGCGTTTAATAGGTTCTTGAAGAAATAGGAAGCTGTTTATATAACTCTGATATATATTTCATTAAAGTGAGGTAATTGATATCCTGAACAAAATTTGCGATATTGGATTACCTCCCTTTAAATTCACTCAAACCTCACTCCACACACTCATTCAAAATTCTAAATTCATTCCAAAATCAACTTTTGGATACATTTTAAAGAGTGAGTTGGTTTGAATGAATTTAATGGGATGCCATAAATTATGCCCAAAATTCACAAAAATTCTTAAATATGAGACTTTGGATTTCCTTTATAATCTGATTTACACAATATATCTCCAAAAGAAACGCCAACAAATATATGTTCTTCAAATAACTTAACCGTTTATGACTTTATTGCATTTTTATTTTCAATACCTGTCAAAACCGACTTTCTATTCGTGACAGATCTTTTGACTGTAAGGCTCCGTGTTCCTTTATGTAGCAACACCCTTTAAGTTAAGGTGTTCCCTAAGCTCACCGGGTCTGATGCATAAAGGTTTATGAAAGAAATTTAGTGTGCATTGAAAGACATTTTAGCACCTAGCAATAAACCAATTCAAAATCGTTAAACTTTTTGCTGACGTCAAATGTTACGTAAGAACGTTATCTGCCAAAATTGGGTTTAAGGAGTCAAGCAATTAAAAGTAGGCGTTGCGTTATCAATAACAACTTCAAACTATTCCTGGAACTTGAAGTATCGTTTAAAAAGTATTAAAGCTGCTTTTGACAGGTTTCCGAATAAATTTCAAAAACCGGTGCAACTACCCGTGTGGAAATAGAGAATAAAGGGGTCGTTTTCTTGCAGGCTCACCAAACAGTTGGACTGAACGGTAAGCCGCTCTCTGAGAGACTGGTATCGATAGATAGACAGTAAATCAGTCTTTACTGTTAAAATCGTGAATTAGGCACACATTCCGATCAAAATAATTCTGAATCATTCACTCAGCGCTCCATTCATTCATTTCAACCACTCATTCAAATCGATCAAAAACGCTCCGAAATAATTATGTAGAAAACATTTTGAAATCGTTAATAAATATTAAGGTAATAAATATCGCTAATTATGTTCATCTTGAACAAAAACAGCGATATTGGGTTTAACACCCCTCTTATTTGACTCAAAACCCGTTCCACTCACTCATTCAATTTCGTTCCAAACTCAATCATCATGTCAATTTCACGATGTTTTTAAATGTGACAAGACTTTGTAGATTCATTGTTCCGTAAAATATTTAATAGAAAAAGATTATCTAATTGTTGATTCAATCTCTTTTTCAAATATTCATTTTACAAAGTCCCCAGGTGGTCCCTTTTCGCGTGACGGGTCACATATCATTTCGTAGAAACGAACATTTACATGACCAAATAAAGTGCTGAAATTATTAGTTTAAATCAGGGATCGACACTTACACCAGTCCTAGGGCCCGAGTCCTGTGGTTTTTTATTGAGGACTGGTCGAAGTTGCCATGCTGCAGGTCCTTCAGGGCTTGTAGATAATTGGCATATTACTTTTAATCTATCCCTTTCCAATACTCGCCTTTTTCAAAAACCTTTGAAAACCACTGCGGAAAAATAAGAAACTGCTTGCCACAAGCAATTTCTTCTTTTTTCCAAACTGTTTTTGATACATTTTACCCTTAAATTGCTTTAAAATGGTTAACTGTTTCAAAGAGGACCTGTTATTATCTGGGAGGACCTATAAGATTTAGAGCTAATAAGTCCTTGCGGCTGGTGGCAAAAAGGTCGTAAGTGTCAAATCATCACCGTAGAGATATGTTGTTGTAATTTTTGTCTTTGCTGTTGATGGTGATGATTAGTTTTTTAAAGATAAGATTGAAATTATTATCAAATATTTCAAAGTTATTTTTGAAGGTTACTTTTATTCAAAGATTGATGAAATGGGAGACTTACTTACTCTTACTCCTTTTTACGTACTTAAACAGTTTTTCCTCACTTACCAATCCAACGCTTTAATAAAATGCGCACAAACAAATTAAATCGTGGAATGGGTAGATCGTTTGAATATAATATCGATCGTTTTTAACGATTCCGCTTCGATGGCACGCTGTTTTTTGCCTGTCAGTTGGTCTATTTGAATCCTTTAAAATTAAAACATTGATTAAAACTTTTGATTAGTGATACAGTAAACAACAGCGTGAAATTGATAAGGCGAATGATTTTGGAATGATTTAGGAATGAAATTGAATGAGTGTTTGGAGCGAATTTTGAGTGAATTTAATAAGAGGTAATCATATTACGCAAATTTTGTTCAGGATGAACAAAATTAGCAATATTGATTACCTCCCTTTGATAAAATATGCATACACGTTCTATTGATAGCTCCCTGTTTCTTCAAGAACCTATAAGACGCATACAATTAAAATTATGTCAGTGAAATCGCGATTTTTCTATATCAAAATTAATTATGAATGACGTTGTTGATTCAATATCTTTCAATAGATTTAAGCGTTTTTAAATGGTTTGAGTGAATGGAGCGCTGAGTGAGCGATTTAGAATGGTTTTGATTGAGGTGAATGTCAATTTCACGATGTTAATAACTGTACAACCGTGTAATTTCACATGAGTATAGCTTGTGACAAGACCTACAGTTAACAACAACGTGAACTGACAAGGTGAATGATTTTGGAATGATTAAGGAATGAAATTGAATGAGTGTGTGGAGCGAGTTCTGAGTGAATTTAATGGGAGGTAATCCAGTATTGCAAATTTTGTTCAGTATGAATAAAATTAGCAATATTGATTACCTCCCTTTGATCAAATATGCATACACGTTCTATTGATAGCTCCCTGTTTCTTCAAGAACCTATAAGACGCATACAATTTTAATTATGACAGTGAAATCGCGATTTTTCTATATCAAAATTTATTATGAATGACGTTGTTGATTCAATATCTTTCAATGGATTTAAGCGTGTTTAATCTACATTGAATAGACTTAACCCTTTCCTGTTTTACAAAATTTTGGACCTGTCCAAATTCAAAGGTTTTGCAGACGAAAATTTAAAGTGGATTCAATTTGAAAAATAACCATCCAGTAGGGTAGAAAATAGTGTGGAAAAAGAAGAAATTGCTTGTCAGAAGCAATTTCTTCTTTTTTCACAATGTTTTCTCAATCATAAAATCACAGGCACGTAAAAAGCAGGGATTAAACAGCAAAGGGTTAACTGGGCTTCACACATTAAATCTATATTAGACGAATGCGGTTTAACATACCTATGGGTTAACCAGAACAGTACACATCTAAACTATCATTTTATTATACAACGAATACTCGATTCTTATATGCAAGTATGGCATTCCAATATCAACGATTCGAGTAGGCTAGAACTCTATAGCCAGTACAAAGATGTATTTGAGTTTGAACCATATTTAGACAAAATTTATAATACAAAACATAGAAAAGCTCTAACGCAGTTTAGACTTTCATCACATGATCTTTTAATCGAACGAGGTAGACACTTGAACATTCCAAGAGAACAACGCATCTGTAAACATTGTAATATGAATAAAATTGAAAATGAGTATCATTTCCTACTAGTATGTCCAAAATACCACGAATTAAGAAAACAACTTTTTAGTAAGTATTTCTGCAGATGGCCAACTTTGCATAAATTCAAAAACATTATGTCCTCAAAAACGCAAACGACGGTTCAAAAATTAGCAAAATTCATACACACAGCTTTTGAAATCCGACCCGAAACCTAACATTTTTTCAACAAAATATCAAATTTCATTAGGAAATATGTTGTATACCGTTTATTTCAGAATAACCTTCTCTTGAAAATGTAACATGTTTGCTTTCTCCATGCATGTATTATGTTTATGTTATTTTGTAATCAGCTATGAACTTGTAATTTTATGCTGAATAAAATTGAGTTGAGTTGAGTGTTTAAATGGTTTGAGTGAGTGTTTGGAATAAGTGATTGGAGCGCTGAGTGAGCGATTTAGAATGGTTTTGATAGAGGTGAATGTCAATTTTACGATGTAAGTAACTCTACAGCCGTCATACTTCACATGACTATAGCATGTGACAAGACCTATCTGTTGATACCACTTGCAATGAGTATCTATCAAGGTCAATATACTTTTTCAAGGTCAAATATGTTAACATTTCTGAAAAATGGCAATGGCAGGGGCATTGGTTTTTGACTTGCACATCTTATTTTTTTTTCAATTTACAGTTACTTCCATCGTAAAATTGACATTCACTTCTATCAAGACCAATCTAAATCGCTCATTTAGCGCTCCATTCACTCATTCCAAACACTCACTCAAACCATACAAAAATGCTCAGACTCAGCAACGTCATTCAAAATACATTTTGATAGAGAAAAATCGCAAAAAAATTCACTGACATAATTCAAATTGTTAGCGCCTCATAGGTTCTTGAAGAAATCGGAAGCCATGTAAAGAACTTGTTTGCATATTGTATTAAAGGGAGGTAATCAATTTCGCTAATTTTGTTCATCCTGAACAAAATTTGCGAAATAAAAGTATCCATTAATTTTACTCAAAATTCGCTCCACACACTCATTCAATTTCATTACTAAATCATTCACCTTGTCAATTTCACGATGTGGTTAGCTTTAGCTAATTCGACTTTTCCTATTTTCAGGTGAATGCCTGAAGTGTTTCGAATGTGAAAGTACCGAGAACCCAGCGTGTGGGGTGTATTTTAAAGCTTACCAATATGAGCCCAATGACTGTACTGAAGCTCAATATGCGAAATGTGGCCTACAGAGACAGCCGAAAACAGCAGGTATTGTTCACTCAGTATATTAATTGATTGATTGCTTAATCTATTGATGTCTTAAAACCACTTGTTAAGTTATAGTTACAGTTAAGAAAGAAGATCGTGAAATTGACAGGGTGAACGATTTTGGAAGAAATTGAATGAGTGGGTGGAGCAAATTTTGGGTGAAATTAATGGGAGGTAATCCAATATCGCAAATTTTGTTCAGGGTGAGCAAAATTAGCGATATTAATAACCTCCCTTAAATATTTTGCATATATGTTCTATAGATAGCTAGATCTAAGATCTAATCATACGCTTACAATTTCAATTA
Source organism: Fragum whitleyi (assembly GCA_948146395.1). Classification (NCBI taxonomy): domain Eukaryota; kingdom Metazoa; phylum Mollusca; class Bivalvia; order Cardiida; family Cardiidae; genus Fragum; species Fragum whitleyi. Next base: position 47,689,699 of record OX411556.1, read on the forward strand.
ATTCAGTGAAATCCCGATTTTTTTCCAAGCAATTTTTATTTTGAACTAAGTTGTTGTTATAGGCTTTTCATTCAGTTTGGAGCGTTTTTGATTGGTTTGAGTGAGTGTTTGGAATGAATAAATGGAGCGCTGAGTGAGCGTTTTAGAATGGTTTTGATTGAGATGAATGTCAATTTAAGGCTGTAACTAACTGTACATGTATAATGAAAAGGCCGACTTATCCACACCAGTACAACTATGACATTTTATTGGAACTCATTTTAATTTGTCTTACCTGTGCATAGAACGGCTCCTACAGGGCATTGCGTTCATCTCTATACCAATACATTTTTGCGATTATTTTCTTTAAACATTTCCTACAATGCAATATGTGAGAGAAGGAAATGCTATAACCATTCTGTGCAAACGCACAGCCTGACCAGAGTCTTCAATATGCACTGTATAAACAGGTACATGTACGGTTTCAGTCCTTCGTTAACCAGTCAACTAATATCCATTTTATATTTATGTACCGTTAAAAAAGATTAACGATTTTGGGAGGATTTTTCAATACAAAAATCGATGATTTCGTCCAACTTGGACGATATTATCGTATTCTTATTACACCCCTTTAAAAGGTCTACCTTTTAGCTCACATGAGCTCAACATGCTCAAGGTTGGCTTTGTGTTCATTGAATATCCGTCGTCAGTCGTTACAATTTAAGTATTTACTCGCTAGAGGCCAAAGTTATCGCTCAATCTTCACGAAACGTCATCAGTATGTTTGTCAGGTCACAAGGATGAGGCCTATTTAAATGTGATGGATCCGAATGATATTACAGAAAAAATTAGCCTTAATGAAAATGTTCTTGTTTACACTCTAAGAGACCACAATCATGGTCCAATTATCATGAAACTTAGTCGGAATGTTTATGTTTGTAGAGGCACAAGAAAGGACCGTATTGAAAATGGGAAGAATCCATCCATATCACGGGAAGAGGGGCCTTGATAACAATTTTCTTGTTTATACTCTGGAGAGCACAAGTATGCTCCAATCTTGATCAGAATGCTTGTCAGGTCATACGCATCAACCCTTTTTATATAAGAAGGATTCATGTGAAATCGCGGGAAAAGGAACTTTAATGACAATGTATTGTTTACATTCTAGAAGCCATAATTATGGTCAAATCTTCACGAAACTTGGTCAGAATATTTGTCATTTCACAAGGATGAACCCTATTGAAAATGGGAAGGATCCATTTGATATCAAGAAAAAAAGTGTAGGTCCCATGAAGGGATTATTTATAAGATCATCATATAAGTACAATTGTAATTAATTAAGTCAAAGAGACGAAGTTGAGTGATATATATGGAACGCCACAGCTGTCATATGTTTTGAAGTATAGTGTTAATACATGTATGCCCAATTTCTATATTAAAATGTTTAAATCAAGTGTAATTATGCTCAAATATAGTGTTGATTTGTCCGAACTATATCATATAATGTCATAAGGAAGTCTGGTTACATGCAAAATGAGTATTGACTTGTCTATACGAAAACTTATCATCCCAAAAGGTACGTTGATTATGGCAACATTTTGTGCTGACTGTCTTAACATTATCTGATTGTGTCAAACGGTGGTGTCGTTAAGGCAAAGCATGGTGTTGACTTGTCTTAGAATTACATCATTATTATACGTAGTGTAATTACGTCTAAATAATGTGTTGGCTTGCCATGCACTACTTTTGTATGTCGAAAGGAAGCATTGTTATGTCCGAATAGCACAATGCTATATTCAAACATGGTCTTATTATGGTAAAAGGTAATGTAGTTCTGTCAAAACAATATGTTGACTTGTAAGAACATGGGCTTATTATGTCCAAATGAAGTGTCATTATGTTAAAGAAATGTGCTAACTTGGGTAAAAACGAGTTATTATGCAAATAGTAAAATTGATTATGTTCAAAAATAGCGTTAATTTGTCTACGTTTTATCTAAATCTGTTCAAAGGAAGTGTGGTCATGCCCAAATATCGTGTTGACTTGTCTATATACAGTATGTTATCATGTCGAATTGTAGTGTGAATGAGTCAAAACGTAGCGTTGACTGGTTAATGCATTACGTTAGTATGTCAAAAGGAAGCATTGATATGTCTAAATAACACAATGCTATATTCAAAATCGTTCTTATTATGATAGAAGGTAATGTTATTCTGTCAAAACAATATGATGACTTGTAAGAAACTGGGCTCATTATGTCTAAAGGTAGTGTCATAATGTTCGAGAAATATGTTCTCTTGTGTAAAACCGAGTTATCAACTTAAGAGTAAGATCTATTATGTTAAAATATTGCGTTTGTTTGTCAACGTTTTATCTTATTTTGTTCAAAGGAAGTGTGGTCATGCCCAAATATCGTGTTGACTTGTCTATGCAGTATGTTATCATGTCGAATTGTAGTGTGATTTTGTCAAAACGTAGCGTTGACTGGTCAATGAATTACTTAAGTATGTCAAAAGAAAGCATTGTTATGCCCAAATAACGCAATGCTATATTAAAACATGGTCTTATTATATAAGAAGGAAATGTTGTTCTGCCAAACAATATGTTGACTTGTCAGAACACGGGCTTATTATGTCCAAAGGCAGTGTCATAATGTTAAAGAAATGTGTTAACTTGGGTAAAATCGAGTTATCATGCAAAGAGTAGGCTTGAGTTTGTTCAAATATTGTGTTGATTTTTCTATGCAATAACTCAATTGTGTTCAAAGGCAGTGAATTCATGGCCAAACATCGTGTTGACTTCTCTATACAGTATGTTATCATATCGAATTGTAGTGTGATTTAGTCAAAACGAAGCGTTAACTGGTCAATGCATTACTTTAGTAGGTCAAAAGGAAGCATTGTTATGTGCAAATAACGCAATGCTATATTGAAACATGGTCTTATTATGTTAGAAGGTAATGTGGTTCTGTCAAAACCAATTTGTTGACTTGTCAGAACATGGGCTTATTTTGTCAAAATGTAATGCCATGATGTTCAAGAAATGTGTTTAGGTTTCTAAAAAACTAGTTATCATGCGAAGAGTAAGATTGATTTTGTTCAAATATTGCGTTAATTTGTGTACGTATAAAGTTAGTTTGTTCAAAGGAAGTGTGGTCATGCCCAAATATTGTGTTCACTCGTCTATACAATATGTTATCATGTCGAATTGAGGTGTAATTAAGTCATAACGTAGCCTTGACTGGTCAATGTATTACCTGATTGTGTCAAAAGGGAGCGTTATTATGCCAAAATTACACGTGTATATATTTAAACATAATCTTTTTATGTAAGATGGTAATGTTGTTCTGTCAAAACAATATGTTGACTTGTCAAAACTTGGAGTTATCATGTCCAATGGCAGTGTTGCGATGTTCAAGTAATGTGCTAATTTGGATAAAAAACAAGATATCATGCAAAGAGTCAGCTTGGTTTAGTTCAATTATTACGTAAATTTGTCTATGTATTACCTTATTATGTTCAAAAGAAGTGTCATGCCAAAATGTCGTATTGACTTGTCTTTACAGAATATTGTCTTGTCGAATTGTAGTGTGATTAAGTCAAAACGAAGCGACAAATTAACGCAATATTTTAACAAAATCAATCTTACTTTTCGCATGATAACTCGGTTTAACACAAGAGAACACATTTCTTGAACGCCACGATACTACCTTAGGACATAATAAGCCCATGGTCTGACAAGTCAACACATTGTTTTGACAGAACCACATTATTTTCTAAAATAAAAAGAGTATGTTTGAATATATCAACGTGTATTCATGGCATAACAATGCTTCCTTTTGATATAATAAGGCAATGCATTGACCAGTCAACGCTACGTTTAGACTTAATCACACTACAATTCGACATGAAAACATACTGTTGAGACAAGTCGACACTATGTTTGGCCATGACTACACTTCCTTTTAACAAAATAAGTTAATGCACCTTTCGACATAATAAGCCAATGTTCTGACAAGTCAACATATTGTTTTGACAGAACAACATTACCTTCGATCATAATAGGATCATTTTTGAATATAGCATTGCGTTATTTGGGCATAACAATGCTTTCTTTTGACTTACTAAAGACATTCATTGACCAGTTAACGCTTCGTTTTGACAAAATCACACTACAATTCGACATGATAACATACTGCATAGACAAGTCAACACGATATTTGGGCATGACCACACTTCCTTTGAACAAAATAAGATAAAACGTTGACAAACAAACGCAATATTTTAACATAATAAATCTCACTCTTAAGTTGATAACTCGGTTTTACACAAGAGAACACATTTTCTCGAACATAATGACACTACCTTTAGACATAATGAGCCCATGCTCTTACAAGTCAACATATTGTTTTGACAGAACAACATTACCTTCGATCGTAATAAGATCATTTTTGAATATAGCATTGTGTTATTTAGACATATCAATGCTTCCTTTTGACATACTAGAGTAATGCATTAACCAGTCAACGCTACGTTTTAACTTAATCACTCTACAATTCGACATGATAACATACTGTATAGACAAGTCAACACGATATTTGAGCATGACCACACTTCCTTTGAGCAGAATAAGATAAAATTTAGACAAATTAACGCTATTTTTGAACATAATCAATTTTACTATTTGCATAATAACTCGTTTTTACCCAAGTTAGCATATTTCTTTAACATAATGACACTACATTTGGACATAATAAGCCCATGTTCTTACAAGTCATCAAATTGTTTTGACAGAACCACATTACCCTCTAACATAATAAGACCATGTTTGAATGTAGCATTGTGTTATTTGGACATATCAATGCTTCCTTTTGACATACTAACGTAATGCATAAACCAGTCAACGCTACGTTTTGACTTAATCACACTACCATTCCACATGAAAAACATACAATATAGACAAGTCAACACGATATTTGGGCATGACCACACTTCCTTTGAACAAAATAAGATAAAACGTAGACAAATTAACGCTATTTTTGAACATAATCAATTTTACTTTTTGCATAATAACTCGTTTTTACCAAAGTTAGCACATTTCTTGAACATGATGACACTGCATTTGGACATAATAAGCCCGTGTTTTTACAAGTCAACATATTGTTTTGACAGAACCACATTACCCTCTAACATAATGAGACCATGTTTGAATATAGCATTGTGTTATTTGGACATATCAATGCTTCCTTTTGACATACTAACGTAATGCATTAACCAGTCACCATAATATGATGGTGCTTAGGCAAGCCATGACATTATTTAGATGTAATTACACTACGTTTTCAAATAATAATGTAATTCTTAGACAAGTCAACGACATGTTTTGACTTAACGACACCACCGTTTGACACAATCAGATAATGTTAAGACAGGTCAGCACAAAATGTTGCCAAAGTCAACGTACCTTTTGGGATGATAAGTTTTCGTTTAGACAAGTCAATTTTCATATTGCATATAACCAGACTTCCTTTTGACATTATATCATATAGGTCGGACAAATCAACACTACATTTGAGTATAATTACACTTGATTTAGACATTTTAATACAGATAATGGGCATATTAACACTACTGTTCAAAACATATGACAGCTGTGGCGTTCCATAGATATAGGACAATCCCGGTCCTCTTGTTTCGTTTTGTGACTTCACGGTCTAATATCGCCATTCCAATAACTAAGTCAACGCTCCATTGATTTAATCCAAACATCCATTCTATTACACATGTTACAAAACACTCCGAAATCATAAGAAACACTTCGAAATCGTCAAACGATAAATCCTGTATTCAAACCGATCAAATTATTCCAAAATTTTATAAGCTGGTGTTTTCTTCCAAGCGTAATATTTGTCCGCGAAGACAAACCATCAGAAATTATTCTAAGTCCTTAAAGGGAAGTGATATAGAAAAAGGATTATTTTTCGTCCAGGTGGACGGAATGAGGGATAATATTCTACCTTCCGTTAGTATTGTTAAAAAAACGCTACTTCTTTTTCTTTTAATTTCGTCCCGGAATAATTCAGAAATCATCCACAATGCCGATTTCATGATCTTATTTGCTGTAATAAGAAATAGAACGGTGAAAAATAGAGCAAGCTTTGTTTAAACCCTATGAAAACCATTCGATAAATTGTCTGGACTCCTTGCGTGACTGGAGAGCTCTCTCATTCCCATGATTTCTGAAAATCAATTTAATTTTTACCGGGATGTAAAGTCATTTATTATTGATGAGTTCGACTGAACTTGCCGCTGCAGAATCTGAGAAATTTGTTTTGCCTTCTTAAAGTAAAAAAAGTCATCAATATGTAGCGTCGACATTTTTCTGCATTTTAGTGAACCGAGTTAACACTTAAAAAACATCGTGAAATTGACATTCATTTCGATCAAAATCATTCTTAATAATTCATTCGGCGCCCCTTTCATTCATTCCAAACACTCACTCAAATCGACCAAAAACGATCCAAAATCATTAGAAAAGATTTAAAAATCGTTCTAGACTTTCAAAAATATATTAAAATCGATCTTTTTACACTGCGAATTTATTAGCTGGAATGGACTTTCAAGTGTCTGATTGGTTCAAGAAGACGTACAAACAGAAGAGTACATAAATTATTTTCAAGGGGGGTAATTAATATCGCTAATTTTGTTCATCTTGAACAAAATTAGCAATATTGGATTACCTCCCTTTAAATTTCACTCAAAACTCGCTCCACACACTCATTCAATTTCTTTCCGAAATCATTCCAAAATAATTCACCTTTTCAATTTCACGATGTTCATAACTGTAGTATGGCTAAGGCGCGCCCTTATTATTCACGAGGTCAATTCTGTAGAATCGACGAAATTTTCCGATTTGAATCACAGTTGTTGTCCACTTCTCTTTTCAGATGGCCGGATACATATTTTACGAGCGTGTTATTATATGGGCCAGTGGCCAGGGATGAACGAATCGGATGGCTGCCATTTTATAACCCTGAGACCAAATGTGACTCTCGAATTCTGTTTATGTACCGATGATCTATGTAACGTGACGTCATTACTTGTGTCGGAATTATGTGTCCTCATTTTATGTGCCTCATTTTTAGTGATCATTATCAAGGTTATTACATAACAAATATGATAGTAGTTAAGAATTACAGTTAAATACATCGTGAAATTGACGATTATTCCGATCAAAACCGTTCAAATCACTCACTCAGAGCTCCACTAATTCATTCATTCAAACCACTCACTCAAACCATTAAAAAACGATTAAACCCATTGAAAAAAATGGAATCAACAACGTCATTCAAAATAAACTTGAATAGAGAAAAATCGCAATTTCACTGACATAATTCAAATTGTAAGCGTCTCATAGTTTCTTGAAGAATAGGAAGCTTTGTATAGAACTTGTATGCATATTCTATTAAAGGGAGGTAATCAATATCGCTAATTTTGTTCATCCTGAACAAAATTTGCGATACAGGATTGCCTCTCATTAAATTCACTCACAACTCGCTCCACTCGCCCAATCAATTTTTTCATTCAGAAATCATTCCAAAATCATGCACCTTGTAAATTTCACGATGTCGTTAACTGTAGGTAGTACTCCCCTCATAAGTAATTTTGAATGAAGCTCAATGTCGGTAAACTTCGGAAGACACCGTTATATTTCGGCACAATCGAATATTTCCGATTTCTTTGTCAGCGTCGTAGCAGTGCTGAAATGTCGTAAGTTTATGTTTAATGTATACACACTAACAGTTTGTTACATCGTGAAACTGACATTTATCTCAATCAAAACCATTCCAATTCGCTCAGTCAGTGCTCCTTTCATTCATTTCAAATACTCAAACCATTCTAAATCGCTCCAAAATAACTAAAAAAATAAGATCATCAACCACATTCAAAATGAATCTAGCTAGAAATAAATCGCGATTTCACTTTCATAATTGAAATTGCAAATGTCTGATTTGTTCTTGGAGAAAAAAGGAAGCTATCTATAGAACTTCTATGCATATTTTATTAAAGGGGGGATCAATATCGCTATTTTGTTCATCCTTAATTAATTTCACTCAAAACTCGCTCCACACTCTCATTCAATTTCATTCCAAAACCATTCCTAAATCATTCATCTTGTCAATTTCACGATGTCATTAACTGTACGACATTTCAGTTCTGCAATGACTCAATTTATGACATAATTCAACGTCAAAATCTTCCTCTAGCAAACTAAAAGTAATTTTGCATCATCCGGATAAAACATGAGTGATCTGGATTTCAACATTTTTCCGTAAGGTAGTGGACCCGTACATGTGTAATAGTTTAGCAATATTTCGGAACTCACGATCTTTCACGATGTTGACCGGGGTTTCATTAGGAAAACTCGGTTAACACTGTTAAAGTTCATTACATCCGAAACGTTGCGGTGCAATTACGGGTCCACTACCTTAATTGAGGGACAAACGTAAGTTAAAAAGATCCAATGACTACATCGTAAAAACTGATTACGGCATCGGTGATGCTGATATTGCATTGATCAACTATCGGAAATGACATACTTGGCAACACTGGTGAAATTAATAGTCTTTTTTGGTGGTTGTTTGTGTGCTTGAAAGATATTACATGTACTTCGTAATATACGCCTTAGAAACACTCGTTCTAGAAAAGATGTGACACCATACAAACAACAATGAAAAAGTAATAGAGGTGCGTTAAAAGGCAGCCTTGTAGAATGCATAAGCTGATTAGGGTAGATTTTTTTCCTCGAACTTAGCTGATTTTATGTATCTAGAATGATCTTTCGACAATCCTGTATTACATTGTTTGAAAACTCGCATTATTCCTGCTGTAAATCAAACGCATTTTGTATGTCTATTTTCCGTATACTCCAGCTGGTCTCTTATAGCGTAACGAATCTCAGCCTTTACAGTTTGTACAATTAAGGCATTGCGTGATATCATGTTTTAAACGATGTGTAGTCTCGTTTACTCACGGATGAAGCTAGTGTCGCATAAACGCTCCGATACGTCGGCTCTGCATTGCCGACGTCTTTTTGTAGAATCGATGATCAGAATCGACGCCTAGTCACCAGCTGATCGGTGAATTGCTCAGCCAAATTATTATGTTAAGGTCACGTAAAAATCGGCGACGCCGACACGTCGAAGATTCAAATTTGAGCGGCTGATTGGTAATAGTAAACGTCAGACCGGAGCTGGCTGCATCAGACCAAATTATCTATTTTGCAGTCATACAAAACCCGACGGACAAGAAAGTGTGTTATTTCTTGTCCAGTGATGATACAGTAAGTATGATCGATTAAATATAGTGATATAATGATAACTATATAATGATGAAGATGACTAGTCGGCGACACGCTGGCGATCGGTCGATACTAAACGGGGGGGAAAGGGTCAGAAAATATGTATGCGATAGGTACAAAATCGGCCGGAAAACGGCCGATCATCAGCCGGAGCTTCGCCGATTAGTCGTCGAAACAATTTTGTATTCTACAAATCTAGAAGACGCCGCCGCGAAGATTTTAACTTGAATATTCAGCTCACCGACGTGTCGCAGATCAAGCTATAACCTGCCGACTAGTCAGCTACGTCTTTAAATTTTTTGGAAGAAAATACTTCATCGACGATGATACGCCGATCAATCGACTAAGGCCGATTTTGTACACATCGCAAACGTTTTATCTGACCCTTTCACTTCCGTTTGGTATCGCCGACTTTCGCCGAGGTATCGCCAGTGTGCTATGGTTAATCGAGCATGATTTCTGTATCATCCTTCAGCAAGACATAAAACGTCTGCACATCGGCTGCGTTTAATGTGACATCAAAATGAAAGTTTTGCTATGATATAGTCGGCGCCGGCCGACGTTTTTCAATTCGGCCGATGATAGATAGGAATCCTGATTCTAAAATGGCTTAAGCATAATTGTTGCAAATGTTACAAGCAGGTTCAAACAAAAGAGCAATTTATTTGAAAACATTACACTTATGATATGCGAAGCATCCTTTATGTGTAAAAAAGAACAGCTCTATTAGAAATCGTCCACAACAATTTGTATCAGGAATGAATTCGTTATTTTTCTTTAATGCTTTTCGGTGGTTTATAGAGAAATAACGGTAGATTATCACTTGATAATCTCACCGCAAAAGCAGTGAAATTATCAAAAACTTATACCCTGTTTTTTGCATTTCATCCTATCTGACGTCATCTGTGCGGGGCGAAATAAGTGACGTCACAATGAACGTTGCATAGCATTCACGTGCAAAATGACGCGCTTTACGAAAATATGTCATAGAAATTTCACATTTTGTCTCATTTTTGCATTAAAGAAATAGAATAATCGTTTGTTTTTCGTGTAAAATCGATTTATATTTCATTTCGTGAACAACAGAAGCTATATTTTCACTCGTGGCTCCGCCACTCGTGAAAATATAGCTTTTATTGTTCACTCAATGAAATATAAATCGATCTTACACTGAAAAAAACGATTATCCTCTATGTAAATATTTGTTCATTGCTTGATTGCCATTTCATACCTTTGAGGCTCGATGTCGGGAAGTTTCAGAAGTTATCGTTGTATTTCGGTTTCGCCAATTATTTTCGTTTTCTACATTATTATTAATACAAGGCGTGACAACCTACAGCATTTAGCGGGCTGTTGCCATTTTGATCGGGTATATAAATATTTGGTATATTTTATGAAAAATAAATCTAACGAGGTTGGGGGAATTGATAATTATCGAGGATCTGCCGAGGCAATTATGAATTCCCACAACCGAGGTAGATTTTTTTTAATATATAGTAAACTAAGTTTGTATTATATATATCTTACAATCTTGTAAGCCTTGTTTTCTTCGGTAGTTCTAACAGAAACACAAGCTTTTTGCCATTTTTCTAAAAATTACCGCATTATGTCATTGTTCCAACTTTACCTATGTAATATAATAAAAGAATATCACATGGGGTGTTATCACACGGATATTTATATATAAGATAAATAAATGTACATGGTACATCAGTTATAATACACAGGTCGTCGTTCTTATTACTTCACCAGGTTATGGTAAATAATTCTGTAGTAAAGGTGTATATAAAATGAACACCAACAGAGTTTGGTCTCTGAACATTTCGTTTCAATAACGGTCATTCCAAATGTTGCCGTTCCCATCACTCTGCTGGGTCAACCGCTTCGAAATCTGTGTCGAAGCTATTGAATAATCCATCGAACTATTACAATCAAACTCAGATACTTTTAAGGAAGGAATGTTTCAGATTCCAGATGGAATACCTATCATCGGTCATATATTCGATTACAAGCTGAATTTTTTTTATCTAAAATGCAAATATGCTGGCGAAATTATGTGACTGATGACGTAGTTTGCCACCCTTGATATACGTGGCTGATGATGAAGGTTGAGACCGTTCCTTACAGCATCACGTCATTATCTTTCTCGAAATTTTCACCCTGGATGGTCTACCTTAACACCATATCAAACCAAGATGTAATATTTACAAATATTTTTTTTATTAAAGGTTTAAATTCGAAACATCTTACCGTTCTGAACATTTTCGGCTATTAAAATGCAAAAGCAACGTTTAGTGATCAAGTATTTTCGACTTTTGCGTTGCTCAGATAAGCTCGTCTGATAGCGTTTTTATCTCAGGTGAGCGACCTTGGGTCAAAATTTTCTTAGAAACGAGGCACCACACGCAGTGGAAAATATTACGATACTGCCGATATGTTCACGTCTTTGAATCCTCAAAAACATGCAACAAGTAATTTGAGAAGAACAATAAAATATATTGAACATTGTTTAATATGATGTCGACGAATTTTGAAAGAAAAAAATTTATTGATATTTTTATCGTAGATGTCTAAATGCTACTTATAATTGGGACTAAGTTATCCATGGCTCATTTCGGAACAGTCGTACAGTTAGTAGCATCGTAAAATTGACATTCATTTCAATCAAAACCATTCTAAATCACTCAATCTGCGCTCCATCCACTCATTCCAAACATTCACTCAAATCGATCAAAAACGCTCCAAATGACTAAAAAGTAAACAATCAACAGCTACATTCAAAATGAATATAAATGGAAAAAAGCGCGATTTCACTGACATAATTGAAATTGATAGCGTCTGACTGGTTCCTGATGAAAAAGACAGCAGTTTACAGAACTTTTATACATGTTTATAAAAGGGAAGTAATACGTTTGCAAATTTTGTTCATCCTGAACAAAATTTGCGACGTAGGATTACCTCCCATTAAATTAACTCAAAACTCTCTCCACACACTCATTCAATTTCATTCCTAAATCAGTCCAAAATTATTCACCTTGTCAATTTCACGATGATGTTAACTGTACATGTATTGGCTAATACATACATGTATCTGTATTGTTGCAATTGTTTCGCACTGAACCATCGGTATGATTGATGTTAGTTAAGCCACCATATTCATGTATTCGGATATGTACATGTATGTGAACTTTATACGATATTTCTTATTTATCTGTGTATTGGAATATTAATTCAATTAAACATGTATGCAACCAAACTATTTTTTTTTTTTTCATTTACCACTCAGATGTTAGACGACTTTCTTCATAAAGTAAAACTGTTTAGGCCCGGTCCCACTACACTTACGGATGCATTGAGGATGTAAACCGTATGAAAAAAAATACGTCCGCATAAAAGACCACTGTGATTTCATCCGTAGAAAAGTTTGAGCTGCACAGAACTTGTAGAGATGTTAAACTGTCGACTATGTAGAGCGTAAATGCAAAACATTAAGAGGAACAAACGGTAAGTATTCGAAACCATCCGTCATACTTCCGCTCTATCCTCAATCCATCCGTTGGGTTTCTGCGACATTCTAATCCGGTATGGATGAAAAGGTACTGAGGACGGAATTATTAGGTATACGAAAAGTATATAAAAGGGAAATATTAAGTAAATGTATTGAAGCGTATGCATCTCATAAAGTTTATTGATCTGCGTCGCATCCATTCTGTTTTCATTAAGCATATATACTCGGTAACCCTTTCTGAATTGGAATCCGCTCTGATCCGCTAGTCTTGCATTGAACACCCATTCAAAATCCCGGCTACATTCTTTTCATGTCCGATATTTTACGTTCTGTTTTGCGGAAACAATGTTGGTGATCATTATCAATTTTCATCCATCGTATGAAAACGGGTGAAAATTTAACTCTTCTACCGTGTCCATATAACATACGTTTTGTGTCTGTTTTGCATGCTACGATCATCTTTAATAGTCTCTGAAAGAATGTGGGGAGGGTGTTTTTTTGGCATCAAGTAAGCTCACTCCCTCTTTTAACATTTTTTTTCTCTGAATTTCTCTATTGATCTTCCAGTTTTTCGTGTTAAGACACGAATGACGGTATATGGAAGATATGGAATATATATATATATTTTATAAATATATATATAATGTCTACAAAATCTGAGTGCCCTTAAAAAAGAAAAATAAATTACATCAAAACACGTCTGGCTAAGATTAACGACCGTGTCTTAAGAGATTATCTCAATTTTACACGCAACAAACCCGCAAATGATACTTTGGCGGTTTGTCTATGCCTATTACGCAATAATGTATCCAACAAAATCACTGGCTTATTTAAGATCAAAGACCTTCCTAATGTCGGAATACGCATGTCAGGAAAACCCGTCGGGCCCGTCATGCGGAAAGACTCGTCTTGATGAACGACAGTGACACGCATCCTTGCCTACTTTTATAGTTGAATCGAGTTCATAATTACAGTTAATTGCATTGTTAAATTGACATTTAACTCAATCAAAACCATTCTAAATAAATCACTCAGCGCTCCATTCATTCATTCTAGACACTCACTCAAACCATTCAAAAACGCCCCAAACTCACTGAAAAACACATAACAACAATTTCGTTCAAAATAGAAATAGGTGGGGGAAAAAATCGGGATTTCAATTATTCGATTGAAATTATAATCGTCTGAGAGGTTCTTGAAGAAATAGGGAGCTTTCTATAGAACTTGTATGCATATTTTATCAAAGGGAGGTAATCAATATTGCAAATTTTGTTCGTGCTGAACAAATTTGCAATACTGGATTACCTCCCATTAAATTCATTCAAAACTCGCTCCACACACTCATTCAATTTCATTCTTAAATCATTCCATAATCATTCACCTTGTCAATTTCACGATGTTGTTAACTGTATCCACCAATTTGTGCGAGACAAATGGCGGAAAAGATACATACCGCCGCCTCGGATCGAATTCATGGTGTGTCTTTTTGACATTTTTCTCGTAAATTTATCGTAAACCTATTATTATTTGATTAGCAACCGAAGGTGTGAGTGAGTGTTACAGTTAAAAGCATCGTAAAATTGACAATCATGATTTTGAAATGTTTTTTTGTTCAAGATTTGAGTGAAATTAAAGGGAGGTAATCAAATACCGCTTATTTTGTCCAGGATGAACAAAATAAGCACTATTTATTACCTTTATTTCACGAAATATGCATACAAGTTCTATAAATCGCTTCCTAATCAGACGCTAAAAAATTCAATTACGACAATAAAATCACGTTTTTTCTATTTAAATTTGAATATTTTTTTCATATTGAATGTTGCTAACGATTTCATCTTTTTTTGTGTGATTATGGGGCGTTTATGAGCGGTTTGAGTCAGTGTTTGGAATGAATTAATAGAGCGCTGAGTGAGCGATGTAGAGTTGGATTTGATTGAGACGTATGTCAATTTCACGATGTAACTAACTGTAGGAAGGAATAATTTTCGCGTAGTGAGAGATCTGGAATGCGATCAGTGTCAATACCATGATTTCGTTACTGTTGAGAACAGCGTAAAATTGACAAAGGGAATGAATTTGGAATGAAATTGAATGAGTGTGGAGCGTATTTTGAGTGAATTTGATTTGAGGTGATCCTATTTCGCAATTGTGTTCAGGATGAACAAAATTAGCGATATTGATTACCCCCCTTTAATAAAATACGTACACAAGTTCTTTACATAGCTTCCTATTTCTTCTAGAACCTGAGACGCTAACAATTTGAATTATATCAGTGAAACAGCTATTTTTCTCTATCAAAATTTATTTTGAACGACATAGTTGATTCTTTATCTTTCAATGGGTTTGAGCGTTTTTAAATGGTTTGAGTGAGTGTTTGGAATGAGTGAATGGAGCGCTGAGTGAGCGATTTAGAATGGTTTTGATTGAGGTGAATGTCAATTTCACGCTGTAAGAAACTGTACATACGTGACAAAATCGTGAAAGGACTTTGCGATTTTAAACGCAGGGATGCTTTCATACCATTCATGTGTCCGTTTTTATCTTCTCCTCCCTGTCAAGCGTTACGACGCGAAGATCCGGGCATAGCGGAAAGAGAGACTGTCAAACTGTCAATTTATTGCACTTTATTTTCCACTTTAGGACTTCTTTAATCGCGTTGTTTGCATTTCAAGCCCTAAAACAATTGTTTATTTGAAACATTTCTGTGGCCTCCGATCTTTCTCAGGTAGTTTTTCAGCTTTTATAACTCTGGCGCATGACTTTTGCTGTTTTATCGATTTACAGATATTTTGTAGATCGCTTGCTTAAAGATAAGATCTTTAAATTGACATTCAACTCGACCAATACCATTCTACCTTTCTAAATGGCTTACTTAACACTCATTCTATGCATTCAAGACAACCTCTCAATTAAAAGAAAATCACTGAAACCTTAAAAAAAAGAGGGCAAAAGTGGCCCTAAATTGTTCAACTCTGTTTACTGTCTTATATCTAATTAAAACAATTTATTTTGTCTAAGGTCTAAAAATATTTAAGTTGACGGAGCCAAAAATATTGCATCAAATATGCCTACAAGTTTTTTTTTCTAATATTTGAACTCTTGATCGCATTTTTTACCCAACTTCACCACATTTCGAACTTGACCAAGATATCACCGAGATAACCATTTTGGCCGATTTTCAGGTTTACCTATAGAGCCAAAAGTACGACCTCTAGTGTGTCTACAAAGTTTTTTTTTTCAAATTTTGACCTCATTTTTACTCTACGAGACCAAATTTTGAACTTAACAGAGATTTCATCAGTACAATTATTCTGACTTATGTTCAAGATGATTGGGGAAAAAGTTGGCCCAAAGAGTGTCAACGAGGTAAATGTTGACGCCGCACGTAGCCTACGTTTTTGTTCCTCTTATGTTTGACAAGGGGGTTACAGTTAAGAACATCGTGAAGTTGACAAGGTAGATGATTTTTATTTTTTAATAATTAAGGAATGAAATTGAACGAGTGTGTGGAGCGTGTTTTGAGTGAATTTAGTTGGAGGTAATCCAATATCGCAATTTTGTTCATGATGAACAAAATTAGCGACATTGATTACCTCGCTCTAATAGAATATGCACACAAGTTCTATAGATAGCTTCACATTTCTTCAAGAATCTATTAGACGCTTACAAACTGAATTATGTCAACGAAATCGCGATTTTCTCTACCTAAGTTTTTTTTGAATGGCATTGTTGATTCTATATTTTTCAATGGTTTTGAGCGTTTTTGAATGGTTTGAGTGAGTGTTCGGAATGAATGAATGGAGCGCTGAGAGAGCGATTTAGAATGTTTTTGATTGGGGCAAATGTAAATTTTACGATGTAACTAACTGTACATGTACTTTATCGACAAACAGTTTTGGTTTCTTGTATATGAAAATTCTAAACACTTTCAAACTTCATTGATTTCACCCTTTAAACCTCGTACCTTTAGCTTAAAACATAACTTACTTACGATGTATGAAATCAAACCAACGAAATTATCTTTTATCTCAATGTTGTTTTTTTTTTCATATTCTAACACAATCTTTAAAGACACGGGTTATCCAGTACTTCAAATCACATTTAACGTCATAAATCTTTAGTGTAACATTCGACCACCACACGACCAAATAATTGCCACGCGTTTGATTTCATAAGAAAAGAAATATAAATACACCAACAAAATCTGGATGAAAAATACAATATATTATTTTTTGCAATTTATTTTTAATTGTGTACCTTTTTAGGACCTAATCAAAATTTGAAATTTACAAATGACGCAGTTTTGCGTTTTGCACATTTAAACAGGTAAAAAACGAGACACTGTCGAGTTGTTGTCTTTTTCAGATTTTCCGCGTAACATTACACACCGTTAGTAAATAACGCCATGATATCCATAATGACGTCATTTTCACGTTAAATATTAGCGTTATTTTACGCCCTTAGCTCATTTCATGATTATAACGATTGTATCAAATAAGCCGTGAAATATTAAAATAATTCAACAGGTGTCATTTCAAACCCGCGGTTAAAGTAATCTTATGATTCGTTATAAAACCGTTTTATCACTGTTTTATGATTTCATTTAATCGCGATAAAAGAATAGAATTCTTAATTCTATCTTAACTCTAGCTCATTACAGATATATAGTTTTCAGAAGAAGCCTAGAGAAGCAATGCATTCCAAAAATGTTGCACACATATACAGCTGAGAGCACATATAAAAAATATTTTTTTCGTATGCAAAGCAAAGCGCCGTAAGTCAATTTAAGTCACTTAATTTCTTTTCCTACTTAAAATATCGCTTTTACTCGTACAAAGAAGGTTTTCATATCTTGTTCTTTTTTATTTAGAAAGGTTGATTACTGAGTGATATTACCGTTGATATCAAGATTGACAACCTACGCCATATTATCTTATAACTATACAAATATCCGTGTGATAATATCCCGTATGATATTTTTTATGATATCACATAGTTATTTTTAGAACGATGATATAATGCGGTTATTTTCAGAAACTTGCACTTCAGTTAGAAACATCAACGAAAACAAGACAAATAGAGGTTATAAGATAAATATAATACGTACTTAGTGTATTGTGTGAAAAAATATCTAACTCGGTTGTGAGAATTGATAATTGTCTCGGCAGAGCCTCGACAATGACCAATTCTCCCAATCTCGTTAGATATTTTATCTAATATACAAAACATTAAGTACGTATTATATATAGCAGGACTGCTGGATAGTCGCCATTTTGTCGGGATACATGACAAAAATACATAACATATTCGATAATTATATAGTAAACAGGGACCTGATTTACTAAACTTCTTGCGACCATATTTTTCGTAATAATATACGATAGACTTCCGAGGATGGCTAACGGATGGATTGAGCATACACCGGAAGTATAACGGATGGCATCGGATACGTAGCGTTTGTTCCTCGTTTTCTTTCGCATTTACATCGTAAAAAGCGGAACGTTTTACCGTTCTTCAAGTTTTGTGCAACTCTTACCATTCTGAGCGGATGAAATCACAATGGATGGACGCTCAACATATGTACAGGGTAAGAAACAGATATAAAGCGTCTTTTCAACAGATGTAAATATTTTCATACGTTTAACACCCCCAATGCACCCGTAAGCGCGTTGGGACTGGGTCTTAAGGATATAACGCTGTCTGATTCAAATCTATAATACCCTATCAGTCTAAGATTCATGGCGATACATTCAATATTTGATAAAACATGCTTTATGAAGCCAATAGACGGTCAAGATTATCGACAATTAAATGAATTAATATAATAATTTAATTTTCAAAATCGACTGCTTTTATCAAAAAGATATTGAAGGAAAGGAGAGAGGATAGAGAGAAGATATTTTGGTTGAAAGGAAGGTGGAAGGAAGGAAGGGGAAAGGATACATGGAAGGAATTAGAAAGAATGTAAGATGCAATGACTAGCTTCATAAAAAACCCAAACAAACTCATGTAAATTTGGCTAAATGAATTGATTCTGTGTTCAGAAGTCCATGGGAAGTTACTTTCGCAAATATTTAGTAAACGGTGAGTGCGGGTTATTTCCCATTATTGACTTCAACAGGCATATTTTCTGAAAAATGAAGGTCTCCGTGAAGCAAAATCATCCACATCCTTTCCTTCTTTCCTTTCCGATTTGGCATCATTAAGTGTACTGGAAAATCGTAACCTTATTTTTCATGGCTTTATAAAGAACGCTAATTGGTATTTTCTCATTCTCAAGAAAACAAAATTTAGAAAAAGTGTTCTTATTTCTTTTCATAACATATGCTTCAATGCAAAGGAAAGATGTCGTTAGTATGGGAAACTTTACAGCAAATATTTAATGCTTACATGCCGCAGTAATGGCGGAGTTGGTAGCGCTACAGACTCCCAATTTTAAAATATAATGACGCGGGTTCGATCTCCAGATAAAACACATATCCATTCCAACAATAAACTCCAACCCATTAGTGGGTAATCAAGAATCTTATTTGGATACAGTCAAGAACATCGTGAAACTGACAAGATGAATGACTTTGGAATGATTAAAGAATGAAATTGAATGTGTGTGTGGAGTTAATGTAATGGGAGGTAATCCAATATCGCAAATTTTGTTCAGGATGAACAAAATTAGCGATATCAATTACCTCCCTTTAATGAAATATGCATAAAAGTTAAGTAAATAGCTACGTATTTCTTAATGAACCTATTAGACGCTTACAATTTGAATTTTGTCAGTGGAATCGCGTTGTTTCTCTATCCAAATTTATTTTGAACGGCGTTGTTGATTCTTTGTTTTTCAATGGGTGTGAGCGTTTTGAATGGTTTGAGTGAGTGTTTGGAATGAATGAATAGAGCGCTAAGCGAGTGATTTAGAATGGTTTAGATTGAGGCTCATGCCAATTTCGCGTTGTAACTAACTGTAGCAGGTGGGTGCTACATGGCGATCTTAGGCAGTTTTGTTGCAATAAATACAAATATTTCATTATCAGGTACTCCAGACGTCGTGATATGAATGAAAAATGTTAAAAGCGAAGTTAAACAACGTTAAATACATTCTCAACGCTCAAAATAGGCTTTTTTCTGAGAAAGAAGCTTGGTTCATATTCAATTATTTTGGTTGGAGCACGTTCAAAGAATTTCTTGTTCAAGATTACATGTCATATCCATTTATTGTCATATTCTATTCGAAATTGAAGTTATAAAGTGAGCGAATATCGAGATCCATTTAATTGTTACACAATATTAATTTTCCTTAATACTTTTTTAAATATAGGAAAACGTTTGATTGTGTAGAAATGGAATGAATGGAAAATGTACAACGAAATAAACTTTGTGTAGAAACTCTTAAGTGAAGTTTGAGCGGAAGACGGAGCAAATGATGAGTGTCTAAATATATACTATTGGCTTAAAGTTTAGCTTAGTTTTTAGCATTTGGACACATAAATATGTATTGTGTCTTCGATGATGCCGTGCTGAGTCTTCATCCAAATGAGGGGGTTTATAACAAACTTATACCTTGAAGTTGTAAGGTTAATTGAATGGAGTTTTCACCGCTTTCAACATATTTTCTTGGTATTTCTCTCACCAGTAAAACCATCAAATCCTTTCCCAGCCTCCAGCTGCTATCCCACATAGGTTTACGATAATCAACCAAGTGGTGAGAGACAAATAGTCCGAAAGAATGAGTGCCTCCGTTGGGGATCGAACCCGGGACCTCTAGATTGACAGTCCGACGCGCTACCAACTGAGCTATGATGGCGGCTTCTGCAGTTGTTAGGGGTCATTGATTGCAAGTCAGAATTTCGAACACTATTCAAGTTAAAGTTAAGGTTGTTTAAGTCCATTTAGATGTGTACGGCAATGAAACAGGATGATGATTTGGTTAATATTCCTAATTGACAAGAATACAGACTGACAGAAATACAATTCCGACCGATAATGATGCGGGTGGGTCGAAGTTATGGGGAGTTTATTTTCCGTTTCTCTCCAAAAGATCTTTACGTATTAATAATTGAGTGCAAGTCTGTCATGACCGTTGATAACGTAATAATAGATAATGTAAGGTGTCCCCTATGCAGTCAATCTTGAAGGGGTGACCACGTCTATTAATCAAACAATTATATTAAGCGACCGTTTTCAAAATCCCCTCTTTGAATCAAAATATCTTATATGGTAGGTATTAATGTCTAAAAAGTATCGAAAATGATTCCTATGATGCTAAAACTCAGCAGAATCGTCTAAGGCAAAATATGAGTAACACAAGGACCAAATTCAGACAAAAGTAGCGCATTTAATAATTAATAGAGGATATTTAACCGGTTATGACTGATTAAAATATATTTCACGAGAATGCGTTACCTTTAACAACATCGTGAAATTGACATTCATCTCGATCAAAATCATTCTAAATCGCTCACTATACGCTTCATTCATTCATTCTAAACACTCACCCAAACCATTCAAAAAAACTCCAAGAGGCTAGGAAAGGGTGTAATGGTAGTACAGGTGAAAGGAATACCAGGAATCCATTGTTAGGTGCTCCGGCCGCCGCGATATAACTGCAAGATTGTTCAAAGCGGCGTTAAATCCATTCAAACAAACAAACAAAAACGCTCAAAAATCAATAAAAAGATACTAATAAGATCAACAACTTCATTCAAAATAAATATAGCTAGAAAAAACTCGATTTCACTGACATATTTGAAATTATAAATAGAACTTATATGCATATTTATTAAAGGGAGGTAATAAATATCGCTAATTTTGTTCATCAAATTAATCCAAAAATCGTTCCAAAATCATTCACTTTGTCAATTTCACGATGGTTTTAATTGCATTATGTACAATAGTCTTTTTTCAAATATACTTTAAGACCGCAGACGTTCAAAGTTATATTTCTAATGAACCCCTTTTAACACTTAGATGGTCTGTATGGGAAATAGGCGGTTGTGGTGTAATGATACAACAGAGGGTCGCTAGGGATTTCATGTTAATACAAGCGCCATTGCCAGACCCACGACTCTATAATTAGTTACACTCGACGCATTTCAGGTTAATTGTTTGTCCTTCATAATGCAACCCTTCCGAAAAACTATTTTTCCCAGAAGTATCAAGAAGAAGCAGACCATGTAAGATTTACTTAATCTATCCTATCAAATATATCTTATCATACTTTTATAGCTTAGTTTGTGCTGTCCAAAAATCGCGGCTCTAACTCACAAAGTTTCATTAAACGTGTACAGAAAGAAACATCACAAAATTGACATTCACCTTGACCAAAACCATTCTAAATCGCTCGCGTGGAGCCTAATTTATCTATTCATGCATTCCAAAGACTCACATAGGTCTACGATTATCAAATAGTTGGAAAGGTTAAGTGCCTCCGTCGTGGATCGAACCTGGAGCTTTTTTAACGAAAGTCCGAGGCGCTACCAACTGCGCTATGACGGCGGCTATAAGGACATCGGATTATACATTGCGTGCGCAATATTTTCAGTTAGATTTGTTTGTTTGTTGAATGGTGTTAATTTTTTCAGTTATATCGCGGCGGCTGGAATAAATAACAATTGATACCTAGTATTTCTAACACAAGTACTACCATTACATTCTTTCCTAGCCTCCACCAGCTATCCAACATAGGGCTTCGATTATCAACCCATTGGCGGTAAACAAATAGTCGGAAAGAATGAGTGCCGCCGTCGGGTATCGAACCCTGGACCTCTAGATTGATAGTCCGACTCGCTGCCAGCTTCGCTATGTCGGCGGTTATTTTCAGTTCAAAAAATATTCGTGGTGAATAAAGGTGTTGAAATTTGAATAAATCATCAAATTTTGTGAATTACTGACGAATGGGTAACCGCTAATACACGTCATATTCACTGAAAACAATGTAAACTTTTGCTGTTGTCATGAAAATGACGTCATAATGGATGTGATGACGTCAATTTAAGCATGACATTTTATTTTGCGCGAAAATTTTTAATCAACGAACTTAAAGTATTTTGTAGATATATCGCAAGAAATGTGGTAATTTGATAAATAAAATGTCAGATTCCTGTCCTTAAAATACTAAAATATTTAATTCGTCATCATAATGATCCGTTTATTTAATGGTAGATTTTGTTTTAAAGTGAGAAATTGTCCAACCACACTCATTATTATGGGCCAAACAGAAATTCGCAAACTTTAAGGTTTACCCAGGAAAACTACTACAATGTTTAATTGAACTTAAATGATTTTGGAGAAGAGACAAATTTATGGAAGTAGATAGATTTTATTCGGTAAAAGATTTTGACAATACATTTTAAAATGTACAATATTTTAACATGTGATGGAAAAGTACGACAACGATAAATTTCACAGTATGTTACATTAATCATGTCTGACACCACCAAACTTTGGTCAACACAAAAACGAGATCTTGATCTTTTTTTCCATTGCGGGCCCTGTCTGGACGTGGCCTACATAAAGAGGTATAATACTGAATATGACAATTATCACAAACTGTGCGTTACTTAAAGAAATACAACATATCACAGAATCAAATAGTTATTACAAGGACTCCATAAGTTGGTCGTGGACACGTTTTTAACAAAGCAATAGAATTTGCATTTTTTATTGTCGTTGATAAGCGGTTCCAAAGGCAGCAACCCATGTAAAAAAAGACTTTCTTCCATGGGTCCCAGCCCCTTGGAACAGCAAAACAACTGCTAAATCTAGTTCCATATGCATGGGACGTGGCTGCTTCTATAAATTGTTCCGACATATATTTTGAAGCCATTCCTTTTTTTTTTATTTTTTTTAAAACATGCAGTAGAGCATTTTCGTCAAATCTTATACTACCTGGAAGCCAATTGAAATTTTTATTATGTGTATCTAGGATACGTGAATGGTCGTGCAAATCTAAAACGAATCTGATATATTTGTTTTGTACACATGTAGTACCTGAAGTTTGTACATGTGGGTTTTTTTTTTGTTTATACTGAAATACCAAAAGACATATTTACAGTCAAAATGACACTAAATAAAGGAAGACACAATTAATTTTCTAGTATGTAGTGTGAGAAATTTGTTCTTTCGATAAAGAAACTTCAGCCTAGCAGTTGCCTTCTGCAATAAGGAACTTGCCATATTTTCACCAGACAAACTTTGGTCAAGGATTGCACAGAGGTATTTCATAAAAGAGGTAGAATTTATAGTACTCCCATCATATACGACATATATTCTACTATTTAATTTCAACTTTTTAAAATGTTAAAGCGATTTTTAAAAAGGTTAGAAACAGCCCTATCCTACAACGCCCATATTTGTGAATACGATCAAAATGTAACGAACAAGATTTGAGAAGAGTAATGACCTAGAAACATTACTGCAAAGTTTAACTGAAATTGCCCGAAAATTTGGTAGAAAAGTGCATTTCAAAATTATTGTGTCTATCAGCATCCTACTGATATTGCCAACGAGACCGGATGTGTCGAAGGTTTAAAATCAGTGTGAGGAACTTTAAACCAAGATACAGATAGAGAAAGAGCTGATGACGCAATTATCAGCCAGTTCATTACCACTGATGCCTACGTGGCTCGGAAGCCAACAGTACACCATTCTTTTAAAGGTCAGTATCTGAGAAATGCGTTCAAGAATATCACTTATAACCGCATTTTTGGTTGGAAAGAGCTTGCAGAACTAATAAGGAATCAGAGAAAATTATAAAACGTTATGAACTAGATTGTACCACTAAATTTAGAGCAGGATCTACAGCCTCTTTAAGCTGTACGCTAACTATTGTCTAACAATATCCTTAGAATGAAGCGCTGTCAATGCAGAAGGTAATCTTGGAAACAACACATGTAGTACTACATAATACTCCATCAATATTTTTGTCGCCATAAACTCGTGAACAATATATAACCACGACTTTCATCTGATCTCAAATCTGGAAACATAATCAACAAAGGATCCGCGTAAGCCCTCTAACTAGCGACCTATAACAGGATACCACCGATTGATAATTAAGAAGAGTGTTCAATAACTTTGGTGTATATGCACTGCTTTAGCGTTATCGCTTTTTAAGTTCCCCGAGTTAAGTGCTGATTAGTCATATAGTTTTATAATCTATAGTTGAACAGCGTAGAAAGCCAAATGTATATAAGCTTTTTACCACAAATGTACATGCGAATAACGTGTATATTTCTTAAAACATCTTTAAATCTGAAGAAAAAGAAAATAATTTTTCACAGCATTTGTTACTTTATATATTGAACCTCTACTAGCGCGTCGGACTGTCAATCTTGAGTTCGCGGGTTCGATCCCCGACGGCGGCACTCATTCTTTCCGACTATTTGTCTCTCACCAATGGGTTGATAATCGTAGACCTATGTGAGATAGCGGCTGGAGACTAGGAAAGAATGTGGTGGTTGTGCTGGTGATAGAAATACCAGGAATCCATCGTTAGGTGCTCCAGTCGCCGCGATATAACTGAAATAATGTTGAAAGCGGCGTTAAACTCCATTCAATCAATTCAATTCCTTGTTTCACACTGGTACAAGTCAAAAATCACATTTAAAATGACGTGTAACATACATATGCACTGATCGTGATATTTCTAAAGATTTTGTATTCGGATAAAGTTTAATCGGTGTAACAGTGAACATTTTAAAAACATGACCGGAAACGGTATTTTCTGTTTAAAACATAACTTTTAAATCGTAACTAACTTCAATTATCCCTTTCCTGTTTTTCAAAATTTTTGACCTGTCCAAATTCAAAGGTTTTGCAGACAAAAATTTAAAGTTGATCTAATTTGAAAAATAACCATTTAGTAGGATAGAAAATACTGTGGAAAAAGAAGAAATTGCTTGTAAGAAGCAATTTCTTCTTTTTTCACAATGTTTTCTCAATCTTAAGATCACAGGCACGTGAAAAGCAGAGATTAAACAGCAAAGGGTTAAGTAACAATGGGATTTTTTGTGATCCTCGTGTGTCACGACGACTTCCGAAAAGTCCTGAAATCAGGTCGATTAGAAAAAAAAACAGTGAAATTTCAGTTTCTGCTTTAAAACCACAACTGTCACGCAAAGTTCTTTTAAAAAACCTATGACTATATTTACCCTTTCCTTTGTTGTTGTTTTTTTATTGTTTACAATTTGTATTTTCGGGAACAGGAGTAGCTGTAAATATTTCTCATCAAACAGACTTCTTAGCAGAGGATTCGATATTAACATTTGCTGTTGTTCGTTGTTAACGACGAAGCTAGCCTGGGGTTTGAGGTTGCGCGGCGCCAACACCTAATTCTGGGGGACATTCTTGTGCTTCCGTGGGAAAGATGTTAGTGTTAATCGTATCAACAACGGAAATTTCTTGATTCTGTTCGAGGGTTAGTTTACTTGCTTGTCCGACATTAAAGCTTAAATCAAATACTTCAGATTCTGCGCTAACATTATCCTGCACGTCAACACTATTCTTTATCGATAACATAAATGCGTGAACTTATTAATTGTGAAGAACTGAAAATCTATACTTTATTCGAGGAACCGCGTTGTTCTGGTGACAGGTCAGTTGGACTAGAAAAAACGCCATGTTTGATTTCACGGCATCCGGGTTGAAAGAGTAGATATCGTATTTTCTTAATCCTTCTGTTCTACAATCCATTGTATTTTTTCATCAGAAATAACTTGGACGTAGAACTCAATTTTGTTCTTTAATCAATGGGTCCGCTTTGATCTGTTTGCCTGGATTATAATATCATCAGTTTCTATTTTCCTTTTTCTGTAAACAGCAACATCATAGGACTGCGTCTTGTGTGTTGTTTTCTGATTAGTCTAAAACAAAACAGCGTTTACAATTGCTGATCTGATTTAACCAACACTAAAATAAGACACCCCATCTTGTATGAGCAAACGTGGCCTCTGAGCTACTGCATAGACATAGTATGTCTTACGAACCATCGATGATACAGCGTTCGTCCATAAAACCGCTGTTGGAAAACGCTTTACCTGCATAAGTCCCTCTCTGTAATATTCTCCACTCGGCATTTTGTGCGTAATAATCATAGTAGTCAGGGCTTTTTTCCGCTGTGCTAACAAGCCGGCAGTGAACAGAAACATGTTTATTTGTGGTTAGAGATAATGCATGTCCTTAATCCTTGTTGGCACAATCACTCTCTGACCCGCTGTTTATGAAGGGTAAAGCACGGTTCTTCATAATTCTGTTTGTATGTCTTTTAATGAGGTTGTTTTAATCAATTCTTTCTTTTAGAAAATGAAAGTTACCTCGAAGTGCATTAACGTTTCCAAGAGAAACACTTCCTTTACCTAACGCATATGGTCGCCTAAACTTAAGCTCAAGAAGCCTTTTGCTGAAACACCGCAATAACTTACGATTTGAACTAGTTTTGTGAACATGGTTTCCTTTTCACGTTCTTTGGATACCTACCATGCAAGGTACAGTCACCGAGAAGTCTGGAGCGACAATGTATGTAATGTAATTACAGAGGGCTAAATCTTCTTTTCAGTTAGTGTAGTGTTTAATCCAATGAATGGGTACTTTCTCTTCGAATCTGTCAAAAAACGTCATGCACCAAATACCTTCGCTGCCTCGGATGTACTCACATTGCAGGGCTTTACCCATCTATAAGCCATTGTAATTGATTCGTCCGTCCCACAATTTTCGACGTTTCGATGGGTGTTCTCCATTTCTGAAAATAATGTTGGTTATTCATGTAATTCATCGAGACAAATTTAAGCCTGATATTAAAAAGAAATACCTGTATGTATACACGAAGAGAAAACGAACACGTTTTTCTCTACTATCCAAGGAATACTATTTGTTTTTTGTTAAACTATAGCAAATTCTCTTGCCTGCATTGTGATCTATGTATTATGTAACATGGTATATTTCTCCCGGCACTGCTGAAATGAAAATGCATTGGCGCTAAGGTCTAAATAATAAAAATAACAAATCATTACAGAATTTCAACGTTTTGTGAAAAAGAAATCATAATTACAGTTTTATCTAAGCTTAAGTAAGGGTATTGGTAAGGGTTAAAATAGAAATGCAATGTACGAAATGACATGATACTTTTCCCACAATGTTTCTTCATCAAGGTGAATAGAATTGTTTCTTTCCTTGATGAAACTGACACAGTAACCATATTCACTTTTTCTACTGCAACAAAAGACGAATAGGAAGATTTACAGCACATATGTATTTTCAGGCTTCGTAATAATCCTGTGTCATAATGTCGTCAAATTGGACATTCATACTTGTTTTGGGGATAAAAATCGATATATCAAGTTACAAGTGTAATATATCAGTGTTAATGTTTGGTTATCCCCTCGATTATGCACTTGTAAGTATGTTTACACTGCATTCACGCAGCAGCCTATGCTTGAGATAAAAATCTTTTTGTGTGGTCTTTACGCCAATGTAGAAAACATCAGCTCGGATAACTGGAGCCGCGTAGGTGTATCATGATATGATCAGAAGTAAAAATGGAAAGAAGACGCTAATCAAAGGCCTCAATGCAGTCAGCACGGAACAAAATTCAGGTTGTTTGAAATATTTAAAATTTAGAAACAATGTTCGTAAATGTGAGGCAATGTATACTTAGATCTTTATCCTTCCATTCTAGCCCTTGCTATTAAAATTAGAATGGGTTTCTAGGGACTGCTATGTGGAGCATTGCAAAGCTTCTTGAACTTTAAGATCTAGAAACTATTCTTTCAAGAGGCACATCTGTTCATTTTAGGGAACAGTTTTATGAAGCAGTTTTGCGATCCATTCATACTGAAATGAAGGAGTTATACGCCGGACAATATCGGACACACTTACTAACACCCTAAAGCTCGTATGCCGAATTGTCAATGTGAAATCTATGTTAAGCACATCGCAAATTGGGTTTGACAGAAAAGGGGAAAAAAGAAGAACATGACTCTTTAAGACATTGTAAATCGTTTATAACAGGGCTCTGTCCAATAAGTGGTTACTGCAGAGATGTTATCAAATGTAGGTTCTTGATAGACGATGGAAAGAAATAAGAAAGTTCATGTTTTAACTATATATTCTTCACCAATAATTCTATTTAAAGCTATCAATATCACAGTATTTAAATGGTAAATCTCATAACTAAAGCATTCTAAGTGTCCCATGCCTTGGCATCAAGTGTCAAACTCTGAAATGTATACTATCAATAATTTGCAGTACAATCTAATCTAATCTAACTAAATGCACAGTATATACTCGGTATCGCCTGCTTAGAAATCAACATGAGTATTTCTAAAAAGGATTATCATGTCGCTGACAGAATACTTCTTTTCCCACAATACTCTTATAAAGCACATATTTTACTTACTTTTCAACAATGTTTTACAAAATATCAATACTAATATTATATTCCAATATCATCGCTTTACAGTGAAATGATGCATTTCTACTTTAAATCAACTTTACAAACACTTACTATTCAAGCTTTACATGATAAGGCTTAATTTTAAAAAGGGATACATGTATACAGCATAGGTAAACTTATTTATTTGAGGAACTAAGTAATTCA
This sequence comes from Fragum whitleyi, assembly GCA_948146395.1. Lineage (NCBI taxonomy): Eukaryota > Metazoa > Mollusca > Bivalvia > Cardiida > Cardiidae > Fragum > Fragum whitleyi. The sequence goes on from OX411556.1 coordinate 47,719,140, forward strand.
ACATCACTCCATAATTCAATTCATATTGTGACTGTTAGTGCTGTATTATTAAAAGTGAAACAGTGCAAAGAAGGATTAAGTCAGAAATTATTAACTAAAGATGACGAGCGCGCTAAAGACAAAATGGAGGGAAAACCGAATTGGGCATTTATCAAGCGATACACGAATCAAACGGACAATTTCATCGCAATCATCTTCATTTATAATAAAAAGAACAAATGCAGAAAACTTTGTAAATATTTTCAATAGGACATAATGCATGTCCTACTCATACAAAGACTTCTATCATAATGAAAGCTAGAATAGATAACGTGACCAGTGGAGGGGAAACCAATGAACTGTGACCGAGGGTGATGAATTAGTTTTGGCTCAAGTGGAAAGTCCTTGGAACGTCCTCCCGGAATAGAAATCGTGCACAAAAATGATCGAATCAAACGTTACATTAGAGAAAAGGTGCAAGACTAGCATAAAAAGTCAAATAAACATGCACGTGGGTCACTGTTCTCCACTTCAAAATGACCTTTTCAAGCCGCACTATTTTTTCTCTAAGATATACGTTTACTTACATTCCTTTAAAACCGATAAACCAGTCGCAATAAGAGAAGAAACTTCAACAAAAGGTGTATCCCGACTGCATTCCCTTTATAAAACGGTCGCTGACTATTTTCGATTTCGGGTTTATTTTTCGGCACCGTTCAAAATCGATTTTAGCGGAATTTCGTTATCCATTATCGTTTTGCGTAAATTTAGGTTTTAAATTTAGATTTAAAATCAAAACATCTTTGTCGACATTATTTTCGCCCGCTCAAAAACCATAAATGGGTTTACCTTTTCAGATTTTGCTTTGCGAGATAATGCGTGGTTTTACGCGCGGCGATACATGTACATTCGTAACGTGTGATGAGATATCGAGATCGTCATAGCCGATGACCACTAAATGCGAGTCAGACTAAAGTCTGACTTCATTAAAAGTAAAAGAAGAAATAATAATTTTCGAATGATGTCGCCCTTCTATCTTGAGATCACGGAGTTGAGAAAAAAACTACATTAAAATAAAGTGATGAAAGTAGGACCATAATGACTCCAGAGCAGTTTACTTTATTTTTCAATATTTTTTTAACATTTTCAGGGGAGAAACATGTAAGAAGTAAGAAGATTATAAAAGGTTATTAAAACTTGAATGGAAATTACATGGGATAATCTTCCGATACATGTGTAGTGATGGTATGATGCCGATTTTTCGTCTGTGGTAAAGCTTTTGATCACAGAAATAACTATCCTAACAAGTCGCCACGAATGATACGAGTCTCAAATGCAATTGTCAAATTGTACCTGAAAGTCAATCGGAATTTTTGATCCGGACAGGGTCCGGCCTTCTAACGATTTTTTTTTTATTTTTAACATTGAACTATTTCGAAGGCTCAGTGTGTGTTTTGTAACTGTCGATAGAACATTTTAGCACTTACAACTGTTTTGCGCTGTGCCATCGTATGTGTGTCAGTCAAATTGATAACTTAATAAGATTTTCTTTTAAACGGCAAAAGAACACATCACGTACATTTAACAACATCGTGAAATTGACAAGGTGAATGATTTCTGAATGAAAATGATTGAGTGTGTGGAGCGAGTTTTGAGTGAAATTAAAGGGAGGTAATCCATTATTGCTAATTTTGTCCAGGATGAACAGAATAAGCGATATTGATTACCCCCTTGAATAAAGTATGCATATAAGTTATATAGACTAATTCCTATTTCTTTTTAAGAACCTATTAGACGCCTACAATTTGAATTATGTCAGTGAGATCGCGATTTTTCTCTTTCCCAATCTATTTTGAATGACGTTATTGATTATATATTTTTCAATGTGTTTGAGCGTTTTTGAATGTTTTGAGTGAGTGTTTGGAGTGAATGGGTGGAGCGCTGAGTGAGCGATTTAGAATGGTTTTGATTGAGGTGAATGTCAATTTCACGATGTAATTAAGAGTAAAAAGATTTTCTTTTAAACGACAAAGACACACATCACGTAAGACTTGACATTCTTCGTCAACGAGAAGTGTTGTAATTTTCTTTGTGTTGCCCTTTGCACTGATTATGGAACCGTAGTTTCTTGCCAATACATGGTGAGATGTAGGATAGAAATGAGAAATTAATCCTCCGTAATTTCGACCGACCACCATCATTAACAGTCGGCATCGTAATTCTGTCAGTCTGAGTTTGCGTCAGATTTGACTATTGATCTTAGTGTGTCATTGTGTTTCGACACCATACGAAAATTCCACTTAAGTTTTCTGCGATTTTGCATGGAAAAAGAAGTGTTTTAATTTTAGGTTGTAAAAATGTATATTCTCAATAATACTCGTTGAATCAACGGATTTTAATCTAAGCTTTATCAGTTACTATACGATTTGAAGTGTCGCCTTTTGAGGTTATTAGTAGGTTTTGGGTACGAATCACCAGGAATGAATGATAAAGTGATTGAGGCAATTTACTTATCTTATCTTATCAAAAGGGTTAAAAAGAATCCAATTATTTAATCCATTTTTATTACCCCAAGCAATGAAAAAATACCTAGGATTATCATTTCGAAGGTAGAAATGAATATAGCGCTTCTCCTATATAAATATATGTGATCGACGGAGAGTAAAAAGTAATACTCCCCTTTGTTGGGAAAATTTGCCTTTTGACATTCATTACAATCAAAACCATTCTAAATTATTCACTTAGCGCTCCATTCACTCATTCCAAACATTCACTCATTCCAAACATTCACTCAAATCGATAAAAACGCTCCAAATGACTTAAAAGTATACAATCAACAGCTACATTCAAAATAAATATAAATAAGAAACAAGAGGACCCATAGGGCCCTAAATCGCTCACCTGATATTTCAAGTAAATCGTCATAAAGGTTCCTTTTCCTGTGATATAGCATGAACCTTCTAATTTTCAACAGAGTTCATTCTTGTGACCTGCCAAACATTTTGACCAAGTTTCATGAAGATTGGACCATGTTTGTGGCGTCTGGAGCTCTTACAAGAAAATTGTCATTAAAGCCTCTTTTCCCGTGATATGGCACGGAGTTCTTCCCATTTTCAAAAGAGTTCATCCTAATGATCTAACAATCAATCTGACCAAGTTTCATGATGATTGGACCATATTTGTGGCTTCTAGAGTGTAAACAAAAAAATGTCATTAAGCCCCCCTTTTCCGTGATTTGGCACGAATCCTTCAGATTTTTAATAAACTTCATCCTCATGACCTAACAAACATTCTGACCAAGTTTCATTAAGATTGAACAATATTTGTGGCTTCTAGAGTGTAAACGAGAAATTTGTCATTAAGGCCCCTTTTCCCGTTATGTGGAACAGATCCTTTCCATTTTAGCAATTTTACAAGGGACCACCCAGGGAATATTTCTGCCAAGTTTGGTTGATTTTGACTCATACATTTAGGAGGAGATGTCGTTTAAAGAAATCGTTGACAAAAATGTCATTAAGGCCCCTTATCCCGTGATATGGCACGGATCCTTCCCATTTTAAATACAGTTCTTCCTCATGACCTAACAAACATTCTGACAAAGTTTCATGAAGAATGGACCATATTTGAAGCTTCTAAAGTGTAAAAAAGAAATTTGTCATTAAGGACCCTTTCCCGTGTTACGGCACGGATCATTTCCATATAAGCATTTTTTACAAGGGACCACCCAAGGAATATTCCTGCCAAGTTTGTTTGATTTTGACTCAGTAGTTTAGTAGTTTAGGAGGAGATGTCGTTTAAGGAAAATGTTGACGCCTTGACGGATAGACAGACAGACGGAGAGATGGACAGACGGACGCCAGACATTGATAGACCACAATAGCTCCCCGAATTGCTCAGGTGAGCTAAAAATACGATTTCACCGACATAATTGAATTTTTTAGCATCTGCTTTGTTCTTGAAGAAAAAAGGAGGCAATTCACAAAATTTTTATTCATTTTTTTATAAAAGAGAGGGAATGAATATAGCTAATTTTGTTCATCCTGATCAAAATTAGCGATAATCGTTACACCCACCCACCCTTTAACCTCACTCAAAACTCGCTCCACACTTATTCAATTTCATTACAAATGCATTCCAAAATCATTCATCTAGTCAATTTCGCGATGTTTTTAACTGTAGACCATAGACCCGTTACCTTTCCGTCCATGGTTCAAGTCGCACCATCACCAGACAGACAGACAGACAGAAAGACAGATAAGTTTATTGAAAGATTTGTACAAAGTACATCATCGTTAAATAACATAATCACATTTATATATTGTATATAGAAAAAAATACATATTTAACATGTCTAATATACAACTTGATCTACATAACCACTTATTTTCCTTAGAGTAATCAAATCTAGTCGAAAAATATTTATAGTATTTCACAAAATGATTTGATCCTTTTAGGACTCTTGCTTATTTTCTCGCTAATTCCCTCTCTTTAAATAAGGTAAATTTTGCCACTATATTTCTGATAGAAACACCTTTTTTGAACCCTATTCTATGGGCCCTTTCAAATTTGATTTCATTCACTAACTCTTGTGCCATCTACATTTTCTCTTCTAGGAACATTTTTAGTACATTTTCAGTGTCCTCGGGATTTCCATCCGACGTTTCTTCCTTTATGTTACTAAAGAGAAAATTATTTCTCATTGATTGTGTTTGAATATATAGCATATCTTCCTTCAGACTTTCCTGTGTTATTTTTAAGTCATGAATTTTACTTTTAGAAATAGAGGTGTTTTCTGCATTTAGCTCAGTGTTTTCCTCCAGTTGTTTGAGATTTGAACGCTGTTTATCATCTTGTTTCCATATGTTGTCTATTTCATGCTCAAACTTGCCTACCCTGTCGTCTAGCTTTTCTAGTGTCTCACGTTGTTTCTCCATCTTATCATCAATGCTTCCCAATCTTTAAGTTATTTTATTTAGACATTGTAGAAGCTCAGCATTTGTAGGCTCTTTTGTACCCATATTTTCTTGCAAATGAGACTTATCAATGTTTTTATCAGATAAATTGCTTATCCTACGTTCTATTCCCTCAGTGACTTCGGTGCTTTGATAATTGTCAATTTCTTTGTCTAAAGTCGATAGCAAACCTTCGTAATCAATATTCTCTTTTTCAAACAATACAATATTAGCCTGTCCTATTACAGTAGATCTACTGACATTTACCGCACTGGGTGAATTAGTCCATTTCTCCCGTTTCTCTTCTGGTTCGATATCCACGCTATCGTCACTTCTTATTCGTTTTTTACTGTTTTCTCCATATATTGTTTGTTTTTTCACCTACGTGGCACGTGTGGGTTCAGTCTTTTATTGCTGTCAATTTACCTCTTTAATTTGATTATATTCTCTCGATTTATTGGATATTTCTCATTTTTTCTTCTTCAATTGTACCCCAATTCAAAATAAGCAGCCATGATGGTCACGTGATTTTCCCGCCCCTCACCGAGATGTGTGTTTAAAAAAACCTAAATAACCATCCACAAGTAGACTTTGGTAGGAGTAGATTTAATTTGATATTATATACCTACCTACAGGAATTGCCTATCATTTTCATGTCAAATAAAAAAAAAATAAAATATTCACAAACAATTATATCATTATTGTAAGTTTTCTGAATGCTGTTTTTCATATACTGTACAGACATTCTTGCTAACCTCAGTACCGTGTGCTCAAGTGGAACCTTTTGGCTACTCAGTTAGTTACATCATGAAATTGAAATTCATCTCAATAAAAACCATTCTAATTCGCTCACTCAGCGCCCCATTCAAACATTTCAAACACTCACTCAAACCTTTCAAAAACGCATTAAAAAAATGAAGCTGGAAAAATAGCAATTTCACCGACAAAATTGAAATTATCAACGTCTGATTTGTCCTTAAAGAGATAGAAAGCTATTTATAGAACTTGTTTTTGTTTATAATAGGTAAGTAATAAATATCGCCAATTTTGTTCACCCTGAACAGAATTAACGAAATTGGATTATATCCCTTTAATTTCATTCAAATTGAACCCATCGCGACCATTCACTTTCATTCCAAAAGCATTCACCTTGTTAATTTCACGATGTTTTTAACTGTTACATCGTGAAATAAGCGAGATAAGTGTGTTTTGAATGATTTTGGGATTAAATTAAATGAGTGCGATGAGCTAGTTTTGAATGAAATTAAAGGGAGGTAATCAGATACAGCTAAATTAACAAAATTAGCGATATATTTAACCTCACTTTAATTAAATATGCACACAAGTATAACGAATAGCTTTCTGTCTTCACACACCCATCAGACGCTTATAAAATTAAATAAAGTCTACGAAATCGTAGATTTTCTCTTACGGGTTTCATATTGAATGTAGTTGTTGATCTTTTCATTTTAAATGATTTTGGGCGTTTTTGAGTTAGCGTTTCTATGAATGAATGGAACGCTAACGGGCGATTTAGAATAGTTTTTATCGCGATGAGAGTCAATTTCAAGATTTTATTTACTGTGTTGACTTTAAAGCATAACAGTTTGAAAGTCAACGGTCCTTTAATGACTGAACATAACTTTGATTACCCTTTAAAAACTCATTCGAAATTTTTAGTTTTGAGAAAAATGAGAAAACAGTTAGAGACACCAAAAAATTGACATTCTTCGTGCTCAAAATCATTCTAATTCGCCCAATTAACACTCCATTCATTCAAAGCACTCACTATAATCGCTTAAAAACACCCCCAAAGTCTTTAAAAAACAATTCAAACTCGTTCAAAATTTCATTGCCATTCATCGAGTTATTCTACGATTTTGTTGGCTGCAGTTGATTTCAAATAGACTGGTTGGTACGTGAGAGCTCTCAACTAGGAAAGTTCGTAGATTGTTTGGATGAAATTAGTGCAATTGTATTGTCTTCCCTAAAATCCACCCAAAACTCACTCCATACACTCAATCATACCAATTCAGCCAACTTGTCTATTACACGTTAAATGGCAGAACGGGACTCACTAGACTCACACAAATTCAAATATCATCTCATAATTCCATAAGAAAATTCTCCTTCTATATAGCTTTAGATTATTGTCATGACTGATCATAACATCTAATTGCATATACAGTCAACAATAACGTTAAATTGACGCTGAAAGATATTGGAATGGTTTTGGAATAAATTTGAATGAGTATGTGGAGCGAGTTTGGAGGGAAATAAAAGGGAGGTAATCCATTGTCGCTAATTTTGCTCAATATGAACAAAAAAAAACCGATACTAATTACCCCAGGCCCTTTTAATAAAATATACCTACAAGTTCTATAAAAAGCTTTCTATTTTTCACGAGCCCATCATGCATACAAAATTCTATTAAGTCATTGAAATCGTTGGTTTTTCTACATATTTTCATTTTGAATATAATAGATGATCCTATCGTTTCAGTGAATTTACAGCTTTTTAGAATGGTGTGAGTGAGAGTTTGGAATGAATGAATGGAGCGCTGAGTGAATGATTTAGAACGACTTTGATCGGGGTGAGTGTCAATTTCACGATGTTTTAAACTGTATTACATGAATCACTTATTGTTATATGATATATCCGTTAGGTCTCGTTTCACTCCCTGAATCAAATGTTTAATTAGATTACCTTTCAGATGACACCATGCCGAGCCCACACTTGCCAAAGTGATAGTATATTTTCTAACTCTCGCTTCAATCTGTTTTATTTGATTTCTTTTGCCGAAAAAGCGAAGACCCCTCGATTCCCCGTAAATACGTATATTTTATTAAAGGGAGGTAACCAATATCGCAAATTTTGTTCATCCTGAATTAAATTTGCGATATAGGATATAGGATTACCTCCCATTTAATTCACTCAAAAGTCTCTCCACACATTCATTCAATTTAATTCCTAAATTTCACGATGTAGTTAGCTGTACGTGCACCAGCCGTCGCGATTAAAATGCAATAACTTAAGCGGTGCTATTCCTTACAGTTAACAACATCGTGAAATTGACAGGGTGATTGATTTTGGTATGTTTATGAATGAAAATGATTGAGTGTGTGGAGCGAGATTTTAATGAAATTAATTGGAGATAATCCTACATCGCAAATTTTGTTCAGGATGAACAAAATTAGCGATATTGATTACCTCCCTTTAATGAAATATGCATACAAGTTCAATTCATAGCTTCCTATTTCTTCAAGAACCAATGACAAGCTGACAATTCGAATTAAGTCAGTGAAATGAGGATTTTTCTCTATCATTTTTTTTTTTTTTTTTTTGAATGACGTTGTTGATTGTATATTTTTCAATGTGTTTGAACGTTTTTAAATGGTTTGAGTGAGTGTTTGCAATGAATGAATGGAGCGATGAGTGAGCAATTTAGAATACTTTTGATTGCGATGAATCTCAATATCACGATGTAACTAACGGTAGATATTAATAAAACAATCAATCAACCATCGTCAAGCCCAATAGATGGATTGCGAAGAAATGAAACATATGGGTCGCACAGTAAAGGACATCGTGAAATTAAAAGTTGAATGAGAGTTGAATTATTTCGGAATGAAATTGAATGTGTGCAATGAATGAGTTTTGAGTAAAGTTACATGTAACAGGAAGTAATCCACCGTTGCTAATTTTGTTCAAGATGAACAGAATAAGCGAAATTTATTACTTCCCTTAAATAAAATATGCATCAAGGTCCTGTGAAAACCTTGCTATGTCGTCATGAAGCTAACGTGCGTTTTCAAAATTCGATTTAGTTAGTTAAATAATGGAATTTTTAGTGATTTTGGAGCCTTTTGAGTGGTTTTAGTGAGTGTTTGGATTTAGTTGATGGTGTTCACTGTGTTAACGCTTTAGAATGGTTTTGATCGGAATGATAGTCGATTTCGCTACGCTCTTATCAGACTACTAATTTAAACAAACATTATCTAAAAGCCACCCTCCGCAGATTTGCGATGTTTGTCCACGGTTCGTGACTTTCCTTTATGATAATTGCATTCTTAGATTGATTTTATCTTTGCAAAAGGAAGTCATGTAAAAAATTTCAAGCTTTACAAATACATTGTATTAAACATAGCCGAAATGTTCCACAGATGACGTTTTTCAAAAACTCAAAAATGGGTGTGTGAATAGCTAGGGCTTAGTTATCGTACGTGGAAAAACATGGAATAATTGTCAATTCATTTGTTTAAATTAATGTGACGATTGGCATATATGCAATTGATGAGTTAATAAACGGCACGACAAAATAAAAAATCAAAGCACTGAAAGTACTGATGGTGAACGAACCTGATGGCATTCTAGAGTGATATATTGAATTAAATTAGAAAAGAGAAATTATGAATGTAAAAAAAGGGGGAGGAATTGTCTCGACAAAATTTCCGTTCATCGGAAATTTCACTGCAAATTCAAAGAAAGGGAGAGAGGGGAAAAATCCTGTTAGAAAAAATATTTTTTTAAATATGAGTTGTTACTCTGTGACAATTTCTTTTACACACTTGAAATAGGTACATTATTAAAACTGTCTTCAACCTATATCCAACCAAAGAAACACATATGAATATCAGTCAGTCCTGAACTGTACTCATTGTTAAAAGTTATGATTTGTAAACTTATTAATAGTATTTTGAGCCATAACCTGAGGGATTCATTTTTATCATATCTGAAGCCAAAACCACTTCCGTGGTTGACAGTTCGTTATTTACTTTTATAACACTGTAGGATGAGAAATGTTTAGGTATAGGTTAAAGGCGGCCGAGTGCCCTATTAGTATAATTCATAGATAATTTCTGTTTAAGGTTTAGAAATTAAAGTATAACTTTTTATATTAAATAATTGCTTCATAGTAAATTGCATACTAAAAGTCTTTATAAATATTATTTTTGTAACGTAATTTCTACATCAGAAGCGAATAAGAATCTTATTTAAGAAGTTTATTTTTTAAAGGGAGGTAATAATTGCATGACTATGTCTATGACTATGTTTAAGTATAAAACAATGTTTTTTTTCCTCCCGACTTTCTTCCCAATAAGAATTGAGAATCCTTACAATTGTCGGTTTATTTTTTGCACGAAAACCTATTTTTTACCTTCAAGAGTTTGGATGCTTGTAAAATCACTCACTATCGATATCTTATTACAGTTTTGCGGCTGATAATAGACTTTTCTGCTGTGAGCTAGTTTTTGCTTAAACTGTAGTTAACCAATTCTAAACGAGTTTTGGGAAAGATGGAGCCAGTTTTTATTCATCGATTAAGATTTTTATGATTTCTGTAAAAAACGCAATTACTTTTCCAGAATAATTTAACAACTAAACCCGCCTGTCGAATTGTAAACAAGTGCATGGCGGATCTGGTCCCCCCCTTGACCACGGCAATATCTACTCGTCATTTGGAGTGGTATCTAGGGTTGAATATGTAGCTATCATTTATTCAATTTTCAAGTAGAATTTTGAATTGATATGGTTTTACATATTGAACAAATGCAAAGTAGAATGGCCCCAATAAAATATCTTCCGTGCCTGCCGCATTTGGTATTCGGCAATATTCGCTTCTGAGACAGACGAATACGAAACGTTTTCGCTGGGAATAAGTTCACCGAATATTCGAGTGTATCCTTACAGCCCTACTTCAGCCAACGCAACTTTACAGAAAAATCTTAATAGCGGCGTTCATCCCTATTCAAATAAAAGGTACAAGAAAGGTTGTACATGTAAAACACATGTCGAATTATTCTTAAAACCCGTCTCGAGACTGACTGTCGCTAGTTGAAAAGTTATGTAAAACCGCGTTACCGTTTCTAATGACACAAGGTGTCTTGATGTGTCATTCGTCTGAACTCGGCCGATTCCTGTAACCTACATTTAAATCGGAGTCGTCGGAGATCGCCCGAGTATTGCCGAATGTAAGTTCAAGAGGACATGACCTAAATAAACATGTATTTCCGGCTAATTACTACAAGTTGCACCAGCGAAGGCTTGGGTCAAAAACATAGTATCTGTCTCTACGGTGTTTAGACACAAACTTTGTTTTTGCTTTAAACTCTCGACAAGCTTACGCCGATCAAAAATTCCCTTGATAAACATTGCAAGATCATTTTGTGTTTTTCAAGGCGAATTTTCATTATCTTCACTTGATAAAGAATACTAGCATCACGTAATTAAAGAAATAAATAGTGATTTTGCGGAGATAAATATTGAAAGATAATAAATTGAATTTTAAGAGGCGCTACTTTATTTCAAATGTATTAACATCCAACAGGATTTTCCTGACATAGTATAACACTGGTGAACGACGTTCGTTCACCAAAAATGGGAAAAACTCCTTGACCTACATGTAATAATTTTTACAACTCAAATTGAGAATTGCAAAAAGTATTTAGATATAACCCGCGAGTAATACAATTATAGAATTGTTATATCATCAATGCTTTGAATTTATTACGCTGGCATAAAAATCGTAAAAAAATACATCATTATTTACCATTAATACAAATCTAGAGTTATAACCGTGTTTGGAAGACTTTTTCATATCGTAGATTTTGAACTTATTTCCCCCATCATATTTATAAAACAAGTGGATCAATATTGCCCTCAACCGCCCAGCTAAATTTTAATGGTCCGATGAATGTGGTTGAGGAGATGCTATTGAAGTTAAAAGATGAACCGCCCTGCCTTGTGTATACATGTATCTAACGGGAAAATCAGAATATCATGATTATTTTTGACTACGGTCACTAAAGGAACATTCTAGCAAAGTTTGATGTAAATTTGTGCCATGGTTTAGTAGAAAATTCAGTCATGGTTCCATAGTGGAAAATGGCCAAGCTGTACAAAATTTCACAATATTCTGACAAAATTTCATTGAAATCGGCCATTTGGTTCAGTAGGAGATGTTGTTCAAAGATTTCAGAAAAAAAATACCTGGCCCTGACCCACCAATATTCATGGGCCAATCAAATTTTGGCGAACAATTGTTGACGAGGGTCACACAAGGAACATTCAGGCAAATTTCCATCGCAATTTACCGAATGGTTTAGGACAAGATATCGTTCAATGATTTCATAGTAAGAATACCACGCCCTGTCACGCACATATTCGATTGGCCAATCAGATTATCGCGAACAATTTTGGAAGAGGGTCACGCAAGGAACATTCTTACAAGATTTCATTGAAATCAGCCTAGTAGTGTTGGAGGAGATGTCGTTCAATGATTTCAAAGTGAAAAAGATCAATGCCCTGTCATGCCCATATGTTCGGTCCAATCGGAACTTTCGAAAAACAAAATGTAAGAGGGTCACCCAAGGAACATTCTGGTAAAATTTCATTATAATCGGTCATGTGGTTCAGGAGGGGATGTTGTTCAGAGATTTCAAAGTGAAAAAAAAAAATGCCACGCTCTTATAAATTGATGGGACAATGAGCATTTGCGAAGAATATTTAGAAGAAGGTCAGTTAAGGAACACTCTTGCAAAGTATCATTGAAATCGGCCTACTAAACAATAAAGATATACTGGTTCAGGAGGAGATATACATCAAAGTGAAAGGATGCCACGCCCATATTTATAGGCCAATCAGAATTTCGCGACCAATATATGAAGAGAGTCACACAAGGAACATTCTGGCAAAATTCATTCGAACCGGCCCAGTGGTTTCAGAGAAAAGGACGTTTTAATTTTTGATGACTGACTCAGGACGTGCCTAATAGATTCCAATGAGCACATTGTTCTCAGGTGAGCTAAAAACAAAATTCCGATTTCTGAACATAAGTTTTCTTAATGGAATAATTATCATAGAGTTAGTTGCATTGGGTTTCTAAGTAACATAATTCTTCGTAAAGTTGATTTTTCGTGTTCGCTTCCGTTTCAATCAAACCAACATCATCGTTCTACTAAAAGGAGTTAAACTCGCTGGCCAATTTTGAATCAAGTAAAGCTCAGTTAAACACTGCATTAAGAGCTTATAATTATGTACCCACAATGGAATTATTATCATCGATACACATTGTAAAATGAATATTTGAAAAAAAAATGGTCCCAGAGGAGGTCAATAGCAGGTTGGATTTTCTTTCACAAAGTTAACCAAGGTTTCCTCATGAGTATCTTTAGGAAACCTCGGTAAACACTGTTAAAGTACATTGATTCCGAGTCGTTGCGGAACTATTACATGTCCACTACCACAAGCAGAAAGTATGACGGGTCATTTTAGAGTCCGACAATTAACCGATTCCTTTTCTAGGCAAGGAATATCCTTGCCTCTAGCGATCGTGAGGAAATTGCAAGAACTACTTTCAAAGAAAGATGTTGGACTAGGTGTTCACTTTCATCCGTCTAAGGCAGTAGTTCCTCCAAAAAAAAAAAAAAAAAAAAAAAAAACTTTTTGCTGGTAACATAGCATTCTATATCTTAATGGATAAATTGTATTTCAGAATTTTTAGATTAATTGAATCGGATGAATGTTGAATGTTCCTTTCAGGAAATTCTTAACTAAACATAATAATGGTGCACCTGACCATATCTTCCTGGTATTTCTTGTACTAGTTCAGTTATCATTTCCATCCCGAGTCATCAGCTCCTGGTCCCATGATTATCATTCGTAAATGATGCACCTATTAGAACACAAAATCAATGAAAGGTACTCTTCAAATGAAGGAAATTTAAGCAAACTTATATAACATCTTTATTAGCTCATATACTACTCAAGGTTTGCAAGCGCCAAACTCTTTCGCTGTCCTACAGGAGCTGATTTTAAAAAAAAACAAAAACAAACAAACATCCGTGTTCATGTTTAAAATTGTACAATAATGACTTTATGTAATGGCAAGATACCAAATTTGACACGCAATTTTCTCGCGAGTCTCGTGCAAAATGAGGAACCCCGGTTTCCTACCTATCCTTTTTCATTTTCTACATTAGTTTCTGTTTTTAAGTACTTTATTGACTTTTAAGTCGTTACTCATGGCAAATCCAAATGTTGCACGACATTTATCTTTCGAACAATTGTGGCGTGCTGTAAGTATGGTGGAGCAAATGGCTTCCCACCGTGATGTTGGCATGGTACTAGGGGTACACCATACTGTAGTAACCAGAGCTTGGGCTCGATTACAACATGGTGGAGGTAGGAGTAGAGCTACCTCCGTCGCAGAAGACCATTTTTGGTAATTCAAGCTCGAAGAACAGGTTTGCCTTGGCAACGCAACTACGTTCCGACCTTCAAAACGTCTGGGCAGTGTAAGTTTCGACTCAAACCATATGAACACGGCTGCATGAGAATAACCTGAGGTCAACAAGACAATGTATCCGTATTCCCCTGTCCCGATTTCATTGTCGGCGTCGGTTAACATGGGCATTGGACCATGTTAGCTAGCGCATAAGACGCTGGCGCCCTGTGCTATTCACGGATGAGTCCAGGTATTGCCAGGACTGCACTGATAGGCGGGCAAGGGTGTAGAGAAAGCCGTGGGAAAGGTTTCATGCAGCAGACATTGCTGAGCCCGATGGTTATGGGGTTGGTCCATCGTGGTTTGGGATGGCATCAGCTGGGATTGGCGGACTGCTCTTGTTATTTTAGAAAGAGGTACTCTTACAGCTCGTAGGTACATTGATGATATCCTCAAAACCCACGTAAGATTTTACGCTGGTGCTATTAGGGATGGATTAATTTTAACGGAAGATAATGCACGTCCACACACAGCCCATAGTCCAAGAGAATCGCCAAGAAGAGGGCATTCCACGTCTGGACTGGCCTGCTCGCTCACCGGACTTAAATCCGAGAGTGCATATGTGGAATGAGCTATAGGTCTGAGTTTCGGCTCGACAGGTCCAGCCAAGGACACTCTAGGAGCTCGGCATGATCCTTAGAGAAGAATGGTCTGTAATTCCCCAAAGAGTAATCCAGAACTGTGCAGAGGTGCTGTCAGGCTGTTATTGACAGTGGTGGCTCTCATACTCATTATTGAACGAAATGCAATTGAAAGAACACCTTTTTTTGGTCAAATTCGATTCTTTCAATTTTCAAGAAAACATACCGATTTCTAGGGTCTCCCTGTTTGGTCTACATTTAAAGTCTTCTTATCAATATAAAGTTTTAGTTTCTTCTAACAAATTGATAACTTAATAACAATCAACCATTTCGAACACTCTTATAATCAAATTTCATTTTTTCCTGAAATCATAGTATAAAAAAGTTTTGGTGCTTAGCAAACTTTGAGTAGTATCTATATCTACAACCTTTTCCCAACGGCAACATGTTTCTTTTTTTTAAATTGAAAGCTGTTGCATATGATGAAATGGAGTTTTGGAAAAATATTAACAAGGATTCAAATGTAGGAACCAAAACAACTTTAACCCATTAATATACCATACACCAGAATTCTAGATCGGTCAAAATACAAAGTGAAGACGACATTTTCAAGTGAATGAAGTTTTACATCGTTTGTTCTTTCGTGGTAGAAAACATTGTGGGAAATGAAGATATTATTTGTGAAATCAATGTCTTCTTTTCCCATAATGATTTCCAAAGCTGTTTTTCTTGTGGGGAGTCGAAAAGAGTCATGGACCGGGAATCGTTAAAGAAAACTTGAAATTCCTCTTTCTGATATAAAGATGTTATTTATTCAAAGCTTACAAGCTAAGCCAACAACAAATTCAAGTTCCTTTATTGGTTTCAAAAATCATGTTATAGTATTGTCATCAAGAACATATATACAACAAACATACGAGACAGAACTAATCAAAAAGGTATATATCAGCTAGATATATAATCTATGAACCATTATAAAATTACAGCATACATATCAAGTGCCAGAGTCAAATCCTGATAGTGTAATTCAAAATCATTGCAACCAGAGCTTCAAGAAAGCTGATATTGCTACGATTAAGAATCACAATGACAATACTTGGCCAAGGTTAATTACTTTTATATACAATTAATTTTATGGTATCTATGACCAATTATAAAGGTGACAATGACCCTTAAAACATGCCTATCTTATATTATGTTCAATTATAAGTTTATAAACAAAAATAAAATTAGAAAACAAATCTGGAATTCTTCTTTATGGTAAATTAATGGGTTAAAGTTGTTTTTGGTCCCTACATTTGAATTCTTGATAATATTTTTCCAAAACTCCATTCCGTCATCTGCAACAGCTTTCAAATTTAAAAAACAAGAGGACCATGATGGTCCTAGAACGCTCACCTGAGTCTCTTTGACCCCTTGGAAATCACATCAATTAAATAGGCAGATGTCAACAAGAAGATGACTTCTTCATAAGATCAATACCAATCAGCAAAGACCAAAAAGGATATGCAAGGGCAAAGCCCTTTTATGAAGAAAGGGGCATGTAATAAATAAACTTGGTGAAATTCAATTAAATGAAACTATTAGGAAAAGTCCATGCCTTCTAGTTTCAGATAACATTTTTTTAAATATTTCCTCCTTGGTGTCTTTGTAAAATAGGGGAGGGGGCCATTCAGAGCCAAAATATGAAGCCAGGGGTTTGATTGGTACATACTTGATAAAAGTCCACTAGACTATGCTACATACCAAATAATGAAAGCTGTCAGTCATCTGGTTTCAGAGAAGATTTGATTTGCTGATATTTGCTCTTTTATTCTATGTAAAAAGGGTTGCACCAGGGTTGAGCATAAACATGACCCAATGGGTCTTGAAATGAATGGACTTGGAAGAGGTCCATTATATGATGCTACATACCAAATATTAAAGATGTCTGCCTTCTGATTTCAGAGAAGAGATTTTTGAAGATTTTCCTATTTTCGCCTTTTTTTGTTAAGGGCAAAGGGTGAGTTAAGGGTGGATTTCATTTATTTGAACGACTTTGGTAGAGCTACACCCAAGGAACATCCATGCCAAGTTTAATCAAGATTGACCCACCGATTTAGGAGGAGAAGATGTTAAAAGCAATTGAGGGCGACGGACATTGGACGATCATAATAGCTCACCTTGAGCACGGGAGCTAAAAAACGTGTTACAGTTGGGAAAGGATTGTAGATATATATAACACTTTTTTTGTTTGTTTTTAAACTTAATTTCATATGGACAAATAAAAAATGTTAAATATTTTCGTTTAAATTTCCTTTATTTTAAGAATACCTTCATTGATGCTGTGTTCTAATGGGTGCATCATTTACGAATGATAATCATGGGACCAGGAGCTGACTCGGGATGGAAATGATTACTGTACGAGTACAAGAAACACCAGAAAGATATGCTCAGGCGCACCATGATGCTGTATAATTTAAAATTTCCTGAAAGGAGCAATATATATGTATTATGCTCCAACGGCGACATAACTCACTTCGTTATCGCTACATAGCCGATTGGAGCACATTGCATATATATATATATAGCATAAACAATTTTTGACACATTTACACACCGTGGAACTCGGCACTTTATAGACACATCATACCGCAGAACAACAACTAACACTCTATTCTATTCAATCTCTTAATTTCCTCTTTAAAAGGTTTAATTTCATCAAAGTATCTATGTTTTTCTCTAACGTTCTTTCCATCACACTTATCACATATTTGATATTTTGCTGTAGTACCTTTATTACATTTCAGACATCGTACTACTTTACTTTTATTAAGTTTCAAAATATACTTGTGAACCTTACAATAAGCAGAATTTTTAACTGACTTGTTTTTACACGGCTTATTTGAACCGAGTGGTATCATATAACATTTGTTTTCTATACTTTGCTTTTCAATTTCCATTTTTTATTTTATATTTAAAAAAATATTTTTTTAGTATAAAGAAAAACAATGAACCCTGTAGAAAGACTACTACAGCTACACAGTGAAGGAAGAATTAGTGATGAAGCTTTAGATAAATCTCTTAAATCTTTAGAGCCGAAGAATGATAAAGATTCTTCTGCATTAGAAAATCTACAACAGCAAAGAGATGCTTCTAAAGAAAAGAAGAATGATACAGATTAGAAAATCTACAAAAAAGACGTAGAGATAAAAAAGAAACAAAGGAAAGAGATGCTCCTAAAGAAGAGAAAAATGCTCTGAAATTAGTTGACAAACCATTATGCAACTACTTCAAAGCATATGAAATAGATGCCCACAAATATAAAGACCCAAGTGTCTTGTTTAATGATAAAAAATCTATCATCTTAAACCAAATAAGGAAAGATATAAAAGAATACAATGGCATTAAATTTTCAATTGGATTATCTCTAAAATTCTTTAAAGATGAACTTGATGGCGAAAGAAAAGAAGTTGTTGGTGTAGGACACGGAGAACAATGTGCAGTTCTAAATGAAAATAATTTAGATGAACACTATAACAAACAAACAGCTTATATACAAACGTGGATTGAAAAATTCACAAACACCGCATCAGGTTTAGAAATTGATCACTGTGCCAAACTCTATCTCAACATAGCAAAATATGAACCACTCAAAGGTTCTTCATATATTCCTCTTCCAAAAGTAATAGCAAACAAACAAGCAATAATTAATATGAAGAATGACGATAATAAATGTTTAGAATGGGCATTGAAATCTGCTCTATATCAAGCAAAGAACCACTTAAATAATGTATATAATTATACAAAATGTCCTAATCTGAATATGGAAGGAATTGACTTCCCCACACCAATCTCACAAATACCAAAAGTTGAGAAACAAAACAATATGGCAATTAATGTTTATGGATATACAATCACAAAAAAGACAGAGAAACTTACTATATTTCCGTATCATATTTCAAATCAACCAAATGATAAAGAAAGAATTAATCTGCTTTTGATAACAGAAGATGTAGAAGTTGAAGAGGAAATTGAAATTAGTGAAGAAGGAATAATAGATGAACCAACAAAAGAAACAAAATATCACTACTGTTGGATTAAAAGCCTAAATAGATTACTTCGTAATCAGAATAACAAACACGGAGCTACCTACTTCTGTGAAAGATGTCTTTACGGCTTTTCAAGAGAAGACCTACTAATCATCCATAAAGAAGATTGTGAAGGCATTAATAAATCTTCAATGCGAATAGAAATGCCATCAAAAGGCAGAGATCATATCAAATTCAATCAAAGTACTGAAAGTACTGTTAAGTTGGAATGTGTTCGAGAGACGGTGACCTCAAGATACAAACGAAGCTGACGCCTCCCGCCCATCATAGGTGATCACATAGTACGTCTTGTCATTTGACGGGCGTATATAAATCAATGTATTTCAACAACGAGAGACACTTAAACCTCTGAATCGCTATACAGGCCTGAATCTGATGAAAAGAAATGATAACAAGAGAGCCAGAATGACCCTAAACCGCTCACCTGAATTCAATTGGTCCAGCGGATCTTACCCAAGAAACTTTCTGGCAAAGATTCATTCAAATTTGCCTAATGGTTGAAGAAGAAACATAATTCGAGTGATAAGCAGTCATAATAGACCCTACCAACCCATACATTACCGAGGAGACTCAAAATTAGCCCTACCCTGCCACGCCAATATTTATGGGCTAATAAAAATTTTGCCAACAATATTTGAAGAGGGTCATCAAAGGAACATTCTTGTAAAGCTTTATTGAAATCTGCCCGGTGGTTCAGGAGGAGATGTCGTTAAACGATTCTGGGCTCAAATTAAGCTCCGCTCTGTCATACCCATATTAATTGGCCAATTAGAATATAGCGACAATTTTGAAGAGGGTCACCCAAGGAACAGTCTGGTAAAATTTCATTGAAATTGGCCCAGCGGTTAAGGATATGAAGAAGTTTTAAGAAAGTTGACGACGGACGGCGGAGTCCGGGTGATCCTAAAAGCTCCCCTTGAGCACGTTGTGCTCAGGTTAGCTAAAAAGAAGAAAATGATACGGACCATACAGCCGACTAATAGACGCACAGGCGAACACTTATACACTCAAAACAGTTTTTATATTATTTTTGAAATGACTTCTACTCCATTTGAGTTATCAATTACAGTTTTAATTAGAGGTGTCGCAAAGTTGACATCAACAAGTGATTTGGCCATGATGAAAAGCTATTTTCGCAGGGAAGTCTTTTATTTCAAGAGTTGGAATCTCAAGACAATTTTTGGACGAAGTTCAATTGTGATTTCGACCTTTGTGACTCCGAAATTGGGCACTTTCTCGGGTCATTGACAACATTTGTGTCAAGTTTTATGATTTGGGTCAATTGGTTGTTCAGTTAGAGTGGAGACTGTTACTGATGACCGTGACATGTATGGCCCCGAAACAATATGGCATTTCTTTGGGTCATGGGCAATATTTGTATAAAGTTTCGTTATTGCAGGTCAATTGCTTCTCCGTTTATCTAGCGTAAAGCAAAATGTCAATGGACTGAGAGACAGACATGATGAAATGAATATATGCTCCTCTACTTCTGAGTTGGGGGTACAGTTAATAACATCGAGAAATTGATATAAGATTTTTGAACGATTTTAAAATGATTAAGGCATGATGTTGAATGAGTGAGCGGAGCGAGTTTGAAGTGAAATTTAAGGGAGGGAATCCAGTGTCGCTTATTTTGTTCAGGATGAACAAAATAAGCGATATATAAAACCTATATAAAATATGAATAAAAGTTCAATCAAAAGCTTGCTATTTCGTCAAGAACCAATCAGACGCTTTACATTTCAATTATATCAGTGAAATTGCGAATTGGTTCTTGCTTAATTCATTTAGAATGTACATGTTGATCTTATTTTTTAAATATCATTTTTAAATGGTTTGAGTGAGTGTTTGGAATGAATCAATGGAGCGCTGAGTGAGCGATAAAGAATGTTTTTATTGAGATGAATGTCAATTTCACGATGTAACTAACTGTATGATGGTGCTCTTAATCGCGTTAATGTGTAATAATGTGAAGAAAACAAGTTGAACTAGTTGGTTTGTTTCAAATGGCAAATTGTCTTGGCGATGAATGCAATTGGGCAAAGATATTCATAATTCATTTAAAGATATGGTGGCAAGGGTTTATGTGGATGAGTATTGGGTTTTTACAATGAAACATTCATGTAGATAACGGCAATATAACGGAAAACAAACGACAATATGTTGCAAAAATATTTATTAACTTTAAACTGTATCATCATTTTATGAAAAGATTTTTATTTCGTAGCTTAGACAGAAATTTACAATATTACACCTTGTCAAAAGTTAAATGTGTAATAAGGTCGTTCAGAAAGAGAAACTATACCTTTAAAAGAAGCTATAACATAATTCTACGAAAAACAGGTCGCGACCTTACCAAATAAGCAGATCACGTGATTGGTCTGTGCTATTGCCACAATACTGAGAATACAGATAGCGACATTACCAAATAAGCAGATCACGTGATTGGCTAGTGATATTGTCATTTGCTGACCTTATTGGACTTGACTTATCACATGATTTCCAAATATAGTAATGTAAACATGTGATATTAATATATTCGTACGCAACTTTCAACAAATATCGTTTAAAACATAAATTAGCGTGTTAATAATACACGTGAAGTGATAGCTGTGTATTTGTACAGCATTTTACTTTTTGGTGAAATAGACTGTATGTCTTTGTCAAGTTGAGATATGAAAAATAGGCCGAAGTGTATTCACATCCTGTTCACGTGATTTGTGTTCTCAAAAAACCCGAAATGAAATTATCTTGTGTTCAATTTGCGGTTTTGTTAAATCTAAGTTGGAATTGCTCCGCATTCCAACTTAAAAACTATCAAAATCAAATGGCTGTTCCATATGTGATCTATGCTGATTTTGAAAGCATAATCAAACCCAAAACAGAACAGAAAGGAGATAAGTCAGAAATAACGAGCGAACATGAAGCCTGTGGATTTGGATATCAAGTTGTTAGATGTGATAACAAGAGGACCATGATGGTCCTATATCGCTCACCTGAGTATGTCAACTCATAACTCGTCAACAATGTTATAAATACCAGAAATTGTCTGATGTACATTTAGGGTGGATTTAAAAGAAACAGACTTTAATTTCCTCCTACAGCAATTTGATTTTCTTTTTAATTGCAAATAAAGTTATTGATGGAATTGAATTCAAGTTTAGTAGACCTAAACCTTAAGAATATCCCTGCCATGTTTAAGATATGCCAAAAAGTTAAGGCGCAGATTAACCTTCTCTGATATTTTTGGCAATATTTTGACATTTCCAATACCATGTAAACCAGAGATTTTGATTGAATAAAATTATTTTTACAATTTCGGTAGAGCTTCACCCAAAGAACATCCCTACCACGTTTCAGCTTAATTAGCCCAGTGGTTTATGAAGAGAAGAAGTTTTTCTAAGATTTTCAGCCATTTTCGGCCATTTTCAGCCTTTCTGTTACCATGCAAACTAGAGTTCTTGATGAAATTAATTTTTTCAACAACTATTGAAGAACTTCACGGAAGAAACATCCCTGCCAAGTTTCAGCTTGATTGGCCTAGTGGTTTAGGAGGAGAAGAATTTTTTCTAAGATTTTCAGCCATTTTTCAACCTTTCCGTTACCATGGAAACCAGAGTTTTTGATGAAATTGAATTCTTTCAACAACTTTTGAAGAACTTTACCCAAGAAACATCTCTGCCAAGTTTCAGCTTGATCGGCCCTATGGTTTAGGAGGAGAAGATTTTTTTCTAAGATTTTCAGCCATTTTCGGCCAATTTTCAACCTTTCTGTTACCATGGAAACCAGAGTTTTTGATGAAATTACATTCTTTTAACAAATTTTGAAGGACCTCACCCAATAAATATCACTGCCAAGTTTCAGCTTTATTGGCCTTGTGGTTTAGGAGGAGAAGAATTTTTTCTAAGATTTTCGGCCATTTTTCAACCTTTCTGTTACCATGGAAACCAGATTTTTTGATGAAATAGAATTCTTTTAACAACTTTTGAAGAGCTTCACCCAAGGAACATCTCTGCCAAGTTTAGCTTGATTGGCCTAGTGGTTTAGGAGGAGAAGAATTTTTCTTAGATTTTCGCGATTTTCAGCAATTCTGTTGCCATGGTAACCAGAGTTATTTATAGAATTAAATTCTGTTAACACTTTTTGAAGAGCTTCACCCAAAGAACATCCCTGCCAAGTTTCAGCTTGATTGGCCCAGTGGTTTAGGAGGAGAAGATGTTTAAAGAAATTGTTGACGGACGGACGGACGGACAGACGGACGGACAGACAGACGGACGGACGGACGGACGATGGACAGACGACGGACGGTGAGTGATCACAAAAGCTCACCTTGAGCACTTTGTGCTCAGGTGAGCTAAAAAAGCAGACAAACCAGTAATATACAGAGGTGATGATGCCGCAGAGATTTTTCTAAATCATCTAGAATGTGAAGTAGAAAATATTAACAATATTTTCAAACATCCTAAACCACTAATAATGACAAAACAGAATCTACAGGATTATGAAAATGCTACCCACTGTTGGATATGTGCATCTGAAATTAACAATAAAAAAAATCCAAAGGTGAGAGACCACTGTCATTTCACCGGTGAATACAGAGGTGCAGCACACAAATTTTGCAATCTCAAACTTGCAATTAAACCATATAAAACTAAAATTCCAGTTGTCTTTCCTAACTTAAAAGGATATGACAGTCATCCTATAATGCAGAAAATACACAAAACAAGGGGAAACATTACATGTATTGCAAATAATTCTGAGAAATACATCTCATTCAGCATTGGTCAACTTAAATTCTTAGACAGTTTCCAGTTTATGGCTTCATCATTAGAGAAATTAGTTGATGCAACAGACAATTCTGATTTTAAACTAACAAGGGAAGTGTTTGGTAACAAAACGGATACCATCCTACGCAAAGGTGTCTATCCATATGAATATATAGACAGCCAAGAAAGATTTGATGAAACACAATTACCTCCTATAGAAAAATTTTATAGCAGTTTAACAGATGAAAGCATTACCAAAAAAGACTATGAACATGCTCAAACTGTGTGGAAAACCTTCAAATGTAAAACATTAGGTGATTATCACGACCTATACCTTAAAACAGATGTTCTCTTACTTGCAGATGTTTTTCAAAAATTCAGAGAAACCTGTATGAATAACTATAAACTTGACCCTCTACATTATTACACAGCACCGGGATTGTCTTGGGATGCCCTTCTAAAATACACAAAAATAGAACTACAACTTCTATCAGATTTGGACATGCATCTATTCATTGAAAAAGGAATGAGAGGTGGAATAAGTATGGTTTCTAAAAGACACGCAAAAGCAAATAATAAATATGTAGCAGATTATAATCCAGATGAAGAAGACAATTACATAATGTATTTTGATGCAAATAACTTATATGGTCATTCAATGAGCCAACCACTTCCTTATGGTGGATTTAAATGGATAAAACTTTCACCATTACAAAAAGGTAAAGGAAGAATATATGAAGTTGATTTAGAATACCCCAAACAATTACATAAACTACATAATGACTATCCACTTGCACCTGAGAAACTTGAAGTTAAAGAAGAATGGGTGTCTGACTATCAAAATAAACTACTTGATAACAAAGGAATGTTAAAAACAGAAAAACTTGTACCCAATCTAATGGATAAGAAAAAATACGTCGTACATTATAAAAATCTTGCACTCTATCTCAAACTTGGTATGAAGTTAAAAAAAAAATACATAGAATATTAGAATTTGATGAGAAACCTTGGATGGAACCTTACATACGTCTGAATACAGAATTACGTAAAAAAGCAAAGACTACATTTGAAAAAGATTTCTTTAAACTTATGAACAACTCAGTATTTGGTAAGACAATGGAAAACATACGTAAAAGAGTAGATACAAAATTAGTAAAAACAGATGGCAGTGAAAATGAAAAACTAAGAAAAATACTAGCCAAACCAAACTTTAATAGAAGAGTAAAGTTCTCTGATGAGTTATCTGCCATTCAAGTGAATAAAACAAAAATAACACTAAACAAACCAATCTATGTAGGGTTCTCTGTTTTAGAACTGTCAAAGCACCATATGTATGATTGGTATTACAATACTCTGAAAAAAAAGTACGGTGAGAACTGCACCCTGCTTTACACTGATACTGACAGTCTACTGGTAGACATTAAAACAAAAGATGCTTATAAAGATATGTACGAGATGAAAGACGAATATGACTTCTCTGATTATCCAAAAGAACACCAACTACATGATGAAACAAACAAGAAAGTTATTGGAAAATTCAAAGATGAATGTTCTGGTGTTGCAATAGCTGAATATATCGGATTGCGTTCAAAATTATACTCCATAATGAGAGCAGATGAACAGGTAATCAAAAAAGCAAAGGGTGTAAAAAAATATGTAATCAAGAAGCAAATAAACTTTGAAAATTACAAAGATGCATTATTCAACAAAAAAAAGTACACACACTCAATGAACATGCTACGTTCCATGCTTCACAACATCTATGGATTAAAAATAAACAAAACAACACTCTCCCCACTTGACACAAAAAGATATATAACACCTGATGGAATTACGACATACGCGTATGGGTATCAGGAGGAATAATAAGTAATTCCTCCTTGACAAACCCTCTCTGTGGTGCAGGCGGTTTCAAATAATATACTCTTATGCCTTGTGTAATTATATGATAATCAATCGTGTGTACATCAACACTCCATATCGGGTCTGTCGCTCGTCTTCTACTACCACCTTCTTGTTCACCTGGTTGATACAAATACCTCACACTAGCGCAAATTGGCGCATCAACTTTTCTTGTTTTAACAGGGGGAGGTTTTTTCGTCTCCTTATTTAATGCCTTAATAACATCTGGCAACCTCTTTACCCATTCTCTGTTTCTTTTTTGTGTATCAATCTCTTTAGCATACTGATAACCAAACAACCTTTCTGCTAAAGTTCTGTTGAACCTTTCAACCACAGCTTGATCTCTGTGTATATCCCTTCTACCTCTCCTAATTCGCACTTTATGTTTCTCCAACAACTGTGTTACAGCACCCATGAATTCTCTCCCAGGGTCTACTTGTAATAGCTTTGGATATTTTAAATGTCTCCTGTAAATCTTCTCAAATGCTTTAGCTACTTCTTTACTATCTTTAGATGTTAATGGTTCTGCTTCTTTATATCTTGACCCAACATCAACTAAAGTCAGAGCATATTTATATGTTTTGTTTCCAACTCTGTCATGTGGTAGAAACAGTAAATCTGCTTGATGTACTTCATTCTTTGCAGTGACATCGAATCTCGGTCTAATAATCTTCTTTGGTGCAGGCAAGTAAATTTGCCACACTGCTTGTTTCTTTAAAAATTCTAATGCCTGTTTCTTACTAACTTTTGCTTCCTTTGCCAACTTATTAACAGCAGAGTGTCCTCTCCAGAAACCTTTGGGACTGTAGTATATCTTCTCCATTCTTTATATTTAAGAATATTTTATATCATAAAAAAACAACAATGTCACAACAAGCAAAGTATGATACAATCACAGAAGCTGAATTCGAAGAACTGCTTGAAGCACAGAGTCAATATGATACAAAGAAATGGACAGATTTAGAAATCAAGAAAATTTATACAATCACTGAATACAGAACAGTCGACACAAGCAATGGTGAAAGTTTAATTTTAACACTCAAGGACAATGGTGAAGTATGGTGTCCTGATCACCTCGCTAAAAAGATTGAGGGTAAAGAATCACCTTTTTACATTAGACCTCTTGGTCTTAAACCGTGCAAGAATAACAAAAAAAAAATAAGTATCATGCATATGATTTGGTATTTCCAAAGAATACAGCAAACTATATGCATAAAGATTATGTTAAAAACTGATTATTTTTTTTGCCTATATCAACTTATAAGCCACATATCCAGTTATTGTCATTCCCATCACCACAAAAACAATCTCTCTATTCTGCTGGTCTGGCGATGGTGTATAAAAATCACTCAACTTTGGTTCAGGAGGTAAGGCTTCCAACTGTTTTCCAGTCACATAATAATACTGCTTCATTGCTTGGTCAACATCATCAAATGTCTGTTCTGCATGATGCTCCTTTTGCATCTGTTCATTTATGAAATCCAACCTTTCTGTTCTTTTTTTATTCCATGCAACTTGTGCTGCTTCTAACTGTTCAACTGCTTTATCATGTCTTTCTCGTTCTTCATCACTATTACTCCCCATCTTGGAGAACAATTAATTGCTTCCCGAGAATGCTAATGCATTTACTAATGCACCACCTATCATCATTGCAACTGCACTTGCCATTTTTTATAAGAAGAAAAAAAATAATTACTTCATAATATCTGCAGGAATAATACCCTGCTTGATTAACATATCTCGTGTTGCCATTGCAAGTAAAATATCTAATGACAACGTTCCAATATCCCCCATATTAAAATCAACTTTAGGTGCTGGTCTTTTAAATACCTTCCTACCAAGTTCTGAATAACCAACAGTTAACATTGTTTCCACTCCAGCATGATATAGCATGTTAGCAATTTGTTTTCCGTCTATTGATGTCATTTTTATTATGTATTAATAAAAAAATATTTTTTTTAAAATTCAAAAGGGTCATACTGTTTTGTATCAGTTTCTATAGGTTCATTGATTGGTTCATTGACCTGTTGAACAGGTTTGTTTCTATACATATACAGTACTGCAATACCTATTATGACTGCACAAGCTGGTAAATATGCTTTGTAAGCATTAATCGTATTTTCTACTATTTTTTCTGGTTGTGTACTTTCAGGTTTTGTTATTTCCATGACAGGTTGCTTCATTCTTTTCAACCTTCTTGCTTCTGCACCTTTTTTTCCTGCTTCAACACGTTTTGGGTTTTTTGTTTTAATTGGTGTTTCAGATTGAATGTCTTCTGATTTATCAATTTCACTCATCATCTTTTATAATATTGTCAAAATTTTCTTTTTTATTAAAATCAATATGTCTTGCTGTTGTCAGCATTGCAGTAAAAGGAGCCAAATACATACCATATTTATAATACATCTCACAACAAACATTAGTTAAAGCATGGTTGATAAAAGGGTCTTCCTCTAAATCTTCTATTAACTTTGGTGGGTTAATTACATTAAAGTACTTTGATACACCCATCACATACAAAGTGATGAAAGAATTTCCCAATGTCTTTGTCATACTTGCA
The DNA here is from genome assembly GCA_948146395.1 of Fragum whitleyi. NCBI lineage: Eukaryota > Metazoa > Mollusca > Bivalvia > Cardiida > Cardiidae > Fragum > Fragum whitleyi. The sequence continues at coordinate 47,747,257 of OX411556.1, forward strand.
CCTAATCGTGCTTTATACCTACAATAGAGTTTATTGATTTGCTCAGCAGACATATCATCTATATCTGAGAGTTGTAATTCACGACCTAAATATTGCTTGCTGCAACCTCCAGTAACAATTGCAGATAATCTTTCTCGTTTAGTGTCTTGTTCTACATCATTTAATTCTTCAGTGTTCAATAATTCTTCAGCGTTCATTTTTATAATATGGAATATTTTTTTTAATTTAAAATAATAAAAGAATATCAAACATCCAACTGATATGTTTACTCATGCGGATATAATTGATAATAGTTCAATTAACATGTTTTTCTATAAGCATTATTAAATTTTTATAAGCATTGCTAATTTTTGCTGATAGCATTGCTAATTTTGCTAATAGCATTGCTAATTTTATTGATATTTATCACAGATTTTACTAACAGCATTGCTAATTTGCTCAAAGCATTTCTATTAACAATGTTAAAAAAATAAGCATTACTTGTCAACAAGCCAATACCCAGTAGGCTGGTCTGTTCTCAATATCAACTTACGATGCTTTACCTTCGATAATTTATCTTTTATTCTCTGTCTTTCTTCCAGTGTTGGAATGACATCATTTTCTCGAAGACAATTTTCAAAACTATCTCTGTCTTTAGTGTAGAACATGCACAACCACTTTGTCTGTTCCCTCAAATCCTTCAACACTGAATTACATCTCTGTGAAATAACCCACACTGATTGTTCCGCATGTCTGCCAGAGAATGCCAACTCTGACAGCATGTCTTTTTTCTTTGTTAATTCTTTTGTAGCACTGCAATCATCAATGATGTACAATGTAGGAGAACCAGCATATTTATTGAAAAACATTCTTAATAGTTCTTGTAATTTCTCTTCACCATTGATAACCGGATTTACAATTATAACATTCTTGTTCTTTGGTTTTTTAACATCACCAATCCACTCACGATTTTTATATGCTCTATTCCATTGTATGGTGGGACAGAGAATAACGATATGTTCAAACACACCTCTATATTCATCTTCAAGCAAGTCTAAAACAAATTCAGTCTTTCCACACCCAGTTTGACCACAAATGATTGCACAATGAGGATATTTTGGTAGTTCCATTTATATATGATAAAAAAATTAATATAAAACTTCTTTAAATCTACCATCTTCAAAATTAATCTGTGCATCTTGTATAACAAACAAATACACATTGATTGCTTCATCTGACCCTTGTTCCTTTGTTATTTGAATCGTGATGCCTTCTGATGCATTCTCTACCCTTCTTCCGGAACCATGGAGTGTATTATCATCTACCGTTCGTAAATCAAGCCACAATGCGTAGTTGTTAGTCAGATACTTTTCTAATGTTGTATTAGTGAAATATAAATCTTTTGCAATCTTATCTGTTTCCTTGTTTCTCTTTGAAGTCAAAGCAAAGAATTTGTTAATCTCATCCCATTGTTGATATGCTCTCATTCCTTGACTGTAGAGTTCATTTGGAACACCTTCTTTTGTCATTTCTACCTTTTCTATCTTTGGATTATAAAATGTTTCAGTACTTGTTCTTTCTGGGTCTTCAAATATCATGAGGATGCCTTTCATACTTCTTGCAGGAACATTCAAGTTGATGTTCCACAGTGTATCAGATTTATTCTTTGCTATTTTTCTGTGTCGTAGAATACGGTCGTACAAGAAAGTCATTTTCCCATCATACTGTTGTCTTATTTGTCTGACAAGTTCTGTATCAGACACCATATCGAATTCCAAACATATATTCTTAATATTATAAGTTGATGCTGCGTCTGTTGATTTTATCACTTTATCATAATCATTGAAAGTAAGTTCATATTCAAGTCTATCACCAAGACCTGCTTGGTAGAATGGCATATGTGTTTCTAACAGTTCAAAATCAAGTGGTATGCAAAATCTGTTTTTGTATGCATTTGCTACGGCTTCGTCTTCTTTGTCTGAGGAAGCATTACCAGCACCAACTCTGTGTTTTAACATGTTATCGTTACCAATACCTTGATATGCCATATTAATACGTTCAGAAGGGGACTTCCACAAATCAACATAGCAATGGTAAATATCACTATCATCGATTGACATCACTTCATTACCTGATATTCGTATTGTTGTCTTTTTAATGATGGCTCTTCCAAGGTTTTGGTATACTGTTGCATTATCATCTGTGCTTTTTAATTCAATTTCAAAAGCAAGACGTGCAGACCTTGGTAAGATAACATCGTTATTACTGAGATTGGGAAATCTGACTAGTAATTGTTGGTTCTGATCTATAGTGCTGGGGTTATTTGTTATTACTACACTCTGACGAATTCCTTTTACTCCTCGTGGTTCTCTTAGTTTTCTGTAAGGGTTGAGTTTATCTCCGTATGATGACATTTTTTTCTTTTAGGCAAAAATATTTTTTTTCACAAATAAATAAATAATGGCTGAAGGTGGAATGGAATTTCACAACCCTGAATATGACAGAGACGATATAGACGAAGCAGAAACATCTTTTACAGATGAAGAACAGTTTCAAAGTACACTCAATACTCAATATAAAGCATTAGATACCCTTACAGGCTCTGATAAGAAAAATGCAGAAATTTCTTTACTGAAACACATGAATAAACGATTTTATGATAGAAATCAAGAACAATTGCCTGATAATGTTGATGATTTTATTTGGATTCTTAAAAATGATAAACTGGGTAGACCTTTGTTTTGCGTTGAAGGTGTATTTGACTTGGATAAATATTACAGTCTTTCGTATTACAAGTCAAACAAATTGCAATTTTATTCAATTGACACTCTTCAAAAAAAATATGGTGTTAATTTTGTTAGAGAAAATTTAGGAATAACTGGTTATCAATCTTTTGCAACTAGAGTGAATCAAGGTAGAAAGGAATTTCAACAATTCATTGAGACAGGAAACAAAATTGCAACAGAGGAAATTCCTATGCAAGACATTTCTTCTCCACAAGAAATACAAGATTTAACAAAAACAATTGATGAAGTTGAAACAGCAGTTAAAACTCTGGAAACAGAGTTCTGGGATGTAGGGGAAAGTAGTGATGTACAAACCCAAACAGACATGACAAAGCGAGAAATGGATGGCATTATGAAAGCAATGACTACTGTGAAAGAGGAAATCGCTAATGAGTTGGCAAAACTTAATGCAACAAATAAAGAAATAGCACAGGAAAAGGAAAAACTTGCTTATACAGAAGATGAAAATACAAAGAAACAGATTCAATCAAGAATATTTGATTCAGAATCAGAGAGAAGTGCAAGGTTGGAAGTGATTAATGTTAACAAAGAAAAACTGAGGAGTCAGGTTAATAGGATTAAGGAGACCATAAATAAGATTTTGAAAGAAGACACCACACTTGGTCAGAGGTTGAGAACATTATTCAGAGAACAAGGTATAACCATTGTCAGTATTTTGACTGCTATTGGTATGATTATTGGGGTTATTGTTGAAGCCGTTCTTCCTTCTGGTGGTGCAACAACTCCTCCAAGCAAACAGCCAACATCAAGGACTGGATAAAAAAACAACTTTCCAATCTTGGAAAAATATTAGCTAATCTTGCTGGAAAAGCCGCAACCGCTTTACCAGGTGTGATTGGTTCTATTGTGTCGTGGTTGCTATCAACAACTGGAAAGGTTGTCAACTGGTTTGGTGAACATTTATGGGCATTGGTTGTTCTTGTTGTTGGGTTGTTGTATGCTGCTGCTAAAGAGTATTTTCATAAATAAATAAAGTGACAATACCAACTGCTATGCTACCAACGATTAATGCTGTTTTGTTATCGTCATGTTGAATTGCTATTTTTTTTTCTGGTGATGCAACAGGGGTAATTTTAGGAATAGGAGCAGCAGTATGGTGTACAATGGTGCTAGATGGTTTTGTATTAACTGTGATATGAGGTTGCATAGCAACAGCATCAAGTAGATATGCGTGTTGTTTCACATATGAATTAAAAAATCCTGGTGTATTGGCAGCTTTTGTAACCCAATCTTTTGGTAAATAATGCTCTTTTGCATAGGTTGTAATTTTCTTATAATCTTCAGGGCTGACTTGTACTGGTTGTGTTTGCTTTGTTGGTGTTCCTTTTACTTTTACGTTTTGTTTTGGTGGGATGGGTTCAACGTTTACACCATTATTTAAACCAAGTTCTTGATTTTCAGTAGCCACAATAATCTTATTGTTATAATCTTGGATTGTTCCGATTCGTAATTCCATATTGCTTGGAGACATATACAACCCGATTCCGTAAACAAAGTCAGCTTTGCTACGAGCATATTTAAGCGTGTTTTGATATCTCGAAATTTGACTTGGTAAATCTACAGGGCTATTGATAGCATCCTCAACGTTTGCGAGAAATTGTTTCTGAGCATCAAACGCTGTTCCTGTTCCGATTATATCCGTTCTTGTTTGAGATTGTGAACCAAGGATAGCCCAACAAAAAGTTCTTATAGATTCGTTAATTCGTTCAACACCAGCTCTTGTAAAACCTAATGAAGAATCAAGGATAAATGTTGTCCATACATTCATAACGGCATCTTCTTGTTGAAGATAATCAATGTGAACTTTAGCAGGTGGAAGATATTCACATGATGAAATACCACATTTCCTTCCATCTGAAACTTCAGGTCCAAATGTTTTTGATAAATCTAAATTTGATGATGTGCTACTTGCAATGTGTTGAGAAGAATTGTCATGTCTGAAATCTGTTCGTTTCCAAGCAGTATGGCTTGTTGTATAGATTACTCCAAGACCATCACCACTTGGGTATAATTTTTGTCTCCAGTCTGTATTAGGGTCTATACTGAACTCTTCGCAGATACGTTCATAAGCTTGACGATCATAATTGCTGTTGAAGGCATTCCAACTGTTATCTTGTGGTAAAGCAATGCCTAATTCAAATAGTATCCGTCTTGTTTGATAGTAAACGTGGAATAAGAATAGTGAGCCAGTCAACCCATCTGCTTTTAAATGGTTGTTATAATCTACACCACAACCTGTAGTTGCACACCAGATTGCAAAGTTTAGTTGATTTTGCCAGAAAGATAACCAATCTGAGTTCCATCGTTGAACTATTTCATCTGATACTACGTGTGGTAATAGGTATTTTTCAAATATATTTGGAAAATCTACTTTAAAAATTCTTTGTCCATCAGATGTTATTACGATGGTTTGTTTTATTATATTAATTGTTTTATTACTAAATACACCAGCGTGTTGATAGTGAGCCGCATCACTATATTTGAATTCTTTTTGTACTGACATTTTTATTTTATGATTTATAAAAAAAAATGTATCACATAATTTCAAACATTGATAACACTATTAATTTCCAACAGTATATTGATAACAGAGATGGGAACAAACGGGTTGGATTGAAAAGTTTCACATATACACTGGGTTGGTATAATGTTGTTAATGAATATGTGCAAAAGGGCAAAGAGAGACCTCATCGCATTCAGGATGGTTATTATAGTTTTCAACAAATTGTGGATTTATTTCACAGTTTAAACATTTCATTGTCTGTGAATGAAACTAATGGTATTGCATCATTAATTACTGATAATGAAATCAAGATAAGTAAAGGACTCAAGTTGATGCTAGGGTTTGATAAAAGAATATTTAAAGCAAATACTACTCATTTTGGTAATAAATGTCTTGATTTTGCAACAGTAAAATCTCTATATATCCATCTTACACAAATTAACACTTCGTTTAATTTTTTAAATGGGACACCAAGCACAATATTAGCAGTTGTACCAATTGAAAATAAAGCGTATGGTGATATTGTGTCTGTAAGATTTGAGCATCCAGAATATAAATATTTGTCAAACGGAGCAATTACAGAATTTGAAATATCGGTTAGAGATAATTGCAACAAAAAAATAGATAACCATGGTTTGCCAATGAGTGCTGTTTTAGAAATTATTTAATTTTTACACTATAAAAAATGAGTATCTTTGGTATCAAATCAAATAGAAGAAACGACGACTTTGAAGTACTGAAGCAGCATATTCATGATTTGCATAAGCGAGTGAGACCAATTACAGATTTAGAGCAGAGAATTTCAGACTTTCAGCAAAGTGTTCATGATAGTAGAAGCATTTTGTTTCAAGAAATAAATACACAGGTAGATAGGCATAATGAACTTAGAGAAAATGTAAAGGAAATGGCCATAAACAATAGTTTATTACGAAATAGCATTAATAATATCAAAGACAAGTTGGTAATTTCAATATTTGCAGAAAGTAAAGGGGCTCTTGTAGAGAATGAAGGGTTTTCTTTTGGGAATGGTGGTAGAGAAGACGGTGCTGGTTATGTAATGATGCGTCGTGGTCAAATTTTAGGTATAGCTATTTCATGTAAAAAAAGGAGTGGCGAAGTGTCGGTAGGTATTTCTGTAAATGAAAAAATATTACCAGGTTGTGAAATAACACTTAACACTACATCAAGAAAGCATGACAATTTTGATAAACCGTTTATTATTGATGCTGGAAGTGTAATTAATTTTGTATGTAAGAAGGGAAACGCAACAACAGAAAATACAGTTGCTTCGTTGTTAATTGAATTGTTTTAATTTTTTTTTTGTCTGTAATAATAAAATATGAAACAACCTACGGCACCGAGTTTGTATCCAGAATTGGAAGATGGGCAGAATTATAGATTACAGAAAATATCAGAAATTGAGCAGATATTAATTAAGGAAAGGGAGAATAGGCAGTCATTGTATAAGAAATATAAAAGGGGTATAAATGCCACGGATGGAATTGATACAACTCTCATTTCTGGGAGTGTAATTTTGGGTGGCATTGGAATTGCGATGCCTTTAATGTTGCCATTAGAAATTGTAGCAGTAGTGTGTGGTGTAGCGGGTGTATGTGTAAAGTTTATTAGAAGGCGACTGCATTCGAAAGCGAAGAAACATTATGAGATTAAGACTTTAGCTGATGGTAAGTTAAAAAGTGTTAAAGATTTGATTTCAAAAGCATTGAATGATGGACAAATATCAGAGCAAGAATTTAAGACGGTTCTTAATGAACTTGAAAGATATAATAATCTCAAAGATAAGACTCGCTCAAAACAATCAGATGTGAGTGAAGTAGAAAAAAAGAAGCTGATAGAAGAGGGAAAAGCGCAAGCATTAAGTGCCATTCAAAAAAAGATAAAAGACACATAGTTTTGTTTAATAAGTTTATATTTATAAATGACCCCCCGCCTGTATATCAAAAATAGACAGCTTTTATCTATGGTTTGCTACGCAAGGTGTGTTACTAGAATGAATGTGGTTATGAAACTAGTTATCTCACATGATGATTATTAAAGTTTCCGGTACAAAGTTTAAACCACCCCTTTTTTTGTAATAACTAACCATGGCGGAACAAATGAAACAGGTTGCAAAGTTTTCAGAGGATGCCTTGAATTTGGCATGTGCTGAAATGCCTCAAGAGACAAAAAAAGGTTTCGAAAAAGGAATGATGTTTCTTCGTTCGAAATTAGGAACTTGTGAGTATTTGTTAAAAATGATAATGTGATAAAAAAGATAATTTAAGTTTTTCTTTAACTGAGTCTTTTCCTTAAAAAACAATTATTGTCCTATGTTTTACAATTCAAAGGAAATTAGTGAAAAAATGCACTTAAGATAACTTAAACTTTTTTTAAAATTTATTACAGAAATTCAGTCCATGTGTAATAAAACAAGATTTGGCAAGTATCCAGCTAGTACCAGTGATGGACCATTTGGAAGACTGCCAAGTATGATATGATGTGGGTAGAGTGGACAAACAACGAAATATCCCAAATATCGTGGGAAGATTTTATCACATCATCCTATGATCAAGCTGCTGTCGTTTTATTTTCGCGATATATTGATATGAATATTTAAAAACAACATTCCATAGTACTACAACTTTAAGTGTCTGTATAATTTTATCATTGGTGTAGGGTGGTAGTGACAAGTGTTATCTAGGTGAAGCAAGACATTGAGTAGTACTAAACAAGACTTTATCTCTAATCAGAGTGTGTACATAGCTGTCCGATTTGCATATTGAACCCTGTGAAATGTTTATACTTGAAACTAGGTTTCTATGATATCGTTTGCTACAAATAAATGTCCCACGAGTGTTAGTTGTTGTTCTGCGGTATGATGTATCTATAAAGTGCCGAGTTCCACGGTGTGTAAATGTGTCAAAAATTGTTTATGCTATATATATATATATGCAATGTGCTCCAATCGGCTATGTAGCGATAACGAAGTGAGTTATGTCGCCGTTGGAGCATAATACATATATATGGAGCATTCAACATTCATCCAATTCAATCAATCTATTTATTATGAAATAGAATTCATCCGTTAACATAGTGAATGCTATGTTAGCAGCAATAATACACTGCCCCCCCCCCCCCCCCCCCCCCGCCCCTCAGAAAAAAAAATTTTTTTTGTTGGTTTTCTGCTAAATTACATATTTCTACCCTTCAAATTGGTGTTTAGTAACATTTTCTCACATTCCGACATCATAAATATCATTATTTTTTCAAAAACGACAAAAATCCAATTTTCCACATTTTTCATCAAAATACCTATTTTTTTTACCCAAAATTACTCAAATCGCAACGGAGGGATTGTTTTATATTTTTTTCTGCGGAAAGGCGGACACCTCCTGAGTACAATGGCATAGGTTTCATTTCTGTTCTAATTTTGTCCAGGTCAAATGCTATTTTGATAGGACTAAGAATATGCAAACTTAAAGAGATTGAGGGTTGTAGAAAAAATCGAACCGAAATGTCGTCTCAAGAGACTTTATTCATTTTCTAGGTACGGCATTTAGTTCAAACAGCGTCGGCTTTTTGCTTTCGATGTTATGGCTTAATATCTGAATCACGGCTTTCAGTTTTTTTTCTTCTTTCAAAATATCATATTTTAAGTTATATCGACAGAAAATATTCACATAGATTAAGTGATTATGTCTCTGTAAAGGAAAAGCAAGTTCTTGGTTAATTACCGGAATATTATATCAATGGCTTTATTCAAGCTGCAGTTACGACATTTTGGATTGCACAACCACAAAATAAGAAAGCGGCATATTTACAGACTTTTGCCTGCATTTCCGAATCACACCATTCGGACGTTTTTTACAATTGGATGTAATTTTTTGTCAAAGCGATATGAATGAAAACATAAAATGACCAAATGAAGCCGGACGAAATGCCCATTCAAGGCACCGAAAGATGGTAAAGAAAATCTGAGACGGTATCATCTAACACATTATTCGAAAATACTCAGCTTTCAAACTGCAATAACGATGTTTAGGAAGTAAAGCAACTGGCGAAAACAATGAACGCCCTTGTCGCAGTTCAGGATTATAAAGCTCTCGCAACAGCCTTGTTACAGTTAATCACTTTATCAAATTGACGTTCACCACGATCAAAATCATTTTAATCGCTCACTCATAGCTCTATTTTTTTAAGTCGAAACACTCATTCATGTCATTCAAAACTTCTCCAAAGTTATTAAAGGGAAAAGAGCAACAGCTTCTCTAAAAATTAAAATCGCGATTTCACGGACTAAATTGGTTTTGTAAGCGGTTGATTGGTTCGTTTGATTGAATGGGGGTTTAACCCGCTCTAAACAATATGTCAGATATATCGCGGCGTCCAACAACGGATTCCTGGTATTTCTCTCACCAGTACTGCCAATACATCCTTTCCTAGTCTCTAGCTGCTATCTTACATAGGTCTACCATTATCAACCCATTTTGAGAGACAAATAGTGGGATCGAACTTGGAACCTCTAGATTGACTTCGGACGCGCTACCATCTGCACATTTCTTTCAACAATGTTTATCACAGAAACAAGAAACTCCAGGTCATATGTCTTTCCACAGGCTTAAATTGGTCACTTAAATTTCTCATCATACAAGTTTAAACATTTCCTGGACGTCAGTACTTTCAGTATTTTGGGTTTTTTGTCTCTCATACGTATTCAGTCTATGCAGTCCTCACAGTCTCAATAGGTTCGACACATAAATAGAAGTAATTTTTAATGTTGTAAGCGTGTACTAACGTCCTAATTAGATATAATTCAGGACACTCCATATTGCTATAGCCACGTGTGTGTGTATTTCCGTTTATTCATCGTCGCTACCCTAGCACATGCCCATATGAGCGACCCCCCCCGAAGACGGTTAGTTGTTACGGAGGATAGTGCAAGGATACATGACGAAGCTACTGCTGAGATCCGCCATGGTTCTTTAACGTGCTCGGTGTAAAGCACCGTCTCACGGGGCCTCGGTTAAACGTCTCATCCGAAAGACAATTAGTTTGTTAGTGTTCCAGCCCTGGTTTGAACCTACACCGCCGAACTTCAATGGTTTTGAAGTCCGATGCTCTTCCAACTGAGCTAGCTTTAGCCAAGTTTTTGCATCGAATTAAGGTCATATGCAAAAGAAGTCGTTCTTTGGACCACCAAAAAACCATTAAAATCATAACTAGTAACCAATTTTGGTATCGAACTGATTCATAAAAATAAAAGTTTCAATCTTCATTTTGTGCGAGAGAAAAAACACACTCCCATTTTATGATTGTTAACAGTGCACAGCATGAAATTCGTTATGCAACTCGATAAATCTTTAATTACTTTCCGGGATCAAGTGAACCACAATTACGTTTCCTAGTGAACCCCATGGAATCAAGTAATTTCCACGATTTTTGATATTGGCCACATATATTGGCCTACTTTTTATTGAGTAAATCCTCAATATCAATACCGAAAATATTCATGCTAACCCACACAGGCCTACTATAATCAACTCATTGGTGTTAGGAAAATAGTCGGTTAGGATGAGTGCCGCCGTCGGGGATCGAACCGGGGACCTTAAGATTGACCAGTAGTACCACATCTCACGTATTCAATGTCCCTCTGCTATTTGAGTCATATTCAGTCATCACTTCCAGCTTAAGCTAAACGCTTTATATAGATTTAAATTACTTATTCTATGTCCCTTTCCAATTTGAAGTTTAATCGTCTTACTTGTATTAAAATGCTTCGGAGCGATGTTTAAAACTTGCTTGATTTCCCTCTACTTTTTGAAATCTAGTTAGGTCATGACTCTCACATGTACCTAAATAGTATGATGTGATTCATTACACCAGTTCAATGTCCCGTACCTTCGAGCTTTTGGGTAATTTCTTATACAGTCAACTCCCCTTTTAACGACACTCAATACAACGACATTTTCACTTAACGACACAAATTTGTTGGGAACAGATTTGCACAGTACATTTTTCATTCGTTATAACGGAATTTTCGTATAAATGAATGTGGCAAATAAAGAATGAAAATATCAGTTCAATTAAGATATTCAAATTATTAATAATATAAGTAAAAAAATGTTTCCCTTAATTTGTACATGTACTGTGCATAGTATTTAATTTAATGTACGCTGCTTTTTGACAATCCTGTATCAATTGATTTTAGTGTTCATTTAATACACCGTCATTTTCGTTACAACGACATATTTTCTGGGAACAAATGTGCTCGTTGTAACGAGAGTTGACTGTATTTGTTCAGTGTCAATCTACTATTTGGAGGCTACAGTCAGGAACATCGTGCAATTGACAAGATGAATATATTCTGGAATGAAATTGACAGATTGTGCGGAGCGAGCTTCCGGGTCAAATTAGAGGATGATAATCTAATATCGCCAACTTTGTTTAAAATGAACAAAATTACCTATATCCATTACCTCTTTTTCCGTTTATGTGTCTTCGTGGCCCAATCAGACACTTTAGAATTCAAACCAGTCAATAAATCGTAGGATAATTCCGATTAAAGTGCTGATCCCTTTTCTCATTTTGGAATTGTTTTAAGCAATTTCGAAACCCTTTTGAGTAATTTGACTGAGTGTTATGAATGAATGAATGTAGCGCTTAGTGAGTGATTTAGAATGGTTTTTGAATGCGGTTAATGTCAATTTCATGATGTTATTAACTGTAATTCAGTCATATTTCACGTTTGAAATTTGCACATCTCACAAAGGTTTGAGGTATGTACCGCTGCCTATAATCGAACTCTGGACCAAATAATAAGGAGTCCAGAGCGCTTTAAACTGACATTTGACGACATTTTTATCTGACTTGGCGACATCTTTAAGATAACTTCATTCTTTCAAATGACTTAAAAGGAAATATGAAAAAAAATAATATGTAGATTTTTTTTTGCGTTTTGCAAAAAGGCAAATTTAAAGAAAGATGTGGAGAAAAGTATCACATTCAAGACATTTAAAAGTAGGCAGCCAAAATTTAATTAAGTGGCAATACAATCCATCCGAATCTTTAAAGTTTCTATTATTAGAACTATCTCCATTGTCTTTTTCTGATCGAAAGACATTTCAATGATTACAATTGATCAAATTAAAGAGGGATCTGAAATCCTGCAAAAGGAAAGAAAATATTTCTCAACAGTCATGCTAAATTCAATCATATAAACCAGAATTCGACATATTGCAATGTCAAATATTAATGTAAAAATGCAAAATTTATTGAATCGCTTATAGATTAACTCAGCATCGGTATGTGATCTACATGTATGTAAAAATACAATATGTCAAGATCATAATAACCATTAAAGTGCATTCTAGAAAACAAACCGATTATATCATCATGTTAATGTGGATTTTATATATATTACCTATAGATGCATATACATGTCATCTAGAAACAGAGAAAAAATCCTTAAAAAGCATGTAGTTTTTGTACTTTTCCCAATGCATGCATCTTCGTTAGTCAAGAGTTCTAAATCCAATTAGATATGTAGATTCTAAATCAATAGTTCTAAATCCAATTAAATATGTACATTAGAAACTAGGTGGAGTTGTAACCTTTGTTCTACGAAGATGCCAAGTACGTTTCTTTTCCTTAGAATGAGAGACATCCTAGCGAAGAAAACAAAATAAGAATCATTGTATGGTGTCGAAATAGAATGACATTGAGATCAATAGTCAAATCTGACGCGAACTCAGACTGACATAATTACGATGCCGATTGGTAATGAGGGTGGTCGGTCGATGTTACAGGAGATTTATATCTCATTTCTATCCTACATCTCACCACGTATTTAAAATATACCATGGTCCTTTTATCGGTTACAAGGGTTAGACAAGAAAAATTACTCTTCTCTCTTCATGGGCTTAATTTAGTGTTTCATCATTGCTTGGGAATAAACATGAAAACCGTCGTTAATATGCAATCTCGTTTACAGGACTTAGAGTCCATTACTGAAATTACGAGAAATTGCTACATAAAAGTTTATTTGGCAAAATTCCTAGTCAAATATCGTTTCACAATGGCAATAAATCTTTCAAATCAAGTCAAGTCATTTTTTTTTCGAATTATAATGCCTTCTTCCCATAAAAAATTTAAAATTACAAAACTAGAATGAATCCACCGAGTACAATGTATGATATTGGCATTAACTTACAGTTTTAAATCCTTTTAATGTTGAACTGTGATTAGACAAAATAAGCACTTGCAATGGAAAATGTTACACTTATTTCTGTCGATACCTTAGAGTTAGATCACTCATGATGTTATCGATTCAACGCCGAAAGAGTTGCCACACTGTAAGTACATGTATTTTTTTTTTTCTAATGGGTTTCCTTTAAATGTAAATGCTTCTATAAGAAACGTTGAGGCCCGCAGAATAGTCTCTCTATCATTTAATTTCATAACCTTTTAACATTGAAATTATTTTCTATTAGATAAACAATAATTTGGGAATAACTGTGTTCTATCTTCTAGCTCTTGCACCAGAAAGAAACTTTTGATACTCGTTTTCGACAACAAGGATATCAATTTCCTAACAACAAGAGGTTCAACATATACTTTTAACATATTAAAGGCTGCCATTAAACAAAATTTACAAAGACTGAATCCAACACTTTGAAGTCTCTTTTGAACTATTGTGTAATGATTTACTTTAGAAGTAGGTAACCCGAGGACTAGTTATGCCAAGCTCCAATTAAACCAGGCAAATGGTTTGGGAGGAAAAGAAAATATTGAAAAGATTTTAAAAGTGCCACACCCATAGGGGGGGGCAATCAAATTTCTTGAACAATTTCATAAGATGGTTATCCTAGGATCATTCATGGGAAGTGTAGTTGAAACCCAGCCTATGGTAAGGGAGGTTATTTTTTAAGATGTATATAGTGAATTAAAGCCTCTCCCTCCCGGCCACGCCCACATTTCGAAGTCAATCAAAATTTATTGAACAACTTAAAAAGAGGGTCACATAATGGACATTCCTGTCAAGTGTTCATCCAAATCCGCCCATCGGTTATGGAGGAGTAAAGGTTTAAAGAAAAGTTTACGCACGGGTGCACGGACGGACGCACGACGAACATTCCGCTATGAAAGTAGCTCGCTGGCCTTCGGTCAGTGAAGCTTAAAAGGACAGTATCGTCTTTCTATGTATTTCCTGAAATGTCTACACTTTTCGTTTACAAGATCGTAAATTTGGCATCTGAAGTTAGGCGAAGTTCTCTGTAGATGTATGGACTATCCAATGATAAATAGAGTCCAGACTTTAACGCAGGTTTAGGCTTTTGAAATCCTTTAAAAAGTCATACGACCATTTTTGACTCAAGGAATCGAACAATCTCGGTGAAATTAAATAGTCATGATTCCAAATATATTGATTTAACTACACATATCAATATCCGTATGAAAGTGAACAGTTTTATGCATGATCCCCAGGAATTTATGCCTGATAGAAATTTATGTTTGAGCATAATGCATCGCTTCGGGTATCTTGAACGATCCTTATGTATGATTAAACAGATAATTTTTATTTAATAATATAGGATATGAGACGTACAAATCTGCCAAAATCTCCAAGTGCCATTTCCTCACAAGTATTGTCATATTAGCTAATTAATAATTCTGAATTTGGCTTTCATGTGGCTACAGTTAAGAACATCATGAAATTGACAAGATGGATGATTTGGAATGAAATTGAATGAGTGTGTGGAGCCGCGCGAGTTTTGTGTGAATAAGAGAGAGATAATCCAATATCTCTTATTTTGCTCAAGATTGACAAAATTAACGATATTAATTACCTCCTTTTAATAATATATGCGTACTTTTCTGTTTATCTATCTTCGTGCACCATTCAGACACATGATATATTTCAATTTAAGTGCATGACTTGTCCTTTTGATAGATTTCGAATTGTTTTTAACACTTTTGGTGCCTTTTTGAGTGAGTTGATTGAGTACTAGGAATGAATTAATGAATGAATAGAAAGTTGAGGGAGTGATTTTGAATGGTTTTGATGGACACACTAAAATTTCTCCTGGTGAGAACAAATATTAGCCCGATTAGCTCAATTGGTAGAGCACCGGACTTCAAAACCATTGAAGTTCGACCGCGTGGGTTCGATTCCCGGGCTAGTACCCTAACAAAACTAATTGTGTTTCGGATGAGACGTTATACCGAGGCCCCTTGAGACGGTGCTTTACACCGAGCACGTTAAAGAACCATGGCGGATCTCAGCAGTAGTTTCGTCATGTATCCTTTCACTATCCCCCGTAACAACTAACCGTCTTCTGGGGACGTCGCTCATATGGGCATGTGTTACGGTAACGACGCTAAATAAACGGAAATACACACACACAAATATTTTACAGGTGTTTTTGTTTGATATTTGCCGTTTATGAAAGTGCGCGTACAAAGCCGTCTCACGATACTTGTATTGGAGCTTTAGAATAAAATTACGTTTACTTCGCTAGATATACCAACAAAATGTAGTGCAGAAAAATGGTTTGATATGTTAAGGCACGAAATATGCGAGAGGAAAGAAGATAGAAGAAAGAAAAAATAAGTAAATTATAAGGCCTACACAATAAGTAAGTATTCAGTTGTTCTTATATCTTTTAGAAAAATAACTGACAATATCTCCAAGTGAAATTATTAGCTAACACAGACCAGACACAGTGGTCTGTTGTTCTAAAAGATTACTTTTCGAGGGTGCAATTTTCCAATGGACAAAGTAATAAAAGCAAATGGGATTTCATTGCTTTCCAGACGATGTCTGTGTAAATTGAGAAACCAGAAAAAAGCAAACTCGATTATCATTTTTATTTTTATTTTTTTTAATGGAAATATTCAAGAATTCATTATAACGTTCGTAGTTTTCTCGTTCACTATTCACTGGCAAAATGTTATTTGAATTGAATGGCATCTATTGGAATAACAATAGTGAGCGTCAAATCTACCAGTTAACTTCAGCCTGATGTACGAGTTGTTTGTTTTCCACACTAGCCCTACGTGCAGGATGATAAAATGGTGCAAACAGTTTTCAAATTTGACCCTGATTTTCAAGTGCACTATTGTTTTTACCAGTAACAAGTTAAACTGAGAAACATAACTTGTTTTAAGCTAACCTGAGCATGAAGTGTTCAAAGTGAGTTATGTTATCGTCCAATGTCCGTCGTGTATCGTCCGTTGTTCGTCGTCCACAATTTCCTTCGTCCGGTATTGTCAGATGTCCAGCGTGCGTCCTCAACAATTTCTTTAAACATCTCCCACTAAACCAATGCGGAAATTTTGATGAAACTTGGCAGGAATTTTCCATGGGTCAAGCCCTACCAAGTTGTTAAAAGAATGAAATCCACCCTTTACAAAAAGGGTGAACATAGGAAAATATTCAAAAATCTTCCAGACGACAGATAACTTTCATATTTTGTATGTAGCATCATCTAGTGGGCATCTACCGAGTTTGTTCATATAAAGACCTTAGGGTCATATTTTGGCTCCACCCGGAGCATAGAATGAAAGAGCTAAAAACATAGAATTAAAGCGCAAATCTTTGAAAAAATTCTGCTTTAAAACCAGAAGGCAGACAGCTTTCATTTTTGGTATGTAGCATCGTCTCGTGGACCTCGACCAAGTTAGCTCATATCAAGGCCCTGTGTTGATATTTGGGCGCCACCCAGGTGCACCCCTTTTAAGCTCACCGGAGCACAACGGATGGAAATACGAAAAAACTTCAAAAATCTTCTTCTCTAAAATCCAAAGGCAGACAGCTTTCATATTTAGTATGTAGCATCGTCTGGTGGAACTCAACTAAGCTTGTTTATATCAAGACCCTTTGGTCACAATTCGGCTCCATCCGGGCGCATCCCTTTTTACATAGAATCAAAGAGCGAAATTCCTCAAAAATCTTCTTCTCTGAAAACATATGGCACGCAACTTTCATATTTGATATGTAGCTTCATCTATTGGACCTCTGTCAAGCTTGATGATATCAAGACTCTGGGGTCATATTGGGGTTCTACCCAGAAACATCCCGTTTTAGAATCAAAGAGCAAAAATCTTTTTAAAAAAATCATCTTCTCTGAAACCAGAAGACAGAGAGCCCTTATACTTTGTTATGAAGCATAATCTAGTGGACCTTTACCAATTTTGTTCATATCATGCCATTTGGTTAATATATGGGCTCTGAATGTCCCCCACCCATATTTAACATAGACATCAAGGAGGAAATCTAAAAATCCAGTTCTCTGAAACAAGAAGACAGGGACTTGTCTTCTTCAAGTTTATTCATTACATGTCCCATATGTTTATATAAGGGATTTGTCCAGGCATATTCCTTTTGCTCTTTACAGAAAACATTCCCTAATATTAATCTTATGTAGAAATCATATCCTTGTTGACATCTGTCGTTTTAATTAATTTGATGTTGAAAGGGTCAAAAAGACTAGGGTGAGCGATCAAGGACCATCATGGTCCTCTTGTTTGAAATATATATGTAATTCAATGATTGTGAGGCATTCTTGAATAAGGTGTGATAACAACGAAAACGTAATTTAGTGATACATAAATGGATATTAAATTAAACTTCCCCATGGAAATTTCTTGTATAGAAAAATTAGAGTAAAAATAACTTTATAATCTAATGTACGAAATTGCCTTTGGAAAATTACATGTACGAATGAAAACATTCAGCTAAAGAAGTTTTATGTATAAAATGAGTTATATTTGAATCTTTTCGTGTTTTATAATTTTCAATGAAAGTTGTAAATCCTAATGGATTACAAAGAAAATAAATTTGATATTTTGCGGGCAAGGAAAAGGGACACATTTTATAACTCAGATTTGGATAGATTCGATCAAAAATAAAAATGGAAGAATATGAACAACAGACCAATAGTGACACAAAGTATTAAAGACTGCTGATACAAAACCATTAGAAGCAAGCAAATGCGAACCTATTTTGTAACCGCGAAAATGACGTCGAAGTGTATATTTTGTGATGTCATTTCAAACGGCGTCAAAACTTTCGGAGAAAATTGAAATGTTGAATTGCAATAATTTTGACGATTTTTTCTACAAAAATTCGGGTCCTATTACAACTAGAATGTAAAATTTGTGCTCATAGAATACCGAATTTATCAAACTCGTCAGCCTCGTTTTTATCTGTTTATAGATGACTCGTTCAATAAATTCGGTATTCAATGACCACTCATTCAATATCCTCTACTTATTAAACAAGGACCCTGTCGGACATAGCCATACACCACAGAAAAAAAGCTTGATAGTAATCTTAAGTCAGGTATACATGTATATCATTCTACTGTTCGACAGGCAAGGCTATCATAACTTTTAGCTATGATCTGGGCAAAATTATAGTATATAAAATAACAAAGGGCTATAACTCAGTTACAAAGGTCAAAAACTCAAAAGTTTCGAAAACTAGAGTTGTACTTCTTAAGCACTGCACTTTTCAATTAGATCTTAACGCCGACGGAGTTTTAATTTGATAGCAATAATACTTTAGGAGATATGCCCCGAACAGAATTTGTAAAGGAAAGCGCTTTGCAGAGACGGCTGGGAATGAAAAGGGAATTTTGTTCGATTCACAAATCACTTAACAAAAGTCCAAATATCGAATGGATCTATGAAACAGAGGGAAAAGCGACCAAAACCGTTTTCAATTGCTTCTTAAAATAGAGGCCTCGTTTATTCTGCGTTATAAATGAAATGGCAGGGCGGGGTTTAGCCGTGACGATATTTGGCGAGTTGACGTTTAAATATTTTGTGTTCATTGAAAAGTTAATAGGCAAAAATCGAGAACGCGTGCAAATAACTGTATCCTAAAACCAAAGGACCCGCGTGCTTAGAGAAAGTGCACACATTTCATCGTTGGATTATCAAAGCCTCGTAACTTTAGCTGACATTACGAGGATTTGGTTACCGGCCTACGCTTAACGGTCTCAAGTTAATTATGCCGAGTGTCTGAAGAAGTAAATAATAACGAATAGAGGCTGATTTACCTTAACCTTAAGTGCATGGACCCGTTACTTAGGCTCCGCCCTGCCAGGGGAAAAATCGTGGATAATAACTGAAACGTAGAATAGTGTAATTGAAGAAAAGCATTGGTAAAACAATTAAATGAAACTAAATAAATGGTTACCGTAATGAAAACAAAATTCCTTAAATGAAACCCGGAGATTAAATGTTTGACTCAGAAAAATACACTTTCTTAGTCTCGGCTACAGTTTCTGGCAAGATCATTTTAGCAGATCACCTTCGAAAAGTTCATGGACCGGTTTGAAATCAAACTTTAACTTGTATGACAGCGACGGGTACGCTGTTTATATGCATATTCGTACATGAATATAGTTACATCGTGAAATTGACATTCATCTAAATCAAAACCATTCTAAAACGCTCCATTCATTCATTCATTCAAATTACTCACTCAAGCCACTCGAAAACGCACAAAAATACTAAATAGGATTAAATCAACAACTACAATTAACAAAATAATAAAAAAATGGCTATATCACGGACACAATTGAAATTTTAGCGTCTGATTGGTTGTTGAAGAAATAGAAATCCATATATAGAATTTGTATGCATACATATTTTTATCAAAGGGAGGTACATTGTAATAAATATCGCTTATTTTGTTCAATCCTTAAGAAAATTACAGGTATTGGATTACCTCCCTTTAATTTCACTCACTTTCTATTTGATAGGCTTACACTGGGATGAATGTCGGTGCTTTACGCTCCGGGCAGTATGTATCTGTCAAGGTTTTGTCATCGAATGTCACGATTATTGTATACATTGATATAAATGGGGAAAAGTGTATAAAAAAAAAGGAAGAGAGGTTCCCAGCTTAGTGCTGTGACTACATTGTTTTTTAATCAAAGGTCAATCCGGACCTTTGATCCGTTGTACTGTTTGTAGCTACATGTTTGAACGTTTGTTATTTGCTGATGTGTAATTAAAGTAGACTTTTGTTCTTATATTACGACACGATGTCGTTAACAACACACTTGACTTTTCTGAGATAAATACATAAGACGTACTTAGTGTTTTGTATGAGAAAAAATATCTCACGAGGTTGGGAGAATTAATCATTGTCGAAGCTCTGCCGAGACAACTATCCATTCCCACAATCGAGTTAGATATTTTTCATACAATTCACAAAACACGTATACTATTTGCCATATAACCTCTATTAGCCTTGTTTTCGTAGATGTGTCTAACAGAAATTAAAGTTTCTAAAAAACTCATTTTCTAAAAATAAATATGTGATATCATATAAAAAAATATCATACGGGATGTTAGCACACGGATATCTATATAGTTAAAAGATTAAACGGAAAATATACATGTACTCTATAAAAAAAGAGGCTTTGTCGAAAATTATCCCACCGTTTTTACGCTTAGATATTTTCCAAGGAAAACGGGGTCAAAATTCGAGAACAAGTAATTTATGAGATTGCATGAGCTTGAATTGATTGACACGAAGTTCTTCTACAATTGGACAAGAAAGTCATTAAAGGTTTATTAAGCCTCATATGAACCTTGCCATGCTGTGCACTGTTAACCATCATAAAGTTAGACCGTTAATTCACCGGCAAGACATTAAGATTGAAATACATGTAGTTATTTTATTTGATTCGATTTTTGTTATGGTGCGTTTTTTTGTTTGTTGTAAAAGTGCTCAATGTGAGCTATTGTGATCACCTTTGTCCATCTCTTCTTACGTGCGTCAATGATTTCTTTTCACATTCTCTCCTTTTTCCCTTTTCACCACTTGACCAAACAATCTGAAAATTGGCTGAAAAGATCCTTTGGTAAAGCTCAACCAAAGTTGTTATCATGGCAACAGAAAGGCCGAAAAATTATGAAAATCATAAATTAAAATTTTCTACTCCTAAACTATTGGACAAATCAAGCTGTTACTTTGTAGGAATATTGCTTGGGTGCAGCTCTACCAAGCCGGTAAAGGGATTTAATTTCATCAGAAACTCTGGTTTCCATGGTACAAGTAACGAAACGACTGAAAATGTATGAAAATCTTAGAAAAAGGTTTTCTTCTCCTAAACCAATGAGCCAAAAATTCTGTAACTTGGCTGGGATGTACCTTTGGTGAAGCTCTACTAAAGTTTTATAAAAAAAAGAATTTAATTCCATCAAAAATTCTGGTTGTCATGGTGACAGAAAGGACGAAAATTGATGAAAATCTTGGAAAGAAATAATCACATCCAAAACCACGCAGTCCATTAAGCTGAAACTTTGTAGGGTTGTGCATTGAGTTCAACTAAAGTTAAAAAAAATGTTTTTCCACAAAAAAACCTGGTTTCCATGAAAAATAAATGCTGAATATTACCGAAAATCTTTTTAAAAATTCATCTCCTCCTAAACTGTTCCAATCAATGCCAACCAATCTTGAACTTGGCAGGGATATTCCTTGGGTGGAGCTCAACTATTCCCGTTTTAAGAATTTCAGTCGAACAAAAACTGGATGTCATGATAACAGAAATGCCGAGAATTTACGACAATCTTAAATTCTTCTCCTCCTAAACCATTTTGCCAACAAGCTTAAACTTTGCAGGGATGTTTCTTGAGTGACGCTCTTCTAAAGCTTTTAACATAGAAAAGTATTTTTCTCTTACACATTTTGGCCTGATACGTTTTAATTAGAGCTTCATCGAACGAAGGCTAAGGCGGTGTGTCCGTGGTTTGTGCCTACGACTGTCCGTGCGTGCGTGCGTAAAAGTTTTCTTTGGGTATTATCGAAACTTGGTTATAATGTTCCTAATGTGACCCTTTTTTCAAGTTTTATAGAATCTTTGATTGACCTCCTAAAATGGGCGTGGCAGGACGGGCTTATTTTCACTTTAAAATCTTTAAAAAAAATTCTCACAAAATATTGAGCCGATTTCAAATAAATTTCGCATGGGTGTTTCTTGGCTGGGCACAGATTATTTTCACTTAGTTTTCACTTTAATTTCTTTAAAATCGTCTCCTTCCAAACCATTGAGCTGAGTTCAATGAAACTTGGCATGGATGTTCCTTTGTTGACCCTTATTTAAAACTATTAAAGAAATTTTGATTGAACCCCGAATATATGTATATGGGTGGCAGTGTGGGGCTTTTTCTCTTTTTAAAATCTTTAAAAAAATCTCCTTCAAAACCATTGGGCCGATTTCAATGAAACTTGGCAGGAGAAAGTTTGATTGAACAAAAATATTGGAATGGCAGGGCGGGCATATTTTCACTTTTCATTCTTTGAAATTCTTCTCCCCCAGAACCATTGGGCCAATTTCAATCAACTTTGGCATGGACGTTCCTTTGATTACCCTTAATTAAAACATTTTAGGATATGTTGATTGACCCCCGACACCGATATGGCACTGTCAGGGGGCGGCTTAATATTTTACTTTAAAAATCTTCTCCTCCCTAACATTGGGTAGAATTCAATGAAACTTGTCATGGATGTTCCTTGGGAGACCAATTTGCTTAAATTGTTAAAGAAATTTATATTGGCCCAAAATGTGGACGTGGTACGACGGGGCTTATTTGCACTAAATTTTCACTTTAAAAATCATCTTCTTCCTAATCATTTGGCCGATTTCTTCCTTGTGTGTGAGTGGTAGCGCGGGGCTAATTTTCATATCAATTTTTAAAATAAATCGTCTAGTCCCAAGCAAATAGACCGATTTCAATGAAATTTAGCATGCATGTTTCTTTAGAGACCCATTATATGAATTGTTAAAGAGGTTTTGATTGACCCCCCCTCCCAAATGTGAGCGTGGCTAGGCGGGGCCTATTTGCACTTTCAGATCTTTAAAAGTCTTCTCCTCCCCACTCATTTTGGCCAAATTCGATCAAATGGAATGAATATCCCTTCAGTGCATCTTTACCTAAAATGGTAACGAATTTTTGATGGGCCTTTAAATGTAGGTGTTGTAAGGCAAGGCCAACTTTTACTTTGAAATCTCAAAAAAACTCTTTCCAAATCAATTGGACTTATTTCATTGAATAATTGCATGGGTTGCCTCATGATTGTTTCAGCATTAATTCATCTTTTCTGCCAAATTATTGAAATTGTTCCCCCAAAATCGGAATAAGCCCTATGCTGTAGGGTCGCATTTAAGATAGACGTGAAAGAGGTTCTGAATCTTCACACATATTATTTTTTAAAATGTGTGGTATTGTTTTTCATTGATCTGGCAAAACAATTCACATAACCTTCAATTCTTATATTGGAAGCTATGTCTCTTTATAATTTGATCCTGTAAATGACTATACGAGAAATGGAAAAACAATACACCAAAATTGGAATTCATATTCTAAATCGTGCATTTTGTTAGGCGGAAACAGTGTAAGAAAAAATTGCACTGTAGATTTATATCTTTTACAGTAAATAATGGCTGAAAAATCTTAATTTTTGAGAATGACGAATCATTCTCAAAAATTAAGATTTTTCAGCAGTTATTTAAGATTCTAAAGATATTTATTTAAGGATACGATGGTTTCACGTCAGTGACTTAAACGAGTAGCGTTGATGACGTCGAATGTTTTCACTCAAAGTTTCGAGGGCTAACGATATTTTAACTGACGTCATCGAGTTCTTCCAAAGCTTTCCCGTAAATTTTAAAAATTGTCCGTCTTTGTACATCCGAAGTTGATCGTGAGATTGGCCGATTGATATTCCGAATGGACGGCAACCGTGGCCTAAATTCCTTCACCTATATTATGTAGGATAATCAGAAATAACCTGCAACAAAAAGAAAGAAATTGACGTACAGTTAGTTACATCGTGAAATTGACATTCGCTTCAAAAAAAATCATTCTAAATCGCTCATTCTGCGCTCCATTCACTCATTCCAAATACTCACTCAAACCATTCAAAACACGCTCAAAACTATCGAAAAATAAAGAATCAACAATGACATTCCAAAAAATGGATAGAGAAAAATCAGGATTTCGTTGACATAATTCAATTTGTAAGCGTCTAATAGGTTCTTGAAGAAAAAGGAAGCTATCTATAGAACTTTTATGCATATTTTATTAAAGGGAGATAATCAATATCGCTAATTTTGTTCATCATGAACAAAATTTGCGAAATTTGATTACCTCCCATTAAATTCACCCAAAAACTCGCTCCACACACTCATTCATTTTTATTCCTAAATCATTCCAAAATCATTCACCTTGTCAATTTCACGATGTTGTTAACTGTACGTAAGGGTTTGGTAGGAGAGCCATGTTTAATGTTTTAAAAGTAAAAAAAAGCCACCACCCTTCCAAATCCATATTTTGGTGCCAACCATATTTCAGGAACAAGTTTCTAAAAGGGTCTCCTAAGGAATACACAAGCCTAGTTTGGTTGAAAGTGACCCACTTATTTGTGATGAATTGCTGAAGGTTTCAGGGTCAAAATAATACACAAGCCTACATTTTTTGTCGACCAAAATTTCATGATTAATTTTTGAATGAGTTTACCTAAAAATATTCTGATTAAGCTTGTTTGAAATTCGCCCACTGATTTAGGAAAAGATGAGGGAAAAGATTTAAATGTCAAAAAAGCCCCGCCCGGCCTCGTCTGTATTTTTTTTTTCATGGGGGTGGGGGGGGTGGGGGGGGGGGGGTAGAAATTTCACAAACAAGTTTTGAAAAGGTCTAGAGGAGAGAGGTAAGTAGGAAAAACACTGTTTTGAAAAGGTTCATCTAGGGAAAGTTTCTGATATTTTTATTTTAAATCTGTCCTTTGGTTGTTGATGAGTAAATATTTTAAGAATTCCTGTAAAAAATAAGTCAAACATATACTTTGATCCCGTTTCCCGTGTTTCCGAAAGAAAGGTCTTATCCCTGTCAAACTTCATACTAATAACCAATGTATCGTTTATATATGTTGTGATAAAAGGAATTTACACTGAACACAAAAAGTTTAGGAATTCAGGAACTAGTTCGAATTGATTTTAAACGTTTTTAGCTCACCTGAGCACGAAGTGCTCAAGGGAGCTATTACGATCGATCAATGTCCGGCGTCCGTCTGTCCATCTGTCCGTCACGGTGTCAACTTTTTCTTTAAACGACATCTCCCCCTAAATTAATGAGTCAAAATCAACCAAACCGGACAGAAATATTCCTTGGGTGGTCCCTTAAAAAAATGCTAAAATTGAAAGGATCCGTGCCATATCACGGAAAAAGGGGCCTTGATGACAATTTTCTTATTTACACTCTACAAGCCACAAATATCATCTTATCTTCATGAAACTTTATCAGAATGTTTGTTAGGTAATGAGGATGAACTCTATTGAATATGGGGAGGATGCGTGTCATATCACGGGAAAAGGGGCCTTAATGAGAATTTTGTCAACTATTACTTTAAACGACATCTCCTCCTAAAATTATGAATCGAAATCAACCAAACTTGGCAGAACTATTTCTTGGATGGTCCCTTGTAAAAATTGCTAAAATGGAAAGGATCCGTGCCATATCACGGGAAAAGGGGCCTTAATGACATTTTTCTTGTTTACACTCTTTAAGCCACAAATATAATCCAATCTTCTTGAAACTTTGTCAGAATGTTTGTTAGGTCATGAGGATGAACTCTATTGAAAATGGGAAGGATCGGTGTAATATCACAGGAAAAGGGGCCTTAATGACAATTTTTTCAACAATTTCTTTAAACGACATCTCCTCCTAAACTTATCAGTCAAAAACAACAAAACTTGGCAGAAATATTCCGTGGGTGGTCCCTTGTAAAAATTGCTAAATTGGAAAGGATCCGTGCCATATCACGGAAAAAGGGGCCTAAATGATAATTTTCTTGTTTACACTCTAGAAGCCACAAATATGGTCCAATCATCATGAAACTTTGTCAGATTGTTTGTTAAATCATGAGGATGAACTCTATTGAAAATGGGAAGGATCCGTGCCATATCACGGGAAAAGGGGCCTTAATGACAATTTTCTTGTTTACACTCTAGAATCCACAGACTTGGTCCAATCATCATGAAACTTGGTCAGAATGTTTGTTCGGTCATGAGGATGAACCCTTTTAAAAATGGGAAGGATCATTGCCGTTTTATGAGAAAAGAGGCCTTAATTACAAATTTCTTGCAAGAGCTCCAGACGCCACAAATACGGTCCAATCTTCATGAAACTTGGTCAAAATGTTTGCCAGGTCACAAGAATGAACTCTGTTGAAAATGGGAAGGTTCATGCCATATCACAGGAATAGCTCTCATAATGATAATTTACTAGAAATATCAGGTGAACGATTTAGGGCCCTCAGGATCCTCTTGTTTAGTCATAATTTCTTCTTGCCCCCCCCCCCCCCCCTTGCCGAACCATATGGTTTGCTTAACAGAAAAAAAAAATGTCTAATTTGTTCGTTCGTGTGGCTGCCAATTCAGTATAAAAGAAATGACGCGCAGCACATGCTTCAAGATATTTCCTAAATAGAGGATATTGAATAAGTGGTCATTGTATACCGAATTTATTAAAAGAGTCATCTGACGAGTTTAATAAATTCGGTATTTTAAGAGCACAAATTTGATATTCTATTTATAATATGACCCGAACTTTCGCGAAAAATCGTCAAATTTTTTGAAATTAGACATTTCAATTAAACCGCGAAACTAATAACGTTGTTTAAAACTGACGTCACAAAGAGGCGAACAAAATTTTAAAATTATTGAGCTGTTGGATAAAATGTTCCGACTTAATCATTTGGTAGATACGGTTATTTAAGTTACTTAGGAATTCAATATCGGTCAGCCATAAACTTCGATATTTGTCCGAGTAAAAAAAGCTTGTATGGAAATAATGAGAACTATTTTCTTAACAAAGTATCAAAGATTAAACGCTTAGATTTATCGGTTCTGGCAATTTTCCCTGTACATGAAAAAAGACTGCTACATAATCAAAAAATATTTTGATAAATAACATTAACAAACTTTGATAAAGAGACTTGATTCTTAAAAAAGTTAATACAAGTCTTTCGATTGGTTAGTTCACAATAAACCATGCGTCTTTCAGAATAGATAACTTAAGATCAAAATAATCATAATTTGTTAAGGCATTTTTCTAAACTACTATTCCATCACGTATGTATTGCATAATGTGCTACTAAAAACAAGTGATGTAAATATTAAAGATCTTATAGTATATAATGTTACCACTTTAAAAACGAAACAGATGAGATCCCCCTTTATATGTCACTTTACCGTATTATGCTTCACTGTATGAATACGTATGCACCGTTTACTAATGATGATATTGTTATTGTGGGCCAGCAGAAGTCAAACAAACACGGTTTACTATTTGATAATTTCATTAACAAAATCTAACAACAAAAACCTATTGACCAAATATAAGCTAATTGTCTCTGTAAATAATTCAATTCTGTACCACCGAAAAAATCCTTTCCGAAAATGTTTACAATAATCCCAAAGTATTAAGTATGTAATAATCCAATCATATACTAATATACTCATATACATAATCAAAATAAATCTCAGAATAATCATGTAATCAGCACCTTAGAAGTTTGTCTTACAATCCCGCCTGTTCTACCAATTTCCGTGCTCAGTAACGTATGTATACGTTTTATCAAAAGATTAAGTGAATTGTCCCAATACATAATGTTTGATCCATTCTTACAAGCATTTGAGGAGAAACTTAATTACCAATAATCTAAACTACGTTTTGCCTTAATGTAAATGAAAAAAAAAATGCCTTATGGTATACACTTAACCGACCGTTGGTGATTCCTTTGACTCTTTGTGAAAAATCGAAGATCACTCGTTTGTAAAGACATTCTATGCCAAATGACGGATTTAAGCTACAAAGTTTATTTGAATATGTCATCGATGTCGTAATGATAACGCAGGCACACTTTTCTGACATTCGGAACATCACTCGGCCATTTCCGTAAACTGCAACATGCCTCGGATGTATGTAAGACGGATGGGTATGTAACAAAATCGTGGATTTTGTTAGGCGGAAACAGTGTAAAAACATTAGCACTGCAGATTTATATCTTTTACAGTAAATAACGGCTGAAAAATCCTAATTTTTGAGAATGACGAATCATTCTCAAAAATTAATATTTTTCAGCCTTTATTTAAGATTCTCAAGATATTATTTTAGGATACGATGGTTTCACGTCAGTGATTTAAACGAGTACCGTTGACGACGTCGAATGTTTTCAATCATAGTTTCGAGCATTCGGAACATCACTCGGCCATTTCCGTAAACTACAACATACCTCGGATGTATGTAAGGCGGATGGGTATGTAACGAAATCGTGCATTTTGTTAGGCGGAAACAGTGTAAGAAAACTAGCACTTTAGATTAATATCTTTTACAGTAAATAACAGCTGAAAAATCTTAATTTTTGAGAATGACGAAGATTTTTTCAGCCGTTATTTAAGAATCTAAAGATATTTATATTAGGATTCGATGGTTTCACGTCAGTGATTTAAACGAGTAGCGTTGGCGACGTCGAATGTTTTCACTCACAGTTTCGAGGACTGACGCCATTTTAACTGACGAGTTTTTCAATGGTTTTCCCGTACTTTTAAAAATAGTCCGTCTATGTACATCCGAGGTTGATCGTGAGATTGGCCGAGTGGTGTTCCGAATGAGTTTCGAGGTCTAACGCCATTTTAACTGACGTCATCGAGTTTTTCGAAGGTTTTCCCGTATTTTTTAAATATAGTCCGTCTATTTACATCAGAGGTTGATCGTGAGATTGGCCGAGTGGTGTTCCGAATGACTTTTCTGATTGATGATTATGTATGTCTCGATAACGTTTGTATCGTAATGCGTTAATTTAACAGCGGCAGTTTAAAAAAATGAATATAGTTAGGTTATTTAAGACAACAAGTTCAAGATGACGGAATTAAAGTTCATTTTAGAAAATATGAACTATTTTAAATTAATTTTGGAGACTTCTTTAGCAGATTCCATATGTATCATTTAAAAATTATGATCACGTGTGTCTTTATCGGAAAGAGTACCACATGATAAATATCTAAACACTTAATACAAATAAAGTGATAATGCAATTACAATTAAAGTTGAGAGATTGAATTTTGCCGCTTTTAATGTCTATTAAATGTGAATTATATTATGAAATAATAAAAGTATTTAAAACCTGGCGACAGTGATTTAAAGATCAGGGGCATGTTTTATTAAATATCTTACGATAATTTTTTGCGAAAGTCAAAAATGAAAATTCTTCTAAGGTAGTACAGTTAAAAACATCGTGAAATTGACACTCATTCCCATCAAAATCATTCTTAACCATTCACTCAGCGCTCCATTCATTTATTCTAAACACTCGCTCAAATCGATCAAAATCGCTTCAAAATCATTGGAAAACATTTAAAAAATCGTTGAAGACTTACTACAATAAATTCAAATAGATCTATTTATTCTACGATTTTATTAGCTGGTGAGGACTTTCAAGTGTCTGATTTGTCCACGAAGACGCACATACAGAAAAATACGTATATATTATTAAAGGGAGGAAATTATTATCGCTAATTTTGTTAATCTTGAACAGAATTAGCAATATTCGATTACCTCCCTTAAATTTCACCCAAACCTTGCTCCAAACACTCATTCATCTCGTCAATTTCATGATGTTGTTAACTGTTACTAAATATGGATTCTGCCATGCATTATCTTATTGAAATCGTCTTCTACAGACGATTTCAATAAGATATTGCAAGGCAGAGACTAACAACGAATGAAAACGCCAGGTACGATTTGTGATTTTGTATTACGATTACTTTTTTCGTAAGAAGTTTAGTAAAACATGTCCCAATTACTTAAGATTAGAGCGCCGCACCAGAAGGTAAAACAGAGATAGTGAGGAAGCAATGATAAATGAACCTGTGTGAGACATTTCCAACAAACTGACGTGCGTTAAGAGCCAAAATTAACCAATCTTGACTGCAAGATAGAATAATTAGAAGTTTGCCTGACTTTCTAGAGACACATTAGGACCCTATCTTTCAACAAAGCGCAAAGCTAAGACCCTGGTAAGACTGCGCAGATGCACAAGCAGGCCAAAGTCTTTGCTTGGAGCACATTTGAAATTTGTTGGAAATACCACGCACAGGCTCAAATATAAGCAGTGTGTTTATTTTGTGTCGTCTGATGTAAGCTTACTGTCTATTAGTTGAATGAACTTTATTTTTATGCAAGCGACTGGAACGTATTTATAGTTTCCAGTAAAGATTTTGATAAAATCTCGGAGAATCTAAAATCTTTACGGCAGATATTTTTATCGGAGCAAGACAATATAGAATTACAAGTTATTTGATACAGTTAATTGGTATCTAAATTGCCAATGTCGACGCTTTTAACACTGTGGCGCAAAAAAAGAGAAAAGAAACCCCCGCTTAATGCATCTCCTTGATGATTTTGGGCGTTCCATGATGGTATTATCAAACACAGTCTTTCTGTAGACATCTTAACCTAGGTACACAATGAATAAGGTGTTGCGCTCTCAAACGGAAATCATAATTCATCAAATAAAAACATACTGTTTGGTATCCCAAATATGTGCAATAACTTTTGTTAACTCTTGGTGTAAACCAAACATCTGACCAATCAATAATTTGAATGATAAAGAATTGTGCTTTGTTGAATGTCACTTGTACCAATAAAATATTAGGATGCAAATGCAACATTTGATTTGTATGCTTTTGTTCAATGTATAATGCTGTTGATGATAACTGCTTTTCTAACATTTATACCGAATTCAAGCCTCGGGGATCAGAATTAAAGAAAAAAAATCATTGATTATAAAATTTCAGATGTGAAAAAGAAGTTTTGCCTAGTATTTTTGATATTAAAGGAAGTAAGTTTATAGCAAGAAGCTCAATATGACGTCAATTTTATAAATACAACGACGTCTTTCATCTTTAGGACGTTCACTGTTTGCATTTCGAGTATTCTGCGTTATTAATGAACTGACAGGGCATGGCTTAGCCGTGATGTAATTTGGCGAGTTTACTTTTCCATATGTTGGGTTATTTAAAATTTTAGTCGGTATTTATCGTTAACGCGTGCGCATAACTGTATCCTTAAACCCAAAGGATTCACGTGCTAAGTGAGAGTGGACACATTTCATCTATTGGTTACCAAAGTCTAGTAACTTCAGCTTGATTAAGCTGAAGTTATGAGAGTTTGGTTAACAATCTATGATTTAAGGTCTCAAGTTATTATTGTCGACTCTCTGTAGAATTAAATCATTTTAAATAAAAGCTGATTTACCTTAACCTTAAGTGCAACGAACCGTTACTTAGGCGCCGCCTGCCAGGGCATTAATTATGGATTATATCATTTCCAGATGCAGTATCACGACTTTAATCTATTCATTCTTCTCTATATTTGATATCTTTCCCATAATAAATACGAAACAAAACTTTAATATTTCAATCCTCTAAAATGATTTTGAAATTAAAAACCAAGCCATGCTGTAGATGGACAGATAGATAGATTTTATTTGGTAAAATATGTTGGCAATACATGATAAAATGTAATAATACATTTCGATAAAAATATATATCACAGTTTGTTACATAAATCATGTCTGTCACCCCAAACCTGGGTTAACGGAAAAAAGAGATGTTGATCTGTTATTTCTATTACGGACCCGTGCTTGGATGTGGCTGACATGTAAAAAGGTTATAAGAATCGGAAAGTGTAGCAGATAAAATGAATCACCCTGTACATTCCAAAACGTGGTACATCAATTTAGCATCGTAGAACTATGACTTGAAAGCATAATGCTGATAAATAGAGGATAATCGTTTGTTACTGTATAAGATCGATTTACATTTTATTGAGTGACCAACAAAAGCTATATTTTCACGACGAGTGAAAATATAGCTTTTGTTTTTCACAAAATGAATTATTAATCGATCTTACTCGAAAACCAACGATTGTTCTATTTCTTTCATGCAAAAAATGTGACAAAATGTGAAATTTCTAGGACATTTGTTTCGTAATTTTGCACGTGATTGCTATGCAACGTTCATTGATACGTCACTTATTTCGCCCCGCATAGATGACGTCATATAGGATGAAATACACAAAAGCAGGGTATAAGTTTTTGATAATTTCACTGTTTTTGCGGTGAGATTGTCAAGTGATAATCTACCAGTATTTCTCGACAAACCACCGAAAAGCATTTAAGAAAAGACTTAAACGTATTGACAAACTTGAAAAAATGCAGGTATTTGATATAACCTGATTGCTGCGGTTCTGTCCGTTCTATGTCATGATATTTACATGAACATACATAAACCTCTCAGAGCTATAAAACGAGGTGAAAATATTTCATAACTACCCTTTACAAAAGCTCATTTCAACGAAAATATTTGAAGGATAGCGTTCCCTCTCATGGCACGTGCAGAAATAATGATAAAACTGTATAGAATTGGGAATCCAAAAATTCAATTAAATGATAATACGACTCAATCAGAGCTAGAAAGGTTTCCGATTATCTCTATTGTCTTTTTCTGGGGAATGAGAAAGCTCAATTTGTGGAATGTGATTCCGCTCTGCAAAGTTCATCTTTCAGTTAACAATATTGTGAATTACCAAGCTGAATGATATTAGACTGATTTCAGGATGAATTTGAATGAGTGCGATGAGTGAGTTTGTGTGAAATTAAAGGGAGGTAATCCAATATTGCTCATTTTGTTCAGGATGAACAAAATTAGCGATATTTTTTACCTCCCATCATTAAAATATGCATACATGTCCTATAAATAGCTTTTATCTCTTCACTTATCTGTCATACTCTTACAAACTTTAATTAACCTAGTGAAATTTCGTATATGTTATAGCGTTTTTTATTTGAATGTAATTTTTGATTTTCTCATTTTAGTGGATTTGAACCTTTTTGACTGGTTTGAGGCAGTGTTTGGTATGAATACATGGAGTGCTGAGTGAGCGATTTAGAATGGGTTTGATTGGAATCATTGGAATCATTGTCAATTTCACGATGTATTTAACAGGATAGTGTAACGAGATGAAAAACAAATTAAAAAATGATAATTCATCATGCATACTTAGAAAGGGACATCAAAAAATGTCTTAGCCTTTCATATGACTTACTCATTTCCTTTACATACTTTTAGTTAAAGATCACCGGCAAGAAAGTTATCGACCTATTTTTACAATCTTTTATTATCGATAGTGTTCCATTCTGAAGGTTATCTTACAATCACTTTGACAAAGTTTGAGTCCATTCTCTGAAGGGTTTTTTATGAAAGGTAAACAAATAGTAAACATAAATCTGTGAAAAAATCGAGGGAACTCCCATTTCACTTCCTGAGCTAAATATCATTTAACCTTAAATTGTAAGGAAAAGATAGTCGCGTGAGGTTTTCAGACAACAATTGATTATCGATTGTCAAAAGAGCCAAGGGTACAATCGTATTACAAGATTCGATAACGTCTGGCCCTCGCATATCCCAATAGTAGCATTTTCGTCCCCGTCAAATATACCTTACTTTGTTTTCTCGTTCATTTACTAATAAAGACAAACACGTAATTAGTAAGGCTTTATCAATGAAGGAAAATGTTGAATTTATGGTGGTAAGTGTTTTCTTGGATGATGTAATTTTCTTTTCACCCTTGCTAGCGGAAAATAATGACGTAATTTCGTCAATGATTAAGTCATACATGTAGCGATGCATGCAGCTGCGCACACATCCGTTATTGTCAGGGCAGGGATGTTGAAACTCAAATGCGTGTTTAGAATTTGACGAAAGATTTGGGAATTGTTAAGGAGGAGTCACAGACCCTAATTATTGAGTATTCACTCACTAGTAGGGATTATCCTTAGCTGTCGAGATTCTCATTCAGCTCATTAAGAGGACTGCGCTGTGAATAATATTGTGAAATTGACACTCTTTTCAAAAGTATTCGCCTTGTCAAATTAACGATGATTCCAACCGCTCCCTATGTTTCACTCATACAATTCTATGCCAAATTCAGAACAAAATCAACCACCCTATAAATTCTTGTTTTAATATGGTACCAGATGTGTGTAAATGTCATCTCGTTAAAAAGTCGAATATCTGGACCAGAGATTATAAAATAAGTATCGTGCTCAACTGAGAATTATCTGAAATTTCAACCTGATATAAATGCTATTATATTATAATACTAGTTGATAAAAATAAGAGATAATAATAAGATGTTTCTTTTATATTCATACATCTTTTAAAATTTGGATTGCAAGACAACTCTCAGGTAAGCCAGGAAAAGGTTTGTATAAAATTGGGTCCTAATGGGTTAACCACCCGCACCTATTCTAACGGCGGTACGACACAATGTCAAATGCTGCCCTGCGTTCAGAATGACAAAACGATGCAGACAATTTTCCAATTATACCCCGCTTTGCACGCATGAGATCGTGAAAAGCAGGGGTATAATTGGAAAACTTTTCACCGTTTTGTCATCCTCAACGCAGGGCTGATTTCCGTCGCTCTCCTTGTAGCCTTCAATAGATTTGTCCCGTGCTATAAACCACTGAGGTTCATAGTGAAATAAATTTGATGCTTTTCATTCACAAAAGAATTTTAACGAAGATCCAAAACTGTCAAATCCTAGTTATAATTCCGCAAGAAAGATTTAGGTTCCAGAAACCGTTATCACCTATCATTTTCAATGTAAAATTGATCTTTGATCACTCACTTGAAATTGCAGGTCTATACATGTATCATTTGGCCTAAGGAGCCCGTGCGGCGCCAGAAAACTCACCGTTACCCAAAAAGCCTTCGGTGCCCATGTGGCGGCATTTGGTGTCCATGCGATCACCGCATGGTTTTATGGTGCCGAGGGACATTGTTAGTTTTAATTGAAAAATGTTAGAAAAGTTTTTGAAAATCGCAAAATTCCTCCACCATCCCCTCCGAGGGCTGATGCCCGTCGTATGTACATTGCAATGTTTGTGAACACATAAGCCATAGAAATTGAACAGTACATTGTAAAACATAAAAAATACAGGCTGATATTGTACGGCATCCGTGGGAAATATAAATTAGGTTTAATTGAAGAAAGTTCTTTACACAGACGATTTGTAACTTTATCCCTTTTAATACGCAAAAATAAAAACCGACCTGAAATTTGTTGTTCCAAGCAAAAGTTATAAACATTATATATATATATATAAATATATATGTATATATATATATATATATATATATATATATATATATATATATATATATATATATATATATATATATATATATATATATATATATATATATATATATATATATATATATATATATATATATATATATATATATATATATCGTAAAATGCGAAAAAAATCACAAATACGTACGAATACAGGGAGAAAAAATGGAGAAGATGTTGTCTATGCCTTATGTATTATTTATTTTGTTAAATTTATTAAGTATTGGAATAAGCAAATGAAAAAGTTATATATATATATATATATATATATTGTATATTATAACGTTAGCTTTGTATGCAAATGAAGTGAATGTGTTATATTGGAAAGTCTAAATTGATCCCAATTATATGAACGTTGTCTTCAGACCTATAGAGTGAAAAAAATAATGTCTTTAACAAATTTGTTTTAAATTATTTAGAATCTGTACACCATCTCAGTCTTTTCAATTTTGTTTTGTTATTGTTATCCTTCCATTGAAAATGTCCCCAACGGCGGCACTCATTCTTTCCGACTATTTGTCTCTCAACAATGGGTTGATAATCGTAGACCTATGTGAGATAGCAGCTAGAGTCTAGGAAAGGATGTGATGATTGTACCGGTGACAGAAATACCAGGAAACTACTTAAGGTGTTCCGGCCGCCGCGATATAACTGAAAAAATGCTGAAAGCGGCGTTAAACTCCATTCAATCAATAAATCCATTGAAAAATGTCTAATAAGCTTATAGCTGAATTGTCCTCTTCAAAAAATTTTGAATTAAATTCACTTTCTAGTAAATTTATCGAAAAAATCATTTGAACTAAACAAGTCCTATAGACGTTTAGTCAATATAACTAAATATATTTAACTAAATAACTCCTCACGCCAGTTTTGTCTATGACTATACTCAAATTTGTAATCAACTTAATATTCTGCATAATGATTTTTAAGGCAGATAAAATCTAAGAAAAGATGCTCTCGTTTAATGTATGCAGACTTCAAAACATTTCACTTAACCTTAATACCGCCCTTTCTAACCACTGATCTACACTTGAAATTTACGGTAGACCCTTGTATGTTACTACGCGGTGTAGCTTCTCACATAGAGGTGAGTAATTAGAGGATAAAAGTATGTGTTCAAGAGACATAAAACCTACCAAGTGTCTTCATTATTAGAAATGAGAAACATGACATAAAGCTAAGAATATGTTGTTCGTTAAATCTTCCGGAGAGAACTGGGAATATCTACACAAATAAATCTTGTTACTTTAAAATATGTTTTGTCTCTAAGAAATTATATTTAACATTTATTTCGTATCAATATAATAAAACTAATAGGGATCGACGCATTTATCTTATAACT
Source organism: Fragum whitleyi (assembly GCA_948146395.1). Classification (NCBI taxonomy): domain Eukaryota; kingdom Metazoa; phylum Mollusca; class Bivalvia; order Cardiida; family Cardiidae; genus Fragum; species Fragum whitleyi. The sequence continues at coordinate 47,784,173 of OX411556.1, forward strand.
ATACAATCATCCGTGTGATACATGTAATATCCCGTATGATATCAAATGGATATTTTTAGAACAATGACATAATTCGGTTATTTTTAGAAACTTGCATTTCTGTCAGAAACATCGACAAGAACAAGAAAAATAGAGGTTATAAGATTAATATAATACTTTATTAGTGTATTGAGTAAAAGGAATATCTAACTCGGTTGTAAGAATTGATAATTGCCTCGGCAGAGCCTCGACAATTATCAATTTCCCTAATCTCGTTAGATATTTTTTTCATACAAAACACCAAATTCGTATTATATATAAATCGGAGTCCAGATTGAAATCTAGCCAGATCCAGAATCTGACTAGTCCAGACTTGAATTCTAATATTGTCTAGTCCGGATTGGAATTCTAATTTTGACTAGGCAGATTTCAGATTGGTTAAGACAAAAATAGAATTCAAGTTTGTTTCCAACAGTTATACTGCTTGAGAACTAAAAAATTAATTACGTGTTACCCAAAAAACTGAACAATAATCATCTACCAGTTCACTAATTTTTTATCAGACATATCAACACATTTGGTGTTATTTGTTAATTCACCAAATAAGGAATTACTAGATGAATAATATTGAGATCTAATAAATATCCAAGTGAGAAAAGTGACTCAAATTTCAACTGAAGGCATTTTTTTCTGTCAACACAACATTAAAAGTATAGCTTATATGAGAAGCTTTGTGCGCCATAGTTCTATTCAACCCAGTAAGTGTTATATCTAGGATATTTCTTTTATCTGAAATCTAAGTTTGAGAGCATTTTCAGTCGAGACAAAAAATGTGTTGAAATCACATACACCTTTTCATCTAAATGACATTTGTTTACTGTCATATTAACAAAAAATAATAAATTGAAATAGTATAAATAAATAAGAATCCGAGTTTTTTCTAAGTTATCTTTTCCAATTTATTGATCGATACATTCTTAAAAACAAATGTTTATTTGTTTGAAATTGAAAAAAAAAATGAAATAATATAGAGTTACGATCAGCTACATTTTTTTTGGATTTTCCCCGTAATGTTTTCAATTCGTTTGTATAAATTTTGAATATCTCGTGACTTAGAATGAGAAATTCAAATCTGGTCTAGACCGATTCTAGATTAGACTAGCCAAACTAGAATTCGGATTTTGCCTGGTCCGATCTGGAATTTGTCCAGTCAATATTAGAGTTCTATTTTGCCTAGTCAAAAGTAGAATTCCAATCTGGACTAGTCCCATTCCGGATTTGGCTAGAATCCAATCTGGACTCCGACATATATATATCTGACTTTATTCTACACTGTCTGACTTTTCTTTGTTATGACAGGAAGGAAAAGAACCAGCCGACTGAAATGTTCCCGAACAAAAACTATTTCAAAGAAAAGTTTCATGGTAGTTGGAAATACTCGGGCCAATGCTTGCAACTTGTGCCACTTGTCAACTTACACAACTGCGTCTAATCTGGGCAAGGTTTAAGTTATTACACTTGAAAATTATTTCTTTTGTGATCAGCAGCATTCCATTTTTAAGCTTTGCAGTGGATTATCGAGAATCAACGGTAGATTTTCATGTGATAAACTTTCCGTAAAACCAGTGAAATAATCAGAAACTTATACCAGCTTTCGGTCATTTTACTCTTCTGATCTGCAAAATAAAGCACTTTAAGAACATTTATCTTAATTTTCATATTTGTCTCATTTATGCGTAAAAGAAATAGATCAATCGTTTGTTTTACCAAGAAAGATCGATTGGTTTTTCGACTCGTGATCAATAAAAATCTATATTTACTCATGACTCTACCTCTTGTGAAAATATAGCTTTTGTTGCTCACTCTATGAAATATGAATAGATTTTACACTAAGGCAAACGATAATCTTTGAAATGAATGATCCATTCTCCAGGAAAATCTGTCTAAATGACGTCACTTCGTTATCGGAGTTGTCTTACCAACATACTACAAAACAATTCTAGAATAATCCTATTTAAAAAAAAAATACAGAAAATAATTTAACTTTGGGTTTAATTGAAATTAGACTGCAAAATATTGAAGAAAACATTGATACAAAGGTGAATTTGCTTGAAATGAGCAATTTCACCTTTTTTCTAGCTGTTTTCCTGTAAACAAGTTTCAAAGCATAAAAATTTTGTTTGTTAGAAAAAAGTAACATTTCCTTTTGGGAAACAATACATTTTTGTTGTTTTGCAAAAACATATATTGTACGTTTTTAGAATTGGATTTTAAAACGTTTGGCATTTTTATTGTCATTAAGGCAGGCTACTGTCTTCTGTCTAAGAGGACCCTATCCTACTGTCTAGGTGAACCCTATGAAACTTTCTTAGAGGACCCTATGCTACTTTCTATGAGGACACTATGCTTTTTCTGTCTATGAGGACCGTGCGTTCCATGGGAACCATTCTTCTGTCAAAGAGGACCATATGCTGCTGGCAAAGGGAATCTTATGCTACTTTCCAAAGGGAACCTGTGCTACTGTCCAAGAGGACGCTGTGCTACTGTCTAAGAGGACGGTATGCTTCATTCCAAGATGGTCATGCCCTACTATCCAAGATGATCATGTGCTACTGGGAGGACCATTAAAGTCCAAGATAGCTTATTCGCTTTGAGAACTGGGACATCAATAAGTAACCTTAACTTCTTCAAGTCAGATGTTCGGATTGGTTTTATTTGAATTGATATTCGAAAATCTATGTGGGATAGCACCTCGGGGCTAGGAATGTATGTAATGGTTGCACTGGTGTTAGAAATACCAGGAATCATTTGTTAGGTGCTCCAGCCTACGCGATATAACTGAATGATTTTTGAAAATGGCTTAGAACCCCATTCAAACCAGATGTTTGTGTTATGTATTTGGTTTAATATCACTTTCAATAATACTGCAGTGCAAGCGCCCAACCCCATGTAACTAACCATGGTTCATATAGGTTCTCCAACCAGCACAACCACAACATTTCACCAGCTGCAATTTCCACTTCGGCATACTTATTAGACAGTTAACAATATCGTGAAATTGACAAGGTGAATGACTGATATGATTTAGGAATGACATTGAATGAGTGTGTGGAGCCAGTTTTGAGTGAATTTAATGGGAGGTAATACTTTATTGCAAATTTTGTTCAGTTTGAACAAAATATGCGATATCCATTACATCCCTTTAATAAAATATACATACAAATTCTAAAGAAAGCTTCCTATTTCTTCAAGAATCTATGAGACGCTAACAATTTGAATTATGTCAAGGAAATCGCAATTTTTCCTTATCAAAATTAATTTTGATTGACGTTGGTTATTCTATATTTTTCAATGGGTTTAAACGTGTTTGAATGGTTGGAGGGAGTGTTTGAAATGAATGAATGAAGCGCTGAGTTAGCGATTAAGAGTGGTTTTGATCGAGGTGAATGTCAATTTCACGATGTCACTAACTGTAATTCACCCATTTGTTGAAGACACATAGCTCATGTCGCATTGATTTTTGTCAAATGTCGGATGAAGGCTATCCAGTTCGCTATTCGAACTTCCTATCTAAGGATTGACAGTACTATGTGATACTTCCGAGCTCGACATTTATGCAGATGTCCACGAGGGAACAATTTCTATATAATAATATTACATACCCTTTACCTAACTCATTGCCAACATAAAGCTGATTGCAATAAGTAGACTGTTCAAAACATATTTTCAGGAATAATTCAAGTAAAGGGTCATGTATACCAAGATTCAATGAAAGTAGTTGAGTTGAATGGGAGGAGACGATTTTTGAGATTTCATTATGAAAATAACCCCGCCCTGCCACACCCATACTTATATGCCCATCAAAAAGTTGTGACCATTTTAAGGTGCATCTGAACAGCCATGTCAGGATTCATTGGAACCCATCCAATAATTTGGGAAGAGAAGATTTTTTGAAGTGGAACAGTGTTTGAAGTGAAAATAAGACCCGACCTGCCACGCCCTTAATTTGAGGGGGGGGGGGGGGAATTATATTTTATTCAACAATTAAGGACCCCGGTCATCCATGCCATATTTCATTGAAATCGGCCCTATGATTTTAAGGAAGACATTTAAAGATTTAAAGCGAAAATAAGGTGACAATAAGCCCCGCCCTGCTACGCACATTTTTTGGGGTCAATCAAATTTTCATTGACAATTTCGATAAAGGGTCACACAAGGGACACCCATGCTGAGTTTAATTAAAATCGGTTGAATGCTTTGGGAGGAGCAGATTTCTAAATATCTTAAAGTTAAGTTTAAGTCAAAATAAGCCCGGCCCTGTCACGTTCATTTTTGGATCATACACAATTAGTTAAGGCGTCACCCAAAGAACATCCATGCCAAGTTTCATTAAAATCAGGTGAAAGATTTTGGAAGAGAAACTTTTCCAAGTGAAAGTTGTCCAAGTGAAATAAATTGAAATTGGCCCAAGGGTTCGGGAGAAGAACATTTCAAAGAGTTTAAAGTGAAATTAAGCCCCGCCCAGCAACACCCCTTTTAGGGGGTCGATCAAAATTCCTTTAACAATTTATGAAGAGGGTCACCCAAGGAACGTTTCTAGCAAAATCTGTCCATTGTTATGGAGGATAATACATTTAAAGAAAAAACTTTCCGCACGTACTGACGCACGCACGTTGGACACTGCACCATGACATAAGTTTTTTTCCGTCGTCATAGAAACAGTTGGGTCCGCATTGTGTCACAAATTCGACCCCCTGCGACGGCACACATCCCTTTTGATAATTGTCTACCACCAATTGGTTGATAATAGGAAGCATTATGGAACAAGAAGTTGAAGGAATACTGGTTTAACACATACCAAGAATCAATGATTATGTGTTTCAGTTGCCACAACAGGACTTAATAAACACCAAAAGCGGTGTTGATCACTATAAAGAAAGTAAGCAAACCAGTGTACGATGTCAAAGCAACCCATTTTCAAAGTAAGAATACTGCATGATAACAAGTTTGAAAATGAACTTATTAGTGCGTTTGTTTGTTTGTTTGTTTGTTTGTTTTTCAAAGATTGAAAGGTGACTAAACATACATACATGTTCACGTTTTTAAAGGCTTCGAAAGGTCAATGTGAAAAGGAAGCTGACAAATTACTCTCAGACGTACGTTTTTCTTTGCATAAAAGGACGCAATTTATTTTCCGTCATGATGATTGATGCTTTCGTTTAAATGTACGTCAAGTGTCTCTACGATGAGACAGGCTAACAGCGGAATGCTGACATTTTCAATCTTGGATGGGCGAAATTCAGATTTTACCTTGTCTGGTCTAAAATGAGTTATTACATGATTGTCCTGTTCTCTATTTGAAATACGAATTTCCGCGTATTAAATATTTACGAAAAAGGTAAGTCAGACATTTCATGAAAGGAAAATTGTTTATCGTTGAAATGAATTCTATTTGTCATAGATATTTTTGATCTTAGTATTAAAGAATTATTATTGGAAATTAAACACATAGTCCATTCAATCTGCATGTTACATTACTTTCAGCTACTTCAGATGAAATGTGACACATCCCAAATTATTGGCCTTAAAAGTTTGAATTTTAAGCCAAATTACACGAAAGCTAATCAAAACAGTATACATTGAATCAAAAAGGCCTATCTCTAACTTGGACGTACGAGAATCTGTGGTATGTTTTAAGTAGGTTGTCATTAACTGTTTAGTCGATGTACGTTACGCATACGACGTTGTTATTCTTTTTAAATGAATGTACCAAGTAAAAGTGTTCGAATAAGAAATTCAAATAAAGGTTGTGTTCAGTACCACGGGGCATAGAAAAAAACTTTTAACGTTTTCCTTGTCAAAACTCATCGAACGCTGAGTAAATTTTACAGGCTATATACCATACAGAAGAAGAGTTTAAAGTTTATTGATCATTTTCTATAGCGCAATATTGTAAGTCACCTTTTTCAATTGGTTAGCTGTGGAAACGTCACGTCAGATTCGTTACTTTACGTTGAATCTCTTACGTGAACGCTCCCTATTCAACATCTCAAAATACAAACACATTAAAAGTTATAATCCTCCAAAACGTAAAATTTTATAAACAATCCAATTGCAATTCTACACCTGACTGATTGATATCGGAGACTTTGCAACGACGTTGGCATGAGTATTTTTGATGTGTAAGAGAAAAAGTTAACGTAACGTAGCAATACAAATTTTGTTTTCTTATCAGATAAGACCTGTGAAAGATAATTGGGGAAAGAGCTTGCTGGACAAAAGCTCACAACTACAGAATTTAGTAAATTTTAGCTTTCAAACTGCATGAAAAGATTTGCATTCTTTTCGCCAATTTTAAGTAGTGTTGCCAGGATGCAGTAGCTAGTTAAAAGTTGTCTTACAAATCCAGGATATCTGACGAAATATTCTTGCATTTATCAGAAAACCACCTGAAAATTTTATGAAAATTCTGCGATTTTTGAACAAGATCCCCTCGTTGCGTTCATATCCAACTGTCGGTAGCTTCCCCATCAAATCACGTGAAACGTTCAATAATTATTCAATTATACGATATGAAATAAATTGTACGTTATATTTACGTTGGTTGTTCATAAGAATTCAGAAGTTTCAGTGTTTTTTTTTTTTGCTCAGTATGAAATTGCTCTTAATTATTCGCCCAAATATTTGTCTATCCAGACCAATGAAGAAGAGTAGTGGCATAAAACGAATTCAACCAAATTTAACAACTAAGTACAGTCTACTTTTAGTCAGTTAATTGAATATAAAAAACAACACAGTGAATCTGTGGTTCAACCCACATCCGTCCGATCACGCTTCAAGCGTCCATACTAGTAGGTAATCGTGGCATGAAGCCGAATTCTTTCACTTTTTTTTAAGTAGTGTTAAATGATCTTTCACAATGTTACATACGATCCTGGATATTGTATTACTCTAAGTCGCCTTTTACGAATCACATGACAAGAGAGCGCGGATGTGGATTCACCTTTTATAATATTTTAAGGCAAAGGCTTTCAAATTTGATTCACATGAATGACCCATGATTCTTTTCTTTTTATTCAGCCTTTGTGTGGATGGGCAAATTTTACATAGCAACGAAAATAAATCTTTTGTGTGGTTTTTAGCTCATCTGAGCACGAGGTGCTCAAGGTGAGCTATTGTTTTCGTCCTATGTCCGTCGTCCGTCGTCCACAATTTCTTAAAACATCTTCTCCTCTTTAACCGATGGACCTATCATGAAGAAGCTTGTCAGGAATGTTCATTGTGTCAAGCTTTACCAAAGTTTTTTTTTCAAATAAATGAAATCTACCCTTAAGCCTCCCTTCACACTTAACAAAAAGGGTGAAAATAGAAAAATCTACAAAAATCTTCTTCTCTGAAACCAGAAGGCAGACAGCTTTCATATATGGTATGTGGTATCATCTAGTGGGCCTCTACCAAGTCTGTTAATATCAAGACCCTGGGGTCATATTTGGGCACAACCCGGGGACAACCTTTTTTACGTAGAAACAAAGAGTAAAAATCCTTTGAGATCTTCTTCTCTGAAACCAGAAGGCAGACAGTTTTCATATGTGGTATGTAGCATCATCTAGTTGACCTCTACCAAGTTTGTTCATATCAAGACGCTGGGGTCATATTTGGGCACAACCCTTTAATCATTGAATCAATTTGCGAAAATCTTCAAAAATCTTCTTCTCTGCAACAAGAAGGCAGACAACATTCATAATATGTAAGTAGTATCATTTAGTGGAACTCTACGAAGTTTATTCATACCAAGACCCTTGGGTCATATTTGGGATCCAACCGGGTGAATCCCTTTTTACATAGAATCATAGAGGGAAATTCTGTAAAAAAATATTTTCTTGTCTGAAACCAGAAAGCAGACAGCTTTCATATTTTATGAAGCATCATCTAGTAGACCTGTACTAAATTTGTTCATATCAAGATCCCGGGAGGTCACATTTTAGCTCAAACGGGGGCAGCCCTTTTAAAAAAGATTTAAAGAGTAAAAATTCTTCACTGAAATCAAAAGGCAGACATCTTCCTTATAATGTTTATAATATTATATTGTGGACTTATATCAGCGTTTTCATGTCATGCTCCTGAGGTCATTTATGGGCTCAAACGGGGGCAACCCCTTTACAAAGATTGAAAGAGCAAAAAAACTTCAAAAAACTTCTTCTCTGAAATCAAAAGGCAGACATCTGCGATATGATGATTGTAAAATTATATTGTGGACTTCTACCAACGTGTGGATGTCATGCTTCTGAGGTCATATTTGGGCTCAAACGGGAGCAACCCTTTTACAAAGATTTATAGAACAAAAAACTTTCTCTGAAATCAGATGCCAGTCATCTTCCATATGATGTTTGTAATATTATATTGTGGACTTCTACCAACGTTTGCATGTCATGCTTCTGAGGTCATATTTGGGCTCAAACGGGGGTAACCCTTTTACAAAGATTTAAAGAGCAAAAAACTTCAAAATCTTCTTCTCTGAAATCAAAAGGCAGACATCTTCCATATGATATTTGTAATATTATGAAGTTGACTTCTACCAACGTTTTCTTTTCATGCTCCTTAGGTCATATTTGGGCTTTGAAATAACCCACCCTTTTTTACATAGACACAAAGGAGGAAATCATAAAAACTGTTGAAACCAGAAGGCATGGACTCTTCTTTTTTCTACCTTAAACTTTCTTTGGTTTCAATTAAATTTCACATTCAATTATTCCGCCATATTTTCTTCTAATTTAATGTTTTGGCCTCCTGGCTTACAAATATCAATAATTTATGTTATAATCTGCTTATTTTGTTATTTTTGTAAAATTTCCTGTGTTAAATGTTACTTTAATTCGATAATATATTAGATATAATTGGATTTACAATTTTCTGAACGAAAACAAAAAGCTTTCAGGATTCATTTTAAAAGCTAATCGGTTACAGATTTGCAAAGATGTGTAATTGTGGGTGGTATTGCCATGATACAAGACAAAATTTCTGTTGACTTCGGTCTAGGTTCATTCAGGTCCACGAAAAGTGTTTGAATTGAGACCCAGTTTTATTTTTCATTTGCCAAGAAAAAGCAGTATGTCCAGGTATATTATAAATAAAAAAGAAGCTATTTATGAGCACAAGCAGTTAAGCAACACAAGACTACCATGCATAGCTATAGCGGTATAGCTTAAACATTGTGGAAAAGGGTCATTTTGTACAGAACAAGCAACTACAAGACTGTAGGATAAAAAAAGCTCATATTTTAACAAAGTACTGTCTTAAGTATTACCTAAGTATTACCTCATCGGTGGTATAAAACTCGAGCCCATTATGAAGTTATGCAAGAGCCGCCGTCATAGCGCAGTTGGTAGCGCGTCGGACTGTCAATCTAGAGGTCCCGGGTTCGATCCCCGACGGCGGCACTCATTCTTTCCGACTATTTGTCTCTCACCAATGGGTTGATAATCGTAGACCTATGTGAGATAGTAGCTGGAGGCTAGGGAAGAATGTGGTGGTTGTACTGGTAAGAGAAATACCAGGAAACCATTGTTAGGTGCTCCAGCCGCCGTGATATAACTGAAATAATGTTGAAAGCGGCGTTAAACTCCATTCAATCAAGTTATGCAAGCAATTTAGTTTGACTTATTTCATAAACATGTATGTCATACTTTTGTTTATGTCATTCTAATTTTGAAAATGTGTTAATCTATGTAAGGTATGGTATGTTATCACAACAAAAAATGGACATTAATAGTTTATATAGCTCTAAGGTTGTTTAGCAATTTAGCAATATATCAATTTCTATATAACAAAATGATAAATATATTAATGAGCGAAATAAAACTATTGAAATGAAACTCAAGTTCATAGTAAATTACCCACCTACCTTTAACACAATGCACAGCAAGAAACAGTAAGTTTGAAATGTCAATATTTTGTCTGTAGACGCAAAATTTTTCATAGTATGTATGACAAAAGTTCAAAAGAAATCTATTCTGGCCACGAAAAGACCCTTATGGAGAACCGTCATTTCCCAATTTTGAAAGATGGAATATTAACATGTTTAAAGAAAGTGTAAAATGGTTTCCTGAAGTCATAACACCGAGGAGAGAATGCATGATAAATATGATATTATGTTAGTGTCTTAAAATATCAATGTTATCTGGTTGCGGCTGGGAGAAATTATCATTACGAGACTGCCTTGTCTTGATAGATTCTTCCAGCCTGGACCAAATAACATTGATATTTAAAGATTCATACAGATTCTCTATATAAAAGGCTTGTACCTTGCTTCATTTAGAGGAGTAAGATGTTACATTAACTTCTGTCTGACAAATAGTTGACCTACATTTTCAGCTGTAAACGTTCGGAATACTCCTTCTTTATTTCCATCAACTGTTATTACACAGTGTACTTTGTCACGTGAAGGCGAGTAATTAGACACTATAGTACGTGTTCAATTGACAAAGTAGATCTCACGAAACGTCCACATTAACAAGAGCTTCATGGTAGATTGTTATACTAAAAACAAGTAACAAGTTTTGAAACTCAATATATAGAAACGGCTAAACCTCACATGCGTACCGGGGTTCCACATCATGGGGCTAATAATAAAGTGGGTCCAATTATTTGCATTTTTTGTCAAATGTGTCGTGCGAAATAAAATAGTTTTTACCTTTCTTATTCGGAAGTAAAAGCGTTTCTGTGCGATTGGAGTGAGTGTTTTGAATGGATGATTGGAGCGCTGAGCGAGTGATTTTAAACTATTTTGATCGAATGGGTGTCGATTTCACTAAATTCTTAACTGTACCATAAAACTGAGGTAATATAAGCACACTAATTCAGGTTTTATTCAACGATGTATGCCAGTCATATGGCGATGGCTGTAACACCAACAAAATGAGTTCCTTGTATTGCACCAGTACGTCATTATATTCCTTCAAGATTCTTTCCCACTTAGGTTTACGAATATCGAACCATTGGCGAAAGACCATTGTCAAAAAGAATATGTGCCGCCGCATCGAACATCGAACCTATTTCACCACAATTCTACTGGAGTCACATTTGAACCACCACAAAAATGGTTTTATTGATTCATTCTATTAAATCGACAACTTTTAGACAAGATCTTCTGTATGACTACATTCAAAAGCGACATGTCTCTTTTTTGAGTCAATGTTTCCAACTAACTGTCCTAATTAAAATGTTCGTCCGTTTACTGCTTCACTGGCATAGTCAAGTCTCTCGGTTAGTCATCGCCGCACACTTTTTTCTTGTTGGTTGTTTTATCGAAAGCAACATTCGTCTGGCTTTCGTTTGATCGTTTTTAACAGACCATTTACAGATTCTACAATTTATCTCACTTTATTCACAACTCTGATTTCATTCGCTTTTAAGGTTGTGGGTCGTGTGATGTAATAAGTAACTGGATTTTAAAAAAAGATCAACAAATTTTAAATATCTCTTAAACATCCATCGACGACAAAAAGATCCTTTCTGCAAACAAGCTAAACATATTCTTAGTGTCTTATATCTAGCTTTATTCTTTAATTCTTTCGTCGTTATTTTTCCACCTGATTAAAATCCAAAGACGTGTTTGTATATAATTACGAAAAGCAATCAACACGAAATGAATACCATTATGGACAGAGTAAGAATGCATTTATATTTAACAATATATTTCTTACTTTTTTCTATGTAAATAGTTACCATCTCTAATGATTTTAGCTACATTTAATATAGACATAAACAAATAAAACTCTTGCAAAATCAGTTTTGTGATGTTCCATACCTTCGAATCTTCTTTTTTTTTTAATTCAAACCATGGTATATATCCATCAAAGGTCCTAATTCTAAAGTGCTAATGTTGATAGTTTAAAATAGTTTTAAATCATTGTAATTGGCTCGGCTGTTTTCGAAGAAAGCCCGATGGATTAAGATGGATTAAGATCAGATTGGCGTCGTGGGCGTGGACGTGACAAACTTTAACATTGGTCATAACTTTTGAATGGTAAGTGATATAGCCTTTATATTTCAAATAATGATTACCTGGGACAAGACATTTCTGTTGGTTCCAAGTTCAAGGTCATCAGTACAGGTCAAGGTCATTTTGTTAGGTCAAATCTGTTAAAAAGATAAAACTTTAATATTGGCCATGACTTTTGAATAGTAAGGGATGATAGGGCATTCATATTCCAAATGATGATTGCTTGGGACAAGACATTTCTGTTGGTATCACGTTCAATGTTAACGGTAAAGTTCAAGGTCATTTTTTTAAAGGTCAAATTTGTTGACAAAAATAAATAAAACTTTGACATCGGTCATTACTTATAAATGGTAAGTGATAAGACTTTCATTTTTCACAGGATGATTTCTCGGGGTCTTTCTATTGGTACTAAATTTGCGGTCATCAGTTAAGGTCAAGATTATTTAAAGGTGAAATTTGTTAAAAAGGATAAAACTTTAACTTTGAACATAACTTTAAAATGGTTAGTGATAGGGCCTTCATATTTCAAATTATGATTGTTTGGACGAAGACCATTCTATTGGTACCAAGTTCAATGTCATCACTCAAGGTCAATGTCATTTTTCAATGTCTAATTTGTGAAATAAAAAATGAAACTTTTAACATTGGCCATAACTTTTGAATGGTAAGTTAAAGGACACACATATTTCACATGATGATTGTCTTGGTTAAGACCTTTCTGTTGGAACCAGTCATTGTCATCTGTCAATTACATTTTTCAAGGTCAAGTTTGTTTTAAAAAATAATAAAAAATAACATTTGTCATAAGTTTTGAATGGTAGGTGATAGGGCCTCCGTATTTAACAGGTTGAATATTTGGGAGTAGACCTTTCTCTTGTAACCAAGTTCAAGGGCATCAGTCAAGGTCAAAGTCGTTTTTCAAATTTAAATGTATAAACGAATTAAAACTTTTATATTACCTATTATTTTTTAATGGTACATGTAAGTGATAGGGCCTTCATATAGCAAACAAGGTTTTCATGAAGCAATCAAAAGCCAAAGTATATTATCACCGTCGTCTTATCGGCGTTGGTTTTGGCATATGGCATGACAGACGTTAACCTTGGTCATATCTCCATTAAAGATATCTTCATGAAACTTTATGTTAACCATCAAAAAAGCTATCTAGACTTTCATCGGGGATAACTTTGGCAGCATTTTTGTAATAGTTATGTCCCTGTTTTAAATTAGATTTTCTGTAATAACCAAAACCTGCAAACGAGCGTTGCACACGTGGGCGGTGCTCTTGTTGAGGTTTGAATTAGAAATTAATTTAGAAAAAATACTTCCTGCAAACACTACGCCATCCTTAGATCCCACCATAATTAGTTGCCACATATAGGGCTATGAACAGTTTCTATTTTTTTTTTTTTAATTTTTATTTCTTATATATATTTCATTTAATGATAAGACTTAAAATTGAACGATTTTGTTGGATAGCTATACAGTTAACAACATCGTGAAATGGACAAGGTGAATGATTTTGGAATAAGTTCTGAATGAAATTGATTGAGTGTGTGGAGCGAGTTTTGAGTGAAATTAAAGGGAGGTAATCCAATATTGCTAATTTTGTTCAGGATTAACAAAATTAGCGATATTGATTACCCCCCTTTAATAAAAAATGCATATAAGTTGAATAGATTAATTCTTATTTCTTTAAGAATCTTTTAGACGCTTACAATTGGAATTATGTCAGTGAAATAGCGATTTTCCTCTATCCAAATCTATTTTAAATGACGTTGTAGATTATATATTTTTCAATGGGTTTGAGCATTTTTGAATGGTTTGAGTGAGTGTTTGGAGTGAATGGGTGGAGCGCTGAGTGAGCGATGTAGAATGGTTTTGATTGAGGTGAATGTCAATTTCACGATGTAACTAACTGTGTCTCTCTTTCATTTGGCATTCTGTATTTTACATTTTTACTTCGAACGTTTTAATCGAATATTTCCGTTTTACCTATTCTTCATAGCACTACTAATAACTGCATTGACGCAGTTACAAGAAACCAAGCTTGGTCTTATGTTTGCTGGAATGTGTACAGTTGTCCTTTGTATTAGTGTATATAGCTTAGAAAATATATGCTAATCTTGATATCTTGACAGGACAGTCTCAGTTTTCAATTAAGTTTAAGTGAGGTTTTATGATATTGCTAGACACTAGACAGGATAGAAATTAGAAAATTCAGGAAAAATATATAGAGAGTAACACATAAGGTATTTGGAGTTTGAAATATATGGCATGAACTCTTTAGATATCACATCCATTCCATATATCTTAAGTAGAAAAATTCGGCATTTCATTTGAAGTATATGACAAATTCAAATGACCGTTGAATAGTCTAGGTTACCTGTAACACGTTAAAAGGTCGAGACTCATATTTCCATTGTAGTTCTAATTTATTCCAGATGTAATCATGTGCAACAGAGAGGGAGAGGGGATATGGATTTTAACTACTGCTACCCATTTTCACAGCTTTGTGAAAAGGTCATCTCTTTGTAGAGTGATGCGTCAAGAAAAAAAAAAACACTTTGTGTCTCTTGTTGGGCTCGAAACCGCATTCATCCGATAACGAGACATGCACTCTTACCACCAGGGTAACGGAACAGATGATCTTGGAACGGTTGAAAAAGTCATGCATTTGGCTATATAATTTCTTTAATTCTTCAAATGAAATGCAGATTATAATACAGATATTTTAAAATCACACAACAAGTAAACAATAAGAAAGACTATCTATGTGCAATTATCAAATAGACAAGCATGAATATCTATGTGCAATTATCAAATAGACAAGCATGAATATCGAATATTCTATACAAAAGTATAATTACAAGATAATAATATATTTTAATATATATAATGAAGTCGTTGCGAATCTCGTACAATTCTACCGTACGACCAGAAATAAGGTCTCGCATGACACATAATAAAAAGACATCATAAAAGAGCATGTGCATATGTAGATCTATAGATTGACGATTTGCATTTTTTTCTATACAGAGGTCGATTCAAGATGGCACATCCCTTATACCGCAAGCAATAATTAAGCAGTGAAACTATCAATACTACAATATAGTCGAAAAAACATTGCGAGCAGAATAGAAAGAGACACGCCCCGTAAGGGCCGTAGGCCCTGATGACACCGGGTTCTGCAGTTAAGTATAAACGTTTTGTATTCCAACTGAAACTTAAGTAACTTTCATGATCTTATTCGTGCGATTTGAGGTTAACTTTACATCAATTCCGATCATATGCTCAAATGGCTCATCATTGGATTGTCGATCCATGTTATAAACAGAGGTCAACTCTCTAAAATTGTTACTAGGTAGTTTGATTAAAATAATTGGTTGACACTTTTTTCCATACTAGATGAACTATATATTACATTTTTTCCTGTCTTAAGTTCGAATTTTCTAAAGTAACACGTATCTATTTTAAGTGTACATATAGCACTTTAACAACATTTGAAAAAAAATCAATTTTTATCAAAACCTTTTACGTAAAAAATCTGAACCCCATCTGAATCTGAAATAAATCTTCCTCTCCTAAACAACTGGGCCAATAAAGCTGAAACTTGACAGAAATGTTTCTTTGGATAAGCTTTTCCAAAATTACTAAAGAAATTAAATCCATCAAAACTCTGGTTGCCATGGTAACAGAAAGACCGAAAATTGATGCAAATCTCAGAAAAAAAAATCATCTCCTTTTTAGCCACAGGGCCAATCAAGCTGATAGTTCTTTCGATGAGGCTCTACTAAATGTGTTTTAACCTCTATTTGCCTTGTTTTCGTCGATGATTCTAGAAGAAATGCAAGTTTCTAAAAATAACCGCATTTTGTCATTGTTCTAAACTAAAAATATCCATGTTATATCATAAAAATATCTTATGGGATGTTGTCTCAAGGATATTTGTATAGTAATAAGATGAAAAAAAACACGTTATAATATCCGAGGGGGTGTGTCCTGACGGAGATCAAGGGGGCGGGGCTAGTGATCAATCCATTTGACTGCGTAATGATCAATGATACAGTCTATACCTTTATATCTTCTTTATGTGTACTAAAAGTTTTATGATAATTGAACGTAGATAGAAGCTAGATTAGATTTTCAACTGAGAGATGTATTTGATTCCCTGCGAAGAGAATTTCTGATACGAGCATTTATTTGAACATTTGGATATCTTGTACGATCATTTATTTGAACAATTTTGAACATTTGAATTTTTAGCTCACCTGAGCACGAAGTGCTCAAGGTGAGCTTTTGGGGTTACTTGATGTCCGTCGTCCGTCGTCCGTCGTGCGTTGTGCGTTGTGCGTCGTGCGTCGTCAACATTTACCTTGTGGACACTCTAGAGGCCATATTTTTAGCCCAATCAACCTGAAAATTGGTCAGAATGATCATCTTGATAAAATCTTGGACAAGTTCGAAATTGGGTCAAGTGGGGTCAAAAACTAGGTCACAGGGTCAAATCTTAGAAAAACCTTGTGGACACTATAGAGGGCATATTTTTGGCCCAATCAACCTGAAAATTGGTCAGAATGATTATCTTGATGAAATCTCAGACAAGTTCGAAATTGGGTCAAGTGGGGTCAAAAACTAGGTCATGGGGTCAAATCTTAGAAAAATCTTGTGGACACTCTAGAGGCCATATTTTTAGCCCAATCAACCTGAAAATTGGACAGAATGATTATCTTGATGAAATCTCGGACAAGTTCGAAATTGGGTCAAGTGGGGTCAAAAACTAGGTCACGGGGTCAAATCTTAGAAAAATCTTGTGGACACTCTAGAGGCCATATTTTTAGCCCAATCAACCTGAAAATTGGTCAGAATGATTATCTTGATGAATTCTCGGACAAGTTCGAAATTGGGTCAAGTGGGGTCAAAAACTAGGTCACGGGGTCAAATCTTAGAAAAATCTTGTGGACACTCTAGAGGCCATATTTTTAGCCCAATCAACCTGAAAATTGGTCAGAATCATTATCTTCATGAATTCTCGGACAAGTTCGAAATTGGGTCAACTGGGGTCAAAAACTAGGTCACGGGGTCAAATCTTAGCAAAACCTTGTGGACACTCTAGAGGCCATAATTTTAGCCCAATCAACCTGAAAATTGGTCAGAATAATTATCTTGATGAAATCTCGGTCAAGTTCGAAATTGGGTCAAGTGGGGTCAAAAACTAGGTCACGGGGTCAAATCTTAGAAAAACCTTGTGGACACTCGAGAGGCCATATTTTTAGCCCAATCAACCTGAAAATTGGTCAGAATGATTATCTTGATGAAATCTCGGACAAGTTTGAAATTGGGTCAAGTGGGGTCAAAAACTAGGTCACGGGTCAAATCTTAGAAAAATCTTGTGGACACTCTAGAGGCCATATTTTTAGCCCAATCAATCTGAAAATTGGTCAGAATGATTATCTTGATGAATTCTCGGACAAGTTCGAAATTGGGTCAAGTGGGGTCAAAAACTAGGTCACAGGGTCAATTCTTAGAAAAACCTTGTGGACACTCTAGAGGCCATATTTTTAGCCCAATCAACCTGAAAATTGGTCAGAATGATTATCTTGATGAAATCTCGGACAAGTTCGAAATTGGGTCAAGTTGGGTCAAAAACTAGGTCACAGGGTCAAATCTTAGAAAAACCTTGTGGACACTCTAGAGGCCATATTTTTAGCCCAATCAACCTGAAAATTGGTCAGAATGATTATCTTGATGAAATCTCGGACAAGTTCGAAATTGGGTCAAGTGGGGTCAAAAACTAGGTCACGGGGTCAAATCTTAGAAAAACCTTGTGGACAGTCTAGAGGCCATATTTTTAGCCCAATCAACCTGAAAATTGGTCAGAATGATTATCTTCATGAAATCTCGGTCAAGTTTGAAATTGGGTCAAGTGGGGTCAAAAACTAGGTCATGGGGTCAAATCTTAGAAAAACCTTGTGGACACTCTAGAGGCCATATTTTTAGCCCAATCAACCTGAAAATTGGTCAGAATGATTATTTTGATGAAATCTCGGTCAAGTTCCAAATTGGTTCAAGTGGGGCCAAAAACTAGGTCACGGGGTCAAATCTTAGAAAAACCTTGTGGACACTCTAGAGGCCATATTTTTAGCCCAATCAACCTGAAAATTGGTCAGAATGATTATCTTGATGATATCTGGGACAAGTTCGAAATTGGGTCAAGTGGGGTCAAAAACTAGGTCACACGATCAAATCTTAGAAAAACCTTGTGGACACTCTAGAAGCCGTATTCTTTTCCCAATCAACCTGAAAATTGGTCAAAATTATTATCTTGATGAAATCTCGGACAAGTTTGGAATTGGGTCAAGTGGGGTCAAAAACTAGGTCACGGGGTCAAATCTTAGAAAAACTTTTTAAGATTGTTAATTCAGGTGAGCGATTAAGGGCCACTATGGCCCTCTTGTTGATACTATCAGTTATTTGAAAATTTGATCTTTTTCCCATAGAAAACATTTCCAAACGAGGTTTGTTTCGATGGGGTAAAACGCCGCTGCAAACGAATTATTCAGTTTAATCGCGGCAGCTTGGGCACCTACAACGAATTTCTGGTATTCCTAATACCCATGCTACCATTATATAATTTCATTTCAGAAAGGCTCAGATCCACCTGTGTATCAGCACGATCTGATCGAAGTCTTCAGTATGACTTGAAAATAGGTACCTGTGAACTGTTTCTGTTCATATTCGCAGAAAAATTGGGCCTGTGCGAGAGATTTCCAATAATCTCGAATATGCGCAAATAAAAGACTCTGACCAGCCTGACCAGAGTCTTAACTATGCGTTTAGTAGATAGATAAGTTCTCAAAGTAGCTGTAGACCATCAGTTGACTCTATATTCACAGTATCTGGCTGTCAACGCTACTCAATGTTTGCCCCTGATGTTCATTTCAAATTGATGGAAATGTCACACACAGACTCAATTTTAAATGTACTATGTGGTTGTCCAGCTAGCTCAGTTTATGCCCATGACGCACAAATGTAATTGTTGGAAATGTCACACACAAGCTCTAATTTTTCCGAACATATCGCTCAGTGACGAATTTATAGCATTTCTGCTACACGCTCTGATCGTTCCGAAATTATTCAAATTAAGCAAAAACGTTTTTTTTTTTTGTTTTGTTTTTTTTTTTTTGTTTGTTTGGGGGGGGGGGGGGTCTTTTTCCTTTAAGCTAAGGCACGAAGTGCTAAAGGTGAGCTTTTTTCTGGTCGAGTGATGTCTGTCGTGTGTCGTCAACATTTACCTTGTAGACACTCTTGAGGTAAGATTTTTGCTAGATCTACCTGAAACTTGGTCTGAATGATTGTCTTGATAAAATCTCGGACAAGTTCAAAATTGGGTCAAATAGGGTAAAAAATGAGGTCATGGGGTAAATCATAGAAAAACCTTGTAGACACATGAGAAGCCATATATTTTGCCCGATCAATCTGAAATTTAATCAGAATGATTGTCTTGGTGAAATCTCGGACAAGTTCGAAATAGGGTCAAGTGGGGTCAGAAATTTGTTCACGGGGTCAAATCTTAGAAAAAACTTGTAGACACATGAGAAGCCATATTTTTGCCAGATCAACCTGAAATTTGGTCAGAATGATTGTCTTGATGAACTTTTGCTCACGTTCGAAATTGGGTCAAGTGGGGGCAAAAATGAGGTCACGGGATCAAGTCTTAGAAATACCTTGTAGACACTTTAGAAGCCACATTTTTTGCTCAATCAACTTGGAAATTGGTCAGAATGATTGTCATTATAAAATCTCAGATAATTTGAAAATTTGGTCAAGTGGGGTCATAAATGAGGCCACGGGGTCAAATCTTAAAAAAACATTGAAGACACTCTAAAAGCTATATTTTTTTTGCTCAATCATTCTGAAATAGGTCAGAACGATTATCTTGATCAAATCACAGACATTGTTAAAATTGGGTCAAGTAGGCTCAAAAATAAGGTCACGGGGTCAAGTCTACAGAAATCCCTGTAGACACTCTAGAATGTAAATTTTTTCTCAATCATTCTGAAAATTGGTCAGAATGATTGTCTTGATGAACTCTCGCTCAAGTTCGAAACTGGGTCGAGTGGGGTCAAAATGATATCACAGGGTCAAATCTTAGTAAAATCTTGTAGACACTCTAGAAGCCATATTTTATGCCAGATCAACCTTAAATTCGGTCAGAATTATTGTCTTGATAAAATCTCGGACAATTCCTAAATTTGGTCAAGTGGGGTCAAAAATGAGGTCACGGGGTCAAATCTTAGAAAAACCTTGTAGACACTCTTGAAGCCTCATTTTTGCCTGGTCAATCTGAAATTTAATCAGAATGATTGTCTTGGTGAAATCTCGGACAAGTTTGAAATTGGGTCGAGTGGGGTCAAAAATAAGGACACGGGGTCAAATCTAAGAAAAAAATGATAGATACTGTAGAAGCCATATTTTTGCCAGATCAACCTGAAATTTGGTCAGAATGATTGTCTTGGGGAAATCTCGCTCATGTTCGAATTTGGGTCAAGTGGGGTCAAAAATGAGGTCACGGGATCAAGTCTTAGAAAACCTTGCGGACAATCTTCAAGCCAATCTTTTGGCCCAAACACCCTGAAATTTTGTAAGAATGAAATTGCTAAAAATCTAATAAAATCTAGGTCTAGTTGGAAATTGGATCGGATGTGGTCAAAAATGAGTTCACAGGGTCAAATCTTGGAAAAACTTGTAGACACTCTAAAAGCTATATTTTTGCTAAATCAACCCTGAAAATTGGTCAGAAGGATATTCTTAATGAAATCTAAATCAAGTTCGAAATTGGTTTAAGTGGGGTCAAAAATAAGGTCACTAGGTCAAATCATAGAAAACCCTTGAAGAAACTCTGGAAGCGACATTTTTTGCTAAATCTGAAAATTGGTCAGAATGATCATCTTGATGAAATGTAGATCAAGTTTAAAATTGGGTCAAGTGGGGATAAAAAATAGGTTATGGGGTCAAATCTTAGAAAAATTTTGTAAGCAGTGTAGAGGCATCATTTTATGCCCAATCAACCTGAAATTTGGTCAAAATTCTTCATCCTATCTTAATCTAGCCGCCGTCAAAGCGCAGTTGGTAGCGCCTTGGCCTGTCAATCTAGAGGTCATGGGTTCGAACCCCGACGGCGGCACTCATTTTTTCCGACAATATGTCTCTCATCAATGGGTTGATAATCGTAAACTTATGTGAGATAGCAGCTGGAGGTTAGGAAAGGATGTGATGGTTGTACTGG
This sequence comes from Fragum whitleyi, assembly GCA_948146395.1. NCBI lineage: Eukaryota > Metazoa > Mollusca > Bivalvia > Cardiida > Cardiidae > Fragum > Fragum whitleyi. The sequence goes on from OX411556.1 coordinate 47,805,442, forward strand.
TGCGAGTAATACCAGGAAACCATTGCTAGGTGCTTCAGCCGCCGCGATATAACTGAAAAAATGTTGAAAGAGGCGTTTAACTCCATTCAATCAATCAATCCTTTCTTAATCTACTTTAAACAATTTTTGACAGTTCATTCAGGTGAGCGATTTGGGGCCACTATGGCCCTCTTGTTTATGCATGGATTATTTGTTTGCATACATTTTGAAAAGCTAGACTACTCTTGAAAACTTAAAAATCATTTTTATGAAATTAAAAGGATGTAAAAGAACATCGATATTTTTTTCACAATTTAAACAAAATTATTGATATCAAAATAACCGTGGCAAGTCGTTCAAAATTCGCTTATCGGAATCCTTCAATTTTATATATAAATCGTTCCAAAACCATTGCCATCTTCATCTAACACTGTGTTTAACCTATACGGTTAATAACATCGTGAAATTGACATTTACTTCGATCAAACCATTCATGATCGCTCACTCAGCGCTCCAATCATTCATTCCAAACACTCACTCAACCTATTCAATTTTCAACTACATTCAAAATAAAGATCGGAAGATAAGATCTATGATTTCACTTATTTAATTTGATTTTGTAAGCGCATTCTAGGTTCATGAAGAAATAGAAAGCTTTTCATAGAACCTGTATGCATATTCCATTGAAGGGAGATAATAATATCGCTAATTTTGATTATTTTGAACAATTTGGCGATATTGTTTTACCTCCTTTGAATTTCACTCAAAATTCGCTCCACACACTCATTCAATGCTCCCTCATTCAATTCTCAATGCTCCCTATCTTTTTTTACTTTCTTTTTATCAATTTTGAGTATTTGTTCCTTTTGCACATTAAAAAAAACCATTCCTTTTGATTCATACTAGATAAAAGGTTATAATGAATTGGGATGATGAAAAAAGTTAAGAAACGATTCTTTTTATTAATGTTAAAAGATTATATATGATAATTGTTGAATTTTGTTCTGGAACCTCATCTTTTTTAATAAGAAAACAGGTAATTTAATTTTGGTTTTATTTCTGAATGAAACTAGTTGAAAACTCTGTAAACAACCACAAGACATTCTGTCTTGTGGCTTGTCGTCTTTGTACTCAACTATTTGAAAATTAACCCTTTAAAAGTATCTATTTTCTCCACTATACAAAAGACGAAAAAAAGGATGAGGTTTTTTATTTCAATATTATGTTTTGACGATGATAATATGTCACCTATCGAGAAAATGAAGAGAAGTATTTAAAAAAAATAATATATATATATATATATATATATACTTGAAGTATTGTTTGATAAACAATACGGATATAAATATCGAGATAAAAGAAAGAAAGTTGAAGGAATCTGCCAATTACATATTTCATTGATATAAAATAACTCAACCGGTTTCACATATAGTATGATCTTCAGGAGTTGAACATATATATATATATTAATCGATAAACAAAATAAACAAATAAAGAAATAAATAAATAAATAAAATTAAAAAGAATTTTACACAGTAATAATCATTAACACTATAATCATTATTATCTTTATTTTGCTTATTTTAATTAAGTCTTATAAGCCCAAAAGATTGAATTATTTTCCCAACTTTTCAAATGAAAACTTAAATTCCGTTTCTTTTAATTCATTCATATTTCTCAATAGACCTTAAACCCTCCTCGGTAGCATTCCTGGGGGAAAAAATAAGGCACCAAATACACAATGTGACATATTATAATCATCGGGGAAAACTGAGATATTTTGTATATATTTCACGACCCATTGAACATAGAAAACTTTGTGAACATTGAACCAAAAAGCAATAAAAAAAAGGAAGAAAAGCGACACCAACTAATACTCCCTCTCTCGGGAGAAAATATAACTAGGGGGAAGAATTCCACGCTAACCTCTCATTCTAGAGCTTCAAGTAGGTGCTAACGAGATTGTTATATTGGGGTCTAATGAGAGTCACAGAAATGACATTAAACACGAACATACATGGACGGAAGATTCCATAAATATGGTACCAGTTATAAACTGTAGCGTTGGGTCACTTTGATTTCGCTTATTGAATTATAAACTGCAATTACAAACTACCATTTGGCGCAAGGTTTAAGACATGTGCAAAGAAAAAAACAGTTTATACTTCGACAAACGAAATAAAATAGACAATAAGCCGTTATATTGCAATCTTAAAGACACACCTTTAGAGCTTTGTATCATTAAGAAAATCAATAATATTATGTTAACCTTAGAATGCTTTATTTGTTAGTCGGATCAAAATCTATTGTTAGCTTATGTTTGTTTGCTGACTTTTAACCTTATCTTATCTTATCTTATCTTATCTTATCTTATCTTAGTGAAATAAAAAAAACGAACTCGAATCTACTTTCGTACTGCGCAAAGAGAGTTTTTACCTTAGCTGACAAAGTCAGAAATCTAATTTTACTCGGGACAGTTCTGGAATAAAATCGATTCTTAATTTGCACAGAACATATAAACTTATAAACATGTGCATGAGGCAAGCTTAAATGCCATGTAATGAATCTATTGCTGGGGCGGTCATAGACTTATGAATGAGTGATACAAAACCAGAAACTTCCCTTGTAACTGTAACTAAAAAAGTAATGCATCATTCGCTATTTCACTATCAATGTGCAGTTGATAACACCGTGAACTTGACCAGGTGAATGGTTTCGGAATGATTTCGGAATGAATTCGAATAAGTGAAAAGAGCGAGGGTTTGAATATAATTAAGGGGAGGTAAATCAATATCAATAATTTCGTCCAATCTGGACGAAATTATCGGTGTATATTTACCTCCATGTAAGGAAATCTACATTCTTTACTAAACATAAGATTTTTGTGTCTTTTAATACGATTTCAAATCAATAACAACTAGAGCATTGATTTTGGTGAAGTTTTGAAGCATCGTGAACGGTTCGTGATATTTTGGAAGATTTTTTGTGGCGATTTCGAATGATTGCAGTGAGCGTTTGGAATCAATGAATCATTCAATGGAGCACGGAGTCAGCGATCTATACAATGAGATGAGCGTCGATTTTATGGTGTTTCTAACTGTAATCTTAAAATTGTACCGTCTTTAGTTTCACAGACATTTTGTTGTTCTGCCAAAAACGCAGAGTTTGGCCAATGGTTTATTCATATCCCATCAAAGAGAAATTGTCAGACTTACTAGACAATGGTCGCAGACGAATAGAAAATTAATAAACGATGTCCAGAGCTGGCACACACAGCTTGTAAAGTAAGAAGCTTGTCTGCCTCGGTTTATGAGTGCAATGCTACATGTACAGTTAAGAACATCGTGAAATTCACGAGGTGAATGATTTGGGAATGAATTTGGATTGTTTGTGAATGAGTGTGTGGAGCGAGTTTTGAGTGAAATAAAAGGGAGGGAATCCATTATTGTTAATTTTGTTCAAGAAGAACAAAATTAACGATATGTATTACGTCACTTTTATAAAATATGCATACAAGTTATACAAATAGATTCCAATTGCTTCAATAACCAATCAGACGCTTACAATTTCAATTATGTCAGTGAAATCGCGTTTTTTTCTATTTATATTTGTATTGAATGTAGTTGTTGTTCATTGTATCATTTTTAGTGAGTTTGGAGCGTTTTTGATCGATTTGAGTGAGTGTTTATTATCAACGAATGGAGCGCTGAGTGAGTGATTGAGAATGGTTTTAATTGAATTGAATGCCAATTTCACGATGTAACTAACTGTGCATGTATCCACTCCACTGACCAGCGTCACGTCACATCCCTCAGAAACGTTAAAAATTATCATTTACCTGCCAAAGATTAAGTCTCAGACATGGAAAAAATCAAAGATAGTTGCGAGATTAACGTTAGCTTTCGCCGTTTACGTCGACTATCCACGAATTGAATTTTTGATACTATCAGTTATTTAAAAATTTGATCATTTATGTAGCCTATAGAAAACATTTCCAAACTAGGTTTGTTTCGATGGGCTAAAACGCCGCTGAAAACGAATTATTCAGTTGAATCGCGGCGGCTTGAGTACCTACAACGAATTTCTGGTATTCCTATTACCCGTGCTACCATGATAGAATTTCATTTCATACAGGCTCAGATCCACCTGTGCATCAGCACGATCTGATCGGAGTCTTCATTATGACTTAAAAATAGGTACCTGTCAATTGTTTCTGTTCATATTCGCAGAATAATTGGGCCTATGTTTGAGATTGCCAACAATTTCGAATATGCGCAAAGAAAAGACTCTGACCAGAGTCTTAACTACGGGTTTAGTAGATAGAAAAGTTCTCAAAGTAGCTGTAGACCATCAGTTAACTCTATATTCACAGTATCTGGCAGTCAACGCTACTCAATGTTTGCACCTCACGTTCATTTCAAATTGTTGAAAATGCCACACACAGGCTCAATTTTAAATGCACTATGTGGTTGTTCAGCTAGCTCAATTGCTTGCTCAATTACAAATTGTTGGAAATGTCACACACACAAGCTCTAATTGTTCTGAATATATCGCCCAATGCCGAATTTATAGCATTTCTAACACGCGCTCAAATCCTTCCAAAATTATTCAAATTAAGCAAAACCTTTTTTGTTGTTGGTGGTGGTCTTTTGTTGTTGTTGGGTTTGTGTGTGTGTGTGTGTGTGCTTGTTTTTGTTGTTGTTGTTGTTGTTCTTTTTCTCTTTTTTTCACACATGGATTATTTTTTTGCATACATTTTGAATCAACTAGACAACCCTTGAAAACTTAAAAAGTCATTTCTATGAAATTAAAGGGAAGCAACAGAATACCGATAGTTATTTCACGCAAGTTCACGCAATTGTTGGTATTAAAATTTCCCTGTCAGGTTTTTCAAATATCGCTTTTCAGAATCATTCATTTTATTTCGAAATTGTTCCAAACCATTGTCATCTTCATCTGACAATGTCTCTAACCGCATACAGTTAATTACATCGTGAAATTGACATTTACTTCGATCGAACCATTCATGGTCGCTCACTCAGCGCTCCATTCATTCATTCCAAACACTCACTCAACCCATTCAAAATGCTCATTTATCACTAAAATTGATAACATTTTCAACTACATTCAAAATAAAAATCGGAAGGTAAAAACTTCGAACCATTCATGATCGCTCACTCAGCGATCCATTCATTCATTCCAAACACTCACTCAAACCATTCAAAATGCTTTAATCACGAAAATTGATAAAAAAACAAATTCAACTACATTCAAAATAAAAATCGGAAGACAAAATCTACGATTTTACTTATGTAATTGAATTTTGTAAGCGCATTCTAGGTTCATTAAGAAATAGAAAGCTATTCATAGAACCTGTATGCAGATTTCATTAAAGGGTGTAAAAAAATATCGCTAATTTTGTTTATTCTAAACAAAATTAGCGATATTGTTTTACCTCCCTTGAATTTCACTCAAAACTCGCTCTACACACTCATTCAATTTCATTCCAAAGTCATTCACCTTGTCAACTTCACACTGTTATTAACTGTGTGACAGGAAGAAAAGTGACACCAACCAATACTCCCTCTCTCGGGAGAAAACATAACTAGGGTGAAGAATTCCACGCTAACCACTCATTCTAGAGCTTCAAGTAGGTGCTAACGAGATTGTTATATTGGGGTCTAATGAGAGTCACAGAAATGACTATGAGCACGAACATATATGGACGGAAGATTCCATAAACATGGTACTAGTTATTCACCATAGCGTTGGGTGTCTTTGATTTCGCTTATTTCGCTTATTCACTACAATTACCTTGCACGTGACAAACAACTATCATTTGGCGCTTGGTATAAGACATGTGTTAAAGCTGCTCTTGCACAGATTTGGAAAATGTGAATTTTAACATTTTTCGTAAAATCAATCAGAATAAACTACCTCATCATGTTGAAGCCTTTAAAATAACAAGATTCAATCTGGTAATGCATCGAAAGAAAGGCCGATATACCCGAATTTAGGTTAAATTCATTCTGAAAAATAAAGTGACTACTAACGCTAAAAAATATTCTTCAATTTCGAGCCAACTATTTTCGCTTGACATTCGGCATGTTTGTCTTATTCAATCAAAGATTTAAAAAGCTGGAAACTTCATAGCAATACAAGCAAAAAATGAAAGGTTATTCACGGAAAATAACGATTTTGTAATAAATAGATTAGAAATGAATAGACTGGATACCTTACTGAGCTTGCCACTTCGAAAAAATAAGTTACAATATTATTGAAATATGTTGTTCCTAGTGCCAATGCTTTGGGCCATTCTTAAAAGTCTAAAAATACACACATTTCCGAAACTTAAAACAAGTTTTGTATTTTTTCTATGAAAAACTGTGAAAGAGCAGCTTTAAAAAAAAGTTTATACTACAACAAAGTAACGAAATCGATTAGACATTCGGCCGTTATATTGAAATCTTTTTCACATTTAGAGCTTTATACATGTACAGATAACAACATCGTCATATTGTCAGAGTGAATGATTTTGGAATGATTTAGGAATGAAATTGAATGAGTGTTAATTTTGAGTGAATTTAATGGGAGGTAATCCTATTTCGTAAATTTTGTTCAGGATGAACAAAATTAGCGATATTGATAACCTCCCTTTTATAAAATATGCATACAAGTTCTCGACATAGCTTTCTATTTCTCCAAGAACGTATGAGACGCTAACAATTTGAATTATGTCGGTGAAATCGCTATTTTTCTCTATCAAAATTTATTTTGAATAACGTTGTTGATTCTTTATCTTTCAACGGGTTTAAGCGTTTCTGAATGGTTTGGGTGAGTGTTTGGAATGAGTTAATGGAGCGCTGAGTAATCGATTTAGAATGATTTTGATTGAGGTGAATGTCATTTTCACGATGTGAGTAACTGTATCATTAAGAAAATCAGTTTTATTATGTTAACCTTAGAATGCTTTATATGTTAGTCGGATCAAAAGCTATTGTTAGCTCATGTTTGTTTGTTATGCTGTCTTGCTGACTTTAAATAAATCTTATCTTATTTTCTCTTAGTAAAATATAAAAAAAAACTCGAATCTCCTTTCGTACTGTGCAAAGAGATTTTCTATCTGACTTTATTCAGGACTTTATTCAGGACATTTCTGGAATAATTTCAATTGTTACTTTGCACAAAACATATAAACATGTACATTAAGCAAACTTAAATGCCATGTAATAGCATCAAGGTGCAGTTAATAACACCTTGCAATTAACCAGGTGAATGGTTTTGGATTGATTTCGGAATGAATTCGAATGAGTGAAATGAGCGAGGGTTTGAATATGATTAAGGGGAGGTAATTCAATATCAATAATTTCGTCCAAACTGGACGAAATTATTGATATATATTTACGACCATATAAAGAAATCTACATTCTTTACTAAAATAAGGTTTTTGTGTCTTTGAATACGTTTTTATACCAACAACAACTAGATTGATTGATTGATTGAATGGAGTTTAACGCCGCTTTCAACATTTTTTTCAGTTATATCGCGCCGGCTGGAGCAATTAACAATGGATTCCTGGTATTTCTCTCACCAATACAGCCATCACATCCTTTCCTAGCCTCAAGCTACTATCTCGCATAGGTCTACGATTATCAAAACAACAACTAGAGCAATGAGGATTGTCATGGTTTAGTGAAGTTTTGAAGCATCGTGAACGATTCGTGGTATTTTGAAGATTTTTTGTGGCGATTTCGAATGTTTGCAGTGAGCGTTTGGAATGAAAAAAATGATTGAATGGAGCACGGAATCAGCGATTATACAATGAGATGAGTGTCGATTTCGTGATGTTTCTAACTGTAATCCTAAAGACGTACCGTCTTTAGTTTCACAGACATTTTGTTGTTCTGCCAAAACGCAGACTTTGGCAAATGGTTTATTCATATCCCATCAGAGAGAAATTGTCAGACTTACTAGACAATGGTCGCAGACAAATAGAGAATTAATAAACGATGTCCAGAGCTGGCACACACAGCTTGTAAAGTAAGAAGCTTGTCTGCCTCGGTTTATGAGTGCAATGCTACATGTACAGTTAAGAACATCGTGAAATTCACGAGGTGAATGATTTGGGAATGAATTTGGATTGTTTGTGAATGAGTGTGTGGAGCGAGTTTTGAGTGAAATAAAAGGGAGGGAATCCATTATTGTTAATTTTGTTCAAGAAGAACAAAATTAACGATATGTATTACGTCACTTTTATAAAATATGCATACAAGTTATACAAATAGATTCCAATTGCTTCAATAACCAATCAGACGCTTACAATTTCAATTATGTCAGTGAAATCGCGTTTTTTTCTATTTATATTTGTATTGAATGTAGTTGTTGTTCATTGTATCATTTTTAGTGAGTTTGGAGCGTTTTTGATCGATTTGAGTGAGTGTTTATTATCAACGAATGGAGCGCTGAGTGAGTGATTGAGAATGGTTTTAATTGAATTGAATGCCAATTTCACGATGTAACTAACTGTGCATGTATCCACTCCACTGACCAGCGTCACGTCACATCCCTCAGAAACGTTAAAAATTATCATTTACCTGCCAAAGATTAAGTCTCAGACATGGAAAAAATCAAAGATAGTTGCGAGATTAACGTTAGCTTTCGCCGTTTACGTCGACTATCCACGAATTGAATTTTTGATACTATCAGTTATTTAAAAATTTGATCATTTATGTAGCCTATAGAAAACATTTCCAAACTAGGTTTGTTTCGATGGGCTAAAACGCCGCTGAAAACGAATTATTCAGTTGAATCGCGGCGGCTTGAGTACCTACAACGAATTTCTGGTATTCCTATTACCCGTGCTACCATGATAGAATTTCATTTCATACAGGCTCAGATCCACCTGTGCATCAGCACGATCTGATCGGAGTCTTCATTATGACTTAAAAATAGGTACCTGTCAATTGTTTCTGTTCATATTCGCAGAATAATTGGGCCTATGTTTGAGATTGCCAACAATTTCGAATATGCGCAAAGAAAAGACTCTGACCAGAGTCTTAACTACGGGTTTAGTAGATAGAAAAGTTCTCAAAGTAGCTGTAGACCATCAGTTGACTCTATATTCACAGTATCTGGCAGTCAACGCTACTCAATGTTTGCACCTCACGTTCATTTCAAATTGTTGAAAATGCCACACACAGGCTCAATTTTAAATGCACTATGTGGTTGTTCAGCTAGCTCAATTGCTTGCTCAATTACAAATTGTTGGAAATGTCACACACACAAGCTCTAATTGTTCTGAATATATCGCCCAATGCCGAATTTATAGCATTTCTAACACGCGCTCAAATCCTTCCAAAATTATTCAAATTAAGCAAAACCTTTTTTGTTGTTGGTGGTGGTCTTTTGTTGTTGTTGGGTTTGTGTGTGTGTGTGTGTGCTTGTTTTTGTTGTTGTTGTTGTTGTTCTTTTTCTCTTTTTTTCACACATGGATTATTTTTTTGCATACATTTTGAATCAACTAGACAACCCTTGAAAACTTAAAAAGTCATTTCTATGAAATTAAAGGGAAGCAACAGAATACCGATAGTTATTTCACGCAAGTTCACGCAATTGTTGGTATTAAAATTTCCCTGTCAGGTTTTTCAAATATCGCTTTTCAGAATCATTCATTTTATTTCGAAATTGTTCCAAACCATTGTCATCTTCATCTGACAATGTCTCTAACCGCATACAGTTAATTACATCGTGAAATTGACATTTACTTCGATCGAACCATTCATGGTCGCTCACTCAGCGCTCCATTCATTCATTCCAAACACTCACTCAACCCATTCAAAATGCTCATTTATCACTAAAATTGATAACATTTTCAACTACATTCAAAATAAAAATCGGAAGGTAAAAACTTCGAACCATTCATGATCGCTCACTCAGCGATCCATTCATTCATTCCAAACACTCACTCAAACCATTCAAAATGCTTTAATCACGAAAATTGATAAAAAAAATTCAACTACATTCAAAATAAAAATCGGAAGACAAAATCTACGATTTTACTTATGTAATTGAATTTTGTAAGCGCATTCTAGGTTCATTAAGAAATAGAAAGCTATTCATAGAACCTGTATGCAGATTTCATTAAAGGGTGTAAAAAAATATCGCTAATTTTGTTTATTCTAAACAAAATTAGCGATATTGTTTTACCTCCCTTGAATTTCACTCAAAACTCGCTCTACACACTCATTCAATTTCATTCCAAAGTCATTCACCTTGTCAACTTCACGCTGTTATTAACTGTGTGACAGGAAGAAAAGTGACACCAACCAATACTCCCTCTCTCGGGAGAAAACATAACTAGGGTGAAGAATTCCACGCTAACCACTCATTCTAGAGCTTCAAGTAGGTGCTAACGAGATTGTTATATTGGGGTCTAATGAGAGTCACAGAAATGACTATGAGCACGAACATATATGGACGGAAGATTCCATAAACATGGTACTAGTTATTCACCATAGCGTTGGGTATCTTTGATTTCGCTTATTTCGCTTATTCACTACAATTACCTTGCACGTGACAAACAACTATCATTTGGCGCTTGGTATAAGACATGTGTTAAAGCTGCTCTTGCACAGATTTGGAAAATGTGAATTTTAACATTTTTCGTAAAATCAATCAGAATAAACTACCTCATCATGTTGAAGCCTTTAAAATAACAAGATTCAATCTGGTAATGCATCGAAAGAAAGGCCGATATACCCGAATTTAGGTTAAATTCATTCTGAAAAATAAAGTGACTACTAACGCTAAAAAATATTCTTCAATTTCGAGCCAACTATTTTCGCTTGACATTCGGCATGTTTGTCTTATTCAATCAAAGATTTAAAAAGCTGGAAACTTCATATCAATACAAGCAAAAAATGAAAGGTTATTCACGGAAAATAACGATTTTGTAATAAATAGACTAGAAATGAATAGACTGGATACCTTACTGAGCTTGCCACTTCGAAAAAATAAGTTACAATATTATTGAAATATGTTGTTCCTAGTGCCAATGCTTTGGGCCATTCTTAAAAGTCTAAAAATACACACATTTCCGAAACTTAAAACAAGTTTTGTATTTTTTCTATGAAAAACTGTGAAAGAGCAGCTTTAAAAAAAAGTTTATACTACAACAAAGTAACGAAATCGATTAGACATTCGGCCGTTATATTGAAATCTTTTTCACATTTAGAGCTTTATACATGTACAGATAACAACATCGTCATATTGTCAGAGTGAATGATTTTGGAATGATTTAGGAATGAAATTGAATGAGTGTTAATTTTGAGTGAATTTAATGGGAGGTAATCCTATTTCGTAAATTTTGTTCAGGATGAACAAAATTAGCGATATTGATAACCTCCCTTTTATAAAATATGCATACAAGTTCTCGACATAGCTTTCTATTTCTCCAAGAACGTATGAGACGCTAACAATTTGAATTATGTCGGTGAAATCGCTATTTTTCTCTATCAAAATTTATTTTGAATAACGTTGTTGATTCTTTATCTTTCAACGGGTTTAAGCGTTTCTGAATGGTTTGGGTGAGTGTTTGGAATGAGTTAATGGAGCGCTGAGTTTTCGATTTAGAATGATTTTGATTGAGGTGAATGTCATTTTCACGATGTGAGTAACTGTATCATTAAGAAAATCAGTTTTATTATGTTAACCTTAGAATGCTTTATATGTTAGTCGGATCAAAAGCTATTGTTAGCTCATGTTTGTTTGTTATGCTGTCTTGCTGACTTTAAATAAATCTTATCTTATTTTCTCTTAGTAAAATATAAAAAAAAAACTCGAATCTCCTTTCGTACTGTGCAAAGAGATTTTCTATCTGACTTTATTCAGGACTTTATTCAGGACATTTCTGGAATAATTTCAATTGTTACTTTGCACAAAACATATAAACATGTACATTAAGCAAACTTAAATGCCATGTAATAGCATCAAGGTGCAGTTAATAACACCTTGCAATTAACCAGGTGAATGGTTTTGGATTGATTTCGGAATGAATTCGAATGAGTGAAATGAGCGAGGGTTTGAATATGATTAAGGGGAGGTAATTAAATATCAATAATTTCGTCCAAACTGGACGAAATTATTGATATATATTTACTACCATATAAAGAAATCTACATTCTTTACTAAAAATAAGGTTTTTGTGTCTTTGAATACGTTTTTATACCAACAACAACTAGATTGATTGATTGATTGAATGGAGTTTAACGCCGCTTTCAACATTTTTTTCAGTTATATCGCGCCGGCTGGAGCACTTAACAATGGATTCCTGGTATTTCTCTCACCATTACAGCCATCACATCCTTTCCTAGCCTCAAGCTACCATCTCACATAGGTCCACGATTATCAAAACAACAGCAATGAGGAATGTCATGGTTTCAGTGAAGTTTTGAAGCATCGTGAACGATTCGTAGTATTTAGGATGATTTTTTGTGGCGTTTTCGAATGATTGCAGTGAGCGTTTGGAATGAAAGACTGATTGAATGGAGCACGGAGTCAGCGATCTTTACAATGAGATGAGTGTCGATTTCATAAAGTTTCTAACTGTAATCCTAAAATTGTACCGTCTTTAGTTTCACAGACATTTTGTTGTTCTGCCAAAACGGAGACTTTGGCCAATGGTTTATTCATATCCTATCAAATAGAAATTGTCAGACTTAGTAGACAATGGTTGCAGACGAATAGAGAATTGATAAACGATGTCCAGAGCTGGCGCATACAGCTTGTAAAGTACAGTTAGTTACATCGTGAAATTGACATTCACCTCAATCAAAGCCATTCCAAATCGCTCACTCAGCGCTCCAATCATTTATTCCAAATACTCACTCAAACCATTCAAAAACGCCCAATCCCATTAAAAAATATAGAATCAACAACGTCATTCAAAATAAATTTGGATAGTGAAAAGTCGCGATTTCACTGACATAATTCAAATTTTTAGCGTCTCATAGGTTCTTGAAGAAATTGGAAGCTAAGTAAAGGACATGAATGCATTTTTTATCAAAAGGAAGGTAATCAATATCTCTAATTTTGTTCATCCTGAACAAAATTTGCGATATAGGATTACCTACATTTAAAGTCACCCAAAGCTCGCTCCACACACTCAATCAATTTCATTCCTAAATCATTCCAAAATCATTCACCTTGTCAATTTAACGATGTTGCTAACTGTAAGAAACTTGTCTGTCTCGGTTTACGAATGGAATGCTATCAACTCCGCTGACCAATGTCGCATCACATCCCTCAGAAACGTTTAAAATTATCATTATCTGTCATAGATTAAGTCACAGACATGACAAATTCAAACATAGTTGCGAGATTAACCTAATCTTTCGCCGTTTACGTCGACTACCCACGAATACACTGAAACAAACTTCTAAACGGCCACTTGTGACTGGGATCTATATCTAAGGTTTTAGTAGTACCTAGTAGGAACATTTGTCTACATTCTGATCAGATTTAGGCAAATTTAATCCAGCCGTAAAGAAGTTAATGGTTTTGAACAAACTATCCCTTTTCCATGATGGTCTGCTATTCTGTTATGAGATGGGACCTCTAATAATGCGCAACTGCTTGTGCTCATCTACAGCTTCAATTTGATCCATCTTTTAGCTAAAAAACTTTTTTTTGTAAATAGAAGCAGCATTTAATTTCGCTCAAAAACTCTTTACATGAACCTTAAAGACCTACTGCATTTTTTTTAATCTTCAAAGTTAAATGGTGCTGCTATTGTATGAAAAAAAGAATAGAGTATTTAGTCAGTTTATTCGGTCAGTTTTACGGAAAAAAGGCGGACATTGTCGGCGCGTTTGTTATTTGATAAATCCACGTTTTTATCGCGTTTACGCCTGGGGTATTCAGTTAACGCATACCTATAAGGACACGATAACGTAGATTTTATGCAAAATGCGAGAACGTTTCCACGGGGTCATTTGTATACAAGTACATGTAATCACATTTACGAAAATCGAGAAATGACGAGATGAATAATTGTGTGGAGTAAGTTTTGAGCAAAATTAAAGGGTGGTAATCCAATATCGATATTCAATTTTGTTAAAAAATAAACGAAATTAGAGATATTATATTACCCCCGCTACCTCCCTTCCGTATTTTTCTCTGTGAGTATCTATATGGACCAACAGACACTTAAAAATCGACACCAGCCAATAAAAACTTAAAATAGTTTGAGCGATTTTAATTAAAATTGATTGTCTCGAATGCTTTTCGAAATGTTTTCTATTTATTTCAGAGCGTTTTTGATCGATTTGAAAGAGTGTATAGAATGAATGAATGGAGCCCTGAGTGAGCTAATTAGAATGAATTAGAATGAATTTGATCGGAATGACAAGCAATTTCACGATGTTCCTAACTGTATGATGATAAATCTGCACGTAAATGTACTATTCTTCTGTCTTTGTGAGAGCGGATATTAATTAATCAACAATCTTGAACAAAGAAAAAGGTAAATTAAATATATCCGACATACCTTTACAGTAATTTTCTCCCCTGCAATGTCTTTTGATATTATTTTTTTTATTATTTTGGTGTACAGGAAAGCTGACTACTTGATTTATTAGGGTTAACAACATTTTGAAATTGACAAGATAAAAGATTTTTGAATGATTCAGGAATATATTGAATGAGTGTGTTGAGCGAGTTTTGAGTGAATTTAATGGGAGGCAATCCAATATCGCAAATTTTGTTCAGGATAAACAAAATTAGCGATTTAGATTACCTCCCTTTCATAAAATATGCATTCAAGTTCTAAAGATAGCTTCCTATTCCTTCAAGAACCTATAAGACGCTTACAATTTGAATTATGTTAGTAAAATCGCGATTTTTCTCTTTCCAAATTTATTTTAAATGACGCTGTTGATTCCATATTTTTAATGTATATGAGCGTTTTTGAATGATTAGAGTGAGCGTTTGGAATGAATAAATTGAGCGCTGAGAGAGCGATTTAGAATGGGTTCGGTTGAGACAAATGTCAATTTCACGACGTAACTAACTGTAGACCTCTTGAATAAACGGGCATGTAATTTAAATGGAATGAGTTGGATAAGGGAGTTTTGAATAATATTATATGGAAGTAATTAAAATATCGCTGATTTCAGTCAAATTCAGAATCACCATAATAAACAGAATGCTGTTTCTGCTTCTGGACGATCCCATTGTGTTCTTAAGTGATTTGGAGGTGCTTTGAACGATCTCGTTGAGTGTTATGAATGTGGTGAACGGAGCGATGAAAGAGCGGTTAAGTATAGTTCTTATCTTGGAATGTGGCAATTTTTCTATGTAACGAACTGTAGGCCTAGTGGAGACATTAACTGGTGTTTCTTTTTCCATTGTTTTTCCTAGCGATTCGCCAGAAATAAGATACATTGGCAGGTTTGTAGTGTTTTAAAAACAAATGAATGAAGCACAAATTTGAATACACTGCTGTATAACAGCGGATTTGAATTTAGCTCAAAAACGCTTGCATCCACGTTCAAAGAATAATACGGCAAGATCACACTGCGGGTTTTCTCAATTAACCCTTTGCTGTTTAATCCCTGCTTTTTACGTGCCTGTGATTTTATGATTGAGAAAACATTGTGGAAAAAGAAGAAATTGCTTCTGACAAGCAATTTCTTCTTTTTCCACACTATTTTCTACCCTACTGCATGGTTATTTTTCAAATTAAATCCACTTTAAATTTTCGTCTGCAAAACCTTTGAATTTGGACAGGTCCAAAATTTTGTAAAACAGGAAATGGTTAACTCTATTTCCCGCGATTTCAGGAAGACAAATCGAGAAGACAAACAGATGCCAGGAATCCTTTAAGCGACTGTTTATCGGAAAATAAGGAATATCAGAGAGAAAGTTCATCCCCACGCTACTACAGTAGGTGACGCGAGTTCGCGCTGGACTTGGGGCAACAATATTATAGAGTGCGCCGTGACAATTTGGGAGATATTTTATTCTGATTTATGGTGAAGTGTTGAAATAGAAACGGATTTTAAATCATGATATATGTCGTTCAGCAATATTGCGACTCGTGAATTTCTGTCTAATTCGTTTAGTTTTAAGGTTAAGTGGAATCGGAATTTTCGAACGAAGTTATTTAACGGCGGAGTATTCTTTTTTTTCATTATGGCAAAATAAAATAAACAAGCGAAACCGCTTCTAAACGATAACACTATTTTGGGGAGAATGCGTCTAAAACAATAATTCCGTTAAGGGATTTGGACTGCGCTATCTTGATTTCATAAGGTATACACAAAACTAATATGCAACAGTTTTTCGACATACTAGTAAATTGTAAAAGTTTCGGATTAAGCGGCTGTTTTTAATTCCTAGGAAATGTTTTCTGTTCTGTTATTATATATTGGACTGTTACCGATAGATGTAGCTACGCAGCCAGAATTGGGTAAGTGTTTCCATCTTTGTTTGTTCTTTTACTGACATTTCCCGATCATACATGACAGAAAATCACTCGGTTATAATCCACGGGGACCGCACACTAATTTGTATTCAAGATAAACTACTATCATGACATTCGAGGAAAAAACTAGAATTGATACTTATAGTCGGTGCTGGCCAAATTCCTCTAAATCCAACTACAGTTAAATACATCGTGAAATTGACACTCATTCCGATCAAAATCATTCTAAATCACTCACTCAGCGCTCCATTCACTCATTCTAAACATTCACTCAAATTGATCAAAAAAGCTCCATAATTATTTGAAAACATTTCGAAATCGTTCATAAGATTTTGTATTTAAATCAAATCAATCAAATTATTCTTCCATTTTATTGGTCGGTGTTGATTTTGAAGTGGCTTATAGTCTACGAAGATATATAGACAAAAAAGTAGGTATATTTTATTGAAGGGAGGTAATCCAATGTCACTAATTTTGTTCATGATGAACAAAATTAACAACATTCGATTACGTCTCTTTAATTTCACTCAAAACTCGCTCCACACACTCATTCAATTCCATTCCAAAATCGTTCCAATTTGATTCACCTTGTCAATTTCACGATGTTTTTAACTGTAAAATGTATATAGATAGTGGTCTTTTGCCTCCCATCAACGTACACAAAATGTAGTTCAAGTGTATTTCAATAATTTCACTTACACAAATCTGTGATCATGAGAATTGTTCTTCAAATATGGTGCATTCTGACATTTTGAAAACTCGTTTCAGAAATAAGGCACGCAATTACGATACATGTTGGAGTATTCGGTAGGATGCAAGTGTACTATATCAGACAATTTCATTCAGTACCTTCGTTGCTAGTATATAACACATACAACGAATAATGGGGTATTTAATAATCCATATATACAGTTCTGTTCTTAAGTATGATTAAACAATTTTAATAACAGTATCATATTAACAGATACGTATATTCGCTTCTTCTATTTTGCTCATTGCGTTTGAAAGTCCTCTGGGCCCGAAGTTAGAAAACTTGTCTCATTCTCAATTCAAAATTGTCTCAAATTTTGAATATTAGATTAAAGCCGTAAATCTGTTTTTATACTCATTTTAATTTATTAACATAAAAGATAATATTAATACGTTGTTATAAATAACAACTTATTAATATTATCTTTTATTTTCCTACATCTATTTAAATTGAAAATGTGAGCAAACTCTCAGTTGAAAATGAGAAAAGTTTTATAACCTCGGACTCTGATGTTGTTAAATTTAGATATGAGAAGGGTAAAATAAGCTGTTAAAACTAACTTAGTAGTTGCTCTCATTGTAGTTGGATGACGATGTTTATGTTACTTTTTGTATAAGGTTGTTGGTGTTGTGTTGTGATTTTTTTTCAAACATACTACATTTCAAAGCACTTCGCCATATTTGTTCTTTTACTTTTTGGTCCGGGCTCATATTAATTTTTCTAATATTCAACCGAGAATTTCTATTATTTCAATTTTAGATTAAAACTTTGATTCTGTTGGGATGCTGTAATAAATATATGAACATACAAGACAATAAGTTGTTAAAAGTTACAACCTATTGATATTATCTTTTTTATGCTCAAACGTTTATTTGATTTCTGAATTTGAGAAAATTCTCAATTAACCTTGAAAAAAGCTTTATAATCTTGGGCTTGGATAATTAGATAATCTTGAGTTGATCGATAGGAATACATTGTAGTTTCACTTCGAGCCAATATTTTGGCATTTAAAGCAAGTTCGAAGGGGAAATTCCAAAGCGAACGCTAGTAAGTCCTTTTCATTCCGGAGTAATTTCCATTTTCCTTCCTAACAGATTTTTATCACTGAGCAATCTCCGCTTTCTTGCATGAATTTCGGACAAATTAGGCAAATTAACCACATGTCAATAGCTAAACAAATATGAATTTATCATTGATAAATCAACCGAATGACTAATTGCATTCAATGAATTCGATGTGCCTTTTCCTTGATTAGAAGAGTAAAAAAAATATCAGGAATAAATTTATTAAATTATTCTACGATTCATTTAAGTTACGTGGAATTTAAGTGTCTGATTGGTCCATAAATAAACAGAAAAATACGTATATTTTTTCAATAGAGATAATAAATATCGCTATTTTTGTTTATCTTTAATAAAATAGCGATATTGGATTATCGGCCTTTTATTTCGCTCAAAACTCGCTCCACACACTCATTCATTTCCATTCCAAAATCATTCATCGTGTCATTTTTACGATGTTCTAAACTATAGTATGGCAACAGTAATAAATGAGCAGAAGTATTGTTTTTAGAATAGTAGAAATATTTAAACTTAATATTAAACGAAATATAATCCATTATGGAAAAAGGGGACATCTGGGATTGTCGTGATTTAAACATTTTAAAGGGATTTTGGACCTAGCATAGGTGAACCGATGGGGCGATTTTCAAAAGTAACTACAAAACAGTTTATACCTTTAGAAAGTAAAAGGACCATTCAAGGTTTGGACAATATGTCCGATGCGAATTGTTTCGGTATAGTCAGTCTGCCCTGTCCACACAGTTTGATCGGTGCATGAAATTTAGTCTTTCGGTATTTTTTTTTTGTTGGACCAGAAAGTAATTGGTAGCTCATGCTAACTACAGATTCGTTTGTGAAGCGTTTGTTGGCTCTATGGATGAAGCACAATTGCAACGAAATTTGCTCCATAATATAAATGATAGAAAGATAAGCGTAAATGAGGAAATTCAATATGCCTTTGGAAAAAAAGAATAAAAACCGCTGGAGTATAGGTCGAACCGAACTTCGATTATTTACAATTAGATAGGTAAGAAATAGAAAAAAATCTTCTCTGGAGAATTTGAATAAAGAGAACGAAAGCTTGCCTCTGGTCATCAAACCTATTTCCATGTTTCTTTTTAAGTGTTTGTGGGTTTCTTTTTTTTTCACCTAAGTCAACTCTTTTTACATTACCAAAGTCACCCCTTTAGAACTGCGTTCAATCCCACTTCATATTGAGTATATAAGGGTTTATGAGCCGTTCGGTAGACCACAGACATAAAATGTTTGTCCATTTCTCCTATGGTTGATTAACGTAGCGCGGGGAATTAACATAGCATGATAAAGGAAATAAAGATAATTACACAGCTAATTGCCTTGGCTTACCGAGTTAGTCCGCTGGCTTATATGGTAGTTAAATACAAATGAGCAAACAAGAGGATCCATAGAACCCCCAAGGCCCCACCGGTTTTCTGACGCCCTTTGATCAGGACAGAACAGAATCTTTATTGAACAATTCAACTTGAACACACATGGTTCGTCGTCGAAGTACATACATATAAAATGATATGCATAAGTATGGACAGTTTTATATTTATATAAAAAGCGTCCATACTTCACGCATGTGTATAATAGAACTTTGATTATTGTTAAGATATTCGAGATTCATGCGTATTTAGTCGATGTGAAGTTTCATTATTCACTGCTTGGATTTCTTTTAATCCTCATTATAATCAATCACAATTATTTATTTAGATCTTCAAAATTAGAATACTAGGAAAACGGGGAGTGTTTCTTTCTCTTTTTTACACGAACATTTAATACATGTGTGTGTGTGTTTATCTAAATAGTCTCATCCAATAGATAATTCTTAGAATTGTCGTGTACATTGTATATTTTTTAATGTTCTACTGTTTATATGTACATGTATATACACGAAAGGTACAATAACGAATCATCAAAAATTAAACTTTTGATTCTATCAAAAGTATTCGAAATACTCACATATAAACGTGAGTATATTTATACTTGAATTTTGGCGTACTTTGGTAAGGTTTATTAGGTATTAGTTAATGTACTGGTAACTCAGATTTTATAAATTTCCGTGACCTATTTGGGATAATGAAACTCCTGGAGTGTTCTTATTGTACCGATCAATTCGCGTTTCTCCAATTGTTCATATTCATTCATCTTAGCACAAAAAAGTCTTCGATTTTCATAATTTTTTGTACATAAAGTAGTTGTTTACATACTACATGTTGTTTCAAAACACCATACACGGAAATCGTACGGTTTAACTCGGAAATGCTGGGTAGTGATTTTTAAACCGAAATAAGTCATAATCATCGGTTTCTCATTAACTTCTAAGCATTTTGTTGACTTTGAATATCCGTTTCGATTAGAATTTCAGTGTACTTTGAAAGAAGAAATTTGTTTTTTAAATTTATATACTTCTTATAACTGAAAGTCAAAAACAAAATGCGTATTTGCGTGTAAACAAGTAATATCTTAAAACAATTTGATTTGAAACATTATCTCGACGAATACTTTATGAACTTTTATTTCAGCAATTTGGTAACCTATGGGACGCTAGCACGGAATTTCTGTATATGTTTTCTCGTTTAATAGATAATAAAGTATCATCATGGAGTGATTTTCTGGCAAGACAAATGGAATTTTTAGAAATCTTGTCACCATCTACTATGCTTTATGCGTCGTTAAATAACGCATACGATATAGAAATTATATTCCTTATAATCTCTTTCTTAAGAAAAGTAGATTTTTTTCTCATCCACTTGTAAGCGACATATTTTGTGAACAGATGGGTAAGCTAAGAGTCTTCAATGTACGTTTTATGATCGCTGGACTTGCCAAGCTCAAGTTTCGATGTTCGGAATCCTCGTCAAACCTCCTCCATGTCCCCGAAACAGGGATATATATAATACATACTTAGTGTTTTGTATGAGAAAAAATATCTAACGAGGTTGGGAGAATTGATAATTGGCTAAGCTCTGCCGAGACAATTATCAATTCTCACAACCAAGTTAGATATTTTTTTCATACAACACACTGTGCATGTATTATATTTATCTTATAACTTATATTTGTCTTTTTTTCTTCGTTTTTTAACTGAAATGCAAGTTTCTAAAAATAACTGCATTATATATTTGTTCTAAAAATAACTATTTGATATCATAAAAAATATCATACGGGATGTTATCACACAGATAATTGTATAGTTATAAGATAAAATGAAGACTTGAAATATGCGTTTCTGTCTGTTTGAAATGGGAAAAAATAGGGAATATTGAATGAGTGTTCATTGAATACCGAATTCATTAAAGGATCATCTATAAACAGATACAAACGAGCCTATGCCGAGTTTTTATTATTTACGATGACGAGTTAAATAAATTCGGTATTTATTGGATTTTCGCAATAAATCGAGGAATTTTCAGATATTTATGAGTTCAGTTTTTCCGCAAAACATATAACGGCGTTTGCGATTTGACGTCATTAAATACATTATGACGTCATTTTCACATCGAAGATATAACGTTACCATACGTTCTTTGCTCATTTGCACAGTTATTCCACTAGTGTAATAACAGCCGTGTAATACCAAAAATATTCAACGGGGTTATTTCACTCCCGCGACGTCTGGCATATCATAATATTATATATCTTAATGTAACAACTAAACGCGCAGGAAAATGATTTGTCCGAGATTGCGGTTGTCGTTTATTACAGTTAACTTCGTCGTGAAATTGACAAGTTGAATGCTTTTGGAATAATTTAGGAATGAAATTGAATGAGTGTGTGGAGCGAGTTTTGAGTGAATTTAATGGGAGGTAATCCTATATCGCAAAATTTGTTCAGGATGAACAAAATTTGCTATATTGATTACCTCCCTTTAATAGAAAATACATATCAGTTCTATAGATAGCTTCCTATTTCTTCAAGAACCTATTAAACGCTTACAATTTGAAATATGTTAGTGAAGTCGCGATTTTGGTTTATCCATATCTATTTTGAATGACATTTTTGTTTCTATATTTTTCAATGGGTTTGGGCGTTTTTGAATGGTTTGAGTGAGTGTTCGGAATGAATGAATGGAGCCCTTAGCGAGTAATTTCGACTGGTTTTGGTCGAATTCAATGTCAATTTCACGATGTTGTTAACTGTAATTACAACTTTACGTTGGGCTATTTTAACGTCCTAGCTGGTTCGAATATTGCCTTCTGACTGGAATATAACTCGTTACGGGAAAAGTAAAAATCTAGAGATTCAATAACGTGTTGATTTGACCAGACTACTCGAACTGAGTTTTGAGTGAAAATACAGGGATGTATTCTAATATCGCTAATTTTGTTCAGGGTGAAAAGAATTATTGATACTTATTACACCCCTTCAATAAAGTATGCAAACAACTTCTATAAATATCTTCCTATTTCTTCAAGAGCCAATCAGACGCTTATAATTTCAGTTATGGCAATGAAATTGCAATTTTGTTTTCTAGCTAAAATTAATTTGAATGTAAGTATTGATCTTATCTTTTTAGTAAATTTGGATCGCTTGTGAATGTTGAGTGTTTAGAATGAATAAATAAAGCGCTGAGTGAGCGATTAAGAATGGTTTTGATTGATATGAATGTCAATTTCGCGATGTAACTAACTGTAGTCAGTGCAAGACTACTGTTTGCATTGCCATCGCACGTATATTCAATAGTGCGAAAGTACTTTACTAAGGGAAAGGAATTTTCATACTTCAAGTGAATGACAGAAGAGCACAGGGTTTCAACATGTTATACACTAGGAGAGAGAATCTTCCTATATTGAGCTTTTTGCACTAATTGTTCCTTGGAAATGTTAATTTGTCAAAACCCTCAATTATTTTTCTCTGAGTTTTGTGTGGGAGCAATGTCATGCCGCAAATTCAACGGAATATGTTACAGAACTTTGACGATAGAATATCGTAAAATTGACACTCTCTCCGATCAAAACCTTTTCAAATTGCTCAGCGGTCATTTTAACCATTCATTCAAAACACTCAATCCTACCATTGACACACGCTCTTTCAAATCGAATAAACACTCTCATAAACAAACAAAGGTAGAGAAATTAACATGTTTTATTTTACAATATCTACATTTCATTGTCACAAAACCAGCGAGTATAATGAGTGTTATCGACACCTAACGGCCTTTGAGGATGGGGCTTACTTACATGAAAGGAAATGTTACCGAAGATTAATTTATCGAAGAGCGATCATAGCCTCTTAGCATCTCTTTCAATCAGCTTAAGACGGGTCACTTTGCTACCCCTGCCCCCTCCAAAAATGAAACTTGCTTTATGATTTTTATTCCCTGTAGCATTAACATAATGATTCAACAAACACATACATACTGACTAACTGCAATTGTTTGACAAAAACAAAATATCTAAATTATAAATGAAAAGTATATAGAGGATAATCGTTTGTTTCAGTGTAAGATCGATTTATATTTCATTGAGTGAACAACAAAAGCTATATTTTAAAGAGAAAATATAGCTTTTGTTGTTCACGAAATGCAATATCAATCGATCTTACTCGAAAAACAACCGATTACTCTATTCCTTTAATGCAAAAATGAGACAAAATGTGAAGTTTCTAGGACATATTTTCGTTTAGCGCGTCATTTTGCACGTGAATGCTATGCAACGTTCAATGTGACGTCACCTATTTCGCCCCGCATAGATGACGTCAGATAGGGTAAAATGCTCAAAATCAGGGTATAAAATTTTGATAATTTCATTGCTTTTGCGGTGAGATTATCAAGTGATAATCTACCGTTATTTCTCGATAAACCACCGAAAAGCATTAAAGAAATCACAGATATGTCCCACACTGTCAGATCGGAGTAATGGAGAATACCCATATATCATCATCGAACAAAACACAAACTGGAAGTTCAATACACACATCAGGAATATATCGGAAATGCAAAATTTACAATTGAATGATGTTGTATTATGATGAAAGTGTTGGAGGATAACTTCTTCAGTGGATGACATTGTATTACATGTATTCCGTGGATTTTTAAACAAACACACTACATATTTTTGTAACTGTACTTCTATTTATGTCTTGTACAAAGGCTCCAGGAATTCGATCAGTGATTACGATAAAATAGTTCCCTATACCACATACTGTGTGGTTTTGTTAACCCAATTACGGTCGTTTAATTTCATTTCCGTCTCTCGAGCTTCCTGAATTTTTTCGATGAAGTGTAATTGAGTAGAAGTACTCTATATTTCATGATTTTTGGGTGTCACCTATAAGAATGAGTAAATTTTCTAAATTTTTTTCAATTTTTGTCAGATTATTCCATTCCTATTCTTCTATTTTACACCCGTTTGGGAAGAGAATCTTCGAGCCATTTGGTCGCTTGTATCATGACCGTTGTTTTACCTACCATTTATGACCACTCATAAATTATGTTCTTATTAAGGCCCTTTTAGAAAAACAAAATCGTCGTATAGACCCCATCGGCATATTAGCCGCACCCATGACTTTTCCGACTTTTTAACCAGATAACCCGCGGCTTATATACCGGAAATCCGGTTATAAGGCTTTAAATTGTTGTTTATTGAAACGAAATTTAATAAACGCTTGTTTTTTTATTTGTACAATTACGTCTTGATAAATCCATGTATGGGGCTTGTATGTTAACCTTTGACAGTATAAATAGCCCTGAAATGTTAACGGTGCTATATGCAAAGGAAAAACAAAGTTGAAAAAGCATTTATTCCTCGCATTCCTCAATGCTGTGCGTTTGACGGCAAAACTAATTTGTGTCATAAATACGCTATCTTTGCGTCCTCTGAAAGGGGATGTGAACTTAGGAAAAAAACATCAGGTCTTCAAGAAACGACGAAAATGAAGTTTCTATAGGTTTAATAAAACTGAATATGAGCGTTTAATTTCACACGAAGGACGTGGCAGTCCTTTGTTTTGTTCAAAGATAATTGCAAACAATCTTTCTTTTAAGCTCCTTGATAATAAAGACATAAATCTACTCTGATAGAACATTTATTTTGTCTACCCGCCAATTTTACTTCTGGATATTAAAAACCTTATCACACTAATGTATGAATCCGCTTTTTGTATTCATACAGCGTGAGTAGGCATTTGGTTTTATACCTGAATGATAAAAAAAATCGTATCTTTAATTTGATGCCTTGCATATAAAAAATCAGAAAAGGGACATAAAGGGATAATTGTGCATTTTGTAATAATTTATCATTGAGAAAACAAATACTGGTTGTTTGATAAGTCAGTCCGCAATATTCATAAAACTTCAATTTCTAAAATAACCATCCAGTATTCAGACCCGAACATAATATAAGCATTACAGAAATGTAGATATCTATGTCCTAGGGGGGTTTCGTCATTGGCAACTGAATTAAGTGTGCTTACACGTTCTCTTGAAGTACTATATACTGCATGGCTTTGGAGGCGTCACCTATAAGAATGAGTAAATGCAACTAAAATAAAGTTAATATTTTTTTGATTTCGCCAGATTATTGTAAAATGGACAAGGATTTTTTTTTTTTTTTTTGGAATTACTCGTGATGAAATAAATAAGTCGATTGAGCCTTATTTGAGTGATACATGTGTAACAAAGAGGGTTGATAGCACCCTGTCGTTTTCGTTCAGAATGAACGAAAATGTCGATGTACCATTACGTCCCTTTGATAGAGTTTACATTTTGTTGTACGAATAGATTTTTGTGTTTTGACGAAAGGAACAGTGGCTGGCAAATTCATGACTGGTAATTAGATGATATATACAAACACACAATATGGATTTCATTGAGAAGTAAAGATTTTATAGACTTTCACCCCCCCCCCCCCATTTCTCGGAGAAGAGATTCAAACCCCCGAACCTAATAACGATTAAAATTCAGACACGCTACAGTCAAGAACAACGTGAAATTGACAAGATAATGATTTTGAAATGATTTTGAAATGAATTTGAGTGAGTGTGTGGAGCGAGTTTTTGGTGAGTTGATGGGAGGCAATCCAATATCGAAAATTTTCCTCAGGATGAACAAAGCTATCGATTTTTATTACCTCCCTTTAATAAAATACGCATACAAGTTCTATAAATAGCTTCACATTTCTTCAAGAACCAATCAGACGCTGTAAATTTCGATTTCAAAGTGAAATCGCGATTTTGTTTTTTCATATAAATTCATTTTCTATGTAAATGTTATTTGTATACTTTTTAGTCAATTTGGAGCATTTTAATCGATTTGAGTGAGTGTTTAGAATGATTGAATGGTGCGCTGAGTGAGTGATTTAGAAAGGTTTTGATTGAGATGAGTGTCAAATTCATGATATAACTACCTGTACCAAATGTTTTACGGTTTAACACCTTAGATTAGATAACTGGACAGTATCTGTCGAAAGATTTTGTTTGGGACTTAACCGAGTCTAGAATAGTAATAGAAGATAATCGTTTGTTTCAGTGTAAGATCGATTTATATTTCATTGAGTGAACAACAAAAGCTATATTTTCACGAGTAGCAGAGCCACGAGTGAAAATATAGCTTTTGTTTTTCACGAAATGAAATATTTATCGATCTTCTACGAAAAACAAACGATTATTCTATTTCTTTAATGCAAAAATGAGACAAAATGTGACATTTCTAGGACATATTTTCGTAAAGCACGTCATTTTGCACGTAATTGCTATGCAACGTTCATTGTGACACTTATTTCGCCCCGCATAGATGACGTCAGATAGGATGGAATGCACAAAAGCAGGGTATAATGTTTTGATAATTTCACTGCTTTTGCGGTGAGATTATCAAGTGATAATCTACCGTTATTTCTTAATAAACCACCGAAAATCATTAAAGAAATGTTAATAAACTAGCATTGGTTCTAGACAAGATTACCACCAGCTTCTCTCTAACAAATTCGGAACACTGTCTTTTTCTCATATCAATTACATTTTGGTACTTTTTTTTAAACGCTCAGAAAAGCTGATGACACATGATGATGTTATTCTAAGAGTGATACCATATGTTAAACATGGATATCTCTTGTAGCTATTCGTAATAAAATGCGTGAGATATTTATTTTCCCATACTGTCTTAACTTACATAAAATAATAAGGTACTAACTTGGTATTTAACGACGGATCGGTGTTAACGAGTTTTGGGGTTGTCTAAAACGTCCAGATTCGTAGAAAGGAATAGATTTTCCATACCAGACGAGGTTAAGAACAGCTCATCTCTTACAAAAAAGAAAAAAAAACATATCAACAATATTTCGTTTCATTTGAAGCAATTTTCAAAACGTTCTTAGGACAGAAAAAACCGCGCTAACGTGAAGTAGATACATGTAACAACATTATGTTGTCATTCGAGATGTTATCTAACTCATTAGTATAGTAAAAAAACATCGTGAAATTGACAAGATAATGATTTAGAATGAATTTGGAATGAAATTGAATGAGCGTGTGGAGCGAGTTTTGAGTGAAATTAAAGGCAGGTAATCCATTATCGCTAATTTTGTTCATTTATTATTTATTCGTAAAAGGTCTATAAATTGCTTCATATTTCTTCAAGAACCAATCATACGCTTACAATTTCAATAATGTCAGTGAAATAGTGATTTTTCCCAATTATATCTATATTTATTTTCAATGAAGCTGTTGCCTGTATACCTTTGAGTCATTTGAAGCGGTTTTAATCGATTTGAATGCATGTTTGGATTGAGTGAATGGAACGTTGAGCGTGTGATTTGCAATGGTTTAGATTGAGATGAATGTCAATATCACGTTGCAATTGACTGTAGGACAATGATATCTCTGAGGGCTGTACGTTTTAGAAAAAAAAAATGAGCTATGAGAGAAATATATTTTCCCAAACTGTCTAGAACCAACATTGAATTATAAGGTACTAACTCGGTAATTAACGATGGTCCGGTGTAACCCAGTGTTTAGTTCGTCTATAACGTCCACATACTTAGCCGCGAATCGATGTTAATGTACCGAAAAGGGTATGAAAATGCCACAAGATCCTCTCGGATGAAATATGAGTTTGACTTTATGTGATGGATCACACTGACCTTCAAGAAATATCGGTTTTTATCGTGCACTTTAGAATAAAGAATTGGAAATATAAAAAAAACAAGAGTGCCATCGTCACAAAATACGCCGCCACTTTGCTGCTGTTTCACGAAAATAATTGTAGACACTACTTATTTTGACAGAACCAAATTCAAAATGACCAAGTTTCATTTAAATCAAGACAAAAAGTTTGGAGGAGTTGCCTTCACAAGGCTGCAATTTCAATAAGCCCCAGGCACTAAGTTTTAAGGGGGCATAATTCAGGGAAATAAATGAGCCATAAAATCCTTGATCCATGTACATCTACAAATTATGGTGATGACATTGACCAAGTTTCATTTAAATAAAGACAAAAAAGTAAGGAGGAGCTGTGTTCAAAAGGCTGGAATTTCAATAAGCCCTAGCTACTAAGTTTTAAGGGAGCATAATTTAGGGTAAAATTAATGAACCATAAAATCCTTCCTTCACGCACATCTACCAATTGAGGTGATAACATTGACCAAGTTTCAAGAAGATCCAGCCAGAAACTTAGGAGGAGTTGCGTTGACAAGAAAAGTGGGCCCAGAGACTAAGTTATCAAGGGGCATAACTCAGGCAAAAATCAACGAACCGTAAAATCCTTCCTTCATGCACATCTACCAATTGAGGTGATAACATTGACCACGTTTCAAGAAGATCCAGCCAGAAACTTAGGAGGAGTTGCGTTGACAAGAAAAGTGGGCCCAGAGACTAAGTTATCAAGGGGCATAACTCAGGCAAAAATCAACGAACCGTAAAATCCTTCCTTCATGCACATCTACCAATTGAGGTGATAACATTGACCAAGTTTCAAGAAGATCCAGCCAGAAACTTAGGAGGAGTTGCGTTGACAAGAAAAGTGGACCCAGAAACTAAGTTATCAAGGGGCATAACTCAGGCAAAAATCAAGGAACCGTAAAATCCTTCCTTCATGCACATCTACCAATTGAGGTGATAACATTGACCAAGTTTCGAGAAGATCCAGCCAGAAACTTAGGAGGAGTTGCGTTGACAAGACCAAGTTTCAAGAAGATCCAGCCAGAAACTAAGGAGGAGTTGCGTTGACAAGAAAAGTGGACCCAGAAACTAAGTTATCAAGGGGCATAACTCAGGCAAAAATCAACGAACCGTAAAATCCCTCCTTCATGCACATCTACCAATTGAGGTGATAACATTGACCACGTTTCAAGAAGATCCAGCCAGAAACTTAGGAGGGGTTGCGTTGACAAGAAAAGTGGACCCAGAAACTAAGTTATCAAGGGGCATAACTCAGGCAAAAATCAACGAACCGTAAAATCCTTCCTTCATGCACATCTACCAATTGAGGTGATAACATTGACCAAGTTTCAAGAAGATCCAGCCAGTAGTTTAGGAGGAGTTGCGTTGACAAGAAAAGTGGACGGACGTACGGACGGACGGATGGACGGATGGACGGACGGACGGACGGACAGACGGAGAAGATGACGCCAATATACGTCCGCCTCCGGCGGCGTATAAAAATGCAATACTTTAGTCGTTGAAGAGCTGAATAATTACTTTCATTCAGCTATATAACTAACAACAAAAACGTTTATATAAACGGAAGATACATTATCAAGGATCACGTTGCATAAAACAAAACCAACGAAAGAATAAAAGTTGCTATATTAGAATTGGATAGCAAAACGCAGTAACTTACTGCGTTTTGTCATCAAATTGTAAAATGCCCAAAAGATCTCCAAAGACGATCGGGAAGTGGTTTTCCTCAAGCGTATTAAATAACCGAAGTGCTCCCAGCAGCCGAAATACCTAAAAATTGACCAAGCATTACTATTCCTAAGTTCGATGTACTTTCCTTTTTACGAAAAGATTCGAGCGATGCTCTAAATGAGGTAAAACCAGTCTAGAATTTTTCTGTCTTGGAATGGATTTATTGAATAAGGTTACGACTGCCAATCAAATTTTTGATTGACCAATCAAAGATCTCGATTTGGTGAAGATTACCGTGTTGGTCCCCGTCATTTTCAGTTACTTATGTTTACGTCGAAGTCACAGATCAGGTTTACTTATTTTTTTTTTCTTTTTGATAAAGTCGTTTCATGAATTTACAAAAGTAAGTTCATGATTAATTCTTTCAAACTTTTGTTCGAGTCCTAGCTTGATATTTCCAACAAATTCATATCTTTGCGACACTAACCTCTGCCCCTAGGCTGCTCGGGGGGAAATAGTCAGATGAAAGCGGAAGCAAATACACGACTGAATTTGGGGTTTGATGTTTAAGATAACCTATATGGCCAAAAAATGCCTGGATACACATTTTTTTTCAATTGTCCTAATATCAATCAAGGTTTCTGTTATGATTTTTTAACAAAATTTAATGTAGATATATGGTTTATTACGCTTTCAAAACTAAGTTTGGATTTAGTTATTTAAAAGAGAATATGACTGCACTGGGTGTGGAAATAAGATATTTCTCCACTTGTCCATAGACAAAAAAGTGGATTTCCTACTTGTCCGGGATCAAAATAAGCTTGTCCACAAAAATGGATTGATAAATATCGAGAAAAGCATTGTTTTTAATGACGAAAACGCTATGACCCAATTCCTTCATTAAAGACAATGTTTCTATCTTTTGATACAAACAATAGGATGACTTTTCACCTAAAATCTTTTTAGTACTTAATCAAAATTTATTCTGGAATTTACCTGACCAACAAGTGGCATAAAAATGTACTTACGCGCAAGTGGAAATGCTCGCTACGGACAAGTCGGGCATGGGAAAACAACCCCCCTGAACTTAGTGTATCTTCAAAGATGGGTTTGCCTGGTTTTTTTTCTTGTAAATATACAGAGCGAAAATTATATTACCAATTAACAAACTTTGAATATCATTATCAAGTTTAGTCATTCTCTTTCAATCTTTGCAAGAAAATCATAGCAATTTCAAATATCCAGCCCAAAACAATGCACGGCAACAAGTATTCCGTCGAGAAAATGCACAGCAAGCTGGTACGATGATTTGTTTTTGTCAAAGTACGGTAGAGGTTCACTAAAAGCATTTTTTTTTAAAAAAAGGGGCAAAAACACTTAGAACAAGTGACCAACGGGTTCGGACTACCTAAATCCTTGCGTATGTATTATGAAACATTTTCCCTGACGACGTTAATAGCCCTGAAATTTACGATGTCATGGGCAAAGAAAAAAACAAGATTGAATGGCTTAATAATAATCTACGCGCTCCCTTAGGCTGTGCTCTTGACAGTCAAACTAATTTGTATCATACATACACACTTTCTTCGCCATTTGCGAATCAGAGAGGTGTCTAAGGAGGGAGAAAGGGCCAGATCATCACGAGATAATGTATATTTGTGTGTCGTTCGGCGAACAAATGATGTGTTTACAGCTTGAAAAAAGCGCAGCCTTGAAAGGGCATCGTTTCGCATGTGGGTTTTCATGACGTAACAAATATTAACATTGAAACAAAATCAACGAAAGATTATAACTTTGCATATACAAATTTGACAACAAAACAACGGCGGACCCATTATTTGCGGCTATTTGTATTCAGCCAATGGGTCGATAATCGAAGACGTATTTAGTATAGCAGATGGAAGCTAGGAAAGGGTGTAAAAGTGGAAGCGGCTTTTAGCCCCGTTCAAACATACACACGTGCATTTGTACATGTAATCATTGAGACATTGAATATCGGTTGATAGATAAGTTCATACACAATATCTAAATAACTTCGTTTTCCAGAATAACTAACCAATATTCAGATCTGAACATAATTTTAGCATTACAGAAATGTAGATATCTGTGTCCTAGGGGAGTTTCGTCATTGGCAACTGAATTAAGTGTGCTTACACGTTCTCTTGAAGTCAGACAAAATTATCTGCCAAATTCGATGCCAAATAGAAGGGAATAGATTAAATATATTTTAGTAACTAAATAAACATATAGACAGGTACGATAAGTTTATTCTAACTGTTCGAAGTATACTATTAAGAACATTGCAATATTGATAAGGTGGATAAGTTTGAAATTATTCATAATGAAATAAATAAGTGGTTGAGTCTGTTTTTGGTGATAACAAAAGGGGGTTTAATAGCACACACTGTCCTTTTAAATCAAATTGAAGGACATGCCGACGCACCATTACGTCCCTTCGATAGAATTAATAGTTAATAAATTCTGTATTTTATGAGCGCAAATTTTATATTCTATGTATGATATGACCCAATCTTTTGTGAAAAATCGCCAAAGTCTTGAAATTCAACAATTCAATTATTCGCATAACTTATAACGCTGTTTAAAACTGACGTCACAAAATATACATTATGACGTCATTTTCGCTGATACAAAATAGCGTTGATATACGCATTGAGCCTATTTGCATAGTTATTCCACTAGTGCAATAACACCCGTTTAGTATCAAATATTCAACGGCGTTATTTCACTCCCGCGACGTAGGTCATATTATAAATGTTATTTCTATGATTTCTATCTTTTTCAAATGCACCAGAGGCTTCAAATTTCATGTCAGATAATTAATGGATTCTTTGTATTTTTTATCAATTTGAATAAAGCTGTGGACTTGCTATTTGATAGTTGATTGGTTGGTTGCTTTTCGTTCAAATTGATCGGACAAACTCTGTATTGCTTAAAATACTATGTCAGTGTCCTCGTTTAATTTGATTCCAAAATATTTTCATTAGAATAAAATCACAAGTGCGCTTTTTACATTATATTTGAAATTTCAAACTTTCAAAATTACTCAACAGAAGTATTGTATTTCCGTGCATTAGTTAAAGTAATAATCTAAATATATTCTTAAGGACAGACGTTTTTAGCGTTTTTTTTTTTCCTCAAAAAAGCTTTTAATTTGAAAGATAATGTTTTGATTAATTCAGTGACAAAATCTTGAAAAAATAACCTTTTGGTGTTAAGAAAATGCTTAAAATGAAAAGAGATGCAATAAACAAACAAAACGGGTGTTTACCGAGTGCCTTAAACATGATTTTCAGATAAAATATTCAGTGCTAGTGTTTGATTGCTAAATTTTACGCGTTCCTATAACGATTAAACTTGAAATCGTTTGCTATCTTTTATATATCGTTGGGCTTCCAAAAAGACCTTTTCGTTGTCATGATAGTTTAGATCTTCCTTGCCAAATAGAAGAGTATCTATGTTAATTTCAGTTATATTTGAAAGATTGTGAAAAAGAGTGTTCCTAATCGCGGTATACTTATTACATTTAAAGAAGAAATGTTCAATCGTTTCGATTTCACCACAATTACACAGAGGGGAATCAACAATGTTTTTATTGAATAAGTGGTGGTTAAGAGAACTACATTTATTTCGGATTCTTGTGTGGATGACCTGAAGTTTCCTTTCTCCAATGAAGTACAGCCCTTTGGGGTTAGGTTTATTCCTATTTAAAAAGTTTTTGGAGAGTGAAAGTGAATCTTGGTTCCTTATTTCTATTGGTAAGTTGTTCCATTCCTCAGTAGTAGATGGTAGAAACGTTCTTTTAAAAAGCTCTGTTCTGCACGAAGGGATTCTATGATTGTTCGATCCGCGAAGATTATACGAGGAAGTGGATTCAACAAGTTGAGGGACCAATTGACACAGGTATCTAGGACTTAATCCTTTGACCATTTTAAAATATAAGATAAGCCTATGTTTCCGCCTCCTTTCATGAAGAGATTCCCAACCTATCTCAATATCCAGATCATCTATTGAAACTAATTTAGTGCAACCAGATACGATCCTGGACGCTTCTCTTTGTATTGTATCAAGTTGGTCTTTAAGGTGGTTTGGACAGTTGTCCCATACTACATCAGCGTATTCCATTAATGGACGTATAAATGAAAAGTAAATTGTCTGTAGGGTTTTTCTATCCAAACACATTTTGAGGGTTCGCATAGTGTTCAATCTTTTCCAGGCCTTTTCAACTGTATTTTTGATATTGCAGTCCCAGGTACAGTTAGTTACATCGTGAAATTGACATTCACCTCAATCAAAACCATTCTAAATCGCTCACTCAGCGCTCCATTCATTCATTCCAATCACTCACTCAAACCATTCAAAAACGATCAAACCCATTGAAAAATATAGAATTATCAACGTCATTCAAAATGCATTTTGATAGAGAAAAATCGCAATTTCACTGACATAATTCAAAAGTCTAACCTATCATTAGTTCTTGAAGAAATAGGAAGCTATGTATAAAACTTTTATTGCATTTTATATTAAAGGGAGGTAATCAATATTGAAAATTTTGTTCATCCTGAACAAAATTTGCGATATAGGATCACCTCCCATTAAATTCACTCAAAACTCGCTCCACAAACTCATTCAATTTCATTCACAAATCATTCCCAAATCATTCATCTTGTCAATTTTACGATGTGGTTAACTGTACCATCATTAGCAATAAAAATTCCGAGATGTTTGTGGTTTTGTACTATTGGTATTTTCGTATTATCCATGTATAAATCTGGATGAGCTGGTTTGTTATTTTTTCGACTAATTATTAGTGATTCTGATTTAAGAGGGCTGAATTTAACTATCCATGTTTTCGCCCAATCATTTATTTTGTCAATATCAGATTGTAATTTTGCCCCGCAGGTATAAGGGTTTTCAATTTCTAATGATAAGCTAGTATCATCTGCGAATAAATTTACATTTGTATCTAAGTTGTCAACGATGTCGTTTATATATATTAAAAATAACAAAGGACCTAGTATTGATCCTTGCGGCACTCCAGCCTTTAATATACATTTGTCAGATACACTTCCGTTTAAAACAACCCTTTGATATCGTTCTGATAAGTAGTCATTAAACCAATCAAAAAGTTTGCCATTTACTCCTGCGCGGTTTAATTTAAATAACAAGCCTCTGTGCCAAACTTTGTCGAAGGCTTTGATAATGTCAAAAAATATCATGCGGAACACATGACCTTCGTCTAAAGCTTGACAAATGCTATTATAAATAGAAACGGTTTGGTTCACAGTAGAATCTCCCGGTAAGAAACCTGATTGAAAGGGCGTGAAGAAATCGTTTTGTACAAGATAAGAGAAAACATGGTTATAGACTATTTTTTCAAAAACTTTCTCAATAGTGTTCAGAAGGGAGACGGGTCTATAGTTTGAGGGGATAGACGGATCTCCACTTTTAAAAATTGGACAAACATTTGAGAATTTCCATGACGAAGGCAATTTTCCTAATCTTAAAGAATTATTGAAAATATCACAGAGAGGTTTAGCAAGAGGAAGTGCCCTTTCTAATAGTATTCTATTATTTATGCTTTTCCTACGTCTAACTCTTTCAAAATTTTGAATACCTCGTCCGGTATTACTTCAGGAATATCTAGTTCGGTCTCGTTTGTCTTGTGTTGTACACATGGTACTGAATGACAGCTATCGTCAATACATGACTGGCTCACAAAGAAATTATTTAATAAATTTGCTTTATCTGTTTCGTCTGATATTAGAATATCATTAATTTCGTCAAACAGAGGTGGTATTTCAGAATTGTTTGCCTTCGACGGCTGCATAAATTGTTTAATAGTCTTCCACCAATCGCGAGAAGTTAATATACGTGAGTTTAGTTTCAATGCAAGTTCTTCAAAATGTTCTTTTTTCCTCAGTCGAATTAGATCGATAATTTCATTTCTAAAAGCTTTGAACTTCTTCCAATGATGCTCACTATTAGTTTGCCTAGCTTTTCTGTACATTCTTTTTCTTTGTCTTATTCTTAGCTTAATTTCAGACGTTATCCAATGCGGCTCAAATGGCTTAACTGTTACAGTTTTATTCGGTATGAACATGGCAGCCTTTTCCATTAGAATTTTAGTAAAGTTTTTTGAATAAACATCAATATCATCGTTTTAAATGCTTTTCCAGTCAAAATTGAAAAGCGCTGCCCTAAATGCATTAAAATCACCATCATCGTACTTCCAAAGAGATCTTTTAATTGATTTACATTTAGGTTTAAGGAAATCAAAAACACCAAATATAGGACAGTGATAACGCACGTTATATTCAAGACAAGGTTCACCAACGCCTGTTGCAAGGATAGATGACTTATTAGATACAAGCAGGAGGTCAATTATCGATGAAGAGTTTTCTGTAAAGTGGGTCGGTTCACTAATGCAATGAAAAAGATTGAACTGTGTAAAAAGGGAGTTAATTTTATTAAGATAAGTTGGATTCCTTTGATTCCAATTAAAATCGCCTGTTATTATGATATCCTGAATATTAGTGTCAGCTGCAAGGCTGAAAGAATTTTCAATTAAAGTATAACATGCCGAAGGTGAATTTGGTGGTCAATAGAACACACCATACAGTAAATTCTTATTATTGACCAACTTAATATGTAACCATATACATTCTAACCCATCTATTTCTAGGTCTCGCCTTCTTACGTATGATAGGCTACTTTTTACATAGACGATAACTCCACCATAAGAATCAATGTCGCGATCTTTCCGTTCTGGGCAATGGAAGGAGGAAAAGTGGAGGTTTGTCAGCGGGAAATCTTTATTTAGCCATGTTTCGGAGTATGAAATTACATCGAACTGGGAAAATTCTGTATGCAAAATGTCAACCTTATTTCTAATGCTTTGAACATTATAGTGAACCGTTGAAATATGATTTGGGTAATTAAGAAAATTATATATATCAGATGAACAGGTTGAGGATAGTCCTTCACGAAAGGGGGAGGGGGGGGGGGGGCGGGGGCTAGGATTCGGGTGTACATCCCCTGACAGATTGATCAATAGTACAATCCACACTACGAGTAACTTAATTATAATCATAAATGGTAGTAGTGGAAAGCTTACGTAAACCTTTTGTTTTTTATACTCGTAACTATACCTACAAAGACGACGCGTAAAAGTTTTATCGTGATACGAGTTCATAGTAACGTGAAAATGCAGCAATGCACTGTGATGTTTTTTTAACATGAGAAAAAATACAAAAAATATAAACATTCTAAATCTATAGTGTAGTCTGATTGTTGGCAAGAAACAGGATTTAACTTTCAGCCTGGCCATATCTCAGAATAAGACAAGATTGTAAAATTTGCGCCACGCTTACAGACTACACATTCAGAATCTGAACTGAATAAAACAAATGTATCTAACTGTGAGAAAGACTTTGAGAAACACCCTTTTTGCTTAAGAAAAGAATTGAAAATAAAGTATTGAAAAAACATTAAGTCAAATAGACAAAATAACAATAACAATTTAACAAATATACAATGAAAAAAGAAAAGGATATGCAATTTGTAATTGATTGAATTTAATAGGAGGTAATCCAATATCGCAAATTTTGTTCAGGATGAACAAAATTAGCGATGTTAATTACCTCCCTTTAATAAAATATGTATAAAGTTTTATAAATGCCAATTTCTTCGGGACCTATCAGACGCTTACAATTTGAATTATGTCAGTGTCAATTTCTCTATCCAAATTTATTTTGAATGACGTTGTTAATTCTATATTTTTCAGTTGGTTTGAGCGTTTTTTGAAAAGTTTGGGTAAGTGTTTTGAATGAATTAGTGGAGCGCAGGGGGAGCGATTTAGAATGGTTTTTATTGGGGTGTATGTCAATTTCACGATGTAACTAACTGTAATTCAAAAGAAATTAACCATTAACTTCAACGTGATTGAAAATCCGATACTAGAGCAAATGCGCTACGGTTTTTGCACTCTAGGTTAGATTACTCAATAGGGTCTGTCGTGAGACATTTTTATCTTAACCAAATCTAAAAAAGAAATGCTATTGAGCGAACCTATCAAAAACACTTCTTTATGTAATCATCAAACGCTCAGATGACAGAAAAATATATGTACAGATACATGTAACGTACGTTAGGTGACACCATGATGACGTCATGCGAAGAGTTATATCACTCATGTGAAGGACAAGGATTTCTCTTTTGGGTGTACGTTTTAGAAAAAAAAAGAGCTATAAGAGAAATACATTTTCCCAAAATGTCTAGAACCAACATTGAATTATAAGGTACTAACTCGGTAATTAACGATTGTCCGGTGTAACCCTGTGTTTAGTTTGTCTATAACGTCCACATACTTAGCCATGAATCGATGTTAATGTACCGAAAAGACTATAAAAATGCCACAAGATACTCTAGAATGATAGATGAGTTTGACTTTCTTGAAGGTACAAGGTGCACTAAAATAGATTCATTGGCTGATATTTAAACATCCATTTACCAATTGAAATATATCGGGTATGCCAAATGACATTTTCATGCAAAATGTTGGTGCGGATGTGTAAAAAACCCCTCCCATTTCAATTCAGTACTAAACATTTCGCCTATACTGCCACATTAGATGCAAATGTACATTTGATAACTTCGAGAAATTGACAATCATCTTGATCAAAATAATTGTATATTATTCTCTAGGAGCACCATTAGTTTATTCAAAACACACACTCATTACCCAAAATCTTTTTTTAATTCAAATAAATCATTCTCTTTTTTAATTGGCTAATGGGAATTTTCAATCGTCTGCTTGGACCATGTACACAAAAAACAATAACACAAAAGTGCGTAGGTTTTTTTTAAATGGGGATAATAAAATTCCGGTGACTGCGTCCAATTTTGACGATAGTATCGATTTTTTATTACTTCCCTAAAATCATTCAAACGCGCTCGACACTCATTCCGTTTCATTCCAAAAGCATTCACCTTGTCAATGTCACAATGTGTCTAACTGTATTAAGATCTGGTCGTAGGAAGTAAATGTACATATTTCTTTAATGCTTTTTGGTAGTTTATCGAGAAATAACGATAGATAATCACTTGATAATCTCACCACAAAAGCAGTGAAATTATCAAAAACTTATACCCTGCTTTTGTGCATTTCATCCTATCTGACGTCATCTATGCGGGGCGAAATAAGTGACTTCACAATGAACGTAACATAGCAATCACGTGCAAAACGCGCTTTATGAAAATATGTCCTAGAAATTTCACATTTTGTCTCATTTTTGCAAAAAAGAAATAGAATAATCGTTTGTTTTCGAGTAAGATCGATTAATATTTCATTTCGTGAACAACAAAGCTATATTTCACTCGCGCAAGTATAGCTTTATTGTTCACTCAATGAAATATAAATCGATCTTACACTTAAACAAACGATTATCATCTATTTGTTAAACTTTCATATCATCGACATCAAAGACCATCCGCTGCTAAGTAATTCAGAAACCCTAGATTAAGTTGGCTACTGTCTTTGACGAACACCAAGCTTGCGCTAAACTGAATTTCAGGCATTTCTGTAAAACATGATACATACTTGTGACCCGTCACGCGAAAAGGCACCATCTCGGTAGTGCGTAAAGTGTTGACCCTAGTCAGACTGCGCGGTTCGCGCGGACTGACTAGGGTCGAATATTTTCGCAATATGCTTATTTTCTGAATCTAGAATGTTCAATCTACCTTCGAGTGAAAGAATTTTTGAAATGCGACCTCTGGTTGACCAATGCTGGACCTAATCTCTTTTTCAAATAGTCATTTTATCGAGTTCTAAGATGCTCCCTTTTTGCGTGACGGGTTACATTTTGTAACTGTTCTTTTTTATATCTTATACAAAGGCTCCAGGAATTCGATCAGTAATTACGATAAAATAGTTCCCTATACCACATACTGTGGGGTTTTGTTAACCCAATTACGGTCGTTTAATTTCCTTCTTCAAGCCCCCTGAATTCATCCTATGAAGTGTAATTGTGCGGAAGTACTCGGTTCTAAATGATCTCTATGTACTGTCTAAAAAGAGATTTACATTGTGATACGGGCATTGCGAAATACAGTTAAAGTCATCGGGAATTTGACACTCATTTCGATCAAATTCATCTAAATCACTCGCTCAACGCTACATTCACTCATTCTAAACATTCACTCAAATCGATCAAAAAAGCTCCAAATGACTAAAAGTATACAATAAACAGCTTAGAGCTACATTCGAAATAAGTATGAATGGAAAAAATCTCAATTTCACTGACATAATTGAAATTGTTAGCGTCTGCTTGGTTCTTGAATAAATAGGAAGCAATTTACAGAACTTGTATGCATATTTTATTAAAGGGAGGTAATGAATATCGATAATTTTGTTCATCTAGAACAAAATTAGCGATATTGGATTACCTCCCTTTAATTTCATTCAAAACTCGCCCCACACATTCCTTCAACTCATTCTAAATTCATCTCAAAATCATTCATCTTGTCAATTTCACGATGTTTTTAACTGTAGATGAACCGAATTTCAGGCATTTCTGTTAAACACAACACATATTCATGCAACTGTTCTTCTTTTTATATCTTGTACAAAGGCTCTAGGTATTCGATCAGTGATTACGATAAAATAGTTCCCTATACCACATACTCTGTGGTTTTGTTAACCCAATTACGGTCGTTTAATTTCATTTCCGTCTCTCGAACTTCCTGAATTTATTCGATGAAGTGTAATTTTGCGGAAGTACTCGGTTCTAAATGATCTCTATGTTTGTCTAAATAGATATATGTTCTGTTACACAAGCATTGCGAATCAAAATTAAAGACATCGGGAATTTGACACTCGTTCTGATCAAAATTATTTTAAATCATATCGATCTAAATTTACAACATTCCAACAATTCTCTCCAACCATTCAAACTCCTATTTTAAAGGAAAAACTTTGAGATCTTTATGTGGCATTTTATAACAGCTTCCATCGCTTTATAGAACATAAAATATCATCATGGGAAGCTTTTGAACAAAGTAATGGGTTTCTGAGAAATTTTGACACCATCTACAGTTAATAATATCGTGAAATTGACAGGGTGAATGATTTTGGAATGGTTTAGGAATGAAATTGAATGAGTGTGAGGAGCGAGTTCTAAGTCGATTTAATGGCAGGTAATCCTACATCGCAAAATTTGTTCAGGATGAACAAAATTTTCAATATGTATTACCTCAATTTCATAAAACATGAATAAACGTTCTGTAGATTGCTTTCTTTTTCATCAGGAACCAGTCAGACGCTAACAATTTCAATTATGTCAGTGAAATCGCGTTTTTTTCATTTATATTCATTTTGAATGTAGCTGTTGATTGTTTACTTTTCAGTCATTTGGAGCGTTTTTGATCGATCTGAGTGAATGTTTGGAATGAGTGGATGGAGCGCAGATTGAGTGATTTAGAATGGTTTTGGTTGAAATGAATGTCAATTTTACGATGTTACTAAATGTATGCGAAATAAGTCCTTAATATATTGTACAGTTTTTATTTTTTGACTCCCAAACAGAAGAAATGTGACCCGTCACGCGATATGGGACCATCTGGAAACTTTGAAAATAATTGTTTGAACAAGAGATTGGTTTTAGAACAGGCAAATCAGAGATCGCATTTTAGAAATACTTTCACAGGAATGTAGATTGATTATTCTAGACTCAGAAAATTAGAAAAGTACGAAAAGTTTCGACCCTTGTCAGTCTGCGCGGATTGCGCAGCCTGACAAGGGTCGACACTTTACAAACTTCCCGGATGGTCTCTTTCCGTGAAGGGTCACAAATGTAAAAGATTACCTTGGTGTAACTGACTGCTATGATGGTACAAAATTGAAGCGATTTTACTCTATTTGGTCAACTTCTTACTTAACTTTTCCTATCGAAGAAATTGGTGACTCGTTGGTTCAATTGTAACTGCCTACTTGTAATTCCAACATCATTCAACTTCAAGTGTCAATTTTACGTCTTCGCAAGCCAAGGGTTCTAGCTCCACTATATTCTGTTTGTAAGGAGCATAGTGGAGCAAAAAATCCTTGGCTTGCGAAGATGCAATTTCATTACTAATTCTTTATTGAATCAAAAGCCTCTTTTCCGAAATCAAAGTTTCTTTTAAAAAAGAATATATGCATTTTGAATGATTTTTACGGGATTCTTGTGAGAATTCACCTGCAAGGTAATGATTGTATCTTTCTCACACGTCCTTAAGGTCCATTTTCTTGTTTCTGATTACGTTCATTTGCATAGCGCTGTACGCAAAAAAAAACTCAAGTGCGTAGAGTATCGAGACTTTAAAAACACAGAGCGGGATCAACAAATGAATTTAAACTAGTAAGTTTTAGGCCCCACTAGAAAAAAAAAAAAAAAAAAAAAAAGATCCAACACGTACACACTGGCGTCTGTTACAGTTAATTTTATCGTGAAATTGACAAGCTGAAAGATTTCGGAAAGATTTTTGGATGGAAATGAATGAGTGTGTGGAGCGCGTTTTGAGTGAATTAAAAGGCAGGTAATCCGATATCGATATTTTTTTCATGATAAACAAAATTATAGATATGTATTACCTCCCTTCAATAAAGTATGCAAAGACGTTTTATAAACAGCTTCTAATCTTTTCCCGGACCAATCAGACGCTCATAAATTCGATCAAGTCAGTGAAATCGCAAATTTTCTCTAGCTATATTTATTTTGAATGTAGTTGTTGAAATCATTTTTAGTGATTTTGGAGCGTTTTTGAATGGTTCGAGTGAGTGTTTGGAAATGACTGGGGTGCTAAGTGTGAACGATTTAGAGTCATGGTTTTGATCGGAACGACAGTCAATTTCAAGATGTTTCTAAGTGTACATGCAAACGCTCAAACTGGAATTATGTTTCACGTGTCGGTGAGAATCTCAAGATGAATGATTTTTGAATTATTTTTAGATGAATTTGAGTGAGTGTGTGGAACGAGTTTTGAGTGAATTTAATGGAAGGTAACCCAATTTCGCAAATTATGTTTAGGACAAACAAAATTAGCGATACTTATCATCTCCCTTTAATAAAATATGCATACAAGTTCTATAAATAACTTCCCATTTCTTCAAGAACCAATCAGACGCTTACAATTTAAATTAAAAATTGAAAGCGCGTTTTTTTTTCTATTCAAATATATTTTCAACGTAGTTGTTGTTTATTTTTTAGTCAGTTTGGACCGTTTTGATCGATTTGATTGAGTGTTTAGAATAAACGAATGGAGCGCTGAGTGAGTGATTTAGAATGGATTTTATGGAGATGAATGTCAATTTCATGATGTAAGTACCTTAACGTGGGAAGAAGGAGTTGCTGTAAGCTGCTGACGTTGATGTAGATTGTTTTAGTCTTGTTTTTCTTGTTCTTGTGTCCCACTTTTAGAATAGTTTAAGCGTCTAGGTTGAGTAAATTATTCTGTATT
The DNA here is from genome assembly GCA_948146395.1 of Fragum whitleyi. Taxonomy (NCBI): domain Eukaryota; kingdom Metazoa; phylum Mollusca; class Bivalvia; order Cardiida; family Cardiidae; genus Fragum; species Fragum whitleyi. The sequence goes on from OX411556.1 coordinate 47,849,039, forward strand.
TTGAACAGGAGTACTAGTCTATGGTCTTCTCTTTTACCCGCAGAGACTGTTAACCAAGGTCTTGGATTGTTCTAGTCACACAACCTGGAGTCATGTCCCAATAATATTGTTGACATACCTAGCTCCTCTACGCTGGACTTGTTTGATTAGGAAAAGGGTTTGAAACATTTTGAACGATTCTTGGGTATTTACGAATCATTTCGGAGCGTTTCTAAATGGTTTGGACGAATATTTGGAATGACTGAATGGAGCGTTGGGTGAACCATTTAGAATGGTTTAGAGCGGAACGAGCGTAAATTACAAAATGTCTCTAATTGTACATTAAAGAAGCTTGGTTACAGTTAACAACATTGTGAGATTGACATAGAGAATGATTTTTGAGTGATTTTGGAATGAAATTGAATGAGTGCAATGAGTGAGTTTTGAGTGAAAGTAAAGAAAGAGGATCCAATTTCGCTGATTTTGTTCAGGATGAACAAAATTGGCAATATTTATTACCTCCCTTAAATAAACTATGCATACAAGTTCTATAGCTTTCTTTTTCTTCGAGAACCAATCAGATGCTTATAATTTCATTTATATCAGAGATTTTCTTCTACGTATACTTATTTCGAATGTAGTTGTTGATTTTACCTTTTAAGTGATTTGGGAGCGTTTATGAGCTTTTTAAGTGAGTGTTTGGAATGAATGAATGGAGCGATGTTTGAGCGATTTAGAATGGCTTTGATTGCGATGAATGTCAATTTCACAATGTTACCAACTGTACACCTCTTGCAATCTTCTCCGGTCTGTGCTTTGAACTTTCGGTAATGCATTTGACATCTCTTTGCCTACACTATAATTTCTCCAAACTACGCCCTGACATTTTCTCGGAATGAAAAGCAAGGATAATATCCGATAAAGATATTGTGAAGATTTGCTGTCTAAGTGCATTATCTTGCCACTATAGAAATTTCCCCGCCACTCGCAATAGCGATGAGGCGATATGTAATTTGCGGCTAGAATTAAAAGCCTATAAATAATTAAAATCAAATAAGGCTCGTCTAGTGGGATGCTTCCGTTTTGAATAACGATGACTTGATAAATTGATTAAAGTTTTCTTAAAGATGCCGTTTAGATATAGCGTTTACCATAGAAGTGTTGTATTTAAAAGGCGGCGTTGTGATTTGGAAGACAAATTTCAACTACAATCTACCATTCAATTCAATCATTCTTTGCTTCTTATTTTAGATGATTTCTATGCTTCCGTTTTGAATAAAAACGATGACTTGATAAATTGATTAAAGTTTTCTTAAAGACGCCGTTTAGATATAGCGTTTACCATAGAAGTGTTGTATTTAAAAGGCGGCGTTTTGATTTGGAAGACAAATTTCAACTACAATCTACCATTCAATTCAATCATTCTTTGCTTCTTATTTTAGATGATTTCTAACAATTTAGAATCCAATTGTGATATACATCCTTTTCTGTTTGTGTCTTTATGGACCAATCCGACTCTTAAAAATCCACACCAGATGATAAAATAGCACAATAATCTAAAAGACATTAATGTTGGTCGTTTTAACTATTTCGTAGCGTTTCAATGGAGCAATTTAGAATGTTAGAATGTTAGAATGTTTTTGATCGAGTTGAGTTTCACTTACACCACGTGTCTAACTGATAATCTGCCACCCGAGGCCGGTTTGAGATCAATTTCAAGTTCGTCGCTCATAAGCCGATCTTTTGAATTGAGCTTATCTCATAGTTAGGGATTGGTTTCAAATCATTTGGCTCAAATCTTCTTCATCATGTTAGATGTGTAATTTTTAAACTTGTTTCTCCAAGACAAAATTGCAGCTATTATTCAGCTTAAATTCAGGCTACAGTTAGTAACATCGTGAAATTGACATTCATCTCAATCAAAACCATTCTAAATCACTCACTCAGCGCCCCATATACTCATTCCAAACATTCAGTCAAAACGATCAAAAACTCTCCAAATGACTAAAAAAATGTGTGTAGCGATATTCATAACCTCCCTTTTATAAAATATGCATAAAAGTTCTGTTAATTGCTTCCTATTTCTTCAAGAACCAATCAGACGCTAACAATTTCAATCATGTCAGTAAAATCGCGATTTTTTTCGTTAACATTTATTTTGAATGTAGCTATTGATTGCATATTTTTTAGTTTTTAGTCATTTTGGAGCGTTTGATCGACTAGAGTGAATGTTTGAATTGAGGTAATTGAGCGTTGACTGAGTGATTTCGAAAGGTTCTGATGTAGATGAATGTCAATTTCACTTTGTAACTAACAGTAATTGCACATGTACCTCTGGTTTATCCTGCAAATTTGTCCTATGTAGGTAGATTTCAAAGCGACACTATTAGTTATACGGTTTCTTGCCGGAGTATATGACGATTTATTCCCGACTGGAAAAAAAGTATCACGGCTCGGGATGACATCATTTTTTTACTGTCGGTAATCAATCGTTATATACCATGGCAACTATCCGTATTACGAATTAGTTTTACTTCAAAGTTTTTTTAACTAATATACTCACGAGCAATGAAAATAATGTGTATACACGGATCATGTATAAGCAAGGCGAGAGAATCGTGGCTGCGATTATCGGTTCGAATTTTTGTCTATGAAACTTTAGAAGTGATACTGGAGCGGCCATAGATATCATTGTTTGTCAGGTCCAGTTCCAGGTCAGCATTAACCAATGGAAATGTTAGAATTGTCTATGCAGTATAATTAGATAATTTTTCTCTAGAATAATTGTGTTTATGTGATGTTTTTTCTTCTTAAAAGCTAAAAGGTGAAATCATTCGCGTACTTTTTATATGTAATAGGTTTTCATTTAAAGAACAAAAACAAAATTTGAATGTTTTGACATTCAGATTTCAATTCAGATTTCTGTTTTTAGCGCACTTGGACGCGAAGTTGTTTGGTTCCATATATATTAATATATACCATAGAGAAATTGAACGATAAGTTTTAATGTTGAACTCATATACTCAGGTGAGCGATATATGACCATCAATGTCCTCTTGCTGTATGTACTTAATGATTGTTTGTTAAAGAGTATTGCGAGAATAGAATTATAATATTCAGTTGAAATCATCGTTAAAATTGGCCAGCTGATAAATATTTGAGTGATTTTTGAATGAAATTGAATGACCTTGTGGACCTAGTTTTGAAAGATTTTCAAAGGAGGTAAAACAAAATTAATAATTTCGTCCTTTTGGACCAAAAATCAGGACCAGCCAATTACATGTACATCATGCAATTATTTGTTCAGTATATTTTAAATATTGATCAGTTTGAACAGCTTTGAATAGTTTTTGAGTGAGTGTTTGGAATGAATGATTTTGGCGCTAAGTGAGTGATATTGAATGGTTTTGATCAGGAAGAGTGTTAAACTTACGATGTTATCAACCGTAACTTTATAGAGCATAATCGTTTGTTTCAGTGTAAGATCGATGTTTCATTGAGTGGACAATAAAAGCTATACTTTCACGAGTGGCGGAGCCACGAGTGAAAATATAGTTATTGTTGTTCACGAAATGAAATATAAATCGATCTTACTCGAAAAACAAACGATTATTCTATTTCTTTAATGCAAAAATGAGACAAAATGTGGAATTTCTAGGACATATTTTCTTAAAGCGCGTCATTTTGCACGTGATTGCTATGCAACGTTAATTGTGACGTCACTTATTTCGCCCCGCATAGATGACGTCAGAAAGGATGAAATGCGCAAAAGCAGAGTATAAGTTTTTGATAACTTCACTGCTTTTGCGGTGAGATTATCAAGTGATAATCTACCGTTATTTCACGATAAACCACCAAAAAGCACTAAAGAAAGCATTTTCTTCATCCTTTAATTGAAAGATTGTACAACTTAGTAACAACGCATTTCAAATTATCCACCCAAATTTATTACTAACTTAATTCAAACTATTCAACAATTAAGAAAAGGAAACCGCCTTGCACGTCGTTCGCTGTTTTGGTTTTCAAACTGACATCAATAGACACAAATTGCGATTTAAAAAATCGAATCATTGAACGGCAGATAATTGGTAGAGAAGTAAACGTCGTTACGTAAGACAGCAAATGAATTAACCAAGACTAATGAGCTCTATATTTGATTCAATTTGGTGAGGAAACTTAAATTGAAATGAATGAGCGTAAAATAATGAAAGATGCATCGATTCTAAAGTTGTACCACGGAACGCTTACCTAATTGGGATGTTTGTGAGGCAATTGTAGGAACACTGATATTTAAGCCTGTGTGTCAGTCACATTTCCAACAAATTCAGCCCGGTTACAGTTAACAACGTCGTGAAATTGACAAGATGAATGATTTTGAAATAATTTTGGAATGAAATTGAATAAGTGTGGAGCGAGCTAGAGTGAATTTCATGGGAGGTAATCCAATATCGCTAATTTTGTTCAGGTTGAACAAAATTAGCGATATTGATTACTTCCCTTTACAAATATATGCAAACAAGTTCTAAAGATAGCTTTCTATTTCTTTAAGAACCTAGTAGACGCGTACAATTTTCAATTATGTCAGTGAAATCGCAATTTTTCTTTATCCAAATTTGTTTTGAATGACGTTGTTGATTCTATATTTTTCAGTTGGTTTGAGTGTTTTTGAATGGTTTGAGTGAGTGATTGGAATGAATGAATGGGGCGCTAAGTGAGCGATTTAGAATGATTTTGATTGAGGTAAATGTCAATTTCACGATGTAACTAACTGTGTTACAGTCGGTAGAGCACCCTTAACAATTGGACATCGACATCTAGGGTTCTTTTCCCAAGCTGGCATAATAACAAACTAATAGATTTTTCGGATGAGTTGTGTTAGCAAGGTCCCCTGTGATGGTGCTTTACATCGAGCACGTTAAAGAACCATGTCGGATCTCAGCAGTAGTTTCGTCAAGTACCCTCGCAAAATCCTCCCGTAAAACCCGTCCTTTTGGGGCGTCGCTCATAAAGGCATTTATACGAAGGTAACGACGATAGATAAACGGAAGTACGCACACATTTCACCAAACTGAAATGTACGTCAAGTAAAGTCTCTGACAGCCGCACAGTCTTGCCAGTCTTCACATTGCAATATGTAGATCAAAGTGCTGTCAGCACTGTAAATCGGACATCATTGAGAGGCTGGGATAGTGCAATAGTTCGCCAAGCAAAAGGGCTCAAATTTAGAAAATAAAAGTTGGTAAAATATTTGCCCAATTTGTGAGTTTTTTGTCTTAACACTCCATCTTTTCGAGGACATCGCCAGCTCATCCAACCTCGTGGGTCCGATTTTGAAAATTTGCTGATTCGATAGCCCTCTGCTAGTCTAAATTATTTCTTAGCAGATTTTTTTTACGTTGTTATAATGAGCACACGCCAAGCCAAAAGCTTGTCTGTTAATATTATTCCTCTCTCTAGAGTTTAAAAGCCTGTTTAGCAACAAAAAATTTTCCTTAAACTATTTACAATTTTGATTACCAACATGTTTGTTTTTCAAGCATTGGGTTTTTCCAAATACTATAAATGCATTTTCCCTCCAGAAACACGTGAAACCGGCAACTATGCTATTTATATCTTTGGATTCTGACCAATCGATTAAATCTAGCAGCACTCTATGATTATTCATGAGTTATTCTAAAAATAGATCGCTCTTACTGCTATCCTATATCAGTTTATCGTATGTTTTTGTCGGTTTATTTGTTGTTGAATAATTTTTCTTCATAATCAATTTGAATTTATTGAAAATAGGATTGGAGCGTGATCAGAGTGCTCATTGAAATCAAATATTTCAAAATTACAAAATTATTTCTATTTGTTAACACATAGTCAACAGTACTCATTCCACCAGTAGACTTCCCACGCTCCCTGTCAGAGTGCAGACGACCATTGACCAATGATAAACAACTTAATTGACACATTTCGAGCAGACGATGTCCATTTGCATCTACCACGTGGTCTGAATTTACGCGTGGGTTTTGACCGCGTGATAATCATAACAGAATTTGATTGGTTGTCAGCCCTACAACTGGTAAATGACCGTTCGAGAAAAAAATCAGAGCAGTAATATTGTAAGTGCTACAAATTTATTTTACAGTTAACCTATTGTACGTTTCAACTCCTTTACTCAACCGAAAATCTTGTTAAAAACACTGAAAATACTAACTGGTAATTACTAAAAGCGAAAATTTCATCAAATTTTGTATTAGCCTCTTCTCTATTTGTCGAAAAGTAAATAAGATAAAAACAAAGTTTGTAGATTGTGACTGAAAAGGCCGTTTCTTCGGTGTTTGAAAACACATAATTTGGTTTGAACACATTGCTCAGAAGATAAAGGTAAAAATGTAGTGGGTCAAACAGACTGGATTTCTGGCAAACGGTATAAATCTCCGATTTAACAAAGAATTGCTCAATTGTCTTAACGTTTAGACTGCGCATTGTTTTCGCGACAAACGTGTCTTAAACTATTGTTCACGTACTTCCTAATTTATAAAATCAGTTAGTTATAAAAACCCCAGAAACATTTGCACGAGTAACAAAATTATAGTTTGCATTGATGATACACCTCGTATTTGAAACGCCTTTCTTTGTATCTGGCTTTGTATCAACTTATTAAAATTTTCTTTTATTTTCATACATTTATTTAGATTTTAAATTTGAGAAAATTCTCAGTTGACTATGAGAAAAGTTTCATAACCTCGGGCCCTGAAACCCAAGTCTAAATTGCCAAATACTCACCAGGCGCGTCTGATGACACGGGGAATATATTGTCATGTTTAAATGTTGAAGCCATACACTGAACTATTGGGAAGTCTTAGACAATTTATGGCCTAACAAATCTAATGTGCTTGTACTTAAAAACTAGGGATCATTTAAGAGGAGGAATACAACGAAAAAGAAAATGTTATACATGTATTGTAGCTACATACAGTTAGTTACATCGTGAAATTGACATTCAACTCAATCAAAACCTTTCTACTTGCTCACTCAGCGTTCCAATCATTCATTCCAAACACTCATTCAAACCGCTCAAAAACGCTCAAATATTACTAAAAAATATACATTTATTTAATATAAATAGATATAAATCGCGATTTCACTGACTTGTTTAAAACTTTAAGCGTCATACTGGTTCTTGAAGAAATTGGAAGCTATTTACAGAACGTGTATACTTATTTGATTAAAGGGAGGTTATGAATATCCCTAATTTTGTTCATCCTGAACAAAATTAGCGATATTGGATTACCTCGCTTGAATTTTAATCAAAAACCACTCGACCCAACCGTTCAATTTCATTCCAAAACCATTCATCTTGTCAATTTCCCGACGTTTTAACTGTATTTAGGCAAACTTCTGAAATACACGTCTGAATTGCAAAATACTAACCAGACGCGTCTGATGACAAGGGGAATGTATTTTCATGTTTAAATGTTGAAGCCGTACACTGAACTATTGGGAAGTCGTACAATTATTAGGATACCTCGGTCAGCACTGTTAAAGTTCATTAATTCCAAAACATTGTGGAACTATTACGGTTCCACCACCTTAAAAACATGGTGAAAATGACACTCATACCGATCTAAATCAATCTAAATCACTCACCCAGCGCTCCATTCATTCATTCCAAACACTCAATCAAATCGATCGAAAAACCTCCAAAACTTTTAGAGAACAGTTCGAAAGCGGATAACACGACAAATTTTTAATCTAAACCGATCTTATTATTCTACGACTTTATTTGCTGGTGTGGATTTTAAAGTGCCTGATTGTTCAATGAAGACACACAGATAGAAAATTACGAATTGAGGTTGGTCTTTTCTTTTCGAATATCCAGGTTACCACAACAGAATTGGTACCGTGTTTGATTCTCATTTTCCTATGCCCAGGGTTCGATCTTATGTCGGGGAAAATATCCTTTTCGACATTCGTTTACCGTTGATAGATAATCGGGAACCTAAGCGGAATAGCAAGCAACTATAGATAAAAAACATCCTGAAATTGACAAGATGAATGATTTTGGAATGAATTTGAAATGAAATTGAATGAGTGTGTGTAGTGAGTTTTTGAGTGAAATTAAAGCGAGGTTATCCAATATCGCTACTTTTGTTTGAGATTAACAAAATTAGCAATATTCATTACCTCTTTTTAATAAAACATGCATAAAGGTTCTGTAAATTTCTTCCTATTTCTTCAAGAAGCAAACAGACGCTGACAATTTCAATTATGTCAGTGAAATCGCTATTTTTTCCATTCTTGTATGTATTTTGAATGATGCTGTTGATGGTATTCTTTTTAGTCAATTGGAGCGTTTTTGATCGATTTGAGTGATTGTTTGGATTGAGTGAATGGATCGCTGAGTGAGTGATTTAGAATGGTTTAGATTTAGATGAATGTCAATTTCACGATGGAACTAACAGTAGATACAGTTAATTACATCGTGAAATTGACATTTAACTCATTCAAAATCATTCTAAATCAATCACTCAGCGCTCAACTCATTCATTCAAGACACTCACTCAAACCATTCAAAAACGCTCCAAACTCACCGTAAAACATATAACAATTACTTCGTTCAAAATAAAAATAGCTCGGGAAAAATCGGGATTTCACTTATTTAATTGAAATTGTAAGCGTCTGATAGGTTCTTGAAGAAATAGGGAGCTATATAAAGAACTTGTATGCATATTTTATTAAAGGGAGGTAATCAATATTGCAAATTTTGTTCATCGTGAACAAAATTTGCAATGCTGGATTTCCTCTCATTAAACTCAATCAAAAGTCGCTCCACACATTCATTCAATTTCATTCCTAAATCATTCCATAATCATTCACCTTGTCAATTTCACGACGTTGTTAACTGTACTCGAAAGGATATCGTGGAAGAACTGCCGAGGAAAATACTAGGACTCCTTGGTTGGGTGCCCCGTCGCTGTCATATCAATAAAATACTATTAATATGGTGCAATACCATATTCTAAACCATCCCTGCGTTCAAGATGAAAACGTTAGCGAAGCGCTTTCAAAATGAAACTTCGCTTTGCACGTATGTGCACGTGCAAAGCGAGGTATCATCTCAAAGCGCTCGCGAAACGTTTTTACATCCTGAACACAGGGCAGAACAAAACAATAACAATAATCTAAACCGATTTAGAAAATATTCAAAGATCCTCCTAAACCACTGGAGACTAGAAATTTTATCCAATTTTCTAAGGTGATATGTAATTTTGTAACTGCATTAAGGGATATTAAATATTAAAATCTAATTCTAGTATTTGACAGTAGAATTAAGCCAAACTTCAACTTCAAAGGTGGATAACAGGGGAAATTGGATATCCCAAGACGTAGGTTTTACGAAATTCGACGCCATTTTTAGTACTTTAGTTTGTATTGTTGTATCAAATATGTCAAATGTATACACAGAGAAAAAAGTATTGCAACACCTTGATTATGCAGCTTCAAAAGTACGATCAATAAATCCAGAATATAAACAAGATCGATGATTTTGTTTGGCGTTTTTCTGTCGCCAATTATGTGAACTGATACCTCCTATTCTAGCTTTGGCTTAAGTGGTACAAATGTTGCGAGAGTTACAGGTGGTTACATCGTGAAATTGACCTTCATCTCAATCAAAGCCATTCTAAATCACTCACTCAGTGCTCCATTCATTCATTCAAAACACTCACTCAAATCGATCAAAAACGCGCCAAACTCACTGAAAAAAAAAACAACAACAACTTCGTTCAAAATAAAAATAGCTGGGAAAAAAGTCGGGATTTCACTAAATTGATTGAAATTTTAAGGTTTTGATTAGATCTCGAGGAAATAGGAAACTATTTTTAGAACATATATGCTAATTTTAAAAGGGAGGTAATTAATATTAACTGGTTTTATGATAGAAAAGGATTTCTGACGAATAATCCTCTTTTTTTCAATCACTTTTGTGGAAAAATGATGGCAAAATTTAAGAAAATTCGAATGCACAAAATTTCCTTTTCGTTAGCATTTAGTCTTTTCCCCAAAAACAAGCATGTAAATTTACACACTTTAAAATGGCTATAAAATGAAAATAAACCAATTTTATCATCTACAATATATTTTCAAGATTTTTGTCCAAAACCGTGTAACTTTACGCAGTTACCAGAAAAAAATCCCTAAAAATCCATCTCTAAAAATACAAGACCAATTATAATCCATTTCAGCTCTGAAGTGTTTCATTTCTGCTCTGAAGTGTGTAACTTTACGAACTTTGTTCGAACCAGAAAAATACGTGTATGCAAATCTCTTAAAAGTTCATGCAACTTGTAAATAAGGCTTTGATTGCACAATGAGATAAAGGTTTGAGAAACCAATTTATTTTTCCTGTCTAAAGTGGGTAACTTTACACAGTTATGAAATGTGTAATTCTTAAAATAAGTTAAATTTCAAATCTAATCGCATCCAGAATTTTGTAAAGGGTACAACATAAACATTTCCAAAACCTGTATTATGCTTTTAAAATTAAGGTTTTGTACCCAACGTTTGTAACTTACCGCAGTTTCTGATAAACGATTAAGAAAACCCCAAAGTTTTGAATAAAAAGTGCGTAAAGTTACATACTTTTGTAGAAGGTGAATAACAATTACAGGAACACAGCTTCTCGAAATTATAAAACTTTATGCAGATAGGAAAAACATATTTTAAAGTGCGCAACGCATTATGAACAATTTAATTTTCTCCCTCTAAAAAGTGTGTAAATTTACGCGGTTATGGAAAATTTGGAACACAACAAAATAACAATGTTGACTTTACATTCAGTGACGACAACTGCGTAAAGTTACGCACTTTGGAGAAGGAAAATCGAGGCAGTTTGAATTTTCTCCTCTTCAATGTATGTAAACTTTTGGCGGTTGTGGAACATTCAAAATAAATTCCAAAAACTATGTTAAGTTTACATCTATTGAAAAAAGCGTAAAATTTACGAACTTAAGACGAAGATAAACAAGTGAGTCTGAAATTTTGTCTCTTATAAGTGTGTAAATTTACGCGGTTAAGTAACATATGAATTATATTGAGTGACAAGTACTTAAAGCTACGAATTTGAAATAGGAAAAAATCTAGACAGCTTGAATTACTGTGTAAAGTTACACACTTTCAAGAAAAAATTGTTTCCTATCCAAAGTACGTAACTTCACGCAGTTTCTGGAAAAAGAAAAAGAAAACTCCTATTTGTTTTATAAACATCGCGTAAAGTTACGTGCTTTTGAAGGAGGTGTATAACAATTTCAGGAAAGCAACTTCTCTAAAGTGTGTTACTTTATGAAGATAGAAAAAATGAAATTCATTTCAAATAACATAATGCAACATACATTTTTCGTAAAGTGCGTAACATTACGCAGCTATGAACAGTTTGGAATTTAATCAAGACAGCTTGAATATTCCCTTTCTTGAAAGTGTGTAACTTTACACAGTAATTGAAATTTTGAAATCAATCAAAATATCTACGTCAGCTTTAATCAAATAATGCGAAAAAATCTGGACACTTAATTTTCTCACTCTAAAAAGTGTGTAAATTTTCGCGGTTGAGGAAAATTTGGAACACAACAAAATAACAATTTTGACTTTACATTCAGTGACGACAACTGCGTAAAGTTACGCACTTTGGAGAAGGAAAATCGAGGCAGTTTGAATTTTCTTCTCTTCAATGTATGTAAACTTTTGGCGGTTATGGAACATTCATTATAAATACAAAAAACTATGTTGAGTTTACATCAACTGAAAAAAGCGTAAAATTTACGAACTTAAGACGAAGATAAACAAGTGAGTCTGAAATTTTGTCCCTTATAAGTGTGTAAATTTACGCGGTTATAGAACAATTGAATTACATTCAGTGACAAAATCGTATAGTTATGAACTTTGGATGGTAACACTTTGTAACTTTACGCAGTTAAGGAACAATTGAAATTATTTAAAAAAAAATAATGTTGACTTTACAACCAGTTACAATTGCGTAAAGTTACGAACTTTAGAAGAAGATTAACTAGTGAGATTGATTTTTCTCTCTAAAAAGTATGTAACTTTACGCGGTTATGGAATATTTGAAATTAACCAAAACAATTGTGTTGACTCTAAATCTAGTGATAAGTGCGTAAAGTTACGAACTTTGAAGAGAGAAAAACACAAGACAGTGTGAATTTTCTCCTTTAAAAGTCTGTTACTACATATGGTTATCGAATCTTTGAAATTAATCAAAATAAATATGTTGATTTCACATCCAATGACGACTGCGTAAAGCTACGTACTTTTGAGGAAAAAATCTATATTCTTTTTTAATATTCTCTTTAAAAATTTAACCCTTATTTCAATTGCAAAATAAATCAAAATGTCTATGTCACATCCTATGACAAGTGACAAATACATAAAGTTACGATGTTCCGAAAGAAAATCTACAGACTGGATTTTCTCTCTTGTAATTTGTTACTTTACGCGGTTATTGAATTTATTTTTGAAATAATGTGGATTGACTTATCATTTTTACCAAGTTGTGATTAACAAGATTCTGATTGGTAGAATATTTAGTTTCATATTTCCATGCCTGCAAAAAAGCAGGTCATATTCCTACAGATCTATTAGAAATCTGTCCCATTTGAGGAAAGGCTTTTTGACTTTTTGTTTTCAATATATGATTTTGGATTTTGACCCTAGTTTAATCAATTGTCTTGAAGAGCTAAATCAGTTTTTTCTGCAATTAATTGTAAGTAATCAATTTTAAGGAGACTGTAATTATACAAGCAGTATTCTTTCTAAAAGTAATCGCTTTCATTTAAAATTATAATTGTTACCTGGAAACAGCATTTCACTTGCCTTTATTCCCGATAAGAATGTCAATCACACAATACGCATTAAATTTGTGTATTTTCGCATACAACAAGCAGCGCGTCAGTCACGTGACAAGACCGGGTAGATCAAAAGACGCGAACTGTGTTGATAACCCTTTGCGCATGTTCAAAGCCGAATTTTCACTTTGAAAGAACTAACCTTGAGAATATCGCATATTGCATTCTTCACGTCGGGTAGCCTTTACTTAATCAATACTTTTAAGATCATCCTATTAAGAAACATTACTGACCTGTCGATCATTTAATATTCCTGCTGACCTTCATTGATACTCGGAACTCACTTCCTTATATAGATTTAAAATAAATTTACGTTACTCTCAAATAACAAAATATACCCTGTTGAAACCAGATAAGTGACCAGATATAGCTACATGTGTATGGTCATAGACTGGCAATACAGAGGTACGAAGATCGAAACTCCCTTTCTTCTTTTCATTTTTTTTTTCCTTTTTTTAAATACGATGTTATTTTTAAGGCTATTTAAATCTTATGAAAAAATAACATATCAAAAAAGCACGGCACAATTACTTAAATTTGTTCATCGGTCTGTGTAGGTTTACCGTTTGATATTCTATATCATGTGGTCTCGTATTGCACAGTAGCCTACGCACTGCACACAAATGGGTTTAAGAAATGTACCGGACAACTTTTTCACATTTCTCTTTCCCCGATCTCTGACTATGTCTGATGGACTATTCAGGAAAATAAAATAAAAATAGGACGAAGAACTCCGTAAAAAGGATTAACAGAAGTAACTACAATCGATGAATGGAGGGAAAAAATAGTAATAATATCATAAGCATTTAATCCGAAAGACAATAATTGATTCCAGTGGCTGATTCCTTGAAATGAGAAATATGATAAAGACAAAAACACTACAAATTCAAAATATCACAATCAAGAAATTAAGATGACAATAAAATTGTCCCTTTATTTAATAATTATAAAATTATGGTTAAAACAATTTGGAAAATAAATTTACTATATCCGACGAATCCGTGCGTATTTGAAACCTGGTCTGTCATTTTAATGTTACTTATTGCCGAACGGTTAAGACCACTGTGCTACGGAACCAATTGTAATATTTGCATTATTTATCTGATCTCAAAATAAAATTTTCAAAATGACCTGTCGGATATTACCGTAAGATAACGAAAACTAATGAGTGACAAGTCAACTTTGTTTTCCAATACCAAAATAGCAATACTTAATACAACTATAATCAAGTAGAATCGTTCAAGGTACGTAACGTTTATGAACCGACATTTCAGACGCGTTTAAGGTTGTGACTGTTGCAAATTACACGATGTGTTCGGTTTTGCATCGAATTGAGACGGTAACTGGACAGACCCTTTACTCAAAGTAGTACATAGCCTTGTCTGGGCTAAACAGGTAGCCCGTTGATCAGTATCGACCCAGTCTACTTGATATTTTAGTGAAGTAACATTTTGAAAGCGATTGAAAACTTAAATAATAAGATTTAAAGTAAGCTTGGTATGTTTGTTTGGCTGGTTTTTTTCTCAACAACCGCTTACCGCTGCGATATGAAATGAAAAAAATGTTAGAGGCGGCGTAAAACGAAATAAAAAGACGCTATCTAGATTTTGGTGTTAATCAGGCAGGAGCCGGAAAGGGTGTCATTGTGAATCTTTGTTGACTTTATCGCATGTTCACACGACAACAACGCGATATATGTGTCTTGATTATAATTTATTCTTAAGTTCAGATAATTTCGGTAAATAAAAAACTGACGTTTACTTTTCCTTTTTTATGTTTATTGTTTTGTCACTTTTTCAAAGTTCTAAAATTATGATAGGAAAAAGTTATGTCATACTTTCACACTTCATAAATACAGTTGAAAGAGGGCTATCAAAGTAGAGATATACTGATTTCCTTGGAAACCGATGAAAAAAATAGAACCACTCCGCCTAGTTTTGCCGCCCAAATGAATTCCACAGGAGCAGCTAATTAGGGGCGGCGCCTTTTATTTGCTTCCCTTTTCACGACTTTGTCTCAAATGGAAATTTGGTTCACACTCACTTCTCCTAAACTGATTTCATCTGCACTATTAAATCTCTAGGTTAGAACAAAATATTCTAATTTTGAACATTCCTGTCTGACTCCTTAAAGTTTTCAAATTGTAAAAAAAAAAAAAATAATAATAATTTAATTCAAGTTATTTCAAGATTCCTGCATCCTGATTGGCTTAACAATTACAGGTTGATTTTATCCCTCAATGAAAACCATTTTTAGTACACATCTAATTTTGATGCTTCTGCACAAAATAGTCCCGTGTGAAATCGGAATGATTATAAATTGATCTTTATATTTTTTGCTTAATGATACTGAATTATAATACATGAGGGTAGTATTTGACGATTTCATGGAATAATTAAACCAAAAATTAAATCACAATCACGTATGAATTAACTCCGCATATTTCGGGTTTAGTTTCATGAGGAATGTTCTTCATCTTCATTATTGACAAATCTTTGCATTTTTGCTTTATCTTATTTAATCTTAAGATTTAAAAAAATACTTTGTTGATATCATGGAGGTATGAAAATGAAAACCTAAACACACCCAGGAAGTTTTCAGCCTAGTGCTTACACACAAAAAAAGTAAAATATTATTTTCACTTGTTATCAAATGTTATTGTGTTTATGAATGTAATTTGTACGTTAAACGATCTAAAGCCCGCTAACTGTTTGACAGTTTCGATCCTTGTTTTCTGCTTGATTTTGATTACAAATCATTAATGCATATCTCTTTGAGCCGGTTTGTTTGAATCTTGTTATTATTATTTTTGTCGTGTTAATAATGATTAACCAACGTCCTTTATGCTTACAGGGAGAGACTTTTCCTGTGTGTCTCTGTTATGGCCAGTGGCAAATCTAAAACTGTTCGACCCCCCTCCCCCCCCCCCCCCCAGTGTTGCAAAATGAATTCATTTTCTTCGAGGAATCCAATCCACATCATGAAAATAGCAAAATGAATTTCTATATTTGAATGATTAAGCCATCTTCCAAAACCAGCACCGCCGCAGGATAGGATCAAACCATACACAAGATACTACGAAAAAACAAATCCAAACCTAAGGTGTAATCAAAGCACTGAAAGTACTGATGGTGAACGAACCTGATGGCATTCTAGAATTATATATTGATTTCAATAAGAAAAGAGAAGCTATGAATGTAAAAATTATTAAAAAAAAGGGGGGTTGTCTTGACAAAATTTCCGTTATTCGGAAATTTCAATGCAAATTCAAAGAAAGGGAAAGATGGGGAAAATCCTGTTAGAAAAATATTCGTTGGAATATGAGTTGTTACTCTGTGAAAATTTCTTTTACACACTTGAAATAGGTACATTTATTAATTAAACATAAATGGAGAGAACGATTTAATCCTATCTAAAACTGTCTTCAACCTATATCCAATGGTGTTTGTTTTTACAAAAGTAATTGTTATCATGTTTAAGCTTATTTCAAGTAAATTTGTTATATTTGTTTTAACTTTTTTTTATCTATCTTTGTTTCTTCTCAGAGGATGAAAATGTCTTTGAGTACCAACAAAAGAAACACCTATGAATATCAGTCAGTCCTGAACTGTACTCATTGTTTAAAGTTATGATTTGTTAACTTATTAATAGTATTTTGAACCATAACCTGAGAGATTCATTTTGATCATATCTGAAGCCAAAACCACTTCCGTGGTTGACACTTATGTCGTTATTCAATTTTATAACACTGCAGGATGAGAAATATTTAGGTATAGGTTAAAGTGTGTATTTCCGTTTATTTATCGTCTCTACCGTAGCATATGCCCATATGAGCGACGCCCCCAGAAGACGGTTAGTTGTTACGGGGGATAGTGCAAGGATACATGACGAATCTACTGCTGAGATCCGCCATGGTTCATTAACGTGCTCGGTGTAAAGCACCGTCTCACGGGGCCTCGGTTTAACGTCTCATCCGAAAGACAAGTAGTTTTTGTTAGTGTACAAGCCCGGGAACCGAACCCACGCGGTCGAACTTCAATGGTTTTGAAGTCCGGTGCTCTACCAACTGAGCTAATCGTGCTGGTCGTATAGGTTAAAGTGTGTGTTTGTAGGATTTAGGTCCCTCCGTGCTCTAGGCATATATGGTAAGGACCATGAGAGAGAAAGAAGCGGATACGAGGAGATCCGGGTTCAAACGCCCCTAGCTCTTCTACGAAAAGACCTCCTTGGTTCTTTATTGTGCCCAGTGTAAAGCACCGATACTCGCGAAGCTACCTCTGGGTTTCTTACCAGTTCACTTCTAGTTTAAAATTCCTGCCTGGGTTGGGATTCGAGCATAGGTTAAAGGAGGTCTAGTGCCTTATTAGTATAATTCATAGATAATTTCTGTTTAAGGTTTAGAAATTAAAGTATAACTTTTTATATTAAATAATTGCTTCATAGTAAATTGCATACTTACAGTCTTTATAAATATTATTTTGGTAACGTAATTTCTACTTCAAAAGCGAATAAGAATCTTATTTAAGAAGTTTATTTTTTTAAAGGGAGGTAATAATTGCATGAACAAATAGTTTAAGTATAATACCCTGTTTTTTTTCCTCCCGACTTTCCTTCCAATAAGAATTGAGAATCCTTACAATTGTCGGTTTATTTTTTGCACGAGAACCTATTGTTTACATTTAAGAGTTTGGATGCTTGTAAAATCACTCACTATAGATATCTTATTACAGTATTGCGGCTGATATTAGACTTTTCTTCTAGGAGCTAGTTTTTTCTTAAACTGTAGTTAACCAATTCTAAACGTATTTTGGAAAGGATGGAACCAGTTTTTATCCATCGATTAAGATTTTTATGATTTCTGTAAAAAACGCAATGACTTTTCCGAATAATTTAACAACTAAACCCGCCTGTCGAATTGTAAACAAGTGCATGACGGATCTGGTCCCCCCTTGACCACGGCAATATATACTCGTCAATTGGAGTGGTATCTAGGGTTGAATATTTAGCTATCATTTATTTAATTTTCAAATAGAATTTTGAATTGATATGGTTTTACAGATTGAAATGAAACACGAATGCCCCCGGAACAGCATTTTTTAAAGTTTGACCTTGACAGATGACCTTGACCTTGTCACATGACCTTGACTTTGGTGTACAGCTTTGTATGTCAAATACTTTTGGAGAAAAGGCAAATGTTAAGTTTTCGGGTTAAGTTTTCGGACAGACGGACGGACAGACGGACGGACGGACAGACAGACGGACGGATAGACAGACAGACGGACATGAGTAAAACAATATGCCTCCGATCTCTCTATACGGGGGCATAAAAATGCAAAGTAGAATGGCCCCAATGAAATATCTCCCGTGCCTGTCGCATTTGGTATTCGGCAATATTCGCTTCTGAGATAGACGAATACGAAAGGTTTTCGCTAGGAATAAGCCCTACTTCAGCCAACGCAATTTTACAGAAAAATCTTAAGAGCGACGTTCACCCCTATTCAAATAAAAGTTACAAGAAAGGTTGTACATGTAAAACACATGTCGAATCATTCTTAAAACCCGTCTCGAGACTGACTGTCGCTAGTTGAAAAGTTAAGTAAAACCGCGTTCTAATGACACAAGGTGTCTTGATGTGTCATTCGTCTCAACTCGGCCGATTCCTGTAACCTACATTTAACTCGGAGCCGTCGGAGATCGCCCGAGTATTGCCGAATGGAAGTTCAAGAGGACACGACCTAGATAAACACGTATTTCCGGCTAATTACTACAAGTTGCACCAGCGAAGGCTTGGGTCAAAAACATAGTATCTGACTCTTCGGTGTTTAGACACAAACTTTGTTTTTGCTTTAAACTCTCGACAAACTTACGCCGATCAAAAATTCCCTTGATAAACATTGCAAGATCATATTGTGTTTTTCAAGGCGAATTTTCATTATCCTCACTTGATAAAGAAAACTAGAAACACGCCATTAAAGAAATAAAAAGTGATTTTGCGGAGAAAAATGTTGAAAGATTCTAAATTGAATTTTAAGAGGCGCTACTTTATTTCAAATGTATTAACATCCAACAGGATTTTCCTGACAAGGTATATAACACTGGTGAACGACGTTCGTTCACCAAAAATGAAATTGTTAGAGTATTTCAAACTTGTTTTTTTAGGTTATGAAAGGTAATGCATTTTAAAGTTGGTGAAATTAAAAATTGCGGCGGACTCAGTGTGTATTTTACCCATTGTTCAAGGCTCCTTCATTCAGAATTTTATTCCAAAAAGTCAGAAAATTTACTGAATTCTTACACAAGTAATTGCCATAACTGAGTCCTCGAATTAGCGCCATAGCCCCCGAAAAAAATCCCCGAGGAATTAACGACCCCAATATAAAGATTGCTTCCTGCGGGCATTTATATTATATAACGAAGATCAATTAAGGACATAGCGGCTTTGAAATGCGTAAAGCGTTATCAACACACTTCGCGACTTTTTATCTACCCGGTCATGTCACGTGACTAACAGGTGGCTTAATTTCTGCGAAAATACACAAGTTTAATGTGTATTGTGTGATAAAAATTTTACCGTGATAGGGAGCAAATAGACTGCTGTATTCGGGTAAGAAACATAGTTCTACATTAAACCGTTTGCTTTAAGAAAAATAATATTATATTAATAATAATAATGATAATCTCTGCACAGTCAACTAAAATATTGATTAATTACGATTGAATGCCGAAAAAAATAGGCTCTTGAGGGTCATTGATAAAATAAGGGACGAAATCCGAAATTGGAGATAAAGTTCAAGCGAATTAATATTCAATTAAATTCAATTAATTTATTGCAACTGTTACTATAACAAAAAGAAAAAAACGGATATCTTAGTCCGGTTTAAACAAATTATCGTCGTCGGTCTACGAAAACTTCGTAAACCAACCTTTTCAATTGAAATTTAATCAATTATTAAACGAAGAACTTCATTGATTGTTTTGGGGTGGTTTGCGCGAAGTATTTAGTTTCGTGCCTCACCTAAATAGACACACACTCACTTAATATCTTAACATTTCATATCATAAAGCAAAAATGCAAGGATATTTTTTCACAAATGAGACAATAGGTCAGCATTGTGTAAAAACTTACAAAGTAGCCTTTTATTGTCGAATATTAGTTGTGAATGGCATCACCGTACCAGAAAGAGTTGTAAAATATTGCAGCTATGGGAATATGAAACTGATATTTCCACCAATCACAATGTTTTTGGGCACAACTTGATTCAAATGATTAGTTTTTTTAATTGCCAAGCCACTATATTTCCAAAACCGGAGTGACATATACGGCTGTAAATCTAGATCTTTGGGGTGTTCTCAAATTCATCTAAATATATTTGTTCTGAATGTAAAAACATTCAAATGTAGTTCTTTTGAATTTTCAAACTTTGAATTACCGCGTTAAGTGGGTTCAGGCTTTTGTCAATGGGTATAAAGTTGACGTAGATATTTTGATTGTTTCAATTACCGTGTAAAGTTATACACTTTCTAGAGAGATAATTCTAATGTCTAGATTTTTCCTCAAAAGTACGTAACCTAACGCAGTTTTCATTTCATGTGAAGTAAACGTAGTTATTTTGATTAATTATAAATTATAACTAACCGTGTAAAGTTACACACATTTCTAAAGGGAAAAATTCAAACTGTCGAGATTTTTTTCTATCCTATGTTTGTAACGGGACTCGTTTGTAACTTTACGCACTTGACACTGAATGTAAAATCAACGTATTTTTTTTATTAGTTTCCAATGTTCCATAACCGCGTAAATTTACACACTTTTTAGAGAGAAAATTCAGACTCACTGGTTTTTTTCGTCTTCAGTTCGTTGTTTTACTCAGATGTCACTGGATGGATGTTAAGTCAACATATTAATTTTGATTATTTTCAAATGTTCCATAACCGCTCAGAGTTGCACACTTTCATAGGGAGAAAACTCAAACTGTAGTATAAAGGTCAGCCTCAAGATTTACCTTATTCGCGTTAAGTTACACCCTAAACAGAAAATTCAAACTGCCTAGATTTTCCTTCTCCAAAGTGCGTAACTTTACGCAGTTGTCGTCACTGAATATAAAGTCAACATTGTTATTTTGTTGTATTCCAAATTTTCCATAACCGCGTAAATTTACACACTTTTAAGAGGGAGAAAATCTAGTGTCCAGATTTTCTCTCATCATTTGATAAAAGCTGACTTAGATGTTTTGATCGATTTCAAAATTTCAATTACTGTGTAAAGTTACACACTTTCAAGAAAGGGAATATTCAAGCTGTCTTGATTTAATTCCACATTGTTCATAACTGCGTAAAGTTACGCACTTTACGAAAAATGTATGTTGCATTATGTTATTTGAAATGAATTTCATTTTTTCTATCTTCATAAAGTAACACACTTTAGAGAAGCTGCTTTCCTGAAATTGTTATACACCTCCTTCAAAAGCACGTAACTTTACGCGATGTTTATAAAACAAATAGGAGTTTTCTTTATCTTTTTCTAGAAACTGCGTGAAGTTACGTACTTTGGATAGGAAACAATTTTTTCTTGAAAGTGTGTAACTTTACACAGTAATTCAAGCTGTCTAGATTTTTCCTATTTCGAATTCGTAACTTTAAGTACTTGTCACTCATTATAATTCATATGTTACTTAACCGCGTAAATTTACACACTTTTAAGAGTCAAAATTTAGACTCACTAGTTTATCTTCGTTTAAAGTTCGTAACTTTACGAACTTGTAACTGGGTGAAAAGTCAACATAGTTTTGAGGCTAAATTTAAACTTTCAAAAATTAGTAATGTTGATTGGTTTCAAATTATTCATAATTCGTTGCGCACTTTAAAATATGTTTTTCCTATCTGCATAAAATTGTACATTTAGGAAAGCTGCTTTCCTGTAATTGTTATTCACCTTCTACAAAAGTATGTAACTTTACGCACTTTTTATTCAAATCTGTGAGGATTTTAATCGTTTATCAGAAACTGCGTTAAGTTACAAACGTTGGGTACAAAACCTTAATTTATAATACAAGGTTTGGAAATGTTTATGTTGTACTCTTTACAAAATTCTAAGCTGGATAGGATTAGATATGAAATTTAACTTATTTTAAGAATTACACATTTCATAACTGTGTAAAGTTACCCACTTTAGACAGGCAAAATAGAGTTAATAAAGTTCGTAAAGTTACACACTTGAGAGCAGAAATGAAACAATTCAGAACTGAAATGAATTATAAAAGATCTTGTATTTTTAGAAATGGATTTTTAATTTTTTTCTGGTAACTGCGTAAAGTTACACAGTTTGGACAAAAATCTTGAATATGTTTTGTAGATGATAAAATTGGTTTATTTTTTTATTCTATATCTATTATTTAAGTGTGTAAATTTACATGCTTGTTTTGGGGGAAAAGACTAAAATCTAAAGAAAAGGAAATTTTGTGCATTCGAATTTTCTTAAATTTTGCCATCATTTTTCCACAAAAGTAATTGAAAAAAAGAGGATTATTCGTCAGAAATCCTTTTCTATCATAAAACCAGTTAATTGCTAATTTTGTTCATCCTGAACAAAATTTGCAACTTTGGATTACCTCCCATTTAACTCACTCAAAACTCGCTCCACACACTCATTCAATTTCATTTCAAAATCGTTCCAAAATCACTCATCTTGTCAATTTCACGATGTTGTTAACTGTACCTCCTTTTAAACTTTAGCTTAAGTGTTACAAATGTTGCGAGAGTTACAGATAGTTACATCGTGAAATTAACATTCTCAAACAAACACGTTCTAAATCACTCACTCAGCGCTCCATTTATTCGTTCGTAACACTCACTCAAATCGCTCCAAAATGACTTTAAAAACCATACAAACAACAACTACATTGAAGATAAATTTAATTAGAAAAAAATCGCGATTTCACTTTGAAATTCAAAATGTAAGCGTCTGATTGATTCTTGAAGAAATAGAAAGCTATTCATGGAAATTATCTGCATATTTTGTTAATAGGAAGTAAAAGATATCGCTAATTTTGTTCTTTCTGAACAAAATTTGCGATATTGGAGTACCTCCTGTTAAATTCACCCGAAACTAGCTCCACACACCATTCAAATTATTATTCATTAAAGGGAGTAAATAAATAAAGCTAATTTTGTTCATTCTGAACAAAATTTGCGATATTGGAATACCTCCCGTTAAATTCACTCAAAACTCGCTCCATACACTCACTCAAATTCATTTCAAGATCGTTCCAAAATTATTCATCTTGTCAATTTCACGTTGTTGTTAACTGTACGATGATAATAATATCCGACGTCTGATCCAGGGTACGACGAAAGAAGTAAGTGAAGTGATGGTCGTCGATTTTGGATCTGTATGATGTTTGCTATACATTAAATGTGTTGATCAATCTCTGATTAGAGACTTTAATTTCACTCAAAACTCACTCTACACACTCATTCAATTTCATTCAAAATTCATTCCAAAATCATTTAGTTTTTTCTATTTCACGATGTTTTTACTGTATACATATAAACACTATTTTGAATGAATTGAATGGAGCTTTGAATAAGCGGTAAAGAATGGCTTGGAGTAGGGTGATTGTCAATTCGATGATATAACAAAAGATTAAACCTGATTTAATAGCCGAGATAAAAAGCGTTTGTTCACTAGATAAAGAATCGAAAGTATCTAACTTAAGGGAGGGAACCCGTAATAGTTACGCAACATTTTGGACCTCGAGATCTTTCACAATGTTAACCGAAGTTTCCTAATGATAATCATTAGGAAACCTCGGTTAACACCGTTAAGGTTCATTTCGTCTAAAAGTTGCACAACTTTTACGGGTCAACTACCTTAAATTGCTACGGAATACCAGTTTGATACTCATTCGGATTTCTGGTTCGAAATGTCACACAATTTAAATTCTCTCAAAAGAAATAAACTTGATAAACCGTATAAATCTCGTAATTAATATCTTGAAGTCTAAATTTACCATCGCAGACTAAAAGTATAGCTACAGTTAATTACATCGTGAAATTGATAAGATGAATGACTTTGGATTGGTTTTGGAGTAAAATTGAATGAGTGTGTGGAGCGAGTTTTGATTGAAATTTAAGAGAGGTAATCCAATATAGCTAAATTTGTTCAGATGAACAAAATTAGTGATACTAATTACCTCCCTTTAATAAAATATGCATTAAGGTTCAATAAATAATTTCCTATCGATTCAAGGACCAATCAGACGCTTATGATTTCAATCATGTCAGTGAAAACGCGATTTTACTATTATATCATATTTATTTTTAATTGAGTTGTTGATCTTATCTTTTAAGTGATTTTGAAGCGTTTTTGAATGGTTTGATTGAGTGTTTGGAATGAATGAATGAAGCGCTGAGTGAACGATTAAGAATGGTTTTGATTGAGATGAATGTCAATTTCACGATGTAACTAACTGTAGCCTCTTGAAGGTTATTCCTTGGTGGTTGATAAGAACGATATTACACGATTAGACAAAAAAACCCAAGAACTTATACCGAATTATACGGTACTAACTCGGTAATTAGAGGATGTCCGGTGTTAACCAGTCTTTAGTATGTCCGCATAGTCGGCCTTTCTAGTCGCAAATCAATGTTAAATAACGGTAAATGCTATAAAAATGTCACAAGGTCTTGCCGAATGATATATTATCTGTACTTCTCATCGTTAATTAGAACAAAGTTTATTGTTTACTATTTGGTTTTTATTCATTTTACCACTATAACAATATGGGCTGAATTGAAATACTGAAGCGGTCTGCTATTCTTTTCGAGAATACTTCCTTTGAACGCTTAGTTTTGCCTATTTAATTTTCACCTTCAGATTTTCGAGCCAGGAATTGCGAAAATGTGGTTGGAGACCTTGGCCCGATGGTATAAAACTTTTTCGAATTCTTTCAAATTTAGAATTCAAATAAACGATAATACTGATGAGTTATTATTCATAACAACTTATTAATATTATCCTGTATGTACATATACTTATTTTTACATATAAGAACAGATTTGTGGCTTTATGTTGAAATCTGAGAAAAATTGAGCTGAGAATAGGAAAAAAATTATAACCTTGGATCCTGACTTTGTAAACACTGATCGTTTCAAAAATTGGCATAACTTTATGTCATGATGTCAATAACTCTATAAAACGGAAGACTACACATGCTCAGAAAATGACCTTCATGCCAAGTATTATCTTTGATAGATAAATACATGTAGATATATCCTAGTCATTCCATACAGACAAAAAAAATCTCAAAACAGTAACAACGTGTTTCCTCTTTCTCTCGCGAACTAGCAACTAATAAGGGGTTGAAAAAATGCCAGGTTGATTATAGAAATTGACCCAGTGAGTAGGTAAATTGGCGTTTAGACACCAAACAATACTGAAGGCTCCGTAGCAAGTACCCACGCATTTTTTCCTCAAGTTTTTTTTTAGACGAAATAAGGTTTTTTGGGGGAGTCGGACACAAATATAGAGCAATCTATGAAAAAAATCTGCATTATTCACCAAAATCTCAAATTGTAATGTTATCCACGACAAAAGAAAAAAAGAAATATTTGGATGAGAAAAAATGCGAAATTCTACGTGCTGTCATTTTCCAATAAACTTGCCGCGTCCAATGATCAGTTGAAGTAAGATTTATTTAGATATCCCAGACATTTGCCTGTTTATTTCAGATTTAAACCCCTGGTAGCCCCGGGGGAGGTATTATGCCATTTACATTTTAGCGGAACGGCTTATAGATCTTCATGCGTCTAATTTTGCGCTATATGCAATACAAACAGAATCCGCAAGCAAATCAGCATTTTTTTTTTTAAATTGTTTTGTCGGATGTTTTCGTCGATGTTGAATAATTCAAGATTTTTATTATAATGTTTAGTGGAAGATGACCATTAGAAGACTTAATCTATCCAATAAAATAGAATAACTTAAAATGTCAAAGAAAAAAAAAAGGAAAAGAAAAGGAAACGATTGTATGATGTAACAACTAACGATTCGTTTGTATCATGCAAGAACTGAGCTAAACAAATAAATATTACATTTTTTCAAAAGCCATACTATATATAATTAACATATTGGTGTTATGTAGCTATACTTACGGTTCGTTACCTCCTCTAACAATATTCCAAGTCGAGCATTTATGGATGTAGAGTTAAGAACTTCGTGAAATTGACAATTTTGGAATGATTTCGGAATGAATTTGAATGAGTGTGTGAAGCAAGTTTTGAGTGAATTTAAAGGGATGTAATCCAATATTGCTAATTTTGTTCAAGATGAACAAAAATAGCGATATAAATTACCTCCTTTTAAAAGAATATATGTACTCTTCTGTTTGTACGTCTTCTTGGACCAGTCAGACACTTGAAGGTCCAGACCAGCTTATAAAACCGTAAAAAAATAGATTGATTTGAATCTATTGCTGAAAGTTTTGAACGATTTTTTAATGTTTCCTAACGATTTCGGAGCGTTTTTGATCGATTTGAGTGAGTGTTTGGAATGAATGACTGGAGTGAATGATTAAGAATGATTTTGATCGGAATGAGTGTCAATTCCACGATGTTTTTAACAGGTGAACACCTTGAGAAAAAAATCTCGTTCCTCGAATGCGTTCATTTCATGAAGCACAAATGTATTAAAGTTGATACATCACTCATTAATCTAGGCTCATTTATCTCAATTAAAGTTTCCTCGCTGAATTGTATCAATGAAAGAGAGTCGTAGTCTTGGATGATTAAAGACACTTTATTTACTGTCTTACGCTACGACGTCTAATTCTTTCCTAATTAGTCGATAATTAAATAACGAAATTGATCAAAATGGATAGGACCAAGATCGATCATTTTTAAGTGAAAAAAGCCGGGCGTAAACGGCACGCGAATTTACTAATCAACCCACGTTTTCTCCCATTAACGCCAGGTTTTTGCTTGTTAATTAATGTCCATATCGACCCGAATACGTGCATTTTAGCAATAATTTGCTGTAGTTGTCAGCCCTGGAATCATACTCGTAACCTCTAGGTTTCCGGATGATTTGCTACATACAAACCAAGCATTTTTAACGTGACTGCGGTCTGCATTTAGATTATGGCAAAGTGCAATAAATCGAATCATTAATTATCGACTAATAAGGAAAGAATTAGACGTCGTAGCGTAAGACAGTAATTGCATAAGGCAATTTTTCTGGTATATTTTAAGGTTTGGAACTGGTTTAAAAGTGTTTCTATGAATTATTTAAACAAGAAATAAAAAAATATTCAACTTTCCTTTTCGTGCAATTAAAGTGTCAATTCACTCTTTTTCGGATATCAACATTTGCAAAGACCCTTAAAATGCTTTAACGCCCTCATGTCTTGAACTCGAGCATTAAACATTTTTTATCTGATCTCTGCAAATGTTAAAGTCCTAAAACACATCAATTAAACTTATATTAATTGTCTTTTATGTTAGACGTTAAGCCGGGGTCCTGCGAGTTGGTGCTCAATATCGATCAGGTTATTGAGCTAGGCGGACCTCAACAGTAATTTCTTCATGTATCATTGCGCAATTCCCTATAACTCTTGGGTCGTGAGCTCATATCCCGGCTCAGCCAACTTTCATCCAACATTTGAAAAAGTCATTGTGACAAGCCTCATTTGTCTCTCAATAATGTTCGGAAGAAAATGAGTGCGCCTGAATTTGATTAGCAATTTGAAGCTCGGGTAAAATTCTGTGATTTTACTGGGGTGAGAAACAACAGGAAGTTATGTCACGAGCGCCAGCCGCCGCGATAACACTGCAATCATGTTGAAAATGGAATTAAACCCAATCAACTATCGATTTATCGATCGACTGACCTACCGACTCACCCGACCCCGATGACTAAATAACCGAACGACCATCCTACCAACCAACCAACCAACCCAAACCAAACAAACCCAACCCAAGCAAAACCAAACCAAACCAAACCATTAAAAAAAACCCCACAAAAACAATCAATCAATTCCTAAAACAGTCTATCGTTTTGTTAGGGTTTTTACATATGTAAGTTTGCAGGTTAACTTGGCTGATATTTCTATTTGAAATTACCATTGCACAAGCAACTGTGAAAGAAATGTACATATACAATTTATCTTAATACCGTTAGTGGTCCAATAAAATATCGTATTTGCAAGCTAAATAAAGCTGCAGATACAACATTTGGAGGACTATCAACGATAAAGATAATCCATTCTTTTCCCATGATTTATTGTTTGCAGATTCATATTTTCTGTAGAGGCACTCTGAGCACATCAATTCTTCTCCATGAATTATGGAATTTTCATTATTTCCGTTAAACAGGATATTCGGTTAAATATTTGTTTTGTGTGGCTTCATGTAAACAGGAAAAAAAGACCTTATATCCCAAATTCGCTGAATAATCAGACCTTGTTCTGAATTAAAGATATGGTACG
Source organism: Fragum whitleyi (assembly GCA_948146395.1). Classification (NCBI taxonomy): domain Eukaryota; kingdom Metazoa; phylum Mollusca; class Bivalvia; order Cardiida; family Cardiidae; genus Fragum; species Fragum whitleyi. The sequence goes on from OX411556.1 coordinate 47,877,408, forward strand.
GTTTTTTTTGTATTCACTAAAGAAATATTTGACTTGGGCAAAATATCTCCATAACACCACAAATCCGTAAGGTTACATTGAAAATGTAATACAGTCAGAAATGTAAATCGTAGAGTAAAATTGGCATTTAACACAGTCAAAACTATTACTGATCGGTCGCTAAGAACTTCATTCATTCATTCATTCATTCATTCATTTATTCATTCATTCATTCATTCATTCATTCATTAATTCATTCATTCATTCATTCATTCATTCGTTCGTTCATTTATTCATTCATTCATTCATTCATTCATTCATTCATTCATTCATTCATTCATTCGTTCGTTGTTCGTTTGTTCGTACGTTCGTTCGTTCGTTCATTCATTCATTCATTCATTCATTCATTCATTCAAAAACAATCACTCCAATCACTAAAAACACTTCAATGCGTTCACAAAAACTTCGACATTGTTAAAAACGTTCAATGGTACACGCAGATTGACAAAATCATTCCTCGGTTCATTTGGCTGATAACTACTTTGAAGAGTTTGATCTGTCTGCGATGTCAAACAAAAAGAAGATTTCGTAGATTTTTTTCTTTCAAAAGGAGGTAATTAATGTCGCTTTTTTATGATTCATTTGAATTAATAAAAGCATCTCTCGGTTTTACAGACTAATGGGGACTTAAAACAGTTTCATTCGTCTTTTAATATAGACAAAAAGAAATCGAAGTGGATTTATTTTCAAAGGCATAAGAATACCTTGGTAAATTCGTCCGAATTTGCAATATAGCGTTACTCCCAATAATCTCACTCAAAACTCGCTCCTTCCCGCTCCTTCACCCCATCATCAGATTTCATTCCGAAATCATTTCAAAGTTATTAACATTATTAATTTCACCATGTTATTACAGTTAACAATATCGTGACATTGACAAGGTGAATGATTTTGGAATGATTTAGGAATGGAATTTTATTTATTGTGTGGATCAAGTTTAGAGAGAATTTAATGCGAGGTAATCCAATATTGCAAATTTTGTTCAGGATGAACAAAATTAGCTATACTAATTACCTCCCTTTAATAAAATATGCATAAAAGTTCTAAAGATACCTTCCCATTTCTACAAGAACCAATCAGAATTTCACAATTTAAATTATGTCAGTGAAATCGCAATTTTTCTTTATCCAAGTTTATTTTTTGAATGACGTTGTTGATTCTATATTTTTCAATGGGTTTGAGCGTTTTTGAATGGTTTGAGTGAGTGTTTGGAATGAATGAATGGAGCGTTGAGTGAGTGATTTTGAACGGTTTTGATCGGAATAATTGTCAATTTCACGAAGTACCTAACTGTTACTGTAGTAAAGATGCGAAAAAAAAAGTCTCTTCTTCTGAGATAAATACTTATGTTCTATAGGATTAACCTGATGAAGGCGGCTGTGCCACTGGAACCTTGTGTAAAATTATGATATTTTCATGAAAGGAATGTAAGCTTATAAAAATATATTATTGTTATTTATCTATTATTATTATTATCAATTGTTAATTTAATTGTTAATTTAGCTGGGTTATGGTACTCCATCCCGACTGGAAAATGTTCAAGTCGGACAATGGAGACATTTCTTCGGATATCTTTTTCCTGTTAGATTGCTAGCGAGAGGAAGATAATGACGTATTGCTTTCGTCATTTATTACATCACTGCAGTATCTTAATATCGTAATTGGCTATATATTTATTATCAAAACGCGGTGTCTGCGCATGTCATATTCTCCGAAGATTGACCTGTCTTCGGGACCGTATCACTTATCCAGATTGGAATAAATATTACTTCCTCGTACGCATAACTCCGTATTCTATCACCAAAAAGTAGTCAATGAAGAATTTCAATTAAAACTTCTTTTTTCAGGAAATCTAACTTAATTTTGCCTTTTATTAATTGACAAAAATATTGGTTTAAATTGCGAAAGTATATATTTTTTTTAAAAAGTTGTTCGCTTGAGATCTATTTATACTGTACACGTGCATTTCATAGCCGCTGACATTTTGAAAGTAGTTTGACGGAATCGGCCGAGTTGTCACGAATAACACTATCCAGAATGCTCAAATCAGATAGGTCAGTATTTGAAAAATGCCTCCTATCGGAAGATAACGTGTCAAAACGGCGAAGCAAAAACGGGAATGACGTAATATCGAAGGTTAACTGTGGCTTCAGAAGAGCCGACCTTAAAATTTCTTATAACATGTATGCGTACACCACATAAAGAATGAAGCAAGCTTGCCTAGCAGTCTTTCAGCTTCCGTTTCAATAAATTGTGATCGTGAAATTGGGAACGTGGAATGCAGGATGATATTGGGATGATTTCGGAATGTAATTAAATAAGTGCGATGAGTGAGTTTTGAATAAAATTGAAGGTATATAATACAATATTGCTAAGTCTGTTCAAGATTATCAAAATTAGCGATATTTAAAATCTCCCCCAAAGTTATGAAATATATAATTCATAATTGAGCATGTGCGTGACAATTCCAACAATTTATAAATATGCATCAAGCAAAGACTCTGGCCAGCCTGTGCATCTGCACAGTCTGGCCAGGGTCTTCACTTTGCGCTTTGCAGAAAGATATGGTCCAAATTTTTTTTTTAGAAAGACGGGTAAACGTCTAATTATACTACATTGCAGTAAATGTTGGTCATGTTAGCCCTTCATGCACATGTCAATTTGTTGGAAATGTCACGCAAAGGCTTAAATATCTTTTTCATGTCTTCCTAAATCAATGAGACGTTCTCAAATACAAAAAAGTCAATATGGTCGTAGATTTATTCCAGCAAACTGAATGTAGTTGTTTAGATGTGTACCTTTGTGACCCTTCACGCAAAAAGGGACCATCTGGGAACTCTGTAATGAATATTTAAAAAGAGATTGGGTTCAGCAGCGGTCGCATTTCAAAAATTCTTTCGCTGGAAGGTAAATGGAACATTCTGCATTCAGAAAAAAGCATACTGCGAAAAGTTTCGACCCTAGTCAATCTGCGCAAATCGCGCAGGCTGACTAGAGTCGACACTTTACGAACTACCCAGATGGTCCCTTTTCGTGTGACTGGTAACATTTTTAAGCGATTTCCGAAGCGTTTCTAAATGGTTTGAGTGACTATCTGTAATAAATGAATCGAGCGGTGAGTGAGTGAGTTGGTGGTTTTAATCGAAGTGATCGTCAATTTCACGATATTCTTACAGCGCCCAAAGTTGTCCAGAAAATCGACAGTTATAAAGACGGCCCAAGAGCTACTGCAGCAACATGCTAGATTTCCACCCAAACAGTTAAGATGAAGTATTCATCATTCCCTCCCCCGTTAAAAGTAACTGATCAACTGTAATGCTCTGGGCGCCACTAATGTGTCTTGTTATACTTTGATACATCATTATGTCAAAATTGAATTCCCCTAAGATGTTTGGGAGGTTTTAATCTGTAATTATTCTTAGTATGATCAAACGTTACACTTTATCCTCTTAATTGTATTACGTGCAGCATGCTTTAGGAGAAAACAATGGTGGTCATATGGGATATGTATTATTGGATTTGTTTGGTTATCATCAACCTTTCATTAGTTGTTTATCGAAATTTATAATATAACCTACGTCGCCGGAGTGAAATGACCCCGTTGAATATTTTTGTATATTACACGGGTGTTATTAAAGTAGTGGAATAATTATGCCAATGAGCTAACAGTGTAAACCAACGTTATACTTTCGATATTGGCGTCATAATGCAATAACTGACGTCATGTCATAGACGGTGTTATGTGTTTCGCGGAAAAAACCTGAAGCGAAAGTTTCTGGAACTTCCTTGATTTTTTTGCAAAGATTAATGTCATATTATAAACAGAATATAAAATTGTGCGTTAAAAACCGAATTTATCAAACTTGCCATCTTAAACAGATAAAAACTCGGCGTTTGTCTGCTTTATAGATGACTCGTTTAATAAATTCGGTATTCAATGACCTCTCATTCAATATCCTTTATATCTTTAATACAGTAAAGCAATTGATATCAAATAAGTTCTTAATTTATATCTAAATTTCAATCAATTACAACGGTGGCGGAAACAGTAATTAAAGTTCAGCTTTGAGTCTGACCTTTTAGACCTCAATTTTTAGGGCGATTTATTGCTAGAAATGTTAATTGTATCGTGAAAGTTTATCACTTAGACTTTTAGTTAGAGCACAGACTCGAAAAAATTCTATATGTGTATGGACATTCAAGCCGCCGAACAGACGGTTGGACAGAAATAAAACAGCGGTGGTAAACTAGTATACCCTCTTTTCTAAATAAAAAAATATAAATACTGAACTTCAAACAATACAGAGTTTGCCAGCATTTAATGAGACTGCTTGTCAATTCATGTAGAAGTTCAATATTCTTTGCCAGCTTCCATTTGCATATCAAAGTTCACTTAATCCTTGGAAATCCCGAATATGTAGACTTCGTGCGTTATGTTTTGGTCCATTGTCATATCTCAAAACGTCTTTATTACATATAAAAAGGGAAGTTTGTTGCGTTGGAGACATTTATCGCGTCTGGAGAGACAATCATCTCTGTGTCTGTTTATAAGAAATAATATCGTAGGGTTCAACTGTGGACTTTCCTGGGGATAAAAAGAAGAAAAAAAGCATTGTGGGGGGTCGACACTAACTCCTGAGATTAAGGAGTCATTTGGACTCCTAACACATGAAATGAATGAGTCCAAGCTCAAAGTAAGAAGTCAAAGTTTTCATAATGGGAGAACATTGAGGAAAAGTAGAAATTGCTAGTTAAAAGCAATTTCTCCTTTTCCACAATGTTCTACCGCAAAGAAGAGGGTTTTTTTTCTAAAAACAATAAGGATGCATGCAAATGTTTTCATCAACAAGATTTGTGGTAAAATTATATACAGTTTTGGCAAATGTTAGAAAGAACACTGCTCTGTGTTTTTGTATTTCAGAATTGTGTAATATGAACCTTGGAGTCTATTGGACCCCTTACTTGCAAATGGAAGGAGTCCAACTGGTAAACAAGGAGTCTCGGACTCCCGGACTCCCCTTAATGTCGAACCCTGATTGTCTAAACGAAACCCTTTTACTTAACCCATGTCAAGCTAGACCCCAGATGCATGTTGAAAACAAGTGGAAAGGACGTGTGCCGTTGTCGAGGATTGCACAAAGGACCAGTTAGCAAGACCGTGAAAATGACAATTATTCCGTTTAAAACCGTTCTAAATCACTCATTTAGAGCTCCATTCGTTATATTTAAAACACTCACTCACATTACTTAAAATCGCTCCAGTTTTTTTTTTTTTTTTTTTTTTTTTTGTTTTTTTTTTTTTGTTTTCAAAAGCTCTTCAAAGTCATTCAAAGCGATCATCATTTGATTTATACCGGGTCAAGTTTTAGTTACATTGTGAAATTGACATTAAACTTGATCAAAGTCTTTCTAAATCACTTACCAAACGCTCTATTCATTCATTCGAAACATCTACTCAAACCACTCAAAAGAGCTCCGAAATAATAAGTAAACATATTAATATCGTTCAAATATCGTTAAATATTTAATTCAAATCGATCAAATTATTCTACGATTTTAATAGCTGGTTTGAATTTTACGTGTCTGATTGGTCCTTGAAATAAAAGATAAGTACGTATATTTTCTTATTAAAGGGGGGGGGGGGGGGGGTAATGAGTATCGCTAATTTTGTTCATCTTGTGCAAAATTAGCGATATTGGATTACCTCCATCTAATTTCACTCAAAACTCGCGCCACACACCCATTCAATTTCATTCCAAAATCATTCCAAATCATCATGTCAATTTTACGATGTTATGATGTAGACACCGGCTTACGGTATAGTACATGTATGCCCATAGACCATGCAAGTTGCTCTCGGGTTTTTTTGTGAATCTGAAAGTAATTGTCCGTCTCGTTTAAAGTACTCAACGTTTACTTCTTATTGTTGAAACAGACCAAAATATTGCGAATGTCGGTAGGGTAAAAAACGCTACCGTTGAATTTTATTTGGTCGCGACGTCACTCAATCGACGAACAGATGCAATTTTAACCTCTCATTATTTAGATTATCAGGACAAAATCAACTCGTACGTTTATCAAATGTTTTAATTGGGACTAAGCTTGAACTTTCATTGTCAGAGTCATAACTACCTCTGGTAACTCAGATTTTTTCGTGGCCTGGTGTCCGTCGTGAGTGGTTGCATCCGTGCGTTAACTTTTTCTTTAAACATCTTCTCTGAAACCACTGAGCCGATTTCAATTGAACTTTACCAGAATGTTCCTTGGGTTGTTCATGAAATTTTGATTGGCCTTTACATATGGGCGTTGCAGGTCAGGGATGGAGTTCCTTCTGAATGATGGTGACTTTCGTTACTTTCTATTTATAATATCTCTCTTTCAAATCTTGAATGTTGAAGCCAGTGGAGCCATACAGGCCTTCATGGGCCTCTTGTTCTTTACTATCGGTCGAGGGGCATTACCGATCAATTAAGTTTAAAACTCTATAGAATTTTAGAATCTACGAGGGAACTTCATTCTTTTGTCGTTTATTTGTTAACTTGCAATTTTTATGTGAATTTTCCTTGACGTTACTAAAGCAGTCGATAAAAATAAACGTGATTACTAATAGGGCGTCAATGTTCTAGTCTATAATTTTCAATATCCTAAAATTGATTATACAATATTATATCTATATATAGTCATTTATCAATAGGTTTACAATGAGTGGTCTAGTTGTCTAGCAGGCATTAATTCATATGAAGGGTTCGAGCCTCTGTGGATTTTTTTATTATTATTATTATTTGTTTGGCTTATTACATATTAATTTAACCAACAAACCAGTGAAATTATCAATATGAAATACTTCGGTATTTTGAGACATTCAATCCTCTCTAAATCATTTACTATATGTATTTGTCTTTGAGCAGTATTTTAAATTCAAAAAAAGATAATTTAATAGTGTAGATCTCAATCGATCCCGGTCAGAGGCTTTCATTTTTGTAGAATAACACATTCTCACCGTTGTTAATTGAAAATTTAACCACGCTTTTGAGTCCTAAGGCTCAATAAATAATCCACGAGAGCTAAAGCTAAAGCTCTCGTGGATTATTTATTGAGCCTTAGAACTCAGAAGCGTGGTTAAATTTGAATAAAGAACGGTAAGAATGTGTTATTATAATTCTATCATGACTAAACTTTCACTATTCCATGGGAAATAAACGCGAAGATACCACGTCTACAACAACTGCGGATTAGTTTCATTTGATAATACACGCTATTCTTTTTCACCAAAGTAAGCGACGGTAAGCATTAATAAGCTCTCGTTTCTTTTAAATGGCCCTTAATTTAAATTAAAAAATGAACAAAAATACACACATTATACATCTTAATTCGTATTCGTAAATATTAACATACTAACATATGTATCTATCACACTTTCTTCAATCCAAGATTTCAAATGGGCCAAGGATTCATTTTTTCCGCTTCAAATGAACTTTAGAACTTTATCGGGTGCGTAGGAAAAGGTAGAATGAATTTTATTGGCTTGTGTGAATTTTTAATGGGCTGAGTGGTCTGCGAACACACACAAACAGAACAGTACGTAGAGTCTAGTAAAGGGAGGTAATAAATATCGTTAATTTCGTCCAATTCGGCGAAATTTTGGGTACAGTTAAAAACATCGTGAAATTGACAAGGTGAATGATATTGGAATGATTTAGGAATGAAATTGAATGAGTGTGTGGAGCGACTTTTGAGTGAATTTAATGGGAGGTAATCCAGTATTGCGAATTTTGTTCAAGGTGAACAAAATTTGCAATATTGATTACCTCCCTTTAATAAAATATGCATACAAGTTCATTAGATAGCTCACTATTTCTTGTAGAACCTATCAGACGCTTACAATTTCAATAAAATAAGTGAAATCCCAATTTTTTTCCTAGCTATTATCATTTTGAACGAAATTGTTGTTATATGTTTTTCAGTGAGTTTGGAGCGTTTTTGAATGGTTTGATTGAGTGTTTGGAATGAATCAATGGAGCGCTGAGTGAGCGATTTAGAATGGTTTTGATTGAGTTAAATGTCAATTTCACGATGTAATTAACTGTATTTAATTACATGTACCACTTTTTATTTTATTTAATTCACGAGCTCCTTCTTCTCATTAAATTCATTAAAGGGACGAGTTTTTTTTCCAATGCGTTTATTGGATTATTACATGTAAGTGCAATTACCTTAGCACTTGGCAATAATAACCAGCCAAGTGCCAAGGCAATTGCACTTTAGCCTCAAATGAAAGCAGAGAAAATACACCCGGCCCTTATAATTGCAATCCTTTCAGAGCTAAGAAGCAATTAAAGTACTCGATCAAATGATAAAGGTTCAAGACTACTTTCTGCGCGTAATGAAAATAAGATACTTTATTTTTAGATCGCATATAAAACGTGCATTGTTAAATCGCTATCGAAGTTTGTTGGCATAACTTATACAAATTGGACACAAACAAATCGACAACTTAACATACAGTCGATATTGCTCCAGCGACCACGTCTATTAAGCGAACAATGTTATTAAGCGACCATCATAAAAAGTCCCCTCACCGTAAGCATAACCTCTGAAAAAGAGGATATTCTTAACGAGAAATTGGCTATTGTTGAATCTTATGTTGTTGGAACCCATTAGAATCGTCTCAAAAGACGATTCTAATGGGTTCGAACATCATAGGACTCAGTACGACTTGCCCAACAATCTTTAAATGCTATCAAAATGAACTGTCACCTTCATCATGGTATTTCGTATTAAGCGACCATTCCCATAAACGACCGCTTTTTGGTGGTCCCTCAATTGGTCGCTTAACACAAGTTTAACTGTACCTAGAGGTATATATGATCAAAAGAAATTTTCTGTAAAATATTTCTCCATTATAATTCGAAACGGGCGTGATCGAGCGAGCTTGAGACGGTTGCTCCATGGTCTTCGTCGACTCACTGTAAACGGCGACTAAGCATTATAGCTACAATTATGCTTTTAATAAAAAAAATCTTTTGAAAATGTTTTATTTCCTAACTGATCAACTAGCGATAGAGGGTCATGGGAGGAGAACGAGTAATTTTGGAGTTCAGACGCTAGATTTACAGATCTATCGTCGATAGATTTCCCAAAACACCTGTTGCATTTTATACAGAAATAAGGTGCAACGGGGTTCCAAACGTGATGCGATTTAAACCAATCAAAATTCTTTTTTTAATTGGATTGTAATTTTTCCGAAACCAATCAAAGTCATTCATCTTATTCATTTCACGATGTTGTTGACTATACGATTTTTGCTATGACGATGACTCGCATCTAACTTGTAGAAGGAAAACTGTCCGTACATGTAATATGTTTAATACTTTATGCTGTCGTTTTCCAATAAAGATGGTGTCTCCCATGATAACAAAGGGTAGGATTTATGTGTATATTCCAGACATTTGCCTTTTTATTTCAGATTTAAATCCCGGGATGCCCCGGGGGAAAGCACAGTATCACTTACTAAAAGTCAGGCATAAAAGGTCCGAGAACTCAAAGTAAAATAAGGGCATGAAAATGTAAAGGCATTCAGGAAAGCGATGCTTTAATGCTTGGATCGCTTAACCTGTACGCAAACTCTTTTATTTCTTTTGATAACAAAGCTTTGTTTTGCCAATCAACTTGCTCATATTTTGATCGACGAACTTATCATTTAATAAGTATCAAAGCATGTTCAAAAGTATGCATTCAGTTAAGTCGAAAGTCGATTATTTGCGTCCAGGAAAATCCTTTGTTTCAATTGATGACGAAACATTTTCTAACCAGTTAGTATTCCATCACTGCCCATTAAAAGAAATCATACAATTGTGTTTCTGTTCTGTTTCAACACCAGACGAACGGTGATTATCAACAATTTCAGCGCAAATTAAAATCACCAAGTCTTTATTGAAAAAAAAACACTATAATCTGGTTGTACGTTCAAGAAATCGGGTTCATTCATTTTTGTCTACCCTAAATGTATAAACACTGATACGTATTTTTTTCGTCAGTTAAGAGCATCATGAAATTGAGAAGATGAATGATATTGGAATTATTTTCGAATGACACGGAAAGAGTGTATTTTGACCGTTTAGAGTAAAATTAAAGGTAGGCAATTCAATATCGCCAATTTTGTTCAAGATGAACAAAATAAGCGATATTTATTACCTCCCATTTATAACATATGCACTTAGGCTCTGATAATAGTTTTTTTTTTTGTTTTCAAGAACGCGCAATACATGTACGCTTACAAAAATTTAATCATCTACGTTTTCTCTACCTGTTTGCATTTTGAATGTAATTGCTGACCGAACAATTTTAGGGCTATCAAAGTACTAATTCTATAAATAATATATTTCTTTAGGAGATGAGTACATATATGTTAAATATTATATTAACAAAGAAAAACCAAGTATTCAATAGCCATTTAATTTACAATTACAAAATTACTCGTTTATTCTAACGTTAGGAACGTTATTGACAATTCGATTGATTAATTACAAAGAAGTTATATACGTGTACAGTTCTCATGACCAAAACGAATAAAAATGGATTATTAACGATTGAGTGCAGTATGTTTTCTGTTTGTATGTCATCCAGTTCCTTTGTGGTTTGAAATACAGTTAGTAACATTTGAAATTGATGCTTATCTCGATCAAAACCTTTCTTAATCGCTCGCTCAGCGCCCCATTCATTCATTTCAAACACCACTCAAAACGTTACAAAATCGCTCATTAATTGTAAAAAGTAATTAAAATTAAAAAAAAAAAACCGTTCAACATTTCATTGAAGTTTATCAAATTATTCCACGATTATTTTGTCAGGTTTGGATTTCAAAACGTCTCACTAGTTCGTGTAGACACACAAATCGGAATGCATTTATATTTCCTTCGATAGAGGTACGGTTAGTTACATCCTGAAATTGACATTCGCCTCAATCAAAATAATTCTAAATCGCTCACTCAGCGCTCCATTTATTCATTCCAAACACTCACTCAGACCATTCAAAAACGTTTAAACCCATTGAAAAATAAACAATCAACAACGGCATTCAAAATAAATTTTGATAGAGAATAAATCGCGATTTCGTTGACAGAATTCAATTTGTAAGCGTCTAATAAGTTCTTGAAGAAACAGGAAGCTATCTATATAACTTGCATGCATATTTTATTAAAGGAAAGTAGTCAAATTTTGCTAATTTTGTTCATCATGAACAAAATTTGCGAAATGGGGTACCTCCCATTAAATTCACTCAAAACTCGCTCCACACACTCATTCAATTTTATTCCTAAATCATTCCAAAATCATTCACCTGATCAATTTCACGATGTTGTTAACTGTTATAGACAATGCTATTTTTGCCAAATTTGACGAAATTAGCAATGTTGGATTACCTACCTTTAATTTCGTTCAAAACTCACTCCACGCGCTCATTCAATATCATTCCAATATTGTTCATACTGTCAATTCCACAATTTTATCATCTTCACGAGTCAAGGGGTATCGAATCGATAGCGTCTTCTCAAAACGTTCATAACCCTTGGCTCGACAAGATGCAATGTTATTGATTGTAAAGCATTCCACCAAAGTATTCAGCGACACGTTCGTAAAATCTATTGCTGCGATAAGTCGGAAATTATTGGAGCATCTAGGTAAAATTATGAGGATTGCACAATCGACAAGGTGAGTGATCATTGAAAGATTTGGAATGAAAGTGAATGAGTGAGTTTTAAATGAAATAAAAGTGAGGTAATACAATATCGCAAATTTTGAACGAAATGAGAAGATTTATATCCCCCTCCTTAATTCCGATATACATGTGACCCGTCTCGCGAAAATGGACCACCCGGAAACTCCGTAAAATAAACGTTTGAAAAAAGGGATTAGATCTAGTTCCGGCCAATCAGATGTCGCATTTCAAAAATTCTATCATTGGAAGGTACATTGATTAAACTTAGAATAAAAAAATAGTAAGGTGTGAAGAGTTTCGACCCTAGTCAGTCTTCACAGCCCGCGCAGTTTGACTAGGGTCGGGTGGTCCCTTTTGCGTGACAATCACATAATAATTTTAATAAATAGCTTTCTATATTTTAACCAATCAATATAAAACGATTCCAAATTCAAGAGAGACAGTAAAATTTTGGATTGTATCCAGCAATTTAAGTGTAGTTGTTGAGAGGTTCTTTTTATGGGATTTTGGGCGTTTTTGAATGTCTTGAGTGATCTTTGGAATAAATGAAAGCAGCTCTCGGTGAGTGATTTAAATCTGTTTTCATCGGAGTGAATGAGAGTTTTACGATGTTTTAACTGTATAATCTGAAAAGATCCTACACATATGACCTACCACCCAAAAATCGCCATCTTCTTGAAACTCCATAAAAATATTTGAATCAGAGTCCGGTTTAAGCAGAGGTCAACCGATAGTCACATTTTTAACAATTTTAGTATGATTTTGGAATGAAATTGCATGAGTGTATGGAGCGCATTTTGAGTGATTTTAAAGCGAGATTTTAAAGGAAGCATTTATACCGCTTTGCGACAGCTCTAGTTTTTATATAAATCACTTTTTTATCTTTCTGCTTCAATTCAAAAGTCCTTATGAATTCTCATCATTGATAATTCCGAGAACGTGTCATGGCCTAGCCTTTCTGATGCATGCCATTGAAATCTGAAAACGAACATAATATTAATTTTGCATGTTGGCATGCAATCATGTCTTTTGCAGCATAATAGTTTAACCAAGGACAAGTCCCACTTCCCCCTTTATTACGGTAGTTAAAGATATAAAAAGACAAGGGGTCCAAAATGGCCCTAAACCGCTCGCCAGAATACAACTTTCAAAGTGAAAAGCCCTGCCAAGCTCATATTCGTGGGATAATAAAAATGTTGTGAAGCATTCTTGAAAAAAGTCATCAAAGGAAAACTCTTTCAAAGTATCATTGAGATTGTCGCCGTTGTTGAGGAAGGTAATGTTGTTCAATGAATTCAAAGTTTAAAAATGCCACGCCCCGTATTTATTGGTCAATCACAATTTCGAAATCATTTTTTTTTTTTTTTGAAAAGGGTCACCCAACCTGGCAAAAGTTTCACTGAAATTGGTCATTTGCTTTCAGAAGAGAAGTCGTTCAAATAAATTCATAATGAAAAAATGCCCTACGTTGTCACGCCCGTGTTTTGGGCTTATCAAAATCAAGTGAATATTTCTGAAAAGGGTTACAAAGGAACTTTCTGGTAGAGTTTTCTTGAAATAAGTTCGGTGGACTAGGAGAAGATATCGTTAATAAAATTTTAAAAAAATGTCATAACCTGCCACGTCCATATTAATTTCGAAAACAAGTCACCAAAGAAACATTATGGCAAGTTTTCATTGAAATTCGTGTAGTGGTTTAGGAAGACAGGTCGTTCGAAGATTTCGTAGTAAAAAAACTGCCACGCCTATTTATATCCATCCTTGATGAGCTTTTTTGTAGATGGCATAAAATGAAATCCCCTTGTTTGGATATTCTTATTGTCATATTCTAGAGGTGATGTATTATTTTTAGTATTATTTCTTGAGTGGTAGGGAATTTTGTGCAGACTGATAAAATGAAAATTGAGAGGGACTTTTCGACCCATGCAAATGAGTGTCTTCGAATAATCAAATCAGGAACGTGACAAATTAGACTTGAAATGTATGCTTTGTATACGATTGGGAAATCAGCGTGAAAAACCCCTACTTTTTTCCGATTTTACGAAACTGTCAAGTATGTTTAATCATACTGAAAGTTCGAAATAAAGGATTTATGGTGAGATTTTGTTAGAGACAAGCTAACACTAACTGAGTCTAGAATAGAAATGCAATGTAGCGGGCCTTGGTAAGTAACAGAATCTTTTTCTCACATGAGCACTAAATCTATTTTTTGGTCTTGGTGTCGTCATTTGGAATGTGATTCTACGCATGTGAACAATGTAAGACAATGATATACCTGACGGCTGATCTTTAAAGAAGCAATGTAGAGCTATGTAAAGAAAAGTTAATATTTCCATTGGGTTTTATGCATATTTTTTACAGGAATTTATAAAATTATGTAAGACGGAGTTTTAATTAAAAACATTCAGTCTTATTTTATTTATTCTGTATTATTTTACAGATAAAGGATAAACATGCATTATACATATATTTTAAGTTCAACGGCCTACATAAGAGGCTCACATAAGAGGGGGATATTTGTCTGTCTCAAATTGCTTTTTCTCAATTGAGCCCTATGATGTGGGTGGAATTGTCTCGACAACACAGTTTCAGTTAGTACCCAAAACATATGATTTGTGTTACAATTGTCGACATGTACTCTATAGTTCATTTAAGCCCTTTTATTTTGAAGCTTTGTCTCTTTCGAATGAGGAGTCCAGTAAGTCTATGCAAAAGGGAATTCTAATTATTTCTTTTACCATAATTTACATCAAATAAACATTTTTCGATTTAACAAAAAGCATATAAAAATGGTAAAAATGTGAGAATTACCTTCTTTTTTAACTGAAGGCACCTTTTCTCAGATCCCGACCCATATAAATATTTTGTGAGAGATTCCAGAAACTCGTTTATTTTTCCAATAAAATGTTTAACCATCGGGAATATTCTAAAACCTGCGAGCTATCCCAACGGAGCATAAAATTTCAAAACTTTATATATCCATTATCTATATAGAATATACACTTTAGTGTTTGAGCTGATCCTAGAAATAACTTGAATTAGATAATTTCTCTATGCATATTTACAGGTAAACCGTATAACTGACAACCTCTGATTTGAAGATTGTTAACTCAATTTCTTTAAGCTGTTGCTAATTAACTGTTTTCTTCTGACTTTCAAAGAAAGATTCATCAATGAATGCATCGGTATACCAACAGTTCAAAGTAGAGAATTTGCGCTACTTAGGCTAAACCTAATGAGCTTATTAATTCCACGCAGATTTTAAAAAGTGAAAGTGGTGTGGTCTATTGACCTCAGTGCACTTGACTAGTCATTCTGTAAATTTCTAAATTGTTGATATTTTACCCATCTGAATTATATCTTAATGGACAACCACAGTGATGAAATTTCAATTCTGAATTCTTTGTTATCATAGAGAAGTGTTCTACAAGGGAATGGCTTGTGAGCATCACTTTTTGCATACACGATGCAGTTTATGGTTTGTGTTATTTATACATTCAAGTGTCTTCCGAACATCATTATCAATAAGATCATTTGACTGGTAGTTGTCTAGGTTGAACATTTGAATCACAGTTATTGACAGATTTTAATTAGACACCAATTCCACTCTAAACCATTCCAAATCACTAACATCACGCTCCATTCATGCATTTCAAACACTCAATTACATTATTCAAGATGCTTTAAAATCTGTGTAAAATCTAAATTAAAAAGAAAAAAAAACAGAAATTAGTTTTTAGGTTTAAACCAATAATTTCACGATCTTATTGTCTGGGTAGTGTTTTAAAACGTATGAATGTTCCTTGAAGACACAAAAACTCTTACGAAACGTTAATTTTAAAAAAGGAGGGAAATTAGAATATCAATAGTTTTTCACTTTTCTTTCATTAACAAAAATGCCCATACTCATCCAATTTCTATTGGTATTCATCTTGTCAATTTCAAGATGATTTTAACTGTAGCTGTTGAAGAGAAAATTACCATTTCAGTCAAATCAAAACGGTCTGAAACTCCATTCGAATCGCTCCTTGAAACCTTTCGAAAGTTCATTGTGCTTTAAAAACAAGCGCCTGATTGTTCCATAACTACACTAGAGTCTGTTTATTGATTTGTGAGTATACTTTCATGAAAGGGTTAACGGGTTAAAATATGAACTTTTTCAATCTCACTGACCTCTCCTTTTGAACTATATTCAGAAATCATGTTAAATGTCAATTCTTTTTATTATAATCTTAACTGTAAATTGTCCTTTTGAGTGTAACCTGTAACCTGTATCTTCCAGATTTGAATATTCCAATATAATAATATCATTCTATGCGCTTTCATGAAATCATTTGATTTCAAATTTTATCCTTATACATATAAGAAGAAGAAGAAGAAGAAGAAGAACTCTTTATTCAGACTTGTACATAACATACATCGTCTACAACAATATATACTAATAACACGTGAAAAAAGGCTCACACACACTCACAAACACACACACAAAAAAAAAAAAAACACGCATGTATACTCGCGCCATGATTACAAATATCGCTATAGTAGCCACGTATACCTCCACAATTCGAAGTGAGCGATCAAATGTCGACTCCGCCTACAGTGTATAGACCGACTCGACCTTCGACCACCCACCCAAACCTGCGGACCCATACAAGTGGTACGATCACCTAATCATTAGATTAAGTAGTTTTTGCATACCAATGATGAAATTGAAATTGAAAAGGAGAGTAGATTATTTTTCGGGTAAAAACAGTATAAACAGTACCTGTGCTGTTCAATTTGATATTGCCTAACTAAGAGATTCTTTTTATATACATAAATATTTAATTTTAACAGTCGCCTTTTCCCTTTCGATGTTTTAGATGGAAGTTGAAAGTGTTCGATTCAATGAATAAATATCTGGACTGTCAAATTTATGTCTGTAATAACCAATGTGTGTTGTTAAATGGTTACCAGGTTTTCAAAAGTCATTCCATGAAAGTTTATCAATTTAGTTATCACAGTATTCCTTATTATACGACAAAAATGCAAATTTGTGTATGAAGAAAGCGTTTTCTTGACACAATGGAAAAGGTTTGAATTAATTGATAAAAATGTGCTGGTCGTGTCGTTAACGATTGAAACTATATTTGGAAGATTTCGTCTTTCCGGCGCCGAGTGCATTTAAGATTGAATGATAATTAACTTAATCAATTTTTGAGTAGTTCAAGAAAAAAGGGGGTTTAATTCTGAATGGGAGGAAGTCAAGCTTTAAATCCCAAGTCTGCGTTTGGAGTAAAAAAAATTGTTCTTTCGTGAATATTCTTTGACTATTTTCTTTATTCAGTCTTATGAAAGATCAGTTACATAAAATTACCAATCAATCGACAAACGGTGGCTTTTTCGTGAAAAGCATTATCTGCCGCATAAACTAAAATATGTACATGAGATTTTGGTCACGTGAAATACACCCACGTGTACGAGCGGTAAAGACTCGGCGTTCAAATTGGAGTCCGAATTGTTGAGGGTCGCAAATATTCATCAAGCTACGCCTATATTAAGATCATCGCGTCATAATCATCTGCAAAACCGAATATTGGCATGACAAATTCATGCTTATCTTTGAGAATAAATAGTTTTTATATACATAGTCGTCTAAGATAATTGTCTTGCGTTTCGAAAATGTTCACGAACACAGATGGGGGCTTTAAATAAAGCATTTAAAAATCGTGAACAATACTTATTAAACATGTATAACCAATGACGTCAAAATTTCAAACAACAAAAGAACAACAAAGGTAACAAAGGGTTCTTTTTAAATTTCTCGGAAAATTCCTATTCATGTAAGAATTTAATAAAAGATAAATTTATAAAATTTGATTGAATTTTTTGATAGAAATCGAAAGGTTGTTATATGGTAAAACAAAAAAATCATTTGGAAAATTAATGGAGTTTTATGATTTACAGCGTGTTCAACGTAAGAAAGAAAACAATTTCAGAAAGTCGACAATAATTCTGATAACATATGCTCAAATCGAATTCGGTTTGTAGCACTGAAGATGAAAAACTTTCAGGAATTCGCTCGATGTGGCAGATTTTTTAAAAAAAAAATCAGTACCAAAGAAAACTTATTGGCGACCAAGTAAAAAAATATTTACTTCATTCAGAAAGCTTCTGGCATTATCCCACCTTTTCTAGTTCAAACCGTTTTCAAATCGGTCTGGTATGCAAAGGATTATTGAAAAATATCGTCAAAATTGTGTCACGTGATTGCCCGCCTGATTTATATTTTCCTTATTGGTAGGGCTAAATAATACTTCTGTGGGTGTTATATCACCAACTATAAACAAAATTCACTTCAATCTTGCATCGAATACACATATTGAAAGTCTTCAGAGCGCCTAGGATCAACCTCATGGTTTCTGTACGGAGCTGGCTAAATTTGACTAGACATATTTTGGTATTTAATTAAGGAAGTCTTTATGTATTTTCACTTGTCGTTGGCATAGACATGGATTCTCTGAATCTAAAATAACCATTTTTCTTTTCCCCTTTAGATATTTTTGAAATGCGAAGGCCATTTACATGGCACTTAATATGACTTTTATAAATCACAAGAGAGGTCCGTGCTACCATGATATATTTTTCATGTGTTTTTGTGATAAAGATTAAAGAATTTGGAGATTTTAAAGTAGAATCGAATTAACCCCAAATCTTGAGAGGAAGTTTGCATTATTTTTCTGGAACATTTCATTTGCAAGGTTGTATATTTTTCCGCTCATTTTCTCTGCATAACTAGTTTACCTAAAATTATGCTACTTGCAGATATTTATTACCTTTGGAATGATAGTTTTTATTATTTCGTTAAATGTATGGGGAATAATAGATTATTTAGAGGATATTTCCCTAATGAGACTGGGACCAATGACGCACCAATATGCTTAAAATAAGCAAATTCAACAGGGCAACTATATAAATGTCTTTAATGGTATATTTAAAACGCCACGTGTTCAAAAGTAAACAACATTGTGACTTTGGCCCTACTTTATATCAAACCATTCAAAATCACTCGCTCATTGCTCCAATCATTCATTCCAAAAATTAAATCAACGCTTCAAAGTCATTCACAACACTTCAAAATCTTTCGAAACGATCCCTTTTTTATTCAAATGTCAATTTCACGACGTTATTAATGTATACTAATTGATGACAATCAATTATAAGAATGTGACGACTTGTAATCAATACCGGTTCAAGTTTCAAGATTTCAAACATGTTATACACATTAACACATTAATTGTAAGAACAAATTAAATAACCATTGTAACACGTTTTTCACATTCCTAGTTTTATCTAGAATTAAAAAAAATACAAAGGTTCCGATTTCAATGTTTACTTATTTTATTTTTATTATGTTTGCGTGCTAATTTTTTATACTGTCGTTGTAGTTCTGTTTCAGTTGCGTCGAGATTTGTTAACATAGTATGGAAACAAACGTGGCTCCAGTTACTCTTTCAAATAATAAGAACTACAAGCTACCCTTTTCTAATGTAAGGGTATCATAAATAATCACAAAACAACAAATAACTGGATTGAATATTTAAGAACTTGACGTTAATCATAACGATGCGATGAATTAGAGTCTGAATTGATTCCTTCAAGACAGACACCACATCTCCCAGGGGAAAGCTCCGTCCATTTTTATTTCGTTGATTCAGCAAACCTTGTTACCAAATGACCAGAAGGTCATACTGGTCTGTGAATAAAAGTAGACGCATCACTAGTAAATGACCTTTTAAAAATTGTATACCCTTGGTTTTATGAACTTCGACATATGTATAGATAACTTAGGTATTGTAAAAGTGGTAATTTCAGGAAAACTGTGAAAAGCATACTATCAGGGTCATAAAAAACATCATGTCGTTGACATTCACTCCATTCTAACCTGTTCTAAATCACCTGCTCAGCGCCCCATTCAGTCATTCAAAACCCTCTCCCAAACCATTCAGAAATATTCCGAAGTCATTCGAACTTACCCACAGAATCGTTCAAAATGCTTCAAAACTTAATTGAAATAAATAAAAAACATTTCTAGTTTTATCAGATGGTGTTGATTTGGAAGGGTCTCCGAAGAAACACAATTATTTTGGCAGAAAAAAAGTGTATGTCTTTAAAGGGAGGTAACAAAATATCGATAATATTTTTGTAAATTCTCACGGAAATACCAAGTTACGCTTTTACCGCACCGTTTTCACGACCAAAATTCACTACAAAATACAACAATTTCAAAAAAATCGTCAATAATTCTGTAAATATATGACCCATTTGAATTAAGTTTTAAACAGAGCAGGTGGGAAAATGTCAGCAATAAGCTATATTTCACAGATCTTTCAAACACAAAACTTAAAATCACTACCAACGATCAAGGAAAAGTTAATTTGGTCGGCAATAGCCTTTTTAGCCTTTTTATCAGCAGTGTTTCGAAAGGTCTGCCACATCTCGCAAACAAGTGACGTTTTTCCTCCTTATCTGTTTTTTGTATTTTTTAATCGGTCATGTATTGTAGAATTATAGGGAAAATATAGAATAATTTTTTATCCCGTGATTCCCCGCCATGTTTTACCTTATTCATTTCACATGTTACAAAAGATATACAGCAACCTTTGTCTTGCTGTAGGAGTCTGTTACAACGGGTTTGGTTAAACAACGTTGACATTCTTCGAAATACGGATCTTTAGGATGTAAAATGAATTGGTCAAGACAGAAAACAAGATGCCTATGGGAATTTAGACGTAAAGTTTTATTGTAGAGAGACATTAAAATATGTTACCAAAATACCAGACGGTCATGTAAGGTTTTTGATCTCAAAATTGCCGGATATGTGGGCGATGGTAAATTAGGTTAACATGAAATGTTTACTGTTAAAGACAGTTGGATGTTGGAGGGTTTTAGAAGTCAACAGTTCAAAAGGTGAACCAACTATTAAGCATTATACTTCAGAATGTTTTGTTAGGGGAAAACTTAGTGTTCAATTCGAAATTTTGAGATACGTAATTATGCTTAGATTGTTTTTTTTTATATAAAAGATGTAGAAACAGCGTAATGCATCTAGAAGTTGTTTAAGCATGGTTCGACAACAAATTTTTGTAAGGGAATGAGTATCATTGACGGAAAAAGGCCTGTCTTCCATGTTTTATACACATGGTTTTGCTGAAATATCAGTTCCTTTTTAGATATACAAATGTATCAGTCCACAAAATGATCGATAATGGTTCACACCTAAATTGCTGCAGTTCTTACCTTGTTTATGAAAAAATGATGTAAATCAATGCTTTTCGGAAGACAAAATAACACTAAAATATGTTTGATAAACTAAATTATAAAAGACAAGGGGGCATTATACTGGTTTTAGGGCCAATAAGGCGGCTCGGTACTCGTAAAAACTTCCCAATTTTCTCTACGATAACGCAACAGACTGTCGATATGAACATCAAGCCCCGGGCCATATTGGTCACCATCAAACTCATTTGGACTGGAAATGTCTCGCTATATTTTTGTGTTGGAAAGTTGAAGAAATAAGACTTCTAAAAACTCATTTAATACTGTTAATATAATATCATTTAATGATACATTTTAGCGTAGATTTAATTTTTCGTCATTCGAACTGACAGATTTATAGGCTTATTCATATTTTAGCTCGTTTGCTATATACTAATAATCTGGTTTTCCTCCTGCACAACTCGCATTTGAGAGAAAAAACGCATCATAATGTATACGATGACGGCTTTTGTCAATTATACAGTTAGTCGTAAAATTGACATTCGCCCCAATTAAACCCAATCTAAATCGCTCACTCAGCGCTCCATTCACTCATTCCAAACACTCACTCATACCATTCAAAACGCTCAAAACCATTGTAAAATATAGAATCAACAATGTCATTCAAAATAAATCGCGACTTCTTTAACAATTCAAATAGAATTGTTCAAATATAAATTTCATGCATATTATGTTAAATAGGGGTAATCAATATCGCTAATTTTGTTCATAATGAACAAAATTTGCGATATTGGAGTACCTCCCACTGAATTCACTCAAAACTCGCCCCACACACTTATTCAATTTCATAACTAAATCATTCCAAAATCATTCACCTTGTCAATTTCACGGTGTTCTTAACTGTATGTCTCGCAAATATCATTAAATAAACGAATCTATAGGTTTTCATCAATTTATCGTACGCCATATATACATAATTAATCGTTCTCATTTACCATTGTATATATGTTCCATTACATTTCGTTTTGGTAATAGCAACCGTTTGTGTTAGTCATATCCTTTAGATCGTACTGTCCAGATCAAGTCAGTGTTAATCAAAATTCTGTATGTTCGTGTATCAGTATTTTCTTGTACTTTTAATACATTTGTGTTTTATATGTGTATACATATGGCATTTTGCTTACCCCCCATTGATGTTGTTTGGTCTGATATGTATGATGTATAATTCATGTCTTACATATGTTTGTTCATGCATAGACTTTGTACATGTAATATAACATGTAAACAAAAATATCCGAAACAATTAACAATTTATTAATGTAAGAATCTAAAACGTCATATCTGCATCGAAATCAATTAATAAACTTAAAGGTAAAGAGAAAATGGTAAGGATAAGATTACATACGTAAGGGGTTGAAAATTCGTCCATAAGCCTGACATTTACAAATATTAGATATCAATATATTCTTGAAAGGGACCAACACATGGGAGATGCACTTCACAATGTTATGTGTAGTAATGAAATGTATTGTAATTTATATTAGAACGCAGATAAAATAAGCCTCAGAACAAAAAAATGCTTTGTAAAAAATAATTAGTTTAAGCGGTGTATTATTGTGTTTTTTTTTTTTTTTTTTTTTTTTTGTTTTTTTGCATAATACATGGCATTGAAAACTCAAAGTTTTAGATATAAAACTTGTCAAACGATTACAATATCTCACTTCCCCGTCTTCAAACTGGCAAACCTTCAGAAAATATCCTGGTCTCATGGGACAGAGCCGTAGAGTTAGTTGACATTAATTTTCTGAGACTTTTCATTGCAGCGTAATATAATTTTTCCGCTCATTTTCTCTGCATAACTGGTTTACCTAATTTCGTGTCTACTTGCAGACATTTATTTCCTTTGGAAGAATAGGATTTTATGATTGTGTTATAGGTATGAAGGATAATTGGTTATTCAATGAGTTGGACGTAATCTTTATATAGATTCAAATACGAATCCGCTTTGACTGAGTTGCTTTAATAGGCTTTTAAGCCGTTTGCAACATCTTGTTTTCGTCATATGGTGCCAGAGCATCTACCAATAGATTCATGGTATTTCTCACATCAGTACTAGCATACATTTTTTTAGCCTCCAAAGTTATCCAACATAGGTATACGATGATCAATCCATTTATGACAAATAGTCGAAAAGGATAAGTGACGCCGTCGGGAATAGATTTATAGATCTTTAGATTGACGGTCCGAAGTGCTACCAACAAGGCTTTGTCGGCGCAGAAAGTTTTGTTAAAATAATGTTTCGCCAATTTAAAAAAAAATCACTCCGATTTAGAATATTTTCGTGATACAGTGTGTTGCATTTTCAAATCCCTAGTTGTCTATGTCAGTCTTAGAGTCAGTTTGATTAGTTATCAATTCGTATCCACGTTTCCCACCATTTGACGGTTTATAATGTCCAATACTTTTAATAATGCCATAGGGCCATAGTAATAAGTATCAAAACAGCTCGTTTCTGTTTCAATTTTTATACTTAGAATAAAAAAGTACATTTACTTGGCCCTAAAATTCAGATGATCATGCAAAATGCGGACATTACATGAAATCAAAAGTGTAAAAAAGTACTCCTTCGGTTTGGGATTTTCGTATGTAGACATATATAAATGTGCATAGACAAGCGCCTACAGAATGGCAGGTCGAAGACGGGTTGGACACGTGTTTCATTATTCAATTCTAAAACCCTTGCCCAGCACTATAAATCTATCAAATCTTTTGATTTTATCAGCTGATGTTGATTAAGAAGAGATCGATTGGTCTACGAGGCACAAAAAACTTTCTATTTAGAAGTATGACGGGTTTCCTGCAAAGCACATGACGTAGAGCTAAGGTTTGCACAATGAAAATAATTAGCAGCCCTGTGTTTAGGATGACAAAACGGTGAAAACAGTTCTCCAATTATACCCCGCTTTGCATGCACACATGCTTACAAAGCGGAGTATAAATGGCAAAGTGTTTGCACCGTTTTGTCATCCCGAACGAAGCGTTGATTTCTGAAGAATAGCATTTTCAAATTCTTTATTGTGCCATTGTTTTGTTCAGACTGTTACAATGAAATTTGTATGGAACTTTTCGACTTATGCAAATGAGTGTCTTCGAATAATCACATCAAGAATGTGACAAATTAGAATTGAAATGTATGCTTTTTATACGACTGGGAAAACAGCGCAAAATAACATTTTTGTTTACCATTAAATGACACTGTCAAACCTACTTTAATGTGAGGAATAGCTGAAAAGAGGGGTTTCGATTGCCGAAGACCTTATACAGTCATTAACACCACGAAATTTTATACGCACCCGAATCGTCTGTGACGGCTATTGTTAATCAAAGGGGATGATAAGATGTCGAAGGACAACAATCGCACACATTGCTTACAGCGTAAAAATATTAAATGCATTATATGACAGTGACCCAAACCCGAGATTAGTTCATTTATCTATGTTTCACGGTGTACTAGTCTGTATTCACACTTAT
Source organism: Fragum whitleyi (assembly GCA_948146395.1). Classification (NCBI taxonomy): domain Eukaryota; kingdom Metazoa; phylum Mollusca; class Bivalvia; order Cardiida; family Cardiidae; genus Fragum; species Fragum whitleyi. The sequence continues at coordinate 47,901,952 of OX411556.1, forward strand.
CGTATATGCTTAGATAAGCGATATGTCTTTTTCTTTGATACCATTCCACATTGAAAAAATTATATGTCGATACATTAAAATACTTAACGTTGATGATAAAATTTACAGTATGTCAACGAGCAATGCTAATTCTGGTCAATTTCTTTATTATAATTGCATGGGAGTTCTTATGCACTAATTATTTAGTTGTTCCATACAATGGTATAGAATATATTTAGTATGAACATTCCCGAAAACTCGTTTATTTTCCCACAGAATTCTCACATCCTTTGGGAATATTTCAATATTTTGATATATCCCATTGGAACACAAATTTTCTGTTATTTCTTTGAATTGTTATCCCTCGCCAATATGAAGGCAATATTTGACACTAAGTTCACGTTTTGCGTAAGGCGGCAATCAAGCATCATGAACGTGCGCTTAATAAAATAACCAATCGGTGACTTTTGTAGTTGTATTCTGTATTCTTAGTCTATCTTCCTCACCAACTACGAGTATATGGGGCAGTACTAGAATGGAAAAGCGCTATGACGTCTACAAGGAATAAATAAGGCATTTAGACTAAAAGGCATATAAATGCCAAGTCTTGTAAGAATTGCGATGTGAAAAGTTGAAGAAGATTCTATTGTTGGAACCGAAGTGTTAACAGTTGAGTATGATCTTTTGTTTTCTAAATTCATCAAAATGGCTAACTAGTGTTATTATATACATGTATACCCGTAATTCGAACCATCTGATTCAAATGCTTAAAAAAGGTTTCAGATTAACAAGGAGCAATTCTCAGACAGCAAGTCTATTCGAACGAGTTGTATACATCGAGATAGGCCGTCTATTTAGACTTGTTGTCGTGATATTGTCGACCTTTTAATTTTGTGTGTCTCTCCTTTTTCAGTGACTATGGTCAAAGATAGATATAAGTATATTTTAAAAAGAATTTTAATGATTTTAATATGGAATAAAAAGAGGCTAGTGAATATCAGGTGTCACACTCTCTTACTATACTGAAAGTGGAAAGAAACGCATCAATACTGGCATTGTTATCACACTTTGACCTAACATAGCCACACGTCACATGTCATCGCGTAATATATTTGCTTTCATAACCGGCGTAGACTTAAACGTTAATTATCTTATTGATAAGCAACTAACCTTATTATGGCAAATACCAATGAATATTGTTAGAAAGAAAATGATTTTAAGGATGCGTTTCTTCACTCTTTCAGTATATGCTAGTAGGTATTTGCTTTGGTCAATCTAGAGCTACAATCGCACGATTTGAGAAATTCAGGTCAGTGTACCTCTGCACCTGGCGATATCTCTTTTTCTTGTGATTACAATTACCGAGGTTTAACTATACCTCATGTCTTCATTCCGAGAGAACATTTACACTTCCATATTTATCCTTGCTATTGATTTAAGGTAGAAACAACCACATGTAAATATCTGTTTTTGACATCTATTCCAATATCAACAAATATGTATTTAATGAGATCGGAAATGATGGAATATCCTGCGAATGTCTCACACACGAGTAACCTGCCGATTTTTTTGATGAGTGAGTGTAATAAATCTAAAAACATCAGTCACGCGAATAGGGACTATTTGGGAATATCTGGAAAGAGCTAAAAGCATCGAGGTTTTTCTTCATTCGTAAGAATGAGTTTTCCCCGTTCCGATCATTTTCGTTTTTTTTTTGTTGTTGTTTTTTTTTCCAAATTTATGTTTTACTGAAGTTTTTTCCAAACGTTACGCGATAGCACCAGAAAATAAACTTATATTTTTTGAAGCGCCTTTAGATTTTATTACTTTTAATGTGTTTATATATGCCTTGATGAGGAAAGAAAATGAGAATGTTTTGGTTTATTCTACATTCCCACGGTTGAGCACCATGGTTACGATTGTCTAACATTTTGTAGGCAACATATGCAAATGAGGAGAAAATGTTGCTCTTATTGGGCGAATATATTGATCGTAGATCATAAATAACGCTCAATTTGTTAACATCATAGATAGTCTATGTCAAATTCATTCAGGTTAAAAAAGTTGCAAACTGTTTGCGAAATTTACCACGCTTTGCATAGACACTTGTGTGCAAAGCGGGGTATATTTTTCAAATCAATTTTCCAGGTTAAGTTATCTTGAGCGGAGGGCTGATGTTGAGTAAATTATTTATGGATAGGAGGGGTCAGGAACTAGATTTTAGTTAGAGATGTTAGTAGCACAATACAATTATAGAATACGTAATTCAGGCGGCCAGTCGCATAAACCGGAAAATAAATACCACTATACTAGACAATGTGAATTTATGAGCGCCGTATTAATCAATTGACGCATTAACTGGATTATTCTCGGACATAGAATTATCTCCGTCTAATTTGGGCAAGTCTGTCTGGGGCAACTTACTTTTACTGAAGGTGCGGAGAGGACACCGTTTTTACTGAATAAATAGTCTCGAGAAAGGTTTTAGTAATGCTAATGATTTAATTTACAATTATATAAAGGAAAGTAGATCTATTATGTAAGCAAGAATATCTTCGACCAGTTTTGCAATGACTAGACTTCAGTTAATGCCATCGTAAAATTCGATATGAATGACCTAGGACTGATTTTGGAATGAAATCGAATGAGTGGGATGGCACGATTTAAATGCTTTAGGAAGTTAATATAGTATCGCTTATTTCATTCTAAAGAACGAAATAAGCTATTTTTACTACCCCTATCTAAGGAAAATGTACGTTTTCTTCTATAAACAAAAAACAATCACGGTATTAAATGATTGTTCCATATCAAGTGTTATTTTCGTCTCCTTGCGTGTCTTTATCCTTAAACAGAAACGAATCTTTATCAAGATCGTTCGCACCTGAGATCCTAGTAATACAGTTTCTCTGTCTTTGTAATACAGTTTCTCTGTCTTTGTAATACAGTTTCTCTGTCTTTGTAATACAGTTTCTCTGTCTTTGTAATACAGTTTCTCTGTCTTTGTAATACAGTTTCTCTGTCTTTGTAATACAGTTTCTCTGTCTTTGTAATACAGTTTCTCTGTCTTTGTAATACAGTTTCTCTGTCATTGTAATACAGTTTCTCTGTTTTTGTAATACAGTTTCTCTGTTTTTGTAATACAGTTTCTCTGTTTTTGTAATACAGTTTCTCTGTTTTTGTAATACAGTTTCTCTGTTTTTGTAATACAGTTTCTCTGTCTTTGTAATACAGTTTCTCTGTTTTTGTAATACAGTTTCTCTGTCTTTGTAATACAGTTTCTCTGTCTTTGTAATACAGTTTCTCTGTCTTTGTAATACAGTTTCTCTGTCTTTGTAATACAGTTTCTCTGTTTTTGTAATACAGTTTCTCTGTTTTTGTAATACAGTTTCTCTGTCTTTGTAATACAGTTTCTCTGTCTTTGTAATACAGTTTCTCTGTCTTTGTAATACAGTTTCTCTGTCTTTGTTTATATGAGGCAGACAAACTTTCGCTGTATATCTACAACATCAAACAACATCAAAAATCAATTTCGGAGAAAGTTGTTTAGTTTTGGTTTAAAAAAATCGACCTTTCAAGAAGGTGAGATTTACCTTTTTCAATTCTGAAAGACGTGCTAGGACAGGACATGAGAAATGCCCTACTTCAGGATAACGCGTACTTACGTGCAAAACAGTGTTTAATTTGCAAACAGTTTACCCTCTTTGTCATCCTCAACGCAGGGCTGGTTGTAACAGGACAACTGACACCGAAGAGCAAACAACATCAAACATTTCTGAGAAGGTTGTTTAGTTTTGGTTTAAAGAAAATCGACCTTACAAGTGGGTGAAAGACTCGACAAGACAGGATATGAGAACTGCCCTACTTAAGGTAGTGGACCCGTAATCGTTCTGCAATGTTTCGGAATGATTGAACTTTAACAGTGTTAACCGAGGTTTCCTAATGATTTTCATTAGGAAACCTCGGTCAACATTGTGAAAGTTCATGAGTGCCGAAATGTTGAGGATCTAATACGGTTCCACTACCTTAAGGACAACGCGCAAGTACGTGCATGACGAGGTTTAAATTTGTCATCCCAAACGCAGGGTTAGTTTTAACAGGACCATAACACCGAGGAGCCTGACCGACAGAGTAAAATTGACACATAGCTAAATCAGAAACTTTGAGAAACAAATAATGCAAATGTAATTTAAGTCATTCGACATGCAATGAAGCCGGTATTGGCTGACGTCATATGTCTGATAATATAACTTGATATCACACAGTCTATTTTTAGAAATAATTTGCTTAGGCTTTCACCTTCATTTCTTTGTTTTGTAAGGGTCAATTATGACCCTTATTAGCGCGAAAAGGTTTTATTAAAATGACACGTAAGTTTCTTAAAAATATCAATATTGTCTGGTCTCGGCAGTGAGAAATTATCATGACGCTGCAAAGCCTCGTCATGATACATTCTCCCCACTTCGATCAGATAACATTGATATTTTAATACACTTACATGTTATTCACTATAAAACATCGTGTAAGAACAAACCACGGACGGAAATGATATTTGTTTGCGATATTACTACATGTTATTCGAAATCTGATAACGTCAATGTCATTTAATCGACGGTGACGTCACATCCAGAATAAGATTTACAAAAACGCTGTGTTTCATTTTCTGGTGATAATTTTTCAGAAATATTGAAATCGGGTGTTTTCAAATTCGTTGTTTTAAAAAGAAATTTGAAAGTGTTTGAATTCGATATTTTGGAGAAATATCAGAAGATTTATTTTGTAATATTGTCATATTGTCGCGGTCCAAGCAGAAACTTCCTATTGGGCAATGACCAAAAATTCCTAGTCGCGATCCGCCTTAGATGAATTTCATTGCATATTTATAACGATTCATTTTCTTAGTATGTATTTCATAGTTAAAAGACAAGGTTCCTATTTTACTTTTCTATGGCTTGTTTTGATTGTTTTATGTATATTCCGGAAACATATTTTCTATGTATTTTATTGCAATTCCGAAGGGCTTTCAAAGCACTGATATCTATTAGCTTCCAACCATTTCTGTGTTTATTTTATCATTAGGATTTTATTAGGTTATGGAAATTACATTCGTTCTGAACATGTTTCTTGTAATTGAATTTTGTTTGAGAAAATTCGCGATGTTTTGGAATAGGTTTACCGGTGTACAGCTTTCAGCGTTTTTTGTTTAACAAATAACTAGATTTCTAGTAAATTTGATACCAAAAAAGCACATCTGAACGTGTTTTACAATTGTTTTTGGATAATAAACTAAATTAATCTTCTTATTTTAAGCACAAATAAACAAAAAAAACATATGTAAGTTGGTTATGAAGCTCAGAAAAGGTGTCATCATTTTAACAAGAGACAGTTCGCCCCTCCAGAATTATGCCAAGGCTCATGTCTAACCTAACCAAACCGAATAGTAAAAGAAAATCAATTTTACCCTATTTTTAGAAGTTCCGTGAAGTTGGTAGCGGGAGTATTTTAGATTCGTTGATTTATGATGACAATAAATGACTTCATATATGTACTGATATAGTATTGTCACATCCGGCATTTCGAAAATATTGATGCTATGTGTTGATATTCAAATAAGTTAATTAATGCTTTAATTTACCTCATTCTAACGTTTCATATCCATTACAACCATTTTTTCAAAAACGTGTAACTTGTGAATTGATTAAAAAAGGAATCAGGTTTTCAATGTTTCAGCGCATTTGTTTCCTGAAAATGATTTTAAATAAAAAGTAGGATTTTGATGTAAATATTTGTTGTTGTTTTTTCAGTTTCAGGGCTTATTTGCATCAAAATAGTTATTGTAAGATAAATGCTACCTTTGTGAAATATTTCATTGGCACAGAATTAATATAAAATGTTTTGTGAGACTGGACCATCATAACAGACGCAAATTGTTACGGCGGTTAGATTGACCTCAAGACCAACACTGAATAATTCAAAGTAATTTTTATTGGTTGGTTGGTTGGTTGGTTGAGCGACGCCCCAAGAAGACGGTTGGTTGTTACGGGAGATAGTGCAAGGTTACATGACGGAACTACTGCTGCGATCCGCCATAGTTCTTTAACGTGCTCGATGTAAAGCACCGTCTGACGGGACCTCGGTTCAACGTCTCATCCGAAAGACAATTAGTTTGTTAGTGTGCCAGCCAACCCACGCGTTCGATCTTCAATGGTTTTGAAATCCGATGCTCTACCAACTGAGTTGATCGGGTAGACATTTTTTTTTTTTTTTTTTTTTTTTTTTATTTGACTTGTTCTCGTCGATGTTTCTAACTGAAATGCAAGCTTCTAAAAGTAATAGCATTATATCATTATTCTAAAAATAACAATATGATATCATAAAAAATATCATACGGGATGTTTATCACACAGATACAGTTTATTTGTATAGTTATAAAATAAAATGTGTTTTATGTACATTGTTTAATTGAAAGTCATTTCTTATTTTATCAAAAGGTCTGGAAATGTTTTGAGCGGTTTTAAAGTCTTAAAGTCATTAGGTATTACATGTACAAACCAATAAAGGCTTATTGGGTGATAAAATGTGTTTTATGGACATTGTTTAATGAAAAGACAGTTCTTATCTTATCCAAAGAAATAGATATTTATTGGACGGTTTAAAAGTCTTAAAGTCATTAGGAATTACTTGTGATAGTCATAAATCTTCTCGTATTAGGACAGGAACAATACTAGAACGCCATAAACAAGGCGTGACGGTTGGAGGGGGGGGGGGGGGTCCATTGTTTATTCTGGAACTGGCTACAATGTGACGTATCATCTTCAAAATAGAAGGTATTGATAAACTATCAGATATCAAATATTAAACAAGCTTTGCGATTTTATAACAATATTAATAGGTTGCAAGACCTTTTTTTCATGTAGCTTGGCTTTCCGGATATTATTTCACTTACTTCGGAATCTCATGGTTTCGCGTAATCAAAATGTGTAAGACAAAAATAGTAATATATCGTTTCTGAGTCTTATGGATAACACTCATTTCCCAAGGGAGGGAGTATTTTTCCGATTTTTTTATTTCGAGAAGTGGCAAATTGATACGGACCGAATGAATGTCGATACATAGAGAATAATATGTAACTTTCTTCAAATATTAATGTATCCTGTAAGTGTTTGGAGAATTTATCAGAACGCGGATTTATCCTTTATCATGCTATTATTTTTCAGAACTTTAATTTTAAGAAACCTTTGAATTCTAAGAAATTTAGGCGAATGTGGTTCCGGTTAAAACCATGAATATGCAAATTGTTTTTTTTTTTTTTTCAATAGAGGTACCTGAAACATGTATTATTTTATGTTATTATCAGGCAGGTGAAATCAGGTGAATAAATGCTTAATTACACTATAAAAATGAAGCAAAGTATCCACATATAATCCAAGATTAATGCCCTGGCAGGGCGAAGCCTAAGTATCGGTTCATTGCATTTAAGGTTAAGGTAAATCAGCTTTTATTTATCATCACTCAGTTTAAGGGTTCGCCGCAAATATAAATGGAGGCCATTTGTATTTTTGGCCAAAATTTTATATGCAAAATTAAGGCTTTTCTTTATGCAAAGTCAACTGAATATGTTATAAAATGTATTAAAAAGGGGAAATGAAGATGTTTTTGATAAAAATATTTGCAAAGAATGCTTTTATAGCTGAAAACAGAGTTCCACATTGCACTTTCGCATTTGCATCCATTTGAAAAATGTACCGATGCATTTGGGACAAAAACTTGCAGACGTCAACTGGAATATCCAGAGTACAATCAACGAGGCTTACTTTTGGCTAAAATGCCTGTGGGAAAGATATTTCGGCGTTGAAAGACACGTGTTTATTTTCAAGGAAACATGGCAGCCTTTTTTTACAACAACAAAACATGTAAACAAAGATGTTTTAAGGAATTGCAACGATCGTATTCCTTGAATGCCAAAGGTGACCGTCCATTATCACTCTTGGGCATTTCTACTTAAAAAATAAGACTAAATTTACCTTGATTTCTACTTAGAAATCCTTGCTTTTATTCTGTTTTTCTCAGCTGTCAAATAAAAAAACTGCCGTGGGAAATTTGTTATGAACCGCTTCACCGAAAAAGAGATAAAAATATCACTCCTCTAAAAAAATAGAGTGGGACCTTTCATACTTATTTGAGATCAAGTTAAAACGGCCTGAAGTCAAAACGGCCCAAAGTCAAAACGACCCCAAATTCGCTGAAACCAGTCAATACCAAGTCAAAACTTTTACTCATTTGGTCAAAAAAGCAAAAATTAAATTTTTCATGTCATATAAGAATATATACAATTAATGGCTCGATTTATACATTTTATACATCTTTTTTTTAATAAGATCACAAATTAAATAGCTTTATTTTTTGGTTTATTTCAATACAAATACACCTCAATTTACTTTTTACAGTCTCTCACATTACATCTATAAAGGTTTGTTTCAAATTAAAGACCAATACCCTTATTCATATAAATGTGTTATTATTATAGTCCGATTGCCTTGTATAAGGACCGGTGTTTTCACCAATTACACAAAAATACGTTGGTAAAATCTTTTGTATGTAGTAATATCTTAATTTTATCTTAATCCAAATTAATTTTAGACTATAAAATGGTTCCAGAATGATGCTTTTGTCTACTTAGTAAATGATAATTTTCCGCATTTTCCACTCTTAAGGCTGCTAAGTAGTAAGAATATGTACACATATACTAAAAACTTGTGTTTTTATACTAAACTTTTGACACAATAAATGACCAATTTTCTTTTGTTGGATATGCGTATTTTCATATCGACGGTACCCAATTTTAAACTAAAATATCACGTATTTTTTTACCGTTCATAACTCGCTATTTACTGGTTATATCTCGTGAAAAACGCAACGATTTCGTTAAATAATCCATGATTTGATTGGTCCGAATTAGAGAGTACAGGGTTGATCCATGAAACGTTATAGGCGATTATCAATATCTTGTCAAAAGGTTCACGAACAAAGATAGGACACACTCATTCTAATATACTTTACGAGTGATTACACAAACATAATCAATTTTATAGAAAAACTCGATATCATATATTGAAAAAAAAAAAAAAAAAAAAACCGGCTCCTTTAAAATCATCCTCTTTTGATTCGATGCAAATTGGTACCTATTTTGAGAAAGACACTTCACTTTCCCCTTATTATAGAAACAATAAGTTGTAATAGGCCAGGAGTTTCATGTAGACGGACAGACAAAATCATTATTTTACTTTCAAAAATCCTGAAAACATATTTTTTCATGGTAATAGATTGAAAAAAAAGATATTATGATAAGCAAAATTTGCGCTTGAAAATTACTTTTAATTATATTGTATCATTGTTAATTAGTTCAAAAGACAATCCAAGTGTGGGTGGCCCTTTTTTGACGTTTCGTTTGCGAAATCTACCACTCCAATTCAAACACGAATAAAATATTGGGATTTCATAAATCAGAATGAAAATATAACTTCTTTAATTGAGCTTCAGCCTTTGAGTAATTTCAATTGAACAAAGAAGATACCATCACAAGCTCTATTGTGAAATTTTGCCCTACTATTAACAAGGAATTGTGAAGAACATGTTGATAATAATGTGGTCATGATCATACTTTATATTTAGCAGCAAATCGTAAAAAGAAAGACTGTGACACCAATATTTATATTGGTGAAATGAATCAAAGTCAAATTTACTACACCACACTTCTTTAATAAACGTTTAACTAAAGTTTGTCTGTCTTCTTATCTTCCAAAGAAGTCTCTCCCCGCTCACCGCTCTGTGGGCGCCTTTATATACCTCTTGTATGTATACATTCCTAACAGAACAAGGTCATCTGATCTACCCACACATTGGCATGCTGCCCAGCGGCTCGCTATCTGTTGTAAATAGTTTATGACCGAATAATCAGACCACATTCAAAGACAGGTATGGTTGAGTCATTCAAAAAGGAGGCTCGCAGAGATTGAATGTTTTACATATCTAATTGGTATATTCTCTATAACGCCAGAAATTTATTAAGAGAATACAGGTTTAAAAGGGTGAGGCAATTCAAAAAACGTTACTTTGTACTTTTTCAAAATGGAAAAAAGTAACACTTAATTTCGTTAATGTTTCCTATTTTCTTCTGTATAATCGAAGGACACTTAATACAACTCCCTGGAGGACACCTTTTCCGTATGATAATATATGCACTCTAAATATATACTCTGTACTCTTTTTATAAAACACTTTATTAACAACAGGATTTTTTCATGATTAAATTGATCAAATGTCATCTTATTATCCGGTATTTCAAGCGTTTAAGCCTGTTGTCTTGATTATAAATAATGTTTGAAAATGCAGTAATAAATTATCTTTTATCAAAACCGTTTTCCGCTTGACACAACGAAGAGCTAAGTTTTGGGGATTAGAAACTATGTGTTTTATTAATTTTGAGAGGGAAATAGAGAGAGAAAGAAGAATAGAGGAGAGAGTCAAGTTTCTTCAAAATTATAATAATTACTAATCTGAATATCAAAAGTCAACCTTATTAAAAAAAAAATCTGGGTAGAAACTGTGTGTTCAAAATCTTTAGCATATGATACTTTATTTATTAAGCTCCAATAAAAAACATCAAAGTCATATATTCCGTTCTTTCCCTTTCTTCAGTTTAAACCCGCTACGCTCATACGTGAGATGACCAATCAAAGGCCTCAATACATTTTGACCAATGAAACGAGAGGAAGCAACGGACCAATGGTGTCTATGCTTACTTTAGGATCTAGTATCGATAAATGAGGACAGGCTACCCAGTCTAAATTAAAATGGGCCTACTTTTTGCACAAGAACAAAATCCGGAAGTGTAGTTGGGTTTTTCCGCGAAAAATCGAAGAAGGTGAAAATCGAAGAAAACCTGGAAAATCAAAAGCTTAATCGATAGATCAAGGTAGTTTTTGCCGTTTTTCTGTTCATTACATCATTCCTTACATGCAGGCAGAAGGAAACGCCAAATAATTTGAGTTAAATCAATAAAATCAGCCAATTTTGTTAATTTACGCTAAACGTAGATTTCACGTGATGTTTTTACAACAGAAATCTTTCAAATAATCTTACCTATGGAGACCAAAAGGAACCATACGTATTTCCACTATATTTTGATGGGTTTATTTTATTTATTTTGCAAATATCAATCAAAAATCAAAGATTATCATATAGTTTTGATATTCATCTTCCTCTTTAAAGTGAAATTTAATGGTCCCGAAGCACAGGTAACAGGTAAAAATTAATTCAACAACTTGAAATGTTCAGACATAGTATTAACTTGGTCACCATATGTTATGAAGCGGTCTACTTTCTTTTTATGAATGAAATATCATTTGGCGTGGGAATAGTAAATGTAAACAAACTCTATGTCTGCCATTTGCAAATTATTTTTCTGGAGTTGGTCATTTTCAGATGCAAAATGTGAGTTATGTGAAATGTTTATGCAAAATTTAAGCCTCCTTCATTGTTCTTTAACCTTTCCTCTACATGTAGACATTTCTTGTTTTATCTATTGTGCAACTGAATCTTTAGTTGAACGCAAATAGAAAATGTTGTAAATGTGTCATATTTTCATGCTTTAAAGACACATTTTGATATTTTTTTCTACATATCCAAACTATTTTGCATTCTTTAGTAATATTTTAAAGCTACTATATCAGTTTTGGTCCAATAGATTACTTTGTATGAGTTTTTAATTTCATGTCCATTGACTCAGTTTCTGTGAATTCAAATCGCGGTAAACCCTTAAAAGGTATAGTTCCGCAAGAAAGAGTGAGGTTCGAGAAACCGCTACCTCATATTATTTTCAATGTAAATTTGATCTTTGATCACTCACTTGAAATTGCTGGTCTATAGACGCATTCTTTAAATCAAAGGTTGGCAACCAAACACTCGTACCTTCAGCTTGTAAAGTTACGAGGATTTGGAAACCAAACGATAAAATGTTGTCATTTTCGCTTAGCACAGTATCCGTATGGTTTGAAGATACAGTTATTTACACGCTTTCACGACAATTATCGGTTAACTTTTGAAAGAACCCAAACTATTTATATGTAAACTGCCTAAACTATGTCACAGCTAAGCCATGCCCTGCCAGATCATTTATAACGCAGAAAAGGGTGTGGTGGTAAAATAGCAATATTCAGAACTACAGCAAATGGAAATTGAGATTTAGTTTATCTTAGTTTATTCTGTGCATATTAGCAAATAAGAAAATTGAAAAGGGAATAGCATGCTAAACACAATATTTTTCCTTTCAACATTTAGCCTTGGCATACAGTGGCTTAAAGCGAAATTCCAGATCAGTCAGAAATGACCTGTGGTGATCTGAGTCTGCATTGACTGATCTTTACTGTAAATAAGTGGAAATACACATGAACCAAATTCATTCAAAATCTGGCTAAGATTGGCAGTGTTGTCAGACAGTGTAGCCTGAGACCAGCCTGCATTGGCAAGCGGGATGATCTAAGCCAGCACAGCCTGTTTTGAATTTTATCGGTATGGGAGTACACCTCAGCTGGATCAATTGAAAATGTAAAGTTAAAGTTTTACATATGATTTGGTCAGACAGGATGGACTGGAATCAGACGGCACTTAAGTGCAGTATGATCTGAGTCCACACTTCTTGACTTGTATTTAATTGATGCGGAGATACGCCTAAGTCAGATAAGTTGAAGAGATTCCAAAATAAAGTAAAATATATCTGCACAAGGTATTGTCAGTCAGTGTGGCATAGGATCAGACACCACTGATAATGGGGATGATCCTGTACAGCACTGTCTGATTTAGTAAATGGTGATACACTTAAGCTTAAATTAGTGGAAAATGTCCCAAAAATGTCAATTTGTTACAAATCAAATATGATTTCAGCAAGAAAAATGTTAATATATGTATTTATTATCAAACTGTTCATTTTCATTGTTTTTTGGAACCATGAATAAATATATTAAAATGTATTTGTGATTTTTGAAGTCAGGAATACATTCAGTATTTATGTAAAAATGTATTGAGTATAAATGAATAAAAATGTATTGAGCCTAGTCAGTTGGTATTCTGCATTGCTGCTTTGCATGCACAGTTTATATCAAAGGCATCTATTAGCCAGATCCTTTTTTTCTTCTTTTTATTGTACCCAAATTCAAATAAGCAGTCATGATGTTAGAAAAAAAAAAAAATAATAAACAATGTTTCAAACTTGTGTGCAAATAATTACAGTGCTTATTAATTGTTAACAAGTAAAATTTTATCAGACCTATTGATCCTTATCCTTTCGTTTTGCATAAGGTTCAAAGGTCCTTAAGTGTTGCATCAGAAGTGCATAATTTTTAATCACATGTATGTATTCTAATATGAAAATGCACTTTTTTATCTATTTATTGTATTACTTTCACTCACCTTTGTGCTGTTTCTTCAAAATCTGTTTGGATGCTACAAGGTAATCTGAAAATAGAGAGGGAAGGAACCACAAAGAAAAAATTCAAATTGAACAAAAAAATGATTAAAGAATTTCAATAAAGAGTACCTACTGCAAGAAGGCCATTCAAGAAAATTGTATGTCTTTTAATTCTAAACACTATACGGAAATGTTTAATATTCTGGAAAATTTAAAAATTAATATTCTAATTAAGTCTAAGCTGAAAAATAAAAGTAGTAAGTGTCTGCAATTACATTAGTAAATTGAAAAAATATATATACATTAAATTGAAAAAAAAAACTAAATGAGAAAAGGAGAAATTGCTTGTTTTTTATCCTTTTCAAACCATGTTATATGTTAACAGAGAAATTAGCATTGTGTTGAAAATGTTCTATTTGAAATTAGTCAACAATTATTACAAAACCGGTTTATAAATACATAGAGAGAGGTCAAGCTAAAATTACACTTATCTGAAATTCAATAACTCGTTTTGTTGAGGATTCAAGAGCATATCCTTAAAAAACACTAAACACATGTTATTCCATAAAATGAGCCGTAAACTTCACAGTTACACGAATATATCCAGTTATCTCAATCACTTGCAATTGGTTAGTAAAAAAAAATCGATTACACGCACCCGTTTAACACGGTGTATGCATGAGCAATCACATGTTCAACGGGTTGTGTACTTTAACCAGTTTATTTTACGGCTCTTAACGTCCATTCAGAGAAATTTGAAATACTATTAATATTTTGCGGTTAGATTTGATTACCCTAAGGAAAATAAGTGGTTATGTAGATCAAGTTGTATATTAGACATGTTAAATATGTATTTTTTTTTCTATATATTATATATAAATGTGATTATATTTTGTAACGATGATGTACTTTGTACAAATCTTTCAATAAACTTATCTGTCTGTCTGTCTGTCTGTCTGGTAAAGTTTTACTGTTTTCGACCAATTAGAAAAATAAGCGATATTTGATTGCTTTCCATTTATAAAAATCTACCTACTTTGTGTAATTGTATCACGGACAAATCTCACACTAAAAGATACATAAAAGCCAATAAGAACGTAGAATAATTTGATCGGTTTAATCGAAATGTTGATCGTTTGAAAAGATTTCGAAGCGTCTTTGAACTATTTCAGAACGTCTTTTAGTGATTAAGGGAGTGTTTTGAATGCTTGAATGGAGCGCTGTGCGAGCAATTTAGACTGTTTTAAATCAAGGTGAATTTTAATTTCGCGTAACTATTAGCTGTAACCGCCGAGCGTTAATTCTCTCAAATCAAAACCACTGACAATTGAAGCACATAACAACAACAAAACAATGGTCCACTAAGCGATGTTTTCTGTTCTCTATATAAGGTATCAAATAGATTAAAAGGTCCGCGAGCGTCCTAAATCACACCATTCCGCACCGAATGTTGTGTTCAATTACTGAAATCAATTGTAATTCACACATTACGGATGTCATTTTATCGGCTTGAATTTCCTTCTTCCTCAGACGAGTCTCACTTGTTAAAATACACCCGACTGATTAATTATTCTTACTTTTTTCAGGGAAATCCTGTGTCTCAGTTTAGTCACAAGTCAAGTGAGCAATAGAAGTTCCGGAACATTTTGGAACTCATAGTCTTTCACAATATCAACAGAGGTTTCCTAATGAAATCATTAGGAAACCTCGGTTAACACTGTTAAAGTTCATCACTTCCGAAACGTTGTGCAACTATAACGGTTCGTCTTCCTTAATAGTTTTTTTGTCCTCATCCAATTGATTTACTTTGGACCGAACTGATTTTGTAAGTTCATATGGACCTCGCCATCGATCTTAGTAAGCCCGAATCCTGTTTGAATGACCTCGGTTTCGACTCTTGTGACGTCATTTTACCTTTGAGCCTCGATACTTCCGACCCTGAGTCAGGCTGGTGTCACTAGGGTTCCAAAATGGCGTTGAAAAAAGCACCCAATAATTCGAATATAAAAAAATCGGGTAGGATTTATTTTACAACGAATTTGCTTTCTTTATGCAGTCGGGGGACTTTCGGCTGGCCGTAACAAATTTTGTGACGGACTCCCATCGATTTGTAGAATTTATGATAAGGTGATTCTCATTTTGTATTCACCACCAGGTGGCACTTCAGTCCCAAAATAGGGGGGGGGGGGGTATTTTTTCTTGATATGACGGCTATCCATCATTGTGAAATTCGTTACGACCATCCGTAAGGAATCTCCAAAGATGGATAACCGTGAGGTCTTGGTTGTGACGGTTACCCATACAAATGATATCTATTATTCAAACAATATTTTTTTCTGTAATTTGATAAAACAATGATTATAACAGTACAATATGTTCAATTTTTGAGATCGTTTTTCGTGACCTTCGATTTTAATATGCCATCGGAGAGGGTCGTATATTTGTATCATAATCTTTGGCCGTCCGTCTGTCCTGATGTCAGATCGTCCGTCCGTCCGTACGTTAAAATCTTGAACGCATCTTCTCCCTTAAAATTTTGACCGATTTTGATGAAACTTTCACAAAACAATCCAAGTCACCTAACCAGCGCATATTTTAGATGGTTCCGGTCCATTGATTTTTAGGCGAATACGGATGCTGGACTAAGAAAAGTACTGGGAAATTTCAGTTTTTCTATAACCTTGGAGATATTGAGCTAATCTTTGGTGTGTGAGCCCGCATCAATGAGTTACAGAAAAAGTTCAAGTTTGGTTCCGGTCCAATGTTTTTTTCAGAAAGATACGGATGCTGGTTCTAGAAAATTACTAGGAAAGTTCAGTTTTCCGGACTTTCTTTTTCTATACTTTTAAGATATTGAGCTTTTTTGGTGTGTGAGCCTGTATCAATGAATTACAGAAAAAGTTCGAGTTTGGATCCGGTCCATTGATGATTTTTTAGTGTGCTTGTCTTAGAAAATTTCCAGGAAATCTAAGTTTTCCGGATTTTTTCTTAATCCCTAGAGATATTGAGTTAATTGATGGTCTGAGAGCCCACACCAAAGAGTTACAAAATAAGGTGGAGTTTGGTTCCGGTCCCTTGATTTTTTTAGGAAGATTAGGATGCAGGACTTTGACCTTTCCAGGAAATTCAAGTTTTCTGGAATTTTTCTAAATCTTTGGAGAAATTGAGTTAATTTTCGATATGTTAGCCCACACCAATGAGTTACAGAACAAGTTCGAGGTTGGTTCCAGTCTATTGAACGCTTTCAGATAAACAATAATTTGCTAATTTGGGATGTGACTTACAGCAATAAACATTATAGGTGTGCAACAACCATTCCTCACTAAAGTTTCAAGATACATCAACTGATTCAAAATTCTAACTCCTACAATTCATACACTCCTATTGTAGAAAGAGATTTTGTGGCGGCGTATATTATGACAACTGCACTCTTGTTTAGAATTGATCATGGAACACCGGGGAAAATATTGCCTTTACGGTGTGCATACAATATTAACAATATACAGCTTGAATAAAGATGTAGTTTCACGGTTTTGTCACCAATCGACGATGTGAATTAATCGTCAGTGTTTGATTAAGGTTCATGTAAAGAGTTTGAGACCCAATGTTTAGGGCACTTCATTAGCCAAGAAAAAGCACTATGTCCAGGTATATTATATATCAAAATGAAGCTATTCCAGAGCACAAGCAGATAGGCAACATAAGACCGCCATAACTATAGCGGTATAGCCAAAACATTGTGGAAAAGGGTCATTTTGTACAGAACAAGCAACTGCTTGACGGTTGCATAAAATTGCCCCGTATTTTAACAAAGTACAGTCTGAAGTACCATCCAGGTAGTGCTACAACCTTAGATATAAAACTCAGTCTCAAAAGGCTATTTTGAAACAATCAATCTCCATTTATTTTGTCAACATACATGTCAAACCGGTTTGGTCTGTTTTCCAAATAGATGTAAGGTATGGTGCAACATCACACCATAATATTGTGAAATATTTTCTGCGATTTATTTCAAATTATACTTTTTTTTAATTCAATGATCTACAATATTACTATATATTTATCATTCTGTGAAATAGAAATTGATATATTGCTAAACAACCTTACAGGTATATAAACAATAAATGTCTATTTATATTGTGATAACACAACATACCCTAAAAAGATCTACACGTTTACAAAATTAGAATGACATATATGACATATGTGTTTATAAAATGAGTCAAAATAAATTGCTTGCATAACTACGTTTTTGGGCTGAGTTTTATACCAATGGTTGTAGCACTACCTGGATAGTACTTTAGGCTAGACTTTGTTAAAATATGAGCCAATTTTATCCAACAGTCATGCAGTTGCTTGTTCTGTACAAAATGACCCTTTTCCACAATGTTTTGGCTATACCGCTATAGTTATAACAGTCTTATGTTTTTCAACTGCTTGTGCTCATAAATAGCTTCATTTTGATATATAATATTCCTGGACATAGTGCTTTTTCTTGGCAAATGAATGCCCTTAAAATTGGGTCTCAAACACTTTACATGAACCTTAAATGTATAATTTCGGTAAGTCAACTAAACAGCGTATTTGCAGCTTTAATAAGGTGTTTAGATATCCATCTACGATTTGCACAACTGTTAGTCAAGATACCTCGTACACTGTAAAGGACCACGGATTTAAGTAGATATAAATAACGCGTATGATATACAAATATTGGTTCAGGTAACAACATCGTGAAATTGACAAGGTGAATGATTTTGGAATAAAATTGAATGAGTGTGTGGAGCGAGCTTTGAGTGAATTTAATGGGAGGTAATCCTATATCGCAAATTTTGTTCATGATGAACAAAATTAGCGATATTGATTACCTCCCTTTAATAAAATATGCATACTAGTTCTATACATAGCTTCCAACTTCTTCACAAACCTATGAGAAGCTAACAATTCGAATAATGTTAGTGATATCGCGATTTTTCTGTTTCAAAATTTTATTGAATGACGTTGATTATAAATATTTTTTCAATGGATTTGAACGTTTCTGAATGGTTTGAGTGAGTGTTTGGGATAGATGAATGGAGCGCTGAGTGAGCGATTTTAAAATGATTTTGATTGATGTGAATGTCAATTTCACGATGTAACTAACTGTAGGTCCCCACTGCCGATCACATCGAGTACTGATCGAGCTCTGTCGGCATGACTGATCGGAAGTGCTCAGAAAATCGAACTTGATCGGTATTGCTATTGATTCCTTATCTTTGTTTTTTTGACATGTAAAAAATCCCGAGAAGCAATCGTGCACCCGATCAGGTTAAATTCTGACTGGTCGTGCATAAGTCATGTAAAGATTGGATGTGATCAGGTTGCTACGAGGTCATTCAAAAAATAATGCAACTTTTCTGATACCTATCCGACCTACTTCAAAAGGGCATATATTTTAGCAATTGCTAAGTAGCTTTTCATAATTAGACCTAAACTGACGGCAGAGCAAGTCGAAATCATATGATGTAACATAAGTTGCCATGATCGCGGGCACGATTACATACAAGATGCAAGGTAACCATGCGATTGAAATAATTACTAAGCAACCAAACATTGATGGACCTTGGTTATGATTTCAAGGTTTTTGGTCTCTCCATTCTCTGAGCACATGTGGGTTTCTTACAAGTTCACCTCTAAGATAGCAAATACCCCTGAAAATTTGTTTCGTTTGGGATTCGAAATACGGACCTGCCGGGCCGATTAGTAAAAAAATAACGCCTACCGGGTGATTTTGCAGTCACTTAAAACCTGGCCGACGTGACAATGTCTTATTTCTTTGTCCAGTGATGATACAAAAATCATGGTCGATTAAACAAATCGTGCTTGCGATACGCCGGCGAGATATCGTCGACTAGTCAGTCGCTGATACCAAGTGTAAGTGAAAAGGTAAAAAAAAGACGTATAAGATTTGTATCAGCCGTAGCCGACAATTAGTCTTCGATACAGTATAGTCATCCACAAATCTAAAAGACGTCGCAGATTTCATTTGAAGATAAAACACAATTGAATCGGCCGATCCACCGATCAGAAAATCGTCGATTTTGTTAACGATTCAACAACAACAACAAAAAAAATCGCCGGGGACGCATTTGTCGACGTATTTCGGAACGTCTAAATCACACTAGCTTTTCTAGTGCCAAAGTGCGTTTCAGGTGCTGAATAATGCGAAAAAATCTAAATCAGATGGGTGACACAATTCTTACAGAAACGCTTCCACAGTAATCGCCCTTGATAACATGGAAAGCTCTTGTGTTAATGAACACACACACCAAGTTTCAAAACGATATCTTTGATTAAACAGAGGTTAGGCTTGCCACTCCAACGTCTACCAAAGGTACTACGAACAGATAACATGGTCGATTTTTCGACTTTCTTAAATGCGGGCATAAGCTTACACTCAATGAAAGGATCCGAAGCTCGTTCATTTAATGTTGTGACGTCATTAAGGGGCCAACCCCTTTTCGACCCGCCGAAGTCAGTATTTAGAAATATATTCTGGATTGAGGTCAAGAGGTCATGTCTAAGACAGTTAAGTCAGGTGAGCGATTTAGGGACACTATGGCCCTCTTGTTCATCAACCTTAAACAAATGTTGTTCAGATGTCCATTCTGTTTTTTTGTTGAAATTCGTGAGACAGTGAAAACAGTTTTGTAGATCTTCTGTAGAACGTAAGACTTCAATCGTCTCTTTGCAGTGACCTCGAGGGAACCTTTGGATGAGACAGGAAAATATGGTCCCAATGCGATAGCCTCGAGAGTTAACAGCGCCATAGGCTCCACATGCCACTTAAGGTTCATGTAAAGTGTTTGAGACCCAATTTTAAGGGCATTCATTTGCCAAGAAAAAGCAGTATGTCCAGGGATATTATATATCAAAGTGAAGCTATTTATGAGCACAAGCAGTTGAAAAACATAAGACTGTTATAACTATAGCGGTATAGCCAAAACATTGTGGAAAAGGGTCATTTTGTACAGAACAAGCAACTGCATGACTGTTGGATAAAATTGGCTCATATTTTAACAAAGTCTAGCCTAAAGTACTATCCAGGTAGTGCTACAACCATTGGTCCGGGATTGAAAAGACTGTAAATGACCTTAAAACGAAAAATGAACGTTTGAGTGATGAAAATGAGAAATTGAGAGCAGATATTAGTAAATTAACTGTTAAATTAGATAGCCTGGAAGCACATTCGAGACGAAATAATCTGAGATTCTATGGTCTAAACGGAAATGGTAAAGAGTCATGGGCTGAATCAGAGCAAAGGGTACGTGACTTTTTAGTGAATACAATGGATATGAAGGAATATGAGCATGTAGAAATCGAGAGAGCACACAGGATCGGTAGTTTGCATTCTAATCCCAGGCCTATAATTGTCAAATTTAGTAAATATAAGGATAAGGATACTATCTTGATGAAGGCACGGGCGTTATTCGATTCTAAATCCAAGTTTAGTGTGAAAGAGGATTTTACAGAACGCATCCAAAAGCATAGAAGGGAGTAGGGTAAATTTCTTATGGAGGAAAGGGCAAAGGGTAATAAACCACAATTAAAGTATGATAAACTTGTAATTGGACATCAGGTGTACAGGTATGACGAACTAACCAATCAGATAATTTGTGTAGGCGGACAACGTAAGGGTCAAGGAGGTCAGCACGAGTTTAGTGAGGATTCACGATCTGACGTAGAGGCTGGTGACCAATCAGATAATGACAGTGTGACGCCATCTGGTGCGGTAGGCGGGGACATTTAGCAGGTTGGCCGTGGCCCATTTCAAAACATAAACATTGTCACGTGGAATATCCAAGGCTTCAAGAAATATACAAATGATAATAATTTGTTGTCGTTTCTAAGTAATTTTGACATTATTGGCTTATTAGAAACGTGGAGTGACTCGGTTGGAGAATTTTCAAATGTTTTACACGATTTTATGTATTTTGACTCAGTAAGACACAAGCAAAAAAGAGCTTTTAGGAATAGCGGAGGTGTAGGGGTTTTTGTAAAACGATCGCTAATATTGAACGGCATTATTAAAACCTTGAATTCAAAATTTGATGACAGTGTTGTATTGTACATTAAATCGAGTATCTTCGATTTGATGCAGGATATTATACTGTATATTACATACATTTCTCCGGAAGGATCTACGATTTATGATAATAAAGAAATAAAAAATGGTATTTCTACTCTTGAAAACAATGTTGCATATTATAAGCAAATGTATCCTTCGTGCTGTCTTTATATTGCTGGAGATTTTAACGCTCGTACAAAGGATTTACATGACTTTATTATAGATGACACAATAGACTATGTATTTAATACCAGTGTTGAATATGATTCTGATAACTTCTCAATGCCAAGATGCAATAAAGATTCAGAGCGATACAATACGTTTGGTAAATCACTAGTCGAATTATGTTGTTTGAATAATGTGCACATTGTGAATGGTAGGGTACACGAGGATAAACTCGGAGAATTCACTTGCCTGACAGAAAATGGCGCTAGTGTAGTCGATTATCATATTGTGTCCTCCCCACTCTTTCAGTATATAACATATTTTAACGTTTTAGTCAAAGACGAATCTGATCATTTGCCACTGCACTTGCGGTTAACCTTTCGAAATAATGTACATGATAATTTAGGAGTGCAAAGGAATTTTTCTGGTAACGAAAAAAGCTTCTGTACATTCCCTACATACAGGTGGAATGAATCATATAAAGAATCATTTATACAGTCATTTACAAATACATTCAATGAAAACTTGCCAAAATTGACAAATTTTATAGAAAATAATGTTAATCAAGCCGTTTCCTTAATTATTGATATTTACCACGCGTCAAGTGCGAATATGCTCGTTAAAAAGAACAGCCAAACATCGATCGATAAAAACCAACCATGGTGGGATTCCGATTGCGACAAATCAAAGTACTTAAAGTACTCTGCGTTGAGGACTTATCGACGCACAAATAATCAACAAGATTATGATTCGTATAGAAAAATGCGTAATAAGTACAAATCCGTGTGTTTACAGAAAAAGAATATATATCAGTTTGAAAATCGACAAAAACTTTTTTCTGTCAAAAATGATCCCAAAAGTTTTTGGACGTTGCTGAAACAAAATAACCGTAATCCAATAATAAGTAGTAATTCCGTAGTGAGTACAGACATTTGGAAATTGCACTTTGAAAACTTATTATCGAAAAGCGATCAACCTCCCTTGGTAAACTTCGACCCAAATATGACGTCACGTTACGATTGTACAATTTTGAATGACCCGATTGATATAAATGACGTAAGGAAAAGTATAAAGAAACTTAAAATTGGAAAATCTCAAGGCTCTGATGGCATAGGATCAGAGTTTTATAAGAATACATGCAAAGATATTTCACCTATTCTCTGTTCCCTTTTTAATAGAATATTATTTACAGGTGTATTCCCAGATATCTGGCGTGATAGTATTATCGTCCCAGTGTATAAATCGGGGTCTAGGGATGACCCGGCAAATTACCGAGGCATATCGCTTATAAATGTTATGTATAAGATTTTTTCAAATATTTTACATGACAGATTAGTAAAATGGTCAGATACTTTCAATAAAATAGACGAAGCCCAGGCTGGATTTCGAGCCGGGTATTCTACCATAGATAATATGTTTACTCTTCAAAGTTTGATTCAGAAATATATCAGCAAACCCGGTGGTAGGTTTTACGTTCTTTATGTGGATTTTAAACAGGCTTTTGATTCAATTATTCATGCTAACCTTTTTCAATGCCTTAAAGATATTGGTATCGGTGGGAATATTCTTAACATATTAATTTCTATGTACTCTGATATTCGAGGTTATGTGCGCGTAAACAATGCAATTTCAAGCCCCGTTGCGTGTAATATTGGAACCAGACAAGGGGACGTAACAAGTACGATCTTATTTAATTTATTTATCAATGGGTTATCTACCCTATTGAGAAAAAAAAAATCACAGAGGTATATTTGTCACCGAAACCATTCCTGAAATTATTTGTCTTCTTTTTGCGGATGATGTTGCAAACTGCTCAGAAACCGCTATAAATTTACAACATCAGCTAGATACAATTTACGAATTCTGTAGAAATACTGGCATGAATATCAATCAATCTAAAACAGAAATAATGGTATTTCGAAATGGTGGACCTTTAAGAGGATATGAACGTTGGACATACAATGGCAATCCAGTTAATGTTACTGCGCTTTATAAATATATGGGATTACTGTATACCCTGTCGCTATCATGGAAATCGGCGAAGCAAAGGCTTATAATTCAAGCTAGAAAGTCAATATTTTGTATTAAATCGTACCAACGTAAATTTGGTCGTTTTACACATCATGAATACTTTAAACTTTTTGATTCCATGGTAAAGCCAATTCTCCTACATGGGGCTGAGATTTGGGGGTTTGAATTAGCAGAGGATATTGAGCGGGTACATTATAAATTTTGCAAGGATTTCCTCGGGGTAAGCGTATCTACAAATAATAGTATGGCTTTAGGAGAGTGTGGGAGAACACCATTATGTGTCGACTACTTTACAAAATGTATTAAATATTGGATAAAGTTATTGCATATGGCTGAAAATCGCTTTCCTAAAAATTGTCTAACTATGTTAACTAACTTGGATGAAATTGGTAGGCAGAATTGGACATCGAACATTAAACATTTATTATATTTATATGGTTTTGGACATATCTGGCTGTCTAAAACAGTTGGTAATCCTGATTTATTTGTAAAACTCTTTAAACAACGTATTGAGGATTGTATGAAACAGAACTGGAATAGCGCAATTAATATGGAATCTCGGTGTTCAACATATAAGTTATTTAAATCCATGCTTACTCCGGAAAAATATTTAAGTATTGATTTATCCACATCCTTGAAAATATCACTTGCACAATTTAGGTGCTCAAATCATAAATTTAATATTGAACTTGGCAGACATACAGGTGTGGAGAGAAATAATAGAATATGTAACTTTTGTAATCAAAATCATAAACTGTTATATATAGAAGATGAATATCATGTATTTTTTCATTGTTTCCAATATAATTCAGAAAGAAAACAATATTTGTTTAACTGGTATGAAGGTAAAACAAATGTTGAATGTTTCTATAGTCTGATGAGAACTCAAAAAGAATCAACAATTCGTAAATTGGCCATCTACATAAATGCTATTATGAAGGTAAAAGCTTCTGAAATATTGAAAGATCCAATAACTAATTAACTTAACTGAATAATTAACCCGATAACTGTATTGCTTTTTTTGTATTGTAAAGTATTTTGGGCCAGTGGCCTATATGTACAATAAAAGATTTGAATTGAATTGGTATAAAACTCAGCCCAAAAACGTAGTTATGCAAGCAATTTATTTTCACTCATTTTATAAACACATATGTCATATATGTCATTCTAATTTTGTAAACGTGTAGATCTTTTTAGGGTATGGTGTGTTATCACAACATAAATAGACATTTATTGTTTATATACCTGTAAGGTTGTTTAGCAAAATATCAATTTCTATTTCACAGAATGATAAATATATAGTAATATTGTAGATCATTGAATTAAAAAAAGTATAATTTGAAATAAATCGCAGAAAATATTTCACAATATTATGGTGTGATGTTGCACCATACCTTACATCTATTTTGAAAACAGACCAAACCGGTTTGACATGTATGTTGACAAAATAAATGGAGATTGATTGTTTCAAAATAGCCTTTTGAGACTGAGTTTTATATCTAAGGTTGTAGCACTACCTGGATGGTACTTCAGACTGTACTTTGTTAAAATACAGGGCAATTTTATGCAACCGTCAAGCAGTTGCTTGTTCTGTACAAAATGACCCTTTTCCACAATGTTTTGGCTATACCGCTATAGTTATGGCGGTCTTATGTTGCCTAACTGCTTGTGCTCACGAATAGCTTCATTTTGATATATAATATACCTGGACATAGTGCTTTTTCTTGGCTAATGAAGTGCCCTAAACATTTGGTCTCAAACTCTTTACATAAACCTTAAAAGTAGCCTTATAATATTGAAAAAACTTGTAACCAAAATTAAAGCCTAGTTTGCATTTCGTCCGAGTCGTTCGATTGACAGATATGTTTTAAAACATAATTTTAACATCGTACGATGTAATTTCCCATGACGGATGTGTTGATTAAATCGTGTGGTCTCAGAAACTTTTCAAAAAAAGCATTGTGACTATTGTTCGACAATCGCAAGGTGATCTCACGGTTTTCGTACTAGAAATTTTAGATTATTCGACTAGATCTGGTTTAGAAAGTGCGGCCGTTCCGGCGTGGGAAATGTAGGATTGCGATTTAGAAGCATATCATCACACGATCACCATACAAACACGGTACTGTTCGATGAGGTTTTTGTGTGGTTTATTTTCCAGAGCCTTAAATCTAGCCGACTTTCTTGAAACAAATGTACATTACAAATACAAAAAATATCAAACCCATAGTCAGTGATTACGTCGTAAAACATTGCATTGTAAAAGCACGGATATTTTACTGTAAATTTTATGACTTTACCGCCTTTATCATACAGTCTCCTTGTGATCACCAAAGGGGAAATTCAATCAGCATTTTTCGTAAATTCATAAAACGTACCGTTTCGCGCGTAAATTTGAAAGTCGTTTTGGCCGAAAATCGATGCCGTTTAATTGAGGTCATTATCTTAAAAAATATACGGAGTTTTATAAAATATTAAAATCGAGCTTATTAATTCTTAAACTTCAAAGTTTGTAGAAAACTTTAACGCACGCTATAGAATTTTTAACCCTTAGATTCGATGCACAGCGTTTCGTTAAAAACGTGTACTAGGCATGTTAAGAACGTAATGTACCAAAAACTATTGAATATATCGCGAAACAAAAGCCGATATGAAATCGAAAAATTGCCAATAACTAACAACCTAGGTTTCGTTAAATTCAAAAGAAGTGTTTTGAAGGGTGTAATCTACCTCTAACGAGGAGCATTGGCTTTGTCTAATGATTTTATTTGAGGGTTAGCGCTATTTTATCTGACGTCACCCGGTTTTCTCGAAATCTTTAAAATAGTTCGTCTTTGTACTTCCGAGGTTAAATTGTTAAATTGGGGTTCCGGTTGATTATTCCCGAGGTCTATTCCATAGAATCGCCGAGGTCTCCCGATTGACGGTAGGGCTTCAAGAAAGGTTGTGAATGATCTTGTTTGGTCGTGATGAGACAACGTGCCTTTCGGTTGAGTTCGAACGGATAGAGAAGATGAGCGGAGAGGGCCCAGCATAAATCATTTAACACAAAATGTTTGCTTTATGTACTTATTTCTCATCACGCTTGAAACGAATTAAGTTCTTACGAGTTTTTAAGATGGCAGATTTCAAGCACTGTATGATCTCTGTAGGATCTCCATGAGTCTTTACTTTCATAAAGCTTAAATTGTACTCGCATAGAGCGTGAGATCGTGACAAACACGAACTCGGCTGCGGTAATAAAAGAGCATGGTCGAAATCGCAAATAAACGTGAGGGAAATTCGCAGGAAAAACAGTAGAAAGCAGTATGTTGGCTACCCAAAAACTTAAGAACCAATTGACCTAGAATAATGAAACTTCATTCAAATGCTGAATATGACCCAAGAACGTGTCCTATTGATTTTAGGTAACATAGGTCAACCGTCAAGGTCAAGGTCAGCTTTTGTTCAATTTTCGTTTCCGGACTCCTAACTCGACAACAAAGCGACCTAGAATCATGAAATTTCGTGCCAATACTACTTATGACCGAAGAAAAGAATAGGCATATCAATCACCATTTGCATATCCATCATAGGTATAGGCATACAGTTAGTTACGTCGTCAAATTACCAGTCATTCCGATCAAAACCTTTCAAAATCGCTCACTCAGCGCTTCATTTACTCATTCCAAGCACTCACCCAAACCATTCAAAAACACTCCGAACTCACTGAAATGATGTGATCAAATACTTAATTCAATATAAATATAGCAAGAAAAAATCGCGATTTCACAAAAATAATTGCACGCGTCTGCTTGGTTCTTGAAGAAATAGGAAGCTATTTATAGAACTTGTATGCATATTTGTATAAAGGGGAGGTGGGGGGGGGGGGGGGGGTAAATCGCTAAATTTGTTCATCTTGAACAAAAATAAGGATATTGGATTACCTTTCTTTAATTTCCTTAAAAACTCGCTCCACATGCTCATTCCATTCCATTTAAAAATCTTCCAAAATTATTAATCATATCAATACACCATGCTCGTAACTGTACATGTAGTACATACCAATTCGTAGACAACAGACTTTTATCAAAAGTCGCATGAAAGTTGGCCGAGACGGGATTCAAACTCACGGCCCCAATTATTTTTAGCTAACAGGGCACGTCCCAGAAATATAAAAGGATAATATAACCCATCACGCCAAAATTCCTTAAAGCATCAGAAACGGATACAGCGGATCTTCTAAAGAAGATTTGAAAACAAGAGTTGTCAGAGGACAACATAGCCTGCCCTATTGGATGCTTGTCACATATACACTTGTGTATGAAGTAATAATGTCCCTAGAGTAAAGCATTCAGAAAATATAAGCAAGGTTAAAGTTTTGGGTTAAAGTATTTTGGTTAAAGTTTTTTCAAGTCCTTTAAAAGGTCATGGTCAAATTGTAAAGGACCTTGGTCTCTGGTGAAAGCCTATCACCTGGTGAGTATGTAAATGAAGTAATGATGTCCCTAGGTTAAAGCTTCAAGAAAATATAAGCAAGGTTAAAGTTTTGGTTAAAGTTTTTCAGTTTAAGTTTTTCCCAAGTCCATAAAAGGTCAAGGTTAAGGTCAAATTGTCAAGGACCTTTGTCTCTGGTGAAAGCCTAACACCTAATGAGTGTGTATATGAAGAAATGATTTCAGAAAATATAAGCAAGGTTAAAGTTTTTTTGGTTAAAGTTTTTGGTTAAAACTTTTTTGAAAGGGCTCAGGTCACAGTCTAAAAGTCATTTCGACATGGATGTTGGTCTCAAATGAAAGCCTATGCCCTAATGAGTGTTTCTGTAAAAAATAAAGCCTCTAGGATAAATATTTATAGAAATAAAAAGCTTTAACCTAATGCGGACGCCGACACCGACACCGACACCGACGCCGACGCCGTCGCCGACATCCGAGGGTATGACAATAGCTCTTCCGAGACTTTCGCCCCGGGCGAGCTAAAAAAAAAGGATGTAGAGGACTGGTTCGTTTCAATGGCTCGCCAAAACAATGGTTTTGAAGTGAAAAATAACAGATGGATGGACATATGTTCAAAATCAAGACAAATATTGATATGTTTCATTAAGCAGTAAAGATAAACCCATTATCACAAATTGTTCTTATATAATGATTCGTTATCCAGGAAAGCCAGCCTAAAGACGTCAGTAACTGATGGTTATTTCAGTTGTCTTACAAAGATAATAGAAAACTGGATTTTTAGACAACTTGTAAACTCAGAAAGAGATTGAATTAGAAAGAGGCTGACAAAACAAGCAGTTTCTCCTTTTCCTCAATGTTTTCCTTTTTTATTTCCTCCCAAATGCATTAAAAGTCCGGTTTGTAAGAAAATGTTGAAATAAATGGTTCAATAAACCAGTACAAAGCATCTCATACCTTATGAAAAAGCATATCGTTTTCTTGTTTTATGAATAATATATTTAAAAAAAAAATACCGTGTTCCGGGTGGGATTCGATCCCGGGACCTCTCCATACCAAAGTTAACGTCGTGACCACTAGGCTACGGTCTCTGTGTAAAAGCACATGTGTCCAGTGACACTGGTGCGTTATGGATACCCATATACAAAAATAAAATAACTGCTCCCGTAATATGATGTGTGACGGCAAACCATAACTTAAGGGCGTTATGGTAAGCCGTAACAAATGTGATTTTTCTGTGACGGTTGACCGTAACGTATTTGTTTTAAAATGCAAACCCTTGCAACAGATTTTGTCGCGAACACGGTAGTAAAACCCGCGAACACAAGCCTTTTATGGATTTACATTAAAGGTGAAATATTTGTCTAGACATCTGTCGAGCTGGATTTTTAAAATTTGAATTCAAATGATGATTAATTCAGGATTGAAAACGTACATTTTTCCTCGGTTTTTGACACAATTTTGTCTTTTTATTTGCTTAAAATGCCCTGAGTTGTATGTTCATGGGACAAGAAAGCTTTAAAAAAGAAATGTGATTGACATTCTAAGCAGTCAGAAACAATGTAGTTAAAATTGGCTGAGAAAAGAGCCTTTTTGTGAAAATATGTCACTTTTATGCATGTTACGGGTATCCATAACAGAATCGCGTTATGGATAGCCGAAAGTCCCCAGACTGTTATGTTTGATATTATGTTTTATAAACGTTTCAAATCTACTAATACCATAAAGATATCCTACGTGCAAGTCTTGTCTTGCATCAGTATCATTTCATCATATTTACTCCCATCATATCTCGTAGAGAACTCCATTTACATGGAAGACATCTCTGCGCATGCAAAATTTAGTTTATGACGTCGTCTTTCGCGATCCTCTGGTCCGGGTCACGTGAACTTCCCCATTATGTCATGGTCTATAAGAGGATCGCTGGCACCGGTCATTGCCTCCCGTAATGACTCGAGCGTAGAAATGAAACCGTTATTTATGATTCAATGCATGGTAAAAGGCCACGAAGCAAAGGAAATCGATGGTTTTAAGCGCCCCCCTCTTTGTCCCCTCATTTAAACTTTTTGAAACAAATTGGCGAAACATAGCGTACACAGTCATCTTGGTATAAATGAGTAATTTGGATTGACAATAGACGTTTCTTAATTGACCAGAGCGACATGTAAATGTTATTTTCAAAACTGAGCTCTGACGTAGGCGCCGAGTCTATTACTAGAAGTAAATCGGGTATATTGAAAAATCATATGATAAAATTTAACCTGGTCCGTTCACTTCAATTATGAAAATACATATAGTGAATAAACCTTGCGATCTAAGATTTAAGCAATAATTTTCCTTTGAAAGGTCAATTCTTACTTTTTTAATGAGTTATTTAAACCTGTTTTATCTATACTTAGTTCCATACAAAATGTGCACTTACACTTTTTGCTTTGCTTTTGATTTTTACAAAGCTGTAGGAAAATTGTGGATTAAATTTGATTCCATACTATAGACAATACTTTTTGAAATTTAAAGTCAAATCGGATTTGGATTAAGTTTCGCATGCTGAATACGCGATGGCAATACTTAAGCTGTTGAGAGTTGGCCTTCTTATAACTTTTTCTTTGGTAAGAGATATGTGATTTTTGTTTTCAAATGTTCTTTGTACATACTTTTTGGCATGGTCATACGACGTTTCATGACGATAGATTGTGTAATTTTAGAAATATTCAAAATTCAAAAGTGCACACTTTCTTTTTGAACTAAGTATATATCGAAAACATTGTACGGAAATCTAACGGTTAAACGCAGATTACATGATTCACTGCACAAAATCTATTTCGTATACTTTATCTCATGGAAGAAATTTTGTTTCAATCTTAAATTGCAATATTATGTCTAGAAAAACCTTTGATACGGCCTTTATTTTTTAAGACAATGTTCATTTGCGTCTTCGACACGGAAGCAAACAAGACTAACGGTAGTTATAAAGCGGTTCCGTCGACATTATAAGAGGATGTAATTAGTTTGTTCTTTCCAGTAGACAGAATTACTCCCAGGTCTGTTTGATAAACTAAATTATAAAAGACAAGGGGACCATTATACTGGTTTTAGGGCCAATAAGGCGGCTCGGTACTCGTAAATACTTCCTAATTTTCTCTACAATAACGCAACAGACTGTCGATATGAACATCAAGCCTGAGGTCATACTGTTCGCCACTATTGTCTTCGTGGCGAACCGAGTAAAGTTGTCCTAAGTAACATGAAAATTACTCGACATACGAGGGTTGATCCAAAAGTTCGTAAAATGAGGTTATATATGTACAGAAAATGTAACTAGCAAAATAAAATTTATACAGTCTTTTAATTCATCATCTGTGTAATAAACGTGGAAATTTTTAAATGTTTACGTTCAATAGCGGCCATAAGGTGCATAAGTCAGGAGAGAGACTCCTGAGAATGCGGGGGAGCAAGAACGTCAAATGCGGCGTCATGATTTACTTTCTTCTACATAGTCTCCGCGAACTCTCATGCCGTTCTGTGCCTGATGAATCAGCTTGCAGATTCTATCTACATACCATTTGGAATCAAATTTGTGTATAATGTCTAAATTCATGGTATTTCAAGTGAAGTGGACACTAAGATGCAGGACCTTTATTTGGGGAAAATAATGAGAATCAATTGGGACAAGTTCGTTCGTTGAAACTCTATTATACCATTCTAATTGCTCCTTTGAAGCCTGACCCTCTATAAATATCCGGAGTAGCTTTAGGAAAACCTTTCTTCTACTAATTTTATCATTTTGTCTAAATTATCTGAAATATTAGGGTTGGTGAAAAACATAGATCATGACAAAATTCGAAAAATAAACGGTATTTATATTTTGGTGTTGTCGTCTTTTCACTTTCCCCTGAATATTCTATATTATCAAAACTTGTTTGTATCCGTAAAAAGTCTCACAGCAAGAAAATATGAAAAAAAAGTCTTTTTTTCATCTAGTTTATTTAAGCCAAAGAAATTCAACCAAAGTTTTAGAAAACTTTCAGAAAACTCGATTTATTCAACGAAATTCAAATATTTGTTCACGCTCCCCCGCCTAAGCGTACATATGTTACTATAGTAACCGTATTAGGCCGCTTAAGATAATTTTGCAAAAATAATAAACTTCATACTCTCCGTAGTTATTAAACTGCATATTTACTAAATTATATACTAAACAGGCAAGAAATGCGAAAATTATTAGCATATTATACGCACTTCTGGATCATCCCTCGTATATTAGCCGCCAAAAAAGTTTTTCAGAAGAGGGTGGTTCTTTAAAATCATATGCTACACCATTTTGTATCTTTTAGGGGAATTTTCATTATCTTCACATGATAAAGAGTTCTATCATCACGCCATTGACGAAATAAACAGTGATTTTGAGAAAAAAGTCTAGAGAAATACTAAATTGAATCTTTGTGGGCACTACTTTATTTCGTAGCAATTAAGAACCTACTGGATGTTCCTTACATAGTAACACTTGTGAACGTTTTCGTTCACTAAAAGTTTAACTTACTCATGTCTTATATTTGTTACTGGTTATTTAAATGAAGTAATCTCAAACAAATGAGCCTGGAAGAAAGAGCGACGGTCACGTTTTACAATTAATAACATTATAAAATAGACCGGGTGAATGATTTCGGAATCAATCTTAATGAGTGGGACGGGCGAGTTTTTAAATCGGAGATTTATACCGGTTTCCAGAAATCCAGTCTGTTTGACCCAGTACATTTTTACCTTTATCTTCTGAGCAATGTGTTCAAACCAAATAATGTGTTTTCAAACACCGAAGAAACGGCCTTTTCAGTCACAATCTACAAACTTTGTTTTTATCTTATTCACTTTTCGACAAATAGAGAAGATGCTAATGCAAAATTTGATGTAATTTTCGCTTTTAGTAATTACCAGTTAGTATTTTCAGTGTTTATAACAAGATTTTCGGTTGAGTAAAGGAGTTGAAACGTACAATAGGTTAACTGTAAAATAAATTTGTAGCACTTACAATATTACTACTCTGATTTTTTTCTCGAACGGTCATTTACCAGTTGTAGGGCTGACAACCAATCAAATTCTGTTATGATTATCACTCGGTCAAAACCCACGCGTAAATTCACACCACGTGGAAGATGCAATGGACATCGTCTGCTCGAAATGTGTCAATTAAGTTGTTTGTCATTGGTCAATGGTCGTCTGCACTCTGGCAGGGAGCGTGGGAAGTCTACTGGTGGAATGAGTACTGTTGACTATGTGTTAACAAATAGAAATAATTTTGTAATTTTGAAATATTTGATTTCAATGAGCACTCTAATCACGCTCCAATCCTATTTACAATAAATTAAAATTTGAGTATGAAGAAAAATTATTCAACAACAAATAAACCGACAAAAACATACGATAAACTGATATAGGATAGCAGTAAGAGAGATCTATTTTTAGAATAACTCATGAATAATCATAGAGTGCTGCTAGATTTAATCGATTGGTCAGAAACCAAAGATATAAATAGTAGGGATGGTAACGAGTACCAATTTTACTAATCGTTACTCGTTCGCCTTTCCGATCGAGTACTCGAGTACTCGGATAGAATTTAGGACATACATTTATTTTGTGTCTTCAAACGTAAAGATATACGGTATTTGCTGCATATTTTCGGTCGAAGGGTCAGTTGAAATTACATATGATTGCTAATTTATTTTAAGAAACGGAAATTGTAAAGTGCATGCTTAGAGAGTGTAATTTATCGGTAATATTTCCAGGCGATATTCATCGGTTTTATATATAACTTTCGGTTGAAAAAGACCAAGTAACTACAACATCGATAAGAATGCATTACAAGGTTTTGGAACGACGCTGCAACATTCCGTTGATCCGAAGATCCAAGTAAATCTTACCGTCCCTGATCAGGGTGCCAAAAGCTGAAGGTGCGAAAAGTTATAAAATGACGTGTATTGATTGACAGCAAGAACAATGACAGTTGGCACTTGATTGCAAATTTGGAAAAATATCGATGGATAAGACAATCGGCAGGCGCCCAGATGTTGCATACATCATCTTTAGTTGAACAGCATTTCATATGAAAGATCGATATTTTGAGAAAATATGAAAAAAATGAGATTGGAAACGAATTTGCTATTATTTCATTTTTTTAAACCGATTAATCGATTAGTGAAATTGGTAATCGATAATCGGACGTTCGATCGAGTACTCGACTAATCGAATACTCGTTCCCATCCCTAATAAATAGCATAGTTGCCGATTTCACGTGTTTCTTGAGGGAAAATGCATTTATAGTATTTGGGAAAACCCAATGCTTGAAAAACAAACATGTTGGTAATCAAAATTGTACAAATAGTTTAATGAAAAATGTTTTGTTGCTAAACAGGCTTTTAAACTCTAGAGAGAGGAATAATATTATCAGACAAGCTTTTAGCTTGGCGTGTGCTCTATATAACAACGTAAAAAAATCTGCTAAGAAATAATTTAGACTAGCAGAGGGCTATCGAATCAGCAAACTTTCAAAATCGGACCCACGAGGTTGGATGAGCTGGCGATGTCCTCGAAAAGATGAAGTGTTAAGACAAAAAACTCACAAATTGGGCAAATATTTTACCAACTTTTATTGTCCAAATTTGAGCCCTTTTGATTGGCGAACTATTGCACTATCCCAGCCTCTCAATGATGTCCGATTTACAGTGCTGACAGCACTTTGATTAATATTATCTATGGAAGGGTATTTCAATATCGCTAGTTTCGTTTACATAGACAAACTAAGAGACATTTAATTTACTGCCTTGTTGAAACTTTTACATTTATTTCTATATAAAAAAAAGATGTGTGTATTTACGAACCGATTGTTGATTCCAAATTGACGCTAGATGTTTAAAACGTTAAATGATTTAAACGTAGTTGTTGATAATTTTGAAAAAAAAATCCGGAAAGTTTTTGATTGATTTCTCAGCGTTTTGAACAGTTTTAGTTAAAGTGCTGTTAATTGAACCTTGGTTCAAATCAGCGAGTTTTGTATGACATTAAAGGGAGGGAAAACAATTGGACTAAATTAACGATATTTCATTACCTCCTTTAACCAAATTTATGTACTTTTCTGTTTGAACGTCTTCACTGACCAAGACGAAGTTGTAGATAATTTTGAAATATTCCGAAAAGTTTTCGGTTGATTTTAAACACTTTAAGTTAATGGTTGGAATACTTAATTGTACCTTGGTTCAAATCAGCGAGTTTTGTATGAAATTCAAGGGAGGCAATACAATACCGCTTATTTAGTCAAATTAGACGAAATAAGCGATATTTCATTACCTCCTTTTAAACAATCTACGTGTTTTTCTATTTGAACGTATTCGCTGACCAATGAGACGCTTTAAAATCCACACAATTTTAAAAATTGTGGAGTTATTTGATCGATTTGAATGCAGTTAGTTACATCGTGAAATTGACATTCATCTCAATCAAAACCATTCTAAATCGCTCACCAGCGCTCCATTCATTAATTCCAAACACTAATTTAAACCAATCAATAACGCTCACAAAATGACTAAAAAAAGATAAAATCAACAGCTACATTAAAAATGAATATGAATGGAAAAACACGATTTAACTGACAAAATTGAAATTGTTCACGTCTGATTAGCTGTTGAAGAAATCGGAAGCTATTTTAAAGAATGTTTATACTTATATTATTTAAGGGAGGTAATCCATATCGTTAATTTTGTTCATCCTGAACAAAATTAGCAGTATTGGATTATCTCCCTTTAATTTCACTCAAAAGTCGCTACTCACACTCATTCAATTTAATTCTTAAATGACTCCAAAATCATTCATCTTGTCAATTTCACGATGTTGTTATCTGTAAAGAATTGTGGAATTTTTTGACCGATTTGAGGGATTTCGAAATGATTTAAGAAATTTAACAAAACGCCTTTGTATCTTTTCAGGTATGCATCTTCCCATGTATTACACAAACTCCTGTAACGATAAAGGTGGGCGGGCCTTATCCTGTAACGATGGTCACGTGATCAGAATCAATGACGTCAGATGTATGCCCCACAACAAAACTTGTGACGTCAAGGACAAGAGTAAAATAGTGCGTCTGTGTGACGGTTTACAGACTTGCTCGTTTGTTGATTTAAGACGCCAACTTTATCGTCATTGTAAGGACGCCAGTAGAGACGTCATTAAGCAAGTTATTACGTCATTCCAGTGTGTTCCAGGTAAACGTGCAAACTTAAGAAAAAGTCTAAATAATGAATTGCGTTAAATGTATGGGTTCCATGATGATGGTTTTGTTTTGTTTTAAGTACAATTAAAGACATTCACAAGTTTACCTTAATGGAACTTTTTCAGATTTCACAAGTATGCTCTTGTAAAATATTCCCTTAAATAAAATGGAAAAAAGGAAAGGTTTTGTATGGCATCCTATTAAGTTTCAATAAAATGCAAGTCATGTGAAAATAAACTATTGGGGAACTCATAGAAACACATTTAGCTGAGGAATTTGATAAACGGAAGATATTAAATAAGTTGTCGTGCAATAAAAAATTAAATAAACGGGTCATCTTTAAAAAGGTAAAAACGCGACCTTGCATAGTTCATATCGGTTCTAGGTGGCGAATTTAATGAATTCAGTAATCTATGAGGTTAAAATTGTTATTCCATTTATGATTTGATCTGTTCTTTTGCTATAGAACGACACAATACTCTATATTCACCAATGCATTTTTTACGCCATTTCTTTTCACGGTTACAAAATACGGTACCGTCCGCTTAAAGCTCAATTGCAAATTTATTACACTATAGTAGTAACTACCATGTAATATAAAAAAAAATAAATGGGTTTATTCAAGTTAATTCTAATTTATCTTAAATCGGTTGTGGCGAAAGCTCAAGCCTCTAGAGTCGCTCTCGAACACTTAATACAGATGTTTTCACGTCCCTAAGAGAGAGGCAGTGGTTTAAACCCACTGCCTTCCAATTTGACAGCTCGGTGAATAGGTGATGGTTTTCAGTGTTTTGCCCATAAACACAGCCCGGCGATTATGGGACTTAAACAACGACATCCACTCCGGCGATGTAGGTCATACTCTTATAATGGCAGATGCGCATCAGAGATAGCTTTTTTTCAACCATATATCTCTTAGCTGGATAAAATAGCTTATCTAGATTCAGTTAGTCGGATAAAAATTGAAAAAGATCAATTACCCTTGTCGGTTGATGTAGTCTGTGCAGGTTCATCGGTAGCGATAATTATTATTACTATTTTATTATTATTATAATTATTTTAAATATCGGACCGGTTTCGCTTGCGATTTATCGATAACGATAGCAACGGGCATTTTCGAGTAACATATCGAATTAGGCAGTTACAACTGTTTCACGCTGGGCCATACACTCTCTTTCTGAGGACCCAACATGAAAATTAAATTTCAGTTTTGAAATGAAATAAAGAACAAATACATGTATATACATTTGGTATTACTAAGGTAAAAGAAGTTGTCCGTCGTTGAACTAAAATTGCATTGGTGATTGCGTGAGTGAAACAGTTATTAGAAAAGAACAGCAAGACAATACTGTCTACGTTCCTCAGACACTAAGAATTTTTTCGAAGAAGAACAATCCAAATTCTCGTGGTTCACCCGATATTGTAACAATAACACTGTACAGAAATATAAAACCCACAGAAATGTTAATGCTATGCTGTTTTCCTTAAAAAGATGTGAAAGATATCTAAGGAATAAACTGAAAAAAAAAAACCCGAAACATTTTATGAAATCGATACTCTTTCTGATTAAAATTTTAAATAGCTCGGCCAGCGCCCCCTTACTAGTACATACCACCTACTCAAATCTTTCTCCCCAAAATCGTTCAAAAACGCTAAAAATGGTTCAAAACACGTCAGATGTAACCTCATTTAAAACGTTCAAATCAATAAATGATTTTATTCCCTGTTTGATCAACGAGGACACACATAAGGTTCATAAATTCATTATTTTTTCTTAAATGGTGGTAATTAAATTTCTTTCATTTGAACGAAAGTATACTAGTCAAAACTTCTAACCGGCCACTTTAAAAACAAAGATAATTTTTTCTGTGGTTTGTGGATTTTCGTGAAATTTGCTATGTGAATTTTTAAGCAACTTTCCAGATGATTTTGGCGAAAAGTTACCGTTATTTCATTGAATTGAAAGCGCAACATGAGAAAAGCTCAAAAAGCTCTAAATTTACACAGAGCTCAAAATATTGTCAATTTAGCGATTTCTGTCTCATGGGTCGTTAGCTGCAACATAGACTAGGAAAAAAAACTGAAAATGTTCGACAATTGTGCGCGGCATATGACCCTAGAAGAAAGTGATAGAGCTTATGTATGCAGAAAAACGGTTCCTAGAAACAACACCTAAAACACGTTCTTTTTCAAAAATGCATAAAATATAGACTGATAATTCCCGTAGAGCTACAAAATGAAGGATATGTGAAAAAAATCAGTTTGACACATCGTTTTTTTTTTCACACCAGACCATATTTGAGCATAATCGCAAGATAAAATGGTTTGTCGGTTGAATTTAAACACCATTTCACCATGCCTCCTATTCTTTCTGTTTCTCCTGTAGTCAAAGGTCACACAAAATTGACAATATTTTCTGATTTTTTTCTTGGTCTGGGTTGCAGCTAACGATTTGCGTACTTTGGTTTGTTGAAAGTGTAATATCCCGAGCTCTATTAAGATTTAGAGCTTTTTGAGCTTTTCCTTTATTACACATCCAAATTTGATAACTATTGGTAAATCATAATAGAAATCCATGTACATTATGCTTAAAAATTCACACATCAAATTTCATTAAAATGTTAGAACTTTTAAAAAAGTTATCGACATTTTTAAAGTGGCCGGTTAGGCCAGTATATATATATTGCATTACGTTGTGCAGGATTTCTTTTAAAGTGTGATAATAAAATGTCGATAATTTCGTCCAATTTAGGGATATTGTATTACCTCCCTTTGAGTTCATTCAGAATTTGCTGTTCACACTCATTCAATTTCATTCGTAAACCATCACGATGTTTTAACTGTACAAGCCCTGATGGTATCTAAACCTTTAACTTGGGTAATGAAGTCTTACACGTTCGCGGAACGTTTTGCGAATGGTACCCGCTTAGCACGTGTATTCACGTGCAAAGCGCGGCATCATTTCTCAAACGTTTCGCGAATGTTATCATCCTCAACAATTGGCTGATCGTGTAAGGTGGCTTTTAAATATATTTTATTCCGTTAATGTTTTACTCTGACAGAGAAAGATTGCTGTTTTAACGAGAACATTTGTCCCGCTTTAATTCTCTGCGAATTTTTGAGAAATGGGTTCCATCGTCATTTTCCATTCAATTATTTAATTGCGTTAAGCTCGCTGGAGCCGAAAAGTTACTGCCTCGTTGCAGTCGAGAATATCATTAAACGATTTGATTAAACTCCCGGCAGAAGCCCTGAAACGCTAATATCTTTTGTTTTTATAAATGTAATGCTCTCTTTGAAATCCGCAGGTTTTTGTCTGTATTCATTCACGCTGCATTGTCACAAAACGTCTAGGAATGATTTGCATATAAAAATGCCTGTGGAGATTTGAGTGAGGTTAAAATTCTAATGTTCAATAAAGAATTGCGTGTAGGCATCGAGATCGAAATGTCTGGGCAATTTCCTTGTTGAGCTAGAATGAAAATGCGATATATTTTCTTAAATAAAATTTCGAAATAGCTAGGTTTTTAAGGTTTATCTTTTATGGGAAATATGAAAATAAAACAACGACATAGAAGTGTTTCCTCGCATACACGTGGTCCATTTCTAAACGTTCATAAGCGTGTTTTTGTTTTGTTAATTATTAATATATCAATGATAATAATAATAATAAGGAAGTTTTGAAATCTTTAACGATGCACTGCTTATGTGTACCAACGACCGATACAGAGTTGGTGAAAGTTTACTTTCTATTTTGTTTTAGAAATATTTGGCTTTGAAATCGGTTTATAACATCGTGGAAATGATTAGTTGAATGATATGGGAATAAATAAGGAATGATATTCCACACAATACAATATCTTTAATTTCGTCCAAATTTCAAGAAAAAAATGTACGAAAGAGGTAAGGCAAAATGGATAAAGAGTCTTTCAGCTCAGCTTGCGTTTAATCAGATTCTCACTTACACAAAAGGCGCGATTCTAAAAAGACATTATCAAGATCATCAGTTATTTAAAAGATGTTCTAACTCACTATGTCAAACAAAACATGTAACTTGTCGCTTTTAACAAGTTTGTCTTGATGACTGAATCAAATTAGAGTTACTGAACCGAACAACTTCTTTCCTAATTGAACGGGAATGGAAGAAATGTTAGGATTTCTAGGACATTTACTAAATTAGGAAGCTTGGTCATTCATTATTGCCTAGGAAAGGCAATTTGGGCGATGTGACTCAATTTTGAATCTTCGACATAGTTGCAGATAACAACATCGTGAAATTGACAAGGTGAATGATTTTGGAATGATTTAGGAATGAAATTGAATGAGTGTTTGGAGCGAATTTTGAGTGAATTTAATGGGAGGTAATCCTATTTCGCAAATTTTGTTTGGGATGAACAAAATTAGCGATATTGATCATCTCTGTTTGATAAAATATGCATACAAGTTCTTTACATAGCTTCCTCTTTCTTCAAGAACCTATGAGACGCTAACAATTCGAATTGTGTCGGTGAAATCGCTATTTTCCTCTATCAAAATTTATTTTGAATGATGTTGTTGATTCTATATCTTTCAATGGGTTTGACCGTTTCTGAATGGTTTCAGTGAGTGTTTTGAGTGAGTGAATGTAGCGCTGAGTGAGTGATTTAGAATGGTTTTGATTGAGGTGAATGTCATTTTCGCGATGTAAGTAACTGTATTCAGTAGAAATGTATCAATTTCGTATGATTCTTTAAAACTTGTTTCATTGTTCTTTTTTATTTCTTATTTATGCATTGCTATCAAAATATTTTCGCTTTTGAATTTCACTACTGTAAACATCTGAAAAAAATGATAATTCGTGTAGTGTAAACATTTCGCGTAATGCATTAGGCACCTATGCATGTTAACTATTATTGTTAGACTCTTATGCTTTTCAATTGAATGAATAATCAATTTATAGACAACAAAGATCAAACTTCAGTCTTAAACATGGGGGTTGGTATAAGCGAAACATATTCAAAAATCCGAAAATTGTGTTTGGAATAAAAGATCTCACAGAATGCAAAGTGCATCCACAAAACAAGTGCAAAATTTGATAGAGCGCAATATAATGGCGCATTGTTAAAACATTTTTTTCACCAAACAATTTGCCCTCTGGGTGTTTTATCAGCAGACTGTCGTCGTTATTTCAATTCAATTATCGAACTAAAATTTGGCCCTCTAATGGTGCATTGTAATGCATTTGTTTTTTTGTTGTTTCGACGAGAAAAAAAATCAAACTATTACTCAAGTTTCAACTATAATCTTTCCAAACACAATTCGCCGAAATTCAAAACACTTAAAATGTCAAGTATATGAAAAATGATAATATAGGTAATACAGTTAGTTACATCGTGAAATTGACATTCACCTGAATCAAAACCATTCTAAAGCGCTCACTCAGCGCTTCATTCACTCATTCCAAACACTCACTCAGACCATTCAAAAACG
Organism: Fragum whitleyi; assembly: GCA_948146395.1. Lineage (NCBI taxonomy): Eukaryota > Metazoa > Mollusca > Bivalvia > Cardiida > Cardiidae > Fragum > Fragum whitleyi. The sequence continues at coordinate 47,943,852 of OX411556.1, forward strand.
CTCAAACCCATTGAAAAATAATGAATCAACAGCGCCATTCAAAATAATTTTTGATATATAAAAATCGCGATTTCACTGACATAATTCAATTTGTAAGCGTCTCATAGGTTCTTGAAGAAATATTAAGCTATGTATAAAACTTGTTTGTATCTTTTATTAAAGGGAGGTAATCATTATCGCAAATTTTGTTCATCCTGAACAAAATTTTCGATTTAGGATACCTCCCATTAAATTCACTCAAAATTCGTTCCACACACTCATTCAATCTCATTCCATAATCATTCCAAAATCATTCACCTTGTCAATTTCACAATGTTGTTAACTGTAGAATAAAATTAACTCTTAATTATTTCATGATAAGCATTAACAATTGCAAAATAGAAATTATAAGACACTGATATAAATAATTGCAAATATTTTTTCTCGGCTCATTTAATCCAGAAAGCAAAACAAAATCCCATACATTTATAGCAATCGTAAATCAATTCTTGTATACAGACGACTCGAAACCTATTTGCCGGACGAACATTTGCGGGGAGGAATTTCGAGATATTCGATGTCGGAAGGGAAAGTCTTTCCATTTACTTACAACAAAATGTTCAAACGGAGAGCAGGATTGCAACTCTGACGTATATCTAGCTATTTATAGAACTTGCGAAGGTGAAAGGTCATGTCTCGTTTTAAACATTAAACGTGTACTACCGCCTGGATATTGTGAAGGGACGTATATTCAACAAAATAATATTTTCATGGATTATATATGCCTAGATGGTAAGTACACGTTTTTTGTTATAATTTCTCATTGATTAAACTTTCGTTAATATATATGATCCATTACCAAGGAAAACTTTATCGACGTCATTTGATAATTTCAGCTGTTTCACCATGATAACCAAACAGTTTTAGGCTTATCTAGATTCAAAGACTTTCAATCGTAAAATCAATGTGCGTATATTGTAAAAAAGGTTGAGAAAACAAGAAAAGAAATTCTTGAAACAAACAATTTCTCTTTTTTATAATGAATGTTTTTATAATATGATCGACGTCGCGGGAGAGAAATAACCCCGTTAAATATTTTAGATATTTCACGGGTGTTATAACACTAGAAGAATAACTATGCAAATGAGCCCAGAGCAAATAGCAACGCTACAAGTATTTTGCAACTGCGAAAATGACGTCATAGTGTATTTTTTGTGACGCCAGTTTTAAACGGCGTTACGCGGAAAATTGAAATGTTAAATTTCGAGAAATTTGACGATTTTTCTAAAAGAAATCGGGTCATTTATAAATAGAATATAAAATTTGTGTTCATAAAATACAGAATTTATTACACTCGTTATCTAAAACAGATAAAAACTCGGCACAACCTCGTTTTCATCTATTTATAGATGACTCGTTTAATAAATTCGATATTCCATGACCACTCATTCAATATCCTCTATTTCCATTTTATTAACTTAAGTGCATAGAATACTGTTTGTGGGAACATGGTTACCTAAATAGGTACAAGGAATAAAATTCTTTTGGACTAGAAAATTTGTCTTCTTTTATGAATAATGCAGGTTGCGTTTAATTATTTTTTTTTTTAATATGAATTGGAGTTGGGGTCTATTGTTGATTTTTTTCGTAATCGAGGAAGGTTTTTCTGGTAATGGTATTAACGGATCATATATCAATTGATTCAGCGTGTTTTTAATGGTTAAAGAATGTCACATGATTTCAATTTTGCTTTGCTAATCTTTCTACATTTTTATATTTAAGATTATATATCATTATCATTATTATTATTATAATTACCATTATTATTATTATTATTATCATTCTTGTTATTTGTTCAATTAATCTACTTTTGGGGAAATAAGGTGAATGAATGATTATTTTTCTTATTATTTTTATTCTTATTATCATTATGATTATTATCATCATCATCATTACTATTATTATAGTTTTTATTAATAGATAAGTTAGAGCGGAACAAACAATTTTAAGATTGCAAAAGTTCGCTTTACATTTTTTTTAATTACAGACTCAGTTAAGATCAGGGGCCAGTTTCATCAAATCATTTTAACCCTTTCCTGTTTTATAAAATTTTAGACATGTCCAAATTCAAAGGTTTTGCAGTTGAAAATTTAAAGTGGATTTAATTCTATAAATAACCTTTCTGTGTGGTAAAAATAGTGTGGCAAAAGAAGAAATTGCTTGTCAGAAGCAATTTCTTTTTTTTTTTTTTTTTTTTTTTTTTTTTCACAATGTTTTCTCAATCATAAAATCACAAGCACGTAAAAAGCAGGGATTAAACAGCAAAGGGTTAAGACGTATTGTTGTCTTACTGAAGACTTTCGAAACAGTAAAAACAACAATCACTTTACATAGGTACTGATAGATTGGTGATACGTGATTTTTTGTCTTTAATATGTGGCAAGTAATCGGTAAGACAAAAAGACGTCTTAGATATTTTGATGAAACTGGCCCCAGCGTTTCTCAAATAAATTTACCTGTAAAATCACTATACATTATATGCCTATATGCGCATAAAAATGCACATTGAATAGGCGCCAATCTCCCGTACATGTAACGTAGTAATTGACCATTCCCAAAGTGGGTTTACTCTCTATTTTTGAGTTGTCATGTCTGACCCGTATGTCAGAAACAATTTCATCTAGGGATTGTCAAATATCAAGAAGGATTTTTTTCGAATTACTAAATAGACTTTTTTACGTAACATGTCCCTGTTTGTACGCCATACTATCGATTGCAACACAATAATCACTGTCTTCCGTTCGGTATCGCCGAGTTATTTATTTAGATGGATCACAAAAACAAAGATAATCTTCTGGCCAAATAAACTGTCTGTGTTTATACGGTATATCGGCCAATATCGATCCTGGTTGATACCAATCAGTCTTTTTGTCTGTCTATGTTAGAAAGTTGACACACCCCATCAGAAAAGGGTGTTGTTCTACAGAATATTTTACTACAATGGCGTGTTTTCATGATTGATCATTCCAACAATGATGGAGTTATTTTGCCTTCGAGATGATTGATCAACTGTTTCATATTAGATTGTGCCCTAAAGTTGTACTTTAGACCTAGTTTTATTCTCATGTACTGAACCAATGTGTATTTTAGAACTCATAGAAAATGTTGATTATTTTTGTGTGCGTGTATGTGTGTCTGTCTTTTTTTATGGGGGGGGGTCTTTTATTTTTTTTTTATTTATTTATTTATTGTTTTTTTTTTTTGGGGGGGGGGGGGTATTTTTGTCACCATAATTTCTCAAAGTCGAGACAAGAAAACATTAATACCTGAAGACACTAACGTGTTATTCTTTTTATCCTGCGATTATTAATCAGGACCAAAGAATATTAAAAAATGCACATTGAATAGGCGCCAATCTCCCGTACATGTAACATAGTAATTGACCATTCCCAAAGTGGATTTACTCTCTATTTTTGAGTTGTCATGTCTGACCCGTATGTCAGCGACAATTTCATCTAGGGATTGTAAAATATCAAGAAGGATTTTTTTCGAATTACTAAATAGACTTTTTTACGTAACATGTCCCTGTTTGTACGCCATACTATCGATTTCCACACAATAATCACTGTCTTCTGTTCGGTATCGCCGAGTTATTTATTAAGATGGATCACAAAAACAAAGATAATCTTCTGGCCAAATAAACTGTCTGTGTTTATACGGTATATCGGCCCGGATCGATCCTGGTTGATACCAATCAGTCTTTTTGTCTGTCTATGTTAGAAAGATGACACACGCCACCAGAAAAGGGTGTTGTTTAACAGAATATTTTACTCCAATGGCGTGTTTTCATGATTGATCATTCCAACAATGATGGAGTTTTTTTGCCTTCGAGATGATTGATCAACTGTTTCATATTAGATTGTGCCCTAAAGTTGTACTTTAGACCTAGTTTTATTCTCATGTACTGAACCAATGTATATTTTAGAACTCATAGAAAATGTTGATTAGTTTGTGTGCGTGTATGTGTGTCTGTCTTTTTTTTAGGGGGGGGGGGGGTCTTTTATTTTTTTTTTTTTTATTATTTATTGATTTTTTTTTTTTTTTTTTTTGGGGGGGGGGGTATTTTTGTCACCATAATTTCTCAAAGTCGAGACAAGAAAACATTAATACCTGAAGACACTAACATGTTATTCTTTTTATCCTGCGATTATTTATCAGGGCCAAAGAATATTAGAAAATGCACATTGAATAGGCGCCAATCTCCCGTACATGTAACATAGTAATTGACCATTCCCAAAGTGGGTTTACTCTCTATTTTTGAGTTGTCATGTCTGACCCGTATGTCAGCGACAATTTCATCTAGGGATTGTCAAATATCAAGAAGGATTTTTTTCGAATTACTAAATAGACTTGTTTACGTAACATGTCCCTGTTTGTACGCCATAATATCGATTTCCACACAATAATCACTGTCTTCTGTTCGGTATCGCCGAGTTATTTATTAAGATGGATCACAAAAACAAAGATAATCTTCTGGCCAAATAAACTGTCTGTGTTTATACGGTATATCGGCCCGGATCGATCCTGGTTGATACCAACCAGTCTTTTTGTCTGTCTATGTTAGAAAGTTGACACACGCCATCAGAAAAGGGTGTTGTTTTACAGAATATTTTACTCCAATGGCGTGTTTTCATGATTGATCATTCCAAAATGATGGAGTTATTTTGCCTTCGAGATGATTGATTAACTGTTTCATATTAAATTATGCCCTAAAGTTGTACTTTAGACCTAGATTTATCATCTTGTTCTGAACCAATGTGTGTTTTAGAAAGCAAAGAAAATGTTGTTTATTTTTATATGCGTGTATGTGTCTGTTTTTTCCGTTGTTGTTTTTAAAGATATTTTCTCAGTTCTTACCTTGATTATTATATTCTTTATTTCCTCCAATTTGAAGATTTCATACATGTACAATAATAATGAAATTGGTACAAGTGAAACAATAATACGAGTGAAACATATGAATAAGATACTAAAACATATGTACAAGAATCAGATGACATGAGGTTTATGATAAACTTCAATTGCACTATATATGCATCTTCTTACATACGACAACGTCTAGTGTTGGGTAGATAATACTATGTTTCATATCTGGGTTAGTTACCCATTTTTAGTACTATAAATAATAATAGATCCTTCAATAATTTCTTATCCGAAACGAAAAGAAAATAAATTGTTTAGGAACATAGTTAAAGACGTAGTATTCTCGTCGAATATAAAGTCTTTCAAACTTAGTAGAAAGAAGATATGTAGAGAATTGCATGAATACAGACCTAAAATGGTCTTCTGTATAGAGATATTACAGGTAGTACAAGGTAAAAAAAGGTGTCATAGTTGTTACTAAGTGAACTAACAAACTGAATATCTAAGCCAAATAACGCTTTAACATATTGATGAGAATCAAGTGACAGTAAGTAATTGTTAACTCTCTGACCTAACACAAATGTAATATCCACGCGAAAAGAATATGAAAACTCAGAAAAATATTAACATCCAGTTAATATATGTTCAAATATACTCAACTTAAGGTCATTACATCCACATTTCATACAATTGGGATAAAAACATGAAAGATATAAAATGACCTGTGCTGTGGAAAAAGAAAGATACAACATATTCGGGAAGCAACATGCAAAGTACCACAGGGGAAAGAACGTGAAATTAGGCTGAATTTCCCTATATAAACAGATGAATTGTCGCCGTTCTCGATTTCCATTGACGAATGAAATGGTCGGAAAGATTTTGCTTGACCTGAGTTTTCCATGAATTCTTGGAAGGAAAGGTACAATAATTTGCATAGTCAAGTAATACTTGAAACAAGTTGTATTTATGTAAAATAGCAACTATTTCAGGTATAAACCTCTTTCCACATGAAGTTAACAAATACGAAAATAGCCTAAAAAGAAATAAACGTTTAACGCCACAATCCCTGTCAAACTGACACAGTTGTCCGAATAAGAATAATTTTCACTTATCTATTTCGAATTCAATAGGAAACGAATTTAACATATCATGTACTATATCTGATCAAGATTAGTCAGCAAGCGGGAGTGACGTAAAATGTCTATTTTGGAATGTAGAAGGACTCAGTCGGCAAAAAATAAATAGTTCAGAATTTGTCTCAATAATTGAAAATTATGATTTCATATGCATAAATGAAACATGGACCAACAAATATTCAAAAATTAATTTAAAAGGTTTCAAAGCGTTTCACTCATACCGCCAGTTTAAACATAAGAGAGCGAGACGTAATAGCGGTGGGCTTATTGTATATGTTAAAAACGCCATTTCAAAAGGGGTTAAACTCGTCAAAAACTCTGAAGATTGTATTATCTGGTTGAAATTAGAAAAATCTTCTTTCGAATTTCAAGAGGATTATTATTTGTGCTTTACATACGTGGCACCGGAGGCATCGCCTGTTCACCAAATTTATGATTTTGACATATTTGATATGCTAGAGTCGGATTTAAGTCGGTTCTCGGAGCTCGGACGAGCATTCATGTTCGGCGATTTGAATGCTCGAGTCGGCCAGAGGGCGGATTATATTGCAAATGATGGTCCTTTAAATAATATAATGGACCAGTCCGAAATTGATGGACCGTTGCACCGGTCCTCTTCAGACAGCGGGACGAATAGATTCGGTGAGAGGTTATTAGACATTTGTAAGTCATCGAACGTCAAAATCGTGAATGGCCGACTGGGCTCGGATAAGAAAGTAGGGAAAGCCACATGCTATACGCATAACGGAGAAAGCGTAGTAGACTATTTACTAACTTCGCATGATAATTTTTGCCTCATTTCATCTTTTGATATAAAAAAATTTAATGTTTATTCGAATCACGCCCCTATCTCTTTTAACTTTCATACACAAATTACAAATGAAGAAATCACCAAAAGATCACGGACTTCTTTAAGGTGGAACAATGAATTCAAAGACGATTTTGTGAATGAAATTACGCGTGATATCGACTCTTTATGTAGCGATTTACAAAACAAAGTCACAACCAACATTGAAACAGACTCTTTAGTTAATATTTTCACAGAATTTCTCTCTAGTAAAGGAAATTCCTATTTCAAAAAAACAGTTAAAGAAAAATCGCATAAATTCAATGACGCCAATAAACGTGATATGAAATGGTTCGACTCAAACTGTAAAAGGTTAAAATATATATATGAAAATGCCCTAGAAAAATACAATAGATGTAAGACAGAAGAAAATAGAACCGAATTCTTAAAAAAGAAAAGAGAATACAAGAATCACTGCAGGCGAGCTAAACGTCGATATGATATCAACTTTTCAAAAACTTTAAAAGACATGAAAAATAAAAAGCCGAAGGAATTCTGGGACCTTTTCAAAGAAAAGTCATACAACGATGATTCAGAAAATATTGATCTAAAAAGCTTTCACGACTTCTTCAAAAATTTATCCGCTAACAATAACTATGAAGAAGACGAAGATTGTATTACTTTTCTAGAAGATTTCGACCGCCGTGATAAATCCTATTCAAGTAAGTTCGAGGAACTAGATTGCCCAATTACTACGGAAGAAATTAGGAAAGCATGTAAAGGGTTAAATCGCAATAAGGCATCATCTACCGATGAAATTATCTATGAATATTTTATCGAAGCTATCGACATTTTAGATAAACCACTCGAAATACTTTTTAATTATATATTGAATACACAGGAATTTCCCAAATCCTGGTCACAAGGTGTGATCATACCAATTTTCAAAAAGGGCGATAAATCAGACCCGAATAATTATCGCGGTATAACGCTTATAAGTTGCTTTTGTAAACTGTTCATGTCTGTTATAAATAATCGTATTAAATCTTGGGCGACAGAAAACGATGTTATTACAGACGCGCAATTCGGATTCAAATCCAACCATAGCACGGTTGACGCAGTATTTATACTTAACGCATTAATAGAACGCCAATTACAAAATAACAAAAAGCTTTATTGTTGCTTTGTTGATTTCCAGAAATGCTTTGATTCAATTTATCGAAACGGGTTATGGTGCAAACTTTTGAAGATCGGGGTAGACGGCAAAATCTTTAAACTTCTACGTTCCATGTATCGCGATATAAAATTAGGCGTTAAACATTTAAACTGCATTTCAGACCTGTTCAAATGTGACGTCGGTCTGTTGCAAGGGGAGATAACCTCGCCGATCCTGTTTTCTCTCTTCCTCAATGATATCGAGCTACACTTACAAAATAGTGACAACTCAGGCATAACAATCGATCAGCTTACAATTTACCTCTTGTTATTTGCAGACGACTCGGTTCTTATTTCGGAAACGGCAGAAGGCCTTCAAAATTTGATTAATTCTTTCGAGCTCTATTGCAAAAAATGGAAACTAACAGTCAACACAGATAAAACTAAAATTATGGTCTTCAAAAATGGTGGTAGAATATCTAACGAACCAAAATTCACGTACTATGACGTAGAAATACAAGTGGTAAAAACATTTAATTACTTAGGAACAGTTTTAACATGCACCGGGTCATACATTAATGCGCTCCAAACCTATGCCGGAAAAGCACTGCGTTCAATGAATAGACTTATATCAGTGACTAGAGGAAAAAATGTACCCATCGACATCATGTTATCTCTTTTTGACTCTTTTGTAAGTTCTATCCTGACATTTTCTTGCGAGGTGTGGGGTTTTACCAAGTCAGACTGCGCGGAAAGAGTGCATAGAAAATTCCTAAAACAATTGCTAAAGGTCAAACAATCAACGAGCAACTGCGCAATTTATGGAGAACTAGGAAGATATCCATTATCAGTAATGATTAAGGTAAAAATAGTGAAATATTTCATAAATCTACATTGTTCAAAGAAAGAAAACTGTATTCTATCGTCTGTTATGAAAATTGTGTACGCCGAAAATAATTTTAAAGTGAATAAACCTAACTGGGCGTTTAAAGTAAAACAACTTTTAGAAAGTTGCGGATTCTCAGACGTTTGGGCCTTCCCGGCGTCTGTCGATATCAAAATTTTCATACCATTATTCAAACAGCGATTAATTGATCTTTTTATTAATGATTGGCATTTGGATCTCCAAAATAAATCATCCTTATCACTATTCAGATATTTAAAACCTGAATTTGCTCTGTCAAGCTATCTTCAAAAAGTACAGAATTCAAAATACAGAAATGCTATTGCCAAAATACGATTATCAGCACACCCTCTCAATATCGAGACGGGGCGATACCAAAATATTGATAGATCCCATCGCCTCTGTTCGCTTTGCAACTCAAACGAAACAGAGGACGAATACCATTTTATACTTATTTGTCCTTTTTATACAACATTAAGAGAGAAATATATCAGTCGTTACTTTTTCAATAGACCAAGCATGCAAAAAATTATCCAATTATTGAATGATAATAGTAAAAAGTCTCTAAATAACCTTGCATTGTTTTGTATTAAAGCGCTCGAGAAGAGAAGCGAAGCACTAAACTTACCTGAAGTATAATTTTACCTAAATCTATACCACCTTTTTCGGTATCTTTTATTTCGTTTCGTAAAGATCCGTTTATATTCGGTGGAATTTCAAGGAAAGTTTAACCCAGACATCGCTACACCATAGCGTATGGTAGTGTTCTTGATTTTATTTGTTTCGCCAAGAACGCACCATAACATTTTCATTAACATAATATTAGATTATCTAATTATCATATTTGCAACCTTTAAGGTTTTACTTGCAACGATTAGACGACGAAACGATGTTTAATATACGGCAACCTAAATAATGCATTCTGTATGTAAACCCAAACGAGTTCAAACTCACTTAGTCCTCACACGTTTATGTAAGTGTAGTAACTAAACCCGTGAACAATCGTCAATATTGGTTGTTAGCTATTATTGACAAATGCTCACGGAATAGAATAGAATTGAATAGAAACAAATCCTAAAATTGTATAAATAGAAAATGAAATGAAATACTAGATATATGTTAAAACATTTTACGTCCAATATTGCAAACTTTTATAGAGAACGCAGAAATCAATTTTGCCATCACTAGAGTTAATTTACATTTACCATCACATCTACAACCCTTTCAAACCATGAAATACACACTCATCTAATCAACCAAAATTACAGGTACCTAGGTCTAAGATGGTTTGCATCATGCCGACTATGTTACGACCAACGTACCTGTTTATAAATTCAATACTTCCTCCGATTTCATTGTGATCGCGAAACGAAAACAAACGCATTCACATGAGTTCAGAAAATCACGTGATTTCCGCAAACAATCAAATAAATAAATCAAGATAATGAATTAGAAAATATTTAAATAAATGCTTTAATCTAATGAAATATCTATATTTACTATATAAAATGCCATTGTTACCTGTATGTACATGTACATTTTTTGTGTTATTATGCATTGTAATGACGATGAACATGAATGTTCAAGTCATTTTGTAAATAAAATATGTTCTGTTCTGTTCTGTTCTGATTAGATCGGGTGTTCAGGCCTTGAATTTGTTTCAGACATAGTCTGTGACCTTTTTCTAGGGTAAGGGTGTCATTATTACTCAATGAGTACAGAAATTCACTGCCGTAAAGGGCTCGAGGTAAAACAATTGATTGGTAAATACGATAACTGGTCAAGGGGTTAAGCCCGTTTTTGTGAAGCCCATCCTTAATTAATCCGAAAAAGGTACTTCTAAGTTTTCTATCGAAACTTTTAACGAGCAAGGATAATTTACAAAATTACAAAGTATTCCAAGATGATTACATTCTTCCTTTTCCACTATAGATTTATCACCGATTGACCAGGATTTTTGACGATTTCTGTAAGATCTTTTTGACCATTAAATGTTATGACAACGCATTTATTCTGGTTATATTGAAATCGCCATTTACAAGCATAACGATAACAGATATTAATCATTTCCTGAAGGGAACTTTTTGATAATGATAGAAGGGTCATATCGTCAGCAAACGACGGAGAACAAATATCATATCCCTCTATTTGAAGACCAAGTTAACTTTTAACTAATTCATCAATCAGTGAGTTGATGTACCAAAGGTAGAGGGATGGGGACCAGACCCCTCCTTGTTTGGTGCCCTGCAATATAGGGAACCATTTTGATTGGAACCCACCGAATAGGAAATAGCAAAAGATGTCAGAATGCATTGAAATAACAGATTCTAGCAATTTGAAATTTACACCGAGCTGGTCAATTTATAGAATAAACCATCATGCCAAACACGATCAAAGGCTTGTCGTGCATCTAAAAAGCAGGCATAGAGCCTTGAATTATTTTCATTACAATATTGAATACTTTCGTTCACTAAAAATGCAGTCATATTACTACCCATTCTGGGTTGAAATCCGCCTTGGAGAGGATGTATGACATTTGGTAAAGGCGAACAAGTAAGATCTTTTCAAATAATTTCAAGATTGTTGTCGAAAGAGTTATCGCCCTGTAATTGTTCGAGTCATTTTAAGGCTTACGGCCCCCTTTGTGTAGGGTAATAATAATTCCAAGTTTTAAGGCGCGTGGAACATATGCATTATGATACATAAGATCGAAAAGAAGAGTTAAACATTCTTTTAAAAAGAGACCACCGTAAACGAGGTGTTCATTACATACGCGGTCATTGCCACACATTTTCCCGAATTTTACCGAGGACAATGCCGAAAGGATTTCGTCGAGAGAAAAGTCATTTTTTTAATATTTTATTTTATATTTTCCGCGTAAGTAGTGTCATCTTTTAAGTTTACCGTTGGTGCCGTTCAGGTCATGTGACGTTGATGGTCTCATATAGAGAACAACATGTTAGTGTCTTAAGATATTTAATTTACTTGGTCGAGGTTGGGAGAATTTATCATAATGAGGCTTTGCCTCATCATGATAACTTCTCAAAGTCGAGACCAGAAACATTAATATCTTTAGATTCTATTTATTCTTTTTATCATGCGATTACTTATCAGGGCTTAAGAATGTTAATGCAATTTAGAAAAGAAGAACAAATCAAGAGAAATATTACAAATTCGCGCGCACGTAAGTATTTTCATGGTACTTTCTTGAAACAAAAATTGAGACTTACGAGAAATTTGTCCGAGCACTTTTAAGGATACAGTTAGTTACATCGAAAAATTGACATTCACCTCAATCAAAACCATTCTTAATCGCTCGCTTAGCGCTCCATTCATTCATTCCAAACACTCACTCATTCAAATACGTTCCAACCCATTGAAAAATATACAATCAACAACGTCATTCAAAATGATTTTGATAGAGAAAAATCGCAATTTCGTTGACAAAATTCAATTTGTAAGCGTCTAAAAGGTTCTTAAAGAAACAGGAAGCTATCTATAGAACTTGTATAGTCCGTTTGACTTCTATATGGACCGACCTTTTCATCAATTGCATAAAATCGAGTTTAAATTAGCAATTTGTATGTGGTAAAATCTTAATTTCAGCTTAATACCATTCCAAAAAATATTTTTTGAGAATAAAATGATTTCAAAATAATGATTTTGTCTATCTATAGTTCCGCAAGTTTATGTGAGTATCGAGAAACCGTTATTGCCTATTATTTTCAATGTAAAATTGATCTTTGACGCCTCACTCTAAATTGTACAACTGTAGTTAATGTTAATATTTTCACATTTTCCGCTCTTAAACACGAGGGGTGAAGAAGGCTGTTCAGGCTGTAACAAGAAGTAAACAAAAGTAAAAACACGTGGTTTTATACTAAACATTTGACAGAAGAAATGTCCATTCTTCCTTATTTGGACGTGCTAATTAGCATATCGACGGGCATGTCATCTTAAACTTAAATATCTCGTGATTTGTACCGTTATTAATCGCCTGCTTATCTAGTTTTCCTCGTGAAATTCACAACGACTTCGTTAAATAATGCTTTTTGATTGGTCTAAATATGTGAATATGGGGTTCGTCTCAAAATAGATAACAACAATTATAATTTATCTGGCCAAACGGTTTTTAAACACAGTAAAAATACACTCAGATTTGATATCCCAAGGAATTAAAAATTTTCGACCAAATTGATTTTATAAAAATACTCGATTTTATACCAAAACGACTCACTTAAAATCATACACGTTTGACTCGGCCCCTATGCAAATCAGAACTATTTTTGGTTGGGCAAGTCGCTGTTCCGTTTATTACAGACACGAGAAGGCATGAAAGGCTGGAAGTTAACATGTAGACGGACGGACAAAATCATTATTTAACATTCAAAAATTCTGAAAAGCAAGATTCGTCATGGTATTAGATAGAAAATATGATATGACAAGAAAAAAATACGTTTCATTTATTCAATTCTGAGATTTTTGGCGAAATGTTGGTCCATATAGAAGTCAAACGGACTATATGCATATTTTATTAAAGGGAGGTAATCAATATTGCTAATTTTGTTCAACAAAATTTGCGAAAATGGATTACCTCCCATTAAATTCACTCAAAACTCTATCCACACACTCATTCAATTTTATTCCTAAATCATTCCAAAATCATTCACCTTGTCAATTTCACGATTGTCAATTGTTAATTGTATCAGAAAATTTTAAGTTAGCTCTGAATATATGTTTTTTTTGTGTGTGTGTGTTTTTGTTGTTGTTGTTGTTTTGTTTTTTTTTTTTTTTTTTTTTTGACTGTACTTTGAAATCCTCGAACTTGAATGTGAAATCATTTGTTATAACTATATTCCGCTTTTGTGTAAAGCTTCCCTTCATACAAGCATACACAGTTAACGAAATCGTGAAATTGACAAGCAGAAAGATCTTGGAACGAATATGGAATGAAATTATCAGGCAGATGATATCAGATCAATACATGCCTCATTGCACGATAAAATCTGTTATCACTTAAATGTTTAATTTCGGAAAGTGTTTAATATAACCGAAAATAGCCTTGAATTACAATTTAGTCAAATTAACTTTGATGTCTTATATTCATTTTTGGTTCTTTTTTCGTATAACTTTTTGGTGTAGAACCGTATAATATCTTTGCCAAATCAAAATGTTTTCGGTTGTTCAGAAGCAATTTTTGCCAATTAGAAGACTCTAAACTGTTAGTTCTATCGGAAAATTACATTGATCATTTTTACAATTAACACTGAATTCGTAAACATAAATTTTGAATCACAATATTTGATCTTATGGGCATTTATAAATGTATACTGACCATTACGCTCAGGAAAAATGCTCTGTAGTTTTGAATTCGTTGCTATATGTGAATCAACGTCTCTACCAATTCAATGAAAGTCCAAAGCAATCTTTTTTTACTGTTTCTGTTTGTCTTATTATCATTCCGTTATACCCAACTTTTAACACACAATATTAAGGAAGTTCGCTCCTGAGAATGTTGGTTCATAGCGCAACAGGAACTTCCAGCCACTCTGGTACCACGCATTCGTCCACGCAAAAACTGTTTCCATAATAGTTCATAGAAAAAAAGGGACACTTTCACAAAAATCCTCCTTTGGGATTTTTTAAAACACATTTCGAAACATTTGATTTCAATATTTCGGCAAAATAATTGCTAGATATCGTATAAATCGACATAGCTATTTTGATTGTTTATTACAGAATGTGACGTCAACGTCGTTTTTTTACGTTTAAGCGACGTTGACGTTCCCGCTCTTTATAGGTCGTCAAATTATGCTATGTTAAAATGCATATCCTTTAAAGTGCAGCCATTGTAATGTTCCGTCTGTAGTTGGTTTATCCTTGATAATTTATGAATCTAATTTGGCCTGGTTATTCACTAAGTTTTCGTGCATTCTAAACTTAAAATCTTTGGAACTATTCATTAATTAACCCTGATTTTGACCTTTGACCTTTAACTGGGACCTAAGCACTGGAGTAACAGACTCAATACTTGACAATGACAACTTTACAAACGATGGTGTACATGACTTGTGGAAAATGTGACGAGTTATCATAAAACCCATTAAAATATATCCGAAATATCGTGAAAACATTAATAATTTACCCCTTTTTTGAACTTTGACCTCTTTGTGTGACCTTGACATTAGAGCTACACACAAAATGATTACACATGACACATTGTCACGTGATGGTAAATACTAGTGCTTAGCTATTTTGAAAACGATCCATTAATACCAGAAATATGGCGTGGTAATGAATATTTTCAACCGATTTTGACCTTTGACCTCTTAGTAGGACCTTTACCTTCGAGATCTAGTCTTGAGATAAGAAAAAATAGTTATGTGAATTTGATATGCGATTCTCAAGATGGCTTCCCAAAAATATTTCCATAGGTACTGATTTTGAACACTTTTTCTTATAATGATATATAAATTACATTTATTATTTATTTCCTCCCTAAAAAACAAGAAAATGTCAAATTATCGCAAAACCCAACTCAATGACCCCATAGTCTACCTATTTTTCCAGAACCGTCATCATGTCTAAAATTTACTGAGAAATTTAAAAAGGACTGTATTATTTTTTCTTTATTATGTTCATTTGTTTTGAATGATATTACCAATTAAATTTAAGAGAAAAAAGCTTGACCATTATTGGTTTTGAAATGGTCGTTTTTCCACATACATATGAATATAAACGTTTTATCTATCTATCATTTAACTAGTATGATTCCTAATTTTCAAGTTTTAATGGTTTGATCTTCTTATAATTCATAGACACGCTCTTTTTTCAAATACAATTTGAGGGGGTCTTTTTTTATATACATTTCTCATAATCAAGAAAAGTATACCCCACCCACTTATAAAGTCGATTTTCTCAAAAACCCAATCCAATTACCTCTACTTTTAAATGCATTTTTGGAGTAGAAATATCTTTGGCTTCGTCATATGAAAAAAATCAGGAAACCTGTATTACTTTGATCTCAGGAGAGATCCCTCAATAAATTTTTTTGCGTGTACGGTTGAATGATGAGATGATAAGGGTGGATGAAGGTTTGTAGACAAAATGAGACTAAACAAAACAAGACAAAACAAAAAAAAAAACAATTCACCCTGTGACACTTGACAAAGGACATCTTTGGTCTGCAAAATGATAATCACAAAATAGACCATAGGGAAAAAATAACTTGAAAGTAGCTGTGTTGAAAACCTCCCGTACATCTTTTCATGACTGAGTTGGTTATGCAGACTACATATTGATATCATTTGGCCAAAAACCTGCGAACTCCTGTTATTAATCTTCTATTGTCTTGGATATGATTAATATTGTCTGCTCGTGAATGTACCAAACTACTTGTCCCGGTAAAACTATTTATTATATGTACTGACGTCCACAAAAAACGCCTCAGTCGTATAGAAAGAGCATTTATTCGCAAAACGCGCATTAAACGTTAAAACTCTTTCTTGACATAAAAGGCAAATTCATTGCAGTCGGGCACACGAAAGAAATGCTTTGGATTCTAAATTTGAAGAATAGCTATACCTCTTCATTTTTTTGGCGAACAACTACGCGTTCCTGAACAGTTTAATTGGTAAAAAGATGTTCATCCAAAAGCATACCGCATGCGTTCTTTTTCATTACATTTATTACATTATCGGAAAAGACGCTGATAAGGGTATGGCACATGCTAAATTTTACGTGAAAATATCTAATGAAAAGTTCCGCAAACGGTTTATATATTTGTACGTCCATTTGGACGCAATTAACGATATTTTGTAAATTTCCTTATAAAAGATATACATATGTTTCTGTTTTTAGTGACGCTTTAAGTCCTTATCAACAATAGAAGTCATGGAATATTTTATCAATTTGAATGAATGAATACAGCGCTGAGATATATAATTAGAATGGTTTATTGGTCGGGTTGAATGTCATACATGGCTATAAGCTCAAAACCCTTTTCGCAAGGACGCGGTTGCCTACACTCTCTGGACAAAAATGAGATTGAGACGAGAGATAAGAAGTAAGGGGAAAATGAAATATCTTCAAATAGTTAAACTGCGAAAATATTCTCAATGATTTCGATGTATCAGAGAGCGCGCTAGTTTACAGTTAATTACATCGTGAAATTGACATTTAACTCAATCAAAATCATTCTAAATCAATCACTCAGCGCTCCACTCATTCATTCCAGACAATCACTCAAACCATTCAAAAACGCTCCAAACTCACCGAAAAACATATAACAACAACTTCGTTCAAAATGAAAATAGCTTTGGAATAAATCGGGATTTCACTTATTTAATTGAAATTGTAAGCGTCTGATAGGTTCTTGAAGAAAAAGGGAGCTATATAAAGAACTTGTATGCATATTTTATTAAAGGGAGGTACTCAATATTGCCAATTTTGTTCATCCTGAACAAATTTTGCAATACTGGATTAACTCCTATAAAATTCACTCAAAACTCGCTCCAAACACTCATTCAATTTCATTCCTAAATCATTCCATAATCATTCATCTTGTCAATTTCTTAACTGTACGCTGTCTTGAAAACATCCTTCGTCTGGGAGTTGTGCTTTTGAAGTTGTGTCTGATATTTTCTCAAGTTTATTTTCATTTCTGCAGCCTATTTCCCTTATGTAGGTGAGGCATCTTCGAATGTTGTTCAAAGCAAGACATGGTGACTGCTTAAAGTGCCCTACGGTTGATCGCGGTGTGTGTGTGTGTTTGTAGTTTTATAACGTCCCTCCGTGCTCGAAGCATATATGGTATAGACCCCAAAATGATCGCGGGTTTCAGCACTACGGTAGCCAAAGTGCGCTCATGAGAAAACAAACAAGTGAGACATAGTTGCAAAATCAATGGGTTTTCGTCGCTGTCTGTCTCAATTTACGTGAAAATATGTACGGTTGTAGCCTCAATCAGCGGCTGTTCAAGTTTAAAGCTTTCGACACAATCGAAATAAAATAGTCATCATAAACTGATCCAAAGGTTACGATTCTTTTTCTTTTTAATAAACTATTCAAACCCTTACTTTGCGATGTTTAGTCTAGGATTATCTCAAATGTCCTGAGTAATCTCGCATGTCAACAGAACAGAACAGATAATCTATTCAAAATATCGACTTGAACACATTATGGTTCATCGTCAAAATACAAAACATTAAACATGACATACAGATTATGAACACAAATAACAGTTTTTCTTTAATGCTTTTCGGTGGTTTATCGAGAAATAACGATAGATTATCACTTGATAATCTCACTGCAAAAGCAGTGAAATTATCAAAAACTTATACCCTGCTTTTGTGCATTTCATCCTATCTGACGTCATATATGCGGGGCGAAATAAATGACGTCACAATGAACGTTGTGTAGCAATCACGCGCAAAATGACGCGCTTAACGGAAATGTGTCCTAGAAATTTCACATTTTGTCTTATTTTCGCATTTAAGAAATAGAATAATCGTTTGTTTTTCGTGTAAGATCGATTAATATTTCATTTCGTGAACAACAAAAGCTATATTTTCACTCGTGGCTCTGCCACTCGTGAAAATATAGCGTTTGTTGTTAACTCAATGAAATATAAACCGGTCTTACACTGAAACAAACGATTATCCTCTATACATGACAATGAACAGTTAGTAACATCGTGAAATTGACATTCACCTCAATCAATACCATTCTAAATCACTCACTCAGCGCTCTATTCATTCATTCCAAACACTCACTTACACTATTCAAAAACGATCCAAAGTCACCGATAAGATAAGATCAACAACTACATTCAAAATAAATAAAGCTATTGTAAAATCGCGATTTCACTGACAAAACGTCTGATTGGTCCTTGAAGACATGGACAACTATTTATAGCACCTGTACAAATATTTTATTAAAGGGAGGTAATTAATGTTGCTAATTTTGTAAATCCTGAACAAAATTAGTGGTGTTGGATTACCTCCCTTGAATTTCACTCGAAACCCGCTCCACACACTCGTTCACTTGCATTCCAAATCTTTCCAAAACAATTCATCTTGTCAATTTCACGAAGTTCTTATCTGTAAAAGTGAAAATCGGGAAAATCGTATGTTCTCGTAAGCATTTTTCAAAAAGTACTGTAATCAATATACCATTAGCCTAGTTCAGAAACTCCGTAACCACAATTTGTTTCAAGTCATAACAACACATTTTCCGAAACAACCTGCCGTAGTGATTGTACCTTCTACCAAATGAGTAAAAGGATAATTGATCATACTTGTTATTTAAATGTTGTTCTCGTTTTCGCTCGCCTTTATGCAGTGAATGCCAAAACCGTTTAAAATTAAATCATCGTATTTAGCTATCCCCGACAAAGTACCTTTTCGGGTTTAAGTAAGCCTGGCCAATTTCATTTGGACTGAAGAACTTTCATGTAACTGTACTTATCAAATAATATTTAAAATACTTAAAAACACATCTCATTTTTGACTCCTTACATGAACTGCAAAGGACATTCGATCAAAGATTTTAGGAGAAATAAGAATGATAAGACATTGTCTGGGAGAAAATTTATATGAATTTAGATATTACTTTGACATGTAATATTAAGGACCGTGTTATTTCAGGGCCTTTGAAGAATGATTGAACATTATGAAAGTCTTATAAAGACACATTTCTCTTTTGTAAAAAAGTAAGCAAGCCCTGTGTTGAGGGTGAAAACACGGTGCAATCTGTTTTCAAATTTCTTTATATATAGGTTACGTGCAAAGTAAGAATCAGTACAATTCCAGAATTGTACTGAGCAAAGAAAGAATAGTATTGGACAAAGTAAGATTTTACGAGAAGTTTTTTTTACCGTATGGCTCTTTAAATTCTATAAGAACTGTTCGTACAATCTTGAAAGTAAAATATTTTCATTTCAGTTATTTTAACCCTTTCCTGTTTTTCAAAATTTTGGACCTGTCCAAATTCAAAGGTTTTGCAGACGACAATTTAGAGTGGATTTAATTTAAAAAATAACCATTCAGTAGGGTAGAAAATAGTGTGGAGAAAGAAGAAATTGCTTGTCAGAAGCAATTTCTTCTTTTTTCACAATGTTTTCTCAACCATAAAATCACAGGCACGTAAAAAGCAGGGATTAAACAGGAAAGTGTTAATAGTATTTAGAATTTCCTAAAAAAAACCATATTACTAGAAGTAAATAGTGTCCCTTTCTTGGGGGACAATTTTTTGTCAAGGAATTAATTGCTAACGCCGTCAGTCGTAAATTGTTATTGAGCTAAATCTAGCCAACAATACAACAATTTGTGTTTTCTCGAATGATGTACATTGTATACACTTAGTTAAATAACTCACTCAACGCCCCATCCACTCATTCCAAACATTCACGTAAATCGACCAAAACCGCCCCAAATGACTTAAAAGTATACAATCAACAGCTTTATTCAAAATAATTAAAAATGGAAAAATGGCGATTTCTCTGACATTATTGAAATTGTTACAGTCTTATTGGTTCTTCAAGAAGGAAGCAATTTACATAGCTTTTATGCATATTTTATTAAAGGGAGGTAATGAATATCGCTTGTTTTGATCATGAGAAAAATAGCAATATTAGATTACCTCCCTTTTATTTCACTTAAAACTCGTTCCACAGGCTCATTCAATTTTATTCCAAATTCTTTCCAAAATCATTCATCTTGTCAATTTCACGATTTTTTAAATTTATTGCCTTTTTTAATTTGCAAGCGACGTAGTAATGTTGCCATTGATCATGTAATTGTAGTGCTGAAATATTAAGAAAACGGGTTTTATAGCACTGCAATTTTGAATAAAATATGTCTACACTCCTAAGCGGCCACTTGCATTTTTGGTCATATATTATAAATGCCGGATGTTTACAAACAGTTTTTACTCGAATCATGTAGCCAAATCATTTATCAAGTTAACAAGAAAAAAAGGAGCAAAGAAATTCTACAAGAATTGATTTAAAATTAAACGAATATAAGAGTACCATCGATTTCAAAGTTAACATTGGTGGTCGGGATATTTTAGGCATATCATGTTAGAATAACGAATGTGTAGAGAGTTGTGACATTTTTCATAATTTTTAGAAGTCCACAGGCGATTGACAACTGATATCAGTACATGCAATTGGTCAGATATGCGTTTTTTAAGTTTCGAAAAATTCAAATTTCTCTAAAAATTGCCATTTTGTGACTTTTGAATTTGAGGATTCAGTCATTTGATTCCGTCCTGAGGACTTTCTGATGCATGACTTTACATAACAATTGGACAGGATGATGGCTGAATGGCCACTCTTCCGAAAGACAAAAGCCACATTTTAAAATACAATCGAAAAATATGAGAAAAATGGAGAAATGTATGGTAGTCGGTTAGATCTTTTGAGTAGTGTAGATTAAATCATATGTTCAATTGAAAAATACATACTTTTCAACGTGCACCCTACTTTATTTGATGTTTGAAGTGCGTAAGCATTTTGAATTTTCATACTTTATTATTATTTTTCACTATTTACATAGCGGGTATGAAAAAAATAATGTGTATAATATTGCATTTCTAACTCAAAATTCAACAGAAGGGAATGTTTCGAAACGTTCCTGTTATACAAGATTTATTTTGAATTGAAGAGACCGGAACAAATTCAACGTTTTTCCGCCAAATGTCTTCTGGGAGTCCAATGTTTATCAAACAATATACGCCAGATTTGAATGATACTTGAATAAGAATAACGCGATTTTAATGATTTTGTGTGGGCAAGTTTTATTTTCCCCAGACAGTCTCAAAAATGGTTAAAATAATATTCAATTCGGATCAATTATATATAAACACGCTTTATCTTTTTCTTCTCTATATTATAATCTACTTTACTTGACAATCTATATACGCTTGATTGTGAATCTCCATTTTTCATTCTGGAAAATCGAAAATAACACTTAGATAAATATATTAATGATTTTAACAAAAGAAACTAAATGTATCATTGTTATTTTAAAATATCTTTTCTTGTGTAGTTAAAAACGTTGTGAAATGGCATTGTTCAATTCACTTAAAGCGTTCCGAATATTATTCTACATACAAGATTAACACGTAGACATTAGGCTAAAGTTAAAAAGCATGCAAGTAATTAATGTGAAAATAAAAAATGATAAAGATGTCAATAAATGCCTTAAAATTTTACAATCTGCCCATATTAAATTTGCCTCGCAGCTTTAGCCAACAACCGCTTTCATATCACATCTCGGAGTGTAGTAGTGTGACGTCACAACTATATATGACGTCACTTTGTACATGTTTACTTTTATAGGGGTACGATTAAGGGATATTGTTTGTTTAAAAGAATTCGGTTCATACCAAGGTCTTTAATAGGCAAAAGACGGATATTAAGCCCTTAAACTTTGAAGTATAATAAATTCGTAATACGGTTTCTTGCCTGGGTATATGACGATTTATTCCCGGCAGTAAAAATGATGTCAACTTTCGCAGAAATAATTTATTATAGAAATAAATGGTCTTATTATAAATTTTGATACCGAATTTATTAAACTCGTTATGTAAAACAGATAATAACTCGACACAGCCTCTGTTTAAAGATGACTTGTTTGATAAACACGGTATTCAATGACCACTCATTCAATATCCTCTTAGTACCAATTACCAAGCGTTATCGATTTTTTTTCTTAACGCTGCCAAGGAAGCTTTACAGAAAATAATAAAGGGGACTTTGTTTTTAGTCTGAAAATACTCAGAAAACACAAAGACGAATTCGAAATTCATAAGGCTTTTTTGTATTGTTTATATTGGGGTATGGAAGTAAACAAATCTCATTCTGGTGTGTGTGATTGAAGAATTTAGGTCCCTCTGTGCTCTAGGCATACAGTTAGTTACATTGTGAAATTTACATTCATCTTAATCATAACCATTCTAAATAACTCACTCAGCGCTTCATTCATTTATTCCAAGCAGTCACTCAAACCTTTCAAAAACGCTCAAACCTATTGAAAAATATAAAATCAACAACGTCATTCAAAATAAATTTGGATAGAGAAAAACCGCGATTTCACTGACATAATTCAAATTGTAAACGTCTATTAAGTTCTTGAAGAAAAATGAAGCTATCTAAAGATTTTGTATGCATATTCTATTAAAGGGAGGTAATCAATATCGCTAATATTATTCATCCTGAACAAAATTTGCGACGTTGGATTACCTACAATTAAATTCACTCAAACCTCGCTGCACAAACTCATTCAATTTCATTCCAAACGCATTCCATGATCATTCACCTTGTCAATTTTACGATGTTGTTAACTGTATATTTTATGGATCATGAGAAAGAAAGAAACGGTAACAAGGAGACCCGGGTTCATACACCCAGGGCTCTTCTACGATTAGACTTCCTTGGTTTTTCAACATGCACAGTGTAATGTACCGATACACGCTAGTTGGGTGGGGTATAGCAAGTATCCCTGAAAATTCCTGCCCAGTGCGGGATTTGAACCAGGGACCTCAGGGATTAAAGTCCGATGTCTTACCACTAGACAATCGGGCGATACTGAAATCACCTTCGAATATTCTATGTTGGGTTTTATACTCTAGTGAAATACTATTTCACTCTTTAATTGATAAAAACACTTTTTTACGGTTAAAGTATTATTTCTCTCTTTAGTTGAATTTGATATACAAATTGTTTTTTTGCATGAAGACTAAAAGTCGTCCATTTTTAGTTAACGTCTCGTAATCATGTATTATCTCTCCGCCATTTCATGTCTATATTCCATTGGGACAACGTGAGGTTCAGATACCGGACAAACGAAACAAAAACAGGTTTATCGTTTGTGACCAACAATAATTGAACATGTCAAAAACGTGTAAAGAATTCCTTACATTCAAATTGAATTCCTCGCCTAGGGAGTTGTCTATTTGGCACAAAAGTAAATAAACCTTCAGATCTTTTCTAGTTTGAACATATTTGATCCTGGAAAATGAAGAATGTTGTTTCTAGTTGGCTTTTAGCTCCTCTCATGTCCGCCATTTATGCGTCCGTCCGTTTTCCTCAGAAACCAATGGAGAGAGTTCTACCAAAGTTCTGAGGGATAATCTTTGATACATACTTCTTGAAACACATTCAAGAAGTTTCTGATCGGGTCTAGGCATTACGTGCTACAGTTAAAGACATCGTGAAGTTGACACTAATTCCGATCAACCATTCTAAGTCGCTCACTCAGTGCTCCATTCATTCATTCTAAATACTCACTAAAACCATTTAAAAACGCTCAAAGCCATTGAAAAATATGGAGTCAACAATGTCATTCAAAATAAATTTGGAAAGAGAAAATCGCGATTTCATTGACATATTTCAAACTGTAAGCGTCTAATAGGTTCTTGAAGAAATAAGGAGCAATCTATAGAACTTGTATGTATATGTTACAGTGAATATGTAAAATCAGTGATTTTGTAAAATAACTGAAAATTTCAGGGATTTTGTAAAATCACTGATTCCGTCAGTTGTTTTGTAAAATGACTAAAATTTTCAGATAAAATATGAAATGATAGAATATTTGTGATAAAAAAGGGTAATATAGCATTATTTCGAATGAAAGATGTGCTGTATTTTATTTTGTTATCCATGTTCTTATGTTTTTTAAGGAAACTGCATACTTCAGTGTTTTTTTTAAAATAACTGGATCAGTTAGTTATTTCATAAACTTTCTGAAGAATTAAGTAAGCATGTAAAACCCTTTTTTTCATAACTTTGCATTCTGAATCGTAGGGATTTCATTTTTCATTTCAAACTTGAAAGTTGAAATTAACAAGACATATCTCATTAAAATAGTATTTATTCATTGACATTCAATACAAAATAAATTCAAACAAAAAATGTCATGGTAAATTGCAATTATCAGAAAAATTGGTTTGCACAATCAGAATAGTAATTTATATTCTTAATTAAAAGTTGAAGAGACTATTTATTCATTTATTTCATGGATGTATGAATTTTTTCTGACACTGAATGCACACCTTAACTTTACTTTGGTGAACAATAATGATAGAAAATACTGCAAACAATCTCAATGTTTGGAAAAGAAATATGAATATCAAACAAAAAAAACTAGAAAACCCGAATGAATTATTTTTATAAAAATATATCTATTTTACTTATGATCTGCTCTGTATTATCCTTTTATCTCAAAAATATTCTATTATTTTACATATTAACTGAAAATTTCAGTTATTTCATGAAATAGCTGACGGAATCAGTGATTTTGCAAAATCCCTGAAATTTTCAGTTATTTTACAAAATCACTGATTTTACATATTCACTGTAACATATACATGTATTTAATTAAAGGTCGGTAATCAATATCGCAAATATTGTTCATCCTGAACAAAATTTGAGATAAAGAATTACATACCATTTAATTCACTCAAAACTCGCTCAACACGCTCATTCTTTTTCATTCCTAAATCATTCTAAAATCATTCACATTGCCAATTTCACGATGTTGTTAACTGTATAGACTGGCAGGTCCCAAGATGGTCCGATATGAATATTGGATTATTTCTTAATTTAATTAAATTAGTGTGATGAGCGAATTTTGAATGATTTTCAAGGGGTTAAACATAAGCGATATTTTCGTCCAATTGGACGACGCAAACGATGATTTTTTACCACCTTTTAATAGATACTACATACCTTTAGGATAGTGTGTCTTTACGGACAAACCAGACGCTTAAAAAACAAGAGTACCTAGGTGGCCCTATATCGCTCACCTGAGTTAACAAACTGAAACCTATCGAAAGATTTTTTTAAAGATTGGACTAGATGACCAAGTCAAAACACAACACTTGACCCAATTGAAAACTTGACTGAGATTACATAAAGATGATCATTCTGACCAGTTTTTAAGTTGATAGGGCTGAAAATGTATCCTCTAGAGCGCCCACAAGGTTTTTCTTGGATTTTGCCCCCTGCCATAGTTTTTGATCCAAGTTGACCAAATTTCGAAATTGTCCCAGATATCACCAAGATAATCATTCTAACCAATTTTTCAGGTTAATATGGCTAGAAATATGGCTTTTGGAGCGTCCACGCCAATTAATTGTATAGTCTGTTTGACTTCTATATGAACAAACGTTTTGCCGAAAATTTCAGAATCGAATTTATGAAACGTATTTTCATAGTCATGTCATATTTTCCATCTGATACGTTGAAGAATTTCGTTTTCAGAATTTTTGAATGTAAAATAAAGATTATGTCCGTCCGTCTACATGTTAACTCTCAGCCTTTCATACCTTCTTGTGCCTGTATATAACGGAACAGCGAATTGTCTATCCAAAAATAGTTCTGATTTGCATAGGGGCGGAGTCAAAAGAGTATGATTTTAAGAGAGTTGTTTTAGTATAAAAGCGAGTATTTTTATTAACAGA
This sequence comes from Fragum whitleyi, assembly GCA_948146395.1. Classification (NCBI taxonomy): domain Eukaryota; kingdom Metazoa; phylum Mollusca; class Bivalvia; order Cardiida; family Cardiidae; genus Fragum; species Fragum whitleyi. The sequence goes on from OX411556.1 coordinate 47,970,205, forward strand.
AAGATTTTGTCGAAGATATTTACTTTGTTAGAATATCAACTCTGAGTGTATTCCCTATTTGTTCAAAAACCGTTGACCAAATAATTGATAATTGTTTTTATCTATTCTGAGGTGAACCCAATTTTCACATATTATTTAGATCAATTAAAACGCATTTTTTAACAAAGTTGTCGGGATTTTCACGAGGAAAACTAGAGAAGCAGGCGAGTAATAATGGTACAAATCACGAGATATTTAAGTTAAAGTTGACATAACCATCGATATGCAAAGTAACATTTCAAAATAAGAAACAATGGACATTACTTCTGTCAAATGTTTAGTATAAAACTACGCGTTTTAACTATATGTTTACATTTCTTACTATTAAACAGCTTTCATCACCCTCGTGTTTAAGAGGGAAAAATGCAAACACATTAATATTAACTAGATAGATTAAAGCATTATTTTGAAACCATTTTATAACAAAAAAAATATTTTTGGAATGATATTAAGCTGAAATTAAGATTATACCACATACAAATCTTTCATTCAATCACAATTTTATGTAATTGATGAAAAGGATGGTCCATATAGAAGTCAAACGGACTATAGTTACATTTCCAATAGTCCAAGGGAGGATATACTGTTTTGTAGGGAATAAATGTTTGCATGAATAATTGCTTGTTAAGAATTAAAAAAACTGTAATTTAAACCACCGAATATAGCACAATAACAGAAGACAAAATTTAGTCTTGATAAAGATGGATAGTTTAAAGTCAGTCGAGCGATACAGGTCCCTTTGAAAATTTGTTTCTCCAAAGAAGCCTTACCATGATGGTGATAAAGGGACTAAAACATGTATTGAGAAAGTGCTCATGGGGCCTATTTTACTTTAAATTCTACGATCATTTTTGCTTTAGTCAAAAATCAAAGTTTCTTTTACAGTAGCAATTAAATATGTAATAGGGCTGTCACACCTTAACGTTTTAGCCAGCGTGTGCGGAACGTGTTGGATTTTTTATAACACGCTGCGAACACGTCGGGTACGCTATGGACACGTTCCGCACAGGCTATCGGCACGCTGTAACACGTTGGCACACGTTGCGATACGCTGAGTATCTCATAAAATTTTGTGCATGCTTAAAATTTCACAGCGTGTGCCGAACGTGTTGGAACACGCTCCGCACACGTTCCGCACACGTTCCGAACACGCCCAGCACGCTAGAGACACGCTAGGAGCTCGTTCACTTACGCTACGGACACGCTAGAAACACGTTCGCCAAAAGTTTAACGTGCTTCTAGCGTGTCTCCAGCGTACAGGGAACGTGTGCATAGTGTGTCTTCAGCGTACTGAACGTTTGTCTAGCGCGTTGCCAGCGAGTTCACAGCGTGTTTCTGGCGTATGACAGCGTTTCAGTTTTCAATGAAAATATAAAAGTTCCGCTGCATGTTTGTCTTGAATTTCTACCATCAGCTATTCGTAAATAAATAAATTTGTGCATGTACGTGTGTATGACCCTTTTGACATGTTCATATCTGCATGTTTCCTCATGACCAGTCTAAGAAGGACTTGAAAACTCGATTATAAGTAGCATTCTCTATATTTAACGATGAACGATTTCGTTCAAGTCATCTAAATAAAACTTATGTTATGTTATGTTATGTTATGTTATAAGCTGCTTGTCTTTTCACCCATATAAATCCTTTTACGGATATTCTTAATTCCTTAGATTGTCGAGGTGGAGAATGTAGCCTAAATGTGTATTAAACATTGCGTTTATAGCTTTACAAGTGCCTCTGCTCTTTAGTAAGAATAACAATACGTTCGCGAAAATACAAACATTCATTCGTCTCATTTGATCATTATCAATATACCAAAAAGACAAGTACATCGTTGTACCTAGTGGACATAATACAAGACGTGTTTTACTCCATTCTGCTCTGTTCAGAATATTTTATTCTATTATATGTACTCCAAGTTTGACATTTGGTACACCTTTTCCCCCTTAATATAGGACTAGCTATTCAAGATTAAGAGAGGTTGTAGAAAGTCATCCTACATGGTAGAGCATATGGAGAAAGAAAGGAGTGCATTATGACAAGTAGTTCCTTACCCTTTCGCAATATTTTTCGAGTGAAAAGTACTAGAAGCTTTAATCAGCCTGTAATCTTATAAGTTTGTTATATGCATGTTTTCATATGTAACAGGTGCCAGTGTATTTTTCTTTTCTTCTTTTCCTATTTTTCTTTTACATGAACCAACATACTTTGAATTTGAATATGTGTAGTGGCCGGTGGCCTGTTTATTATGCTCCCCGAAGGAAGAGCATATAGCCGCCGCTTCGTCTGTCCGTCCGTCCGTCCGTCCGTCCGTCCGTAATTCCGTCCGTCCGTCCGTCCGTCCATTTCCACCTATTTCTCCATAACCCTTGGGCCAAATCAAATGAAACTTACCATGTGAACTCCCTATGATATAGTGATGATGCATCTGTGATGGTTTTTGGATTTGAGGCCTCGTCACGGGAAAAGGGGACTTAGGGTAAAAAACAGTTTTTCCCAAATTTCTCCTAGTCCAACAGTCAGAATTTAGTGAAATTACATATTTGAGTAGCAAATCAGATGCCCTTTACTATAAACAATTTGAAATTAACGTAAAAAAAAAATATCATGGAAAAAGGGGGCTAAATGTTTGTTACCTTACGTTAGCATGTAAAATTGTAATTCCGTCCGTCCGTCCGTCCGTCCATTTCCACCTATTTCTCCATAACCCATGGGCCAAATCAAATGAAACTTACCATGTGAACTCCCTATGATATAGTGATGATGCATCTGTGATGGTTTTTAGATTTGAGGCCTCGTCACGGGAAAAGGGGACTTAGGGTAAAAAACAGTTTTTCCCAAATTTCTCCTAGTCCAACAGTCAGAATTTAGTGAAATTTCATATTTGAGTAGCAAATCAGATGCCCTTTACTATAAACAATTTGAAATTAACGTAAAAAAAAAAATATCATGGAAAAAGGGGGCTAAATGTTTGTTACCTTACGTTAGCATGTAAAATAGTAATTCCGTCCGTCCGTCCGTCCATCCCCACCTATTTCTCCATAACCCTTGGGCCAAATCAAATGAAACTTACCATGTGAACTCCCTATGATATAGTGATGATGCATCTGTGATGGTTTTTGGATTTGAGGCCTCGTCACGGGAAAAGGGGACTTAGGGTAAAAAACAGTTTTTCCCAAATTTCTCCTAGTCTAACTGTCAGAATTTAGTGAAATTTCATATTTGAGTAGCAAATCAGATGCCCTTTACTATAAACAATTTGAAATTAACGTAAAAAAAAATATCATGGAAAAAGGGGGCTAAATGTTTGTTACCTTTACGCTTGCGCGTAAAATACAGTTATTCTTTCATTTCTCCTAGTCTCATGCTCAGAATTTGATGAAATTTCACATTTAAGTAGCAAATCAGATGCCCTTTACCATAAGGTATTTGATATTTGTGTCTAAAAATATGTCATGCAAAAAGGGAGTTTAATGTTTGTTACCTTTATGTTTGCTGTATAAGATAACATCTTATTTGAGTCCTTGCAATCTGACCACAGAGCATATCTCCTAAAGTATAATAGCTATCAACTTGAAACCTTATGGGTGGATAGATCTTATGGAGGAGAAGTGCAGTGCACAAGAACTACAACTCTTGCTTGCATAATTTTGGAGTTATTGCCCTTTGTTATTTTTCATACTTAGATTATGTCTGGAGCATATCTCCTAAAGTATAGCTACTTAGATTTTATAGGAGGCAAATCTTTGTCAGTACATAGAATCTTTTATCTATTAGGCTTCTGTTTACTATCAAGCTTTCTTGGCGGGGGATGTCCATGTCCAACATGGCTCTTGTTTTTGTGACAATGCCTTATTCGGGGAGCATAATCCGTCTCTGACGGCTCTTGTATATTAAAAGAACGAATATAAAGTGGTATTTTCTTGCAGAATTTATATTTACATCCAAAACACGCTGAGAACACGTTATAACACGCTAGAAGCGCGTTACAAACACGCTAAGCACGTTCTGAGGACGTTACGAGAACGTTGGACACACGCTCAAGAATGTTGTTATACGCTGACATACGCTATCAACACGTTCTGGACACGTTTCTCACGCGTTACTCACACGTTCAAACTCGCTATGAACACGCTACAAGCGCGTCTTCAATTGACAAAAAGAAAATGTAGGTCAGCGTATGCCGACGTTTTGCGGACTTAGTCGTTTTTTCAAACGCGTTAGGCACACGCTGGCTAAAACGTTAAGGTGTGACAGGGCCATAATTCTGGCCATGCAATACCCTATTAGAATTGTCTTCTAAAGACGATCCCAATTAAGTATTTCAATTCAGAATCTAACAATGAATGAAAACACAAGGTAAGCTTTGTGATTTGGACTAAGGATTAATTTTTTCGTAAGAAGTTTAGTAAAACGAGCCCTAGAATTCCCCTCCCCTGCATTTAATCAAATTTTTGGCAATATTTTAATCAACATATAAAAGAAGAACATCTATTTAAATGACTAAATGATTTCAAATACATATCTTATTTTGATCATTGTTTCGCAATTTCCTGAACAAAGAATCAAGTAACGGCCATTTCTTGAGAATGGGTGACGTTGAGGTACACGTTTACAAGAATTTGCTTCTACCAAAAAGACTATTAACTAAGGTCGCTTAATAAAAGGGAGTCACTCCAGCAAGATTTAATCCACATCTTTTTTTTTGTTCTAACGGAAAAGAAAACACGACAGCCGCTTCTTTTCTAAAATTGGTTTATTTGTTTTACAGACAGTGTTGTTAGCGAGCGATGTACTGGTTCTTTTCAAACTTTAATTCCGAAGTTTGGAATATTACGGAGCCCTCATTTTCCTCACAATCCATACGGACTACAGACCGGGTGCTACTGGGCAATATACACCTCTCCGGGATCGGGAGAGCAGATTGAGATTACGATACATCTATCTTACTCAAAGGAGGGAAAAGAGGAATGCAATTCAAAGTTTCTTACGGTAAGTAAAATTTATTATGGTGACGTATTTCACGAGAAAAGAAATGCAGTTAGGACCGTAACGAATTTAACACAACAAATAAAACCATTCTTGATCGCTCAAATGTCATTCGTCTCATCCAGAAAAAAGAACCCCTAATCGCGCACCCTTCGCTCCATTGTAGGCATTACGAACACCCAACAAAACATCAAACACATATTCAAATCATCCAAACTCCCCGCAGCTTCATACAAATCGCACAAAACGTGTCATGATGTAATTGCTGACGTGAATTTATAAATATTTGATTTGTCCATGTATGGAAAAACAATTCTTCTAAATTTGGACGAAACGGGAAGGCCAATAAAGCAACCTTTAAAAGAATTCAGAACTCGCTCCTAAACATCTACTAGTACTCGATTTTATTCTAAAGTATATCCAAAGTTAATCACCAGGGGCTCGTTTTACTAAACATCTTACGATCATTTTTTGAGTAAGACAAAAATCAAAGTTGCTTCTACAGTAGTAATTAAATGTGGAATTCTGTCATGCATCATCTCATTGGAATCGTCTTTAGGAGACGATTCCAATGGGATATTGCAAGTCAGAATCTAACAATGAATAAAAGCACCAGGTACGATTTGTGATTTTGACTTACGATCAATTTTTCGTAAGACGTTTAGTAAAACGGGCCCCTTGTCTATATCACGACGTCTTAAATTCAAGATCTTTGTAAATCTAAATCTAAAGGCATGTATTAAAGGGATGAGTGTTTTTCCACTGCGTTTATTGGGGTATAAAGTGCAATTGCCTTAGCACATGGCAAATAACGCCCGGGTGTAAAGTGCAATTGCCTTAGCACATGGCAAGTAACGCCCGTAGGGCGTTATGTTTAAGCCATGTGCTAAGGCAATTGCACTTTATACCCCAATAAACGCAGTGAAAAAGACACTCGTTCCTTATAATTGCAATCCTCTAGATCGAAGAAACTATCAATATACTCGGCCAAACATTAAAGCTTCAAGTTTACTTTCTGCACGTATTTGTTTTTTATCTCGCTATCGAAGTGAAATCTCATAAGGTAAAAAATGATACACAAATAAGCGGCAACTTTGAAAATCGTAGAGGTAAATATGACAAAAAAATTCTTTTGCCAAGTTAGTATGTATTTTTAACCGAAAACGGTCTTAGTTGAGAGGATTTCTTGATGGTCTTCGTCGGCTCGCTGTTTTCTAAGTTTACGTCGGCTGAGAATCAAAACTGCATGCTTGTTATTATAAATTCTTTCGAAAATATCTTAATTTATAATAGATTTAATAGCAATGTTGCGTTGATGATCGGGAACTATGTTAATTCGAGTTCCTACAACACAGGACTTGCAGATCGAAGGTAGGGGGTTTCCCGAAAGACCTATTGAATTTCATACAGAAATAAAGTGCAATGGATTTCCCCACATGACGCGATTTAAACCAATCAGAATTCTTTATTTTATATGATTGCAATTATATTTTGATAATTGTCTATTTCACGACGTTCTTAAATTCAAGATCGTTGTAAATCTAAATCAAAAGGCATGCATATTTTGTATATTCTATTTGAAAATCTTTGTCGCAATAAGCTTTGTGGGAAAAAAGATTTTAATATGTGTGAAATTTTGTTAATCTATTTTGTATCCCCAGGAGTCGAGAATATGATTTTGGTACCCACAATGGGATTATATAATTACGAAATAAATACAATTATTTTCTGTTATTTGTTTTATTGCTAAAGCGACGCAAATATTATCAAAATTGGTTGTAAATATAAAGAATGTATTCAATTATAATGCGCTTTTTAGTTTTGTGCATTCCGGTTAATTAACACAATGTTTCATATCTCAAAGAAAAAAGAATTAGGCGTACGCAACTATTCTGCATGCATGCTCTCAAAGTATATATGAGCGAGTCTCGAGAATACGTTATCTCCTCTCCTTTTGATTCAAAATCGATGTTATTCACTTGTTCACATAAATAGCAAATCCAATCAAATATTGCAAATGCCTTATCTCCTATCCTTTTAATTCAAAATCGATGTTTGATAACTAACTCACTTGTGCACTTAAATAGCAAATCCAATCAAATATTGCAATGCCTTATCTCCTATCCTTTTAATTAAAAATCGATGTTTGATAACTTACTCACTTATGCACATAAATAGCAAATCCAATCAAATATTGCAAATGCCTTATCTCCTATCCTTTTAATTCAAAATCGATATTTGATAACTTACTCACTTGTGCACATAAGTTCAAATTCAAATTCAAGCAAATATTGCAAATGCAGTCAGTGTGGTTAGAATTTTACTGTTCAAATTCCCAAAAACACTTTGTCTCTGAAATGCCTTGGCACTTTCCTGGTCACTCATGTCGTACATGTAAAACCGTACTTTATCAAGTTGACTGTCTTTTCATGGACATACATGTGTAACTACGTCCCGAGAGATTAAACACGGATCAATTTCCCCCATTTTATGATGAAACACATTTTACGATATTTAACTGCAGAACATGCCGTCTTGGCACTAGTTTAGAGGGAATAAAAAGCCAAGAGGTTTTATTCGCCAATCTATCGTAATCAAATTTGAGTTAAAGGCAACCAGAAGCGTTTGTATTTATTCTTTACTGTAACATCAGAGGGAGAGAGAAAGTTTCTGGATGTCAGAAACGGTTAGAAGACATTTTCTATGTACAGTACAGAACCTTGTGAAATTCACTCTTCGTGAAAAACGTTGAATTGTGATTTCATTATGAAAATGGTTGATTTTAATGAGCATACATTGCTGATATTCTTAACTTGTTTCACTTTACAAAGAGCAACGATATTCCTATCCAACCATTCTCTTATGTCGTTTTAAATTGATAAATACGTTTCAACTACTCTATATTGTGGTGCAACAATTAAGACAGAACATCAGAACATTCCGTCTTGGCGAATGTCTAGATGAGATTAAAAGTCGAGTCTCTATTACCAAATCTTTTGTGTTCAAATTTGAGTTACAGGCAATTGTGTTTCATCTTTATTTGAAATCAGAAGAAGTGAGAAAATTTCTTGATGTCAGAGAGTGCTGGAAGACAGTTTCTATGTTCAGTAAAGACCATTGCAAAATAAAAATTTGGGCGAATTTGGAATGGTTTTGTTATGAAAATGAATGAGCAATTTTATGCAAATTCCGTTAAAAGAAATTAGCGGTATCTACTACAACCTTTTGATAAAATGCACACCCCTATGAATCTACTTACCATTAAGACGAACCAGTCCTGCATTAAGGATGACAAAACGGTGAAAATAGTTTGCCAATTATACCCCGTGCAAAGGGGGGTATAATTGGAAAACTGATTTCACTGTTTTGCCATCCTGAACACAGGGCAGGTGCTTCTTAAATCAAACCAAAAATGATAACATGGAATGTACATTTAGGAGCGAAAAGAAAAAGATTAGAATTAATAGCGATTTCAGAGCCTTATGACTTATTTTCTTTCTTGTTAGAAATCTAATTTTGGAATGCTCGGCCAAATTTTTGCCCATCCTTGAGTAAAATAGGCGTCGTTTTAACGATGGTGTTGACTGTATCAGAGAAGGCCAGAAGACATTTCTACGTAATATATGATTGATTAAGTTTTCCGTGAAGCCTACTGGTATTTCTGTGTTCTCTCTGTATATTGATAGATCATTGAGTTCTGACGTACGGTTTGTTTACCCACAAGATAAATCAGTCTACTGATTAAGAAAACGTTTAAAACAAGACAAAATTATTGTCTACGCCAGTCATATGGAAGAAGGATTCACAAACGATAATATTCTTTCCTATTTAAGAACAATGAATTATTTGAATTTGATTTTCAAAGCCTTTGGGACTTTGACCATCAAGTCAAACTTCCTTTTTGTAAGTTGCAAAATATTCTTCTTTTACCGGGTACAAATCTTTTGAAACCATTTTAACGATTGGGGAAATTATTCTAATTAATTATTTTCTGACACTAATATTTCGATTCAATCTTTAAATTATACTTGTATTTTTTAAGATAATTATGAATGTATTATTTTTTGCAGTAGATCAATTGCAGTAATGGATCTTGAATTTATTTAGCTTGCTAGAATTGATAATGTCTAAGTCTTGTCTTGGTACACGACGAGTAGTTGAAATTCCAAAAATTGCACCTTGCTAAACTTCAAGATGTGATCAATATTTGTAGAAAGTTTCAATTTTCTTTAATGCTTTTCGGTGGTTTATTGAGAAATAACGGTAGATTATCACTTTATAAACTCACCGCAAAAGCAGTGAAATTATCAAAAACTTATACCCTGCTTTTGTGCATTTCATCCTATCTGACGTCATCTATGCGGGGCGAAATAATTGACGTCACAATGAACGTTGCATAGCAATCACGCGCAAAATGACGCGCTTTACGAAAATATGTCCTAGAAATTTCAAAATTTGTCTCATTTTTGCATTAAAGAAATAGAATAATCGATTGTTTTTCGAGTAAGATCGATTAATATTTCATTTCTTGAAAAACAAAAGCTATATTTTCATCGTGAAAATATAGCTTTTGTTGTTCACTCAATGAAATATAAATCGATCTTACACTTAAACAAAGGATTATCCTCTATATACTGAAGGAAAACTGAAGCAGGATTATTCGATAAAAAATTACAATTATATGCACACAAAGAAGGTAAAAAGCCAAGGTAATTCTGAAACCAAAAGGAATTAAGACTTCAAAATTGTGCACAATTTCAACATATCATTAAAGATTGTAAAGAGTTGAAATTTGAAGGATGAGTTGCGAACGATACAGTAATTTTGGATCAGACGCAGGGATTGACAGACGGACAGAAATGCTGATTCAAGTATCTGTATGTTACCAAAAGCATTTGTTTTGTTTATCAAAATATGCTCATTTTCATATCAAGATATAACGAAATCAATTTTCCTGTATACAGATCTATCAATTCAGATAAACGTTTGTAATAATTGTAGAAATCTATGTTAAAAGAAGCTTACTGTTATCTTATATGACTTAAAGTTCGGCTAATGGCAGGAAAAAGATCCTCGATGTTGAAAGTGAATCGTTAAAGATCATTTGGTGTTGTATAAAGACAAGATTTTTGTTTCTTAATTAAGTGCCACCACACGGAGTCATGTTGTTTTTATGGAAATGTCTGGGAGCGTTTAATTAACTGGTATAACAGCGTCCTTTATTACCCGTATCTCTGATGTGAAATGAGTATCATAAAAATAACTTCAGTGCTGATTAAGCCTTTGTTAAATGGAATTGTGTGAAGCTCGTCTGAAAAAAAAAGACAAAAACATCTGAAACGAGTAAGATAGAGGTATTTTCTATCAAATGAATATCGTACTTTAACATATTTAACACATTTATAGTCTAAAGTCAGATGGCGACATACACTTCAGTCATCCGGTCACATTCACGTGGCAACAATCTAAGATAATACGAGATAAGTCGTTATTTTAACGATCTTCTTCGAAATTTGAGCTGTTGTTTAAACATTAAAGAAGAAGTAATACAGTATGTGTAGGGTCACCTGGTAAGTTATGAGGGCCTCATTTCTCTAGTTGAGGAAGGTCGAATAGCCTGGCTCCCAGGCTGTCAGTTTGTGTTAAATAAGGTACACCAATCATGTCTTACTATTTCAAATTACCTCCCATATTCCCAAAAACTTATCGACCAGTCAGAGTAATATAAGCTGATAAGAAATTATACTTTCTCTTGTTGAATTGCTTAATTTCATAATACTTCAGATCAGTGGGACCGGAGCCAGTCTAAAAGTAAAAAAAAAAAAAAATACCATCCAACTTTCATGTCACTGTACAATATAACCAGGTACATCCCGTATATCACATATAATCTGCATCATGTCATGGTACGTCTAGACAAATGACTATAATATGAATTTAGGCAAAGCCTAGAAACCGGGCGAAAGAAAAATATACTTTATTATGGGACATTCATGTTTAGTTAATATTTGTCTTACAGAGCTGTAAGGAGATTAGCTTTTTAGACCTCACCAACTGAACTAGAACCAGTTCCAGCACCTAAGCCTTTTAAGCCACTTTTATCTTTTACCCCAAAACCGAGTTGTGTCTGAGAGTCTCTGTACCCCGTCCTTAAGTGTTCATGGAATCAGCACAAAGTTAGATGGCTGTCATAGACCTTGCCATCTAACTTTGTTTAATTAAAATTATTGCATGAAATGTACATTTTCTGGTCGTTAGAGGCAAAAATTAACAGACCATACCCAGGTGTTAATGGGAGAAAATGTGGATTAATCAGTTAATTCACATGCCATTAAAGCCCTGATTTACGTCCGGCTTTTTAACTTAAATATCCGCGATTTGGCCTTATACAATTCAATCAATTTCAATGATTCTTATATTTTTTCTGCAATATTAGTTTTTCCTAAATGGATTTTTTATGCATTCTGTTCAAAATTCAACAAAAATAAGATCTACATGACTGCACATATAAATGTGTGAAAATCACTCATGTCCAACACTATCATGAGCCGCGGCAATAGCTCAGTTTGTAGCGCGCCGGACTTCTAATCCAGGGGTCTATATTCGCATGGGTTCGATCCCCAGCCGCGGCACTAATCCTTTCCAACATTTGTCTTCCACCAATGGGTAGATAATCGTAAACCTATGTGGAATAGCAACTGGAGGCTAGGAAAGGGATGTGGTGGTACAGTTAATTACATCAAGAAATTGACATTAAACTCAATCGAAACCATTCTTAATCACTCATTCAGCGCTCCAATCATTCATTCCAAACACTCACTCAAACCATTCAAAAACGCTCCCAACTCACTGAAAAACATATAACAACATCTTCGTTCAAAATAAAAAAAGCTTGGGAAAAATCTGGATTTCACTTAATAAATTGAAATTGTAAGCGTCTGATAGGTTCTTGAAGAAATAGGGAGGTATCTATAGAACTTTTATGCATATTTTATTAAAGGGAGGTAATCAGTATTGCTTATTTTGTTCATCCCGAACAAAATTTGCAATACTGGATTACCTCCCATTAAATTCACTCAAAAGTCGCTCCACACATTCATTCAATTTCATTCCTAAATCATTCCATAATCGTTCACATTGTCAATTTCACGATTTTGTTAACTGTAGTACTGGTGTGAGAAATACCAGGAATCCATCGTTAGGTGCTCCAGTCGTCGCGAGTTAACTGAGAGATTGTTGAAAGCGACGTAAAACCCCAATTCAAATCAATTCAAATCAAACGAACACTATCATGCATCATACCTAAAGACATTTCTCTAATTCCCTCGTTAAATTTTGACATCACAAATTAAACAAGCCACGTTGGTATAAGCAAAATAGACGTTGAAATGCATGACGTAATTGTTTTGGTATATTCGTAAGTTTGTAACTGGTTTTATATCGTTCTATGGAATTATTTCACAATTTCTGTTTGAATTTATACTCTACCCTATCCTTTCATGCAATTATAGCGTTAATTCATAATTTTGAGGGCGTTAACAATTGCAGAGACCCTCAAAATGCTTTAATGCCCATTAAAACATTTTTCAGGTCTCTGCAAATGTTAACGCCCTTAAAAACGTGAATTAACCCTATAGTAACTCAATTTTTAAAATTGTAAGGCATTATATCACACAGTCTCCATAGACAAATTGCACTGTACCAGTCAACTTGGCCCTAGTATATTATCTATTGTAACATCTTTATGATTTTAGATATGTATTATTTTGTCTTTGAATGATATACAATGTTTTACTAATGAATGTTTAACAACTTCAACCTAAGGTCCCTATATCTAAGCCCTACTGTATAGCGGGAAAGGTAGCGTCTAGATCTAGATTAAATTTGATCTTTGATCGACCTATAATGGGGACTGTGTGATTTCCTTGTGAATGCTGTTCAATTGCAGGAAGGGCACATAAAGAAAGAGACATTGTGTTAAAGGCCTGATAATTCTCTGGTTAAAACCTATTTATTTTACATCTATTGAGAAACAAGTTCTAAAAACTCTGATTATTCACTCTCGATTGCACCTTTGTGTATTCTAAGATAAGCATTTCAAATATCAAAACATGACAAAATAGAAATCCCTTATTAAACATGTGATATTGTGATAATTATCTAGTAAGTGTCAAGCAGATCAATGAATTATCTGGTGAGTGGTGGCAGATCTATGCCACCATGAGAAGAGGACATTTTTAAATCGGACTGCGAAGCTGTTCGCATTTATATTTACCGTTTTTCAGAAATCCAGTCTGTTTGACCCACTACATTTTTACCATTATCTTTTGAGCAATGTGTTCAAACCAAATTATGTGTTTTCAAACACCGAAGAAACGGCCTTTTCAGTCACAATCTACAACTTTGTTTTTATCTTATTTACTTTTCGACAAATAGAGAAGAGGCTAATACAAAATTTGATGTAATTTTTGCTTTTAGTAATTACCAGTTAGTATTTTCAGTGTTTATAACAAGATTTTCGGTTGAGTAAAGGAGTTGAAACGTACAATAGGTTAACTGTATAATGAATCTGTAGCACTTACAATATTACTGCTCTGATTTTTTCTCGAACGGTCATTTACCGGTTGTAGGGCTGACAACCAATCAAATTCTGTTATGATTATCACTCAGTCAAAACCCACGCGTAAATTCAGACCACGTGGTAGATGCAAATGGATATCGTCTGCTCCAAATGTGTCAATTAAGTTGTTTGTCGTTGGTCAATGGTCGTCTGCACTCGGACAGGGAGCGTGAGAAGTTTACCTTTTTTCGCATGGTAGTATGAGTACTGTTGACTATGTGTTAACAAATAGAAATAATTTTGTAATTTTGAAATATTTGATTTCAATGAGCACTCTGATCACGCTCCAATCCTATTTTCAATAAATTCAAACTGGAGTATTAAGAAAATTTATTCAACAACAAATAAACCGACAAAAACATACGATAAACTGATATAGGATAGCAGTAAGAGCGATCTATTTTTAGAACAACTCATGAATAATCATAGAGTGCTGCTAGATTCAATCGATTGGTCAGAAACCAAAGATATAAATAGCATAGTTGGCGATTTCACGTGTTTCTTGAGGGAAATGCATTTATAGTATTTGGGAAAACCCAATGCTTGAAATACAAACATGTTGGTAATCAAAATTGTAAACAGTTTAATGAAAAATGTTTTGTTGCTAAACAGGCTTTTAAACTCTATATAGAGAGGAATAATATCAACAGACAAGCTTTTAGCTTGTCGCGTGCTCATTACAACAACGTAAAAAAATCTGCTAAGAAATAATTTAGACTAGCAGAGGGCTATCGAATCAGCAAACTTTCAAAATCGGACCCACGAGGTTGGATGAGCTGTCGATGTCCTCGAAAAGATGGAGTGTTAAGACCAAAAAGTCACAAATTGGGCAAATATTTTACCAACTTTTATTGTCCAAATTTGAGCCCTTTTGATTGACGAACTATTGCACTATCCAAGCCTCTCAATGATGTCCGATTTATAGTGCTGACAGCACTATGATTTTTGTTAGTGATTGCAATTCTGTGCAATCTAACATTATTTAGCATGTCAGATAACAAAAAATGACAAAATCAAAATCCCTTAACCATTTGATTTTCTGTTAAGCTGCAAGCACACTAACTATTCATATTGAAGAGAAACATATTTTGCACAATTTTTCAAGCAAGAGAAATGGAAAAGACTAGCAGGGCCTAATTGCCCACAGCCCAACAGCTTGGCTGAAATGAGTTAAGGCAATAAACCTCCAAAAGGAATACCTGTGTTTACTATTACATAGGGGAAAAATTAAAGTTGGTAGGTATGCTTTCCCTAATCCTTTTTATTTTTTGGTTCCAATTTATGAAGATTTATCTAAAATAGAACAGCAAATGCAATAGACTATAAATTATTGTACATATTTTTAAAAAGCATGTCGTTCTAATTCCAAAAGAATAATGGAAGTGTTAATTCTGTATGACAGATCTCTAACCTTTTCCAAAAACAACGTTGATTGATGTGTATGTAGAAGACGAAAAACAATAAATTTTTATAAGATACATGTATGTCTTTGGGACAAGAGTTGGAGATAAGAAAAATCTCCTGACAGGGGTCTGCAAAATCTACACCACATTAAAAATTCATGATTTATTGTGAATATTTTTCAAATAACATCCTCCTCCTTCAAAAAACACTGTGTAGTTTTTGATGTTTTGAAAGAAGAAGTCACCAAAAAAGTGATATAAAAAGGTTTTTGGTCGGCACTCAAAAATGGGATTTATCAAGTAATAAGAAACAGGTTTTTATTCCAATTCCATCGTTTGGAATTTATTATGTCTTGTTTTTAGCACGGATAAGTCCTTTCCATTACCATTTAGGCAAAATAAACATAATTTTAGTAAAAAGCTTAGAACGGAGCGTTTTTCAGTGTTTTAGAATTCCTTTTCGGTTTTTAATTGACTTTTCCGGTCCTTTTTGGTGCGTTCCGGTTTTTACTATGTCCTTCCGGTATTTTTGGTCCGTTGTTTATTGTAATTCACCCCGTTAGGAATTCTCGCTATGTATGGATTTGAAATCAGAAATTGTTACTTTTGGTAGACTTTAATCAACACATGCCTTAATTTTAGCTTAAACTCTTTTTGAAATGTCAATATTCCGCTAGCATGGTTTTTGAAACCCTTTTCAAAAGTACATTCGGGAATTTTCGGTGATAACAAAAGATCCGAATTCTTTCCGGAGGTTTTAACTTAACAGGTACCCGTGACGTAGTAATTTTTGTTCATTTTAAGTTGCCCGCAAAAATTCAATTCTGGGTTTGAAGTGATTGTTTCTTTTCGTGTTTGTTAAGGAAATGCAGGATCAAATGTGGACTGGACTTACATTTTTTTAAACAAGTAAGCTTTTTAAGTTTTTCCCAATCCGACTGTATCTTATATTCAGCGCGGGATGAGTTGACTGTTCTACAAAACACGACTTTTACGATTTTTTTGCACCCAGTCGGAAGTAGTTGTTGTGTACCCGTCAAGGGTTGACCAGTGCACAAAAAGCAAAATGGCCGCCGAAAAGTCTTATGGTAGTAAGAGTTAATTTTTCACTGTTCTTTGTTTTCCTTCTATTTTCCTTTTGTTTTCTCGTTATTTTTACCCGTAAGCTATAAGCGGTCTTCAGACCGGGCCTTCGGCCCGGTCTTTCGCCCGTATTACAGTTAACAACATCGTGAAATTGGCAAGGTGAATGATTTTGGAATGATTTCTGAATGAAATAAGTTTGGTGTGTATAGCGAGTTTTGAGTGAAATTAACGGGAGGTAATCCAATATGCTAATTTTGTTCAAGGTGAACAAAATTAGCGAAATTGATTACCTCCCTTGAATAAAATATGTAATAAGTTCTATAGAAAGATTCCTATTTCTTTAAGAACCTATTAGTTGCTTACAATTTGAATTATGTCAGTGAAATCGCGATTTTATCTATTCAACTTTATTTTGAATGACGTTGCTGATGCTATATTTTTCAATGGGTTTGAGAGTTTTTGAATTGTTTGAGTGAGTGTTTGGAGTGAATGAATGAATGATTGAGGTGAATGTCAATTTCACGATGTAACTAACTGTAATTCAACGTGAAGAAGGTCAAACAAGTACTATCTTACATTCCTGTAGTACCCCACTGTATAACGACATGAGCGCAAATTTCGTCCAAGTACAATGCATGTCAAGGTGTTTCCATACAGGTGGTCCCGTTGAACATTCTGTGGAGAAGGCGAAGCAAGCAAAACACACTCATGTACTGTTAACAACATCAGGAAATTGACGAGACGAATGATTTTGGGATGATATCGGAATGAAATTGAGTAAGGGTGTGGAGCGGGGTTTGAGTGAATTTAATAGGAGATAATCCAATATCGCAAATTTTGTTCATCCTGAAAAAAATTAGCGATATTGATTACCTCCCTTTAATAAAATATGCATACATGTGCAATAGATAGCTTCCTATTTCTTCAAGAACCTATAAGACGCTTACAATTTGAATAATGTCAATGAAATCGCATTTTTTCTCTATCAAAATTATTTTGAATGACGTTGATCATTCTATATTATATTTCAATGGGTTTGAGCGCTTTTAAATGGTTTGAGTTAGTGTTTGAAATGGAAGAATGGATCGTTGAGTGAGTAATTTTGAACGGTTTTGATCGGAATGATTGTCAATTTCATGATGTTAATAACTGTATGACTGAACCATACATCTATACATTTTCCAGGTACATTTTATACCGTGTTAAGGTTCATCCAGACAGGTGGCAATATTAACACTGTGAAGAAGAACAAACAAACAACCCCCTACACTCGTGTGTAACTGTCCTGTATAATTTACGCATACCCCCATTCTTTTCCAGGTACAATACACACCGTATTAAAGTACGTCCAGACAAATGGCTATATCATCTCTATGTGAAGAAGTAAAGACAAACAACCCCCTACACTCGTGTGTAACTGTCCGTATGATTTACACATACCCTCATTCTTTTCCAGGTACAATACACACCCCCGTCAAGGTGCATCATGACAGATGGCTACGTTGACTCTATGTGAAGAAGGTCAAACAAACATCCCCCTACACTCATCTGTTATTGTACTGTATAATAACATATACCCCCATTCTTTTCCAGGTACAATTTATACCGTGTCAAGGTACATCCAGACAGATGGCCATATTAATCTTTTGTGAAGAAGTACAAACCAACAACTAACTACACTCTTGTGTAACTGTACTGTTTAATTTACACACACACACACATTCTCTTCCAGGTACAATACACAGCCTGTCACGGTGCATCCAGACAGATGGCCATTTTAATTTTAAGTGAAGAAGGACAAACAAACACCCCCTACACTCATTAGTTATTGTACTGTATAATACCACACACGCCATTTTTCCAGGTACAATACACGCCCTGTCAGGGTGCATCAAGACAGATGGCTACGTTGACTCTATGTGAAGAAGGACAAACAAACACCATTCTACATTCATGTGGAACAGTGTACGTGATGCACCAAAAATACCTCGCCGGTCACGATAGGGGAAACCGCTTCTTGGTATCGTATGCAGGTAGGTTCTACTGAAAAGCACATTACCACAGTTAGTTACATCGTGAAATTGATATTCGCTTCAATCAAAATCATTCTAAATCGCTCACTCAGCGCTCCATTCTTTCATTCCAAACACTCAATCAAACCATTCAAACACGCTCAAAACAATTGAAAAATATACAATCAACAATGCCATTCAAAATAAATTTGGACATAGAAAAATCTCGGTTTCGTTGACATAATTCAATTTGTAAGGGTCTCATAGGTTCTTGAAGACAAAGGAAGCTATCTAACGAACTTTTATGCATATTTTATTTAATGGAGGAATAAATATCGCTAATTTTGTTCATCATGAACAAAATTTGCGAAATTGGATTACCTCCCACTAAATTCACTCAAATCCCGCTCCACACACTAATTCAATTTCATTCCTAAATCATTCGAAAATCATTCACCTTGTCAATTTTACGATGTTGTTAACTGTACAGGCTCAAAATGATCTACAAAACGATTATTTGGTTTTCATGTTGTCATACAGATGACAAAAACTTCTTTACCAAAATTTTGCATTTCAAATTCATTTCACCACATTTACTTATCTGGTTTTCTCTTTTATGTTTAAGGGCAAACTTAAAACTGGCCCGAACGTGTCCCTGGGCCATAATAAGAAACCAGCCCTGTGTTCTGGCTGACAATATGTTGAAAACCGTTTTCAAATTGCGCCCCGCTTTGCACGTGCTCATTGGTTATTAGACATGGTTGTTAGACAGGTCTAGGTTATTGATTTTTCCCCAGCTTAGCGATTCAGGCCCTCTTGTAACTGACAAATAAGTATTTTTTTAAATAGCATTTACGTATAAGATAAAAGCAACATCTATTTTCTTTTTTATCACTGTATTGCTGATAAATGTTTGGCAACGAAACAAATAGTTACATTTAGCACGTGATCTTGTTTACTTTGTAACTGTTAACAAATTTATTGTAGAATTATACGAAATCAGCACCGTTTTCACATCCTTAATCACTGACTTGAAATGTTGCAGCATTGAAGAAAAAGGATTTGGTATGGAATTCAGAAGAAATTGATATAGATCTAAATAGAAGTTGACAAGCTACATTGTGAGATAGCGTTATTTACGAAAGTACAAATGAACCACCCTACATTGCAAGTGACGTCACTTTTTGTTTACTTTTCAAAGGCAAAGTTCAAAATGAATTATTATTCAACTCCCTCTAAAACAACTGTCGTAATTAGCGCAATCGGTAACGCACCCTAGTCTAGATTGCGTGGTTCATGGGTTCGAGTCGACTAAAAAAAATCGATTATTTTTTCCTTTTTTATAAATCTTCCTTTTTTCCTTTTTTTAAAAATCAAGATAAAAAAATCAGCAATTTTACACGAAACGCTTTTGAAATAAAATCGTTTTCCATTTTTCCATTTTCGTTATATTTTTTTCATATATGTGTGTGACTTGATAATAGAAAAATATGGAAATACGGAAACATCAGCGGAGAAAAGAATAAAAAGAATATCAAAAAATGAAAAGTTTTCTTACACATGTAATGAATAAACGAATCAATTTTAAAATAATGGAAATAATTATTTTCTTTATTGAAATTAAATAAAAAAAGATATCATGATATTGCAAAAATATGCACCGTGACAGAGGTTCGAACCTCGATATTGAAAGTCACTTTTCTTGAGGGGCAGTGGCGTTTGTCCGAACTCACTAACTACGTGAGCTATTTACCCGCTTTACATTTCCTAGCGTTTTTACTATATTTTAAACCTTACACATTTCACACGGCAATAAAATAATAAACAAAGCATGACGTCACTTGCAATGTTGGTCGGTCGGACTGTAACTGTTGTGTTACAACTTACATTCTGATATATAAATAAATTTTGTGTTTCCAAATGAATTCGTTAGGTTTCGGATTTCTTAAAGCTGCAGATAAAGTTAGAGATACCAACATAGCGGAACAAAAATAAAGCAAGTCGTCGGTGTTTTCTCAAAGAAATTCAATTTCATATACTCTTTTAGCATTCTGAGTAGCATTTTCATATCTTTATTAAATCAAATTTTCATCTTATCTTTTTTGGATACCTTTTACCTTTTTCTAAATTTTTGTATGATATAGACTTAAAACAAACATTCCTTTTTAGGCTCTGGTATTTTTTCAAAAGTATTTTAGATCGCTATATTTATATCACTACAGTCCATCTTAAAAAAAACGTCTTTACTTAATTATTACAAGGGCTTTCATAGGTTATTTATACGTTTTGCGTAAGCAAAATTCTCACTTATTTAATTTGATATGTTATTAATCATAAAAAATAACAGTTTTATAACATATGAATATTGTAATATGTATGTGGACTTTAATGAAAATAAATCTGTCGAACGCATTGTCCTGATTAGCAAAAGTAGTTAAAATACAGGTATCTAAAAACCATAAGAGAATAAGCGAACTGGTACATGATAGTTTTGTTATGCAGGGATTAGAATGAAACCCAAATATATCCTCTAAATCTTCGCCCATAGACCTATATAGTGAGCGTTATTGGTTATGCTAATAAACAAAATGGATTATCATATTGAGTGTAATATTGGCCGCGAGTCCTGACGCGTAATGAACGATCAATATCTCATTTGTGGCAACATGTAAGTAACGCTGCACGTCCCACAGGAAATCTTCAACACTTTTATCCCAACGCCTCTCTTTACATTTTATCTTAACTTAACACATATGATGTAATATTTATCCGTTTGACTTCTATATGGACCAACCTTTTCATCAATTACCTTAAACTGCATTTGAGTGAATATATGATATGAATTGGGGTTTTACGTCGCTTTCAACAATCTTTCAGTTATATCGCGACGACTGGAGCACCTAACGATGGATTCCTGGTATTTCTCACACCAGTACTACCACCACATCCCTTTCCTAGCCTCCAGTTGCTATTCCACATAGGTGTACGATTATCTACCAATTGGTGGAAGACAAATGTCGGAAAGGATAAGTGCCGCGGCCGGGGATCGAACCCGTGCGAATATAGACTCCTGGATAAGGAGTCCGGCGCGCTACCAACTGCGCTATTGCCGCGGCGCATTTGAGTGAAGAGTTTGTATGTAGTAAAATCTTAATTTCAGCTTAATACCATTTAAAGAAAATAATGTCTTCTCAAGACGATTCCAATAAGATATTGCAAGGCAGAATCTAACTATGAATGAAAACATCAGGTGTGATTTGTGATTTTGACTATTAATTTTGTCGTAAGAAGTTTAGTAAAACGTGCCCCGGACCTCGGGAATAATAAGGGCACAGCCTTGAAAGTGCGTCATTTCGATCGTGGTATTACATGACGTCACAATTGTCAACTTTCCCACTAACCATGACGTTGCATAATGCAAAATCAAAGAAAGAATTAAAGTGGGCATATTTTGATTTTATAATAAAATGCAGTGTTTTGCATTAAATAATAACACGCCCAAAATTCTCAAAAAACGGTCTGAAAGTATAATGAAATGTGTGGTTTTTTTTCCTGCGTATTAATCGAAGTACCACTAGGAGCCGAATTACCCCAAAATGACGTAGAATTTGTTCACGTAAATCCGAGATACATTCCAGTTTACGGGAAAGTCCGAGCGATGTTCCGAATGGGTCATTTCTTACGCAAATAAACAAGCTAGGATATCATATTAAGTGAATTGTTACCCGGGAATCCTGGCGCGTAATAATCAGTCATTATTTTATTTGTTGCAACATTTAAGTAACGCTGTCTAACATTTCCCTGTACAATATAGATCTTTTGAAACATGGTCAAACTTCAATATGAGTGTTTACTTGTCTTTAGAAACGCATACAAGAACTGGTACATGATAGTTTTGTCAAACTTCAATATGAGTGTTTACTTGTCTTTAGAAACGCATACAAGAACTGGTACATGATAGTTTTGTTATGCAGGGATTAGAATGAAACCCAAATATATCCTCTAAATCTTCGCCCATAGACATCATATGATATTTAAATGACTGAACGACTTTGTGTGCAGTTGCTTGAAACAAGTAAATACACCTAGAATTTTAGCCTCAAGCATTCAGACAAACGGGTTCAAACAAACGCTATAGAACAAAGAGCAGTTTGATTAGGATCTTAAATATTTGAGCTCGTGACATTTCCAACAATTTGACATCTATTTGAGGTGCAAACATTTAGAAGCACTGATATTTACGTAGAGTATTTAGAAGATTGTTTGGTTGTCTACGGATACTTTGAGACCTTTTTTATTTACAAATCGCATAGTGAAAACTGGTCAGACTATGCGGATGCTCAGACTGGCCATAGTATTTGACTTGCGCAGTTGGAAATGTTACGCGCAGGCTCATTTACCTATCTCTGGGCCTATTATGGACTCTGTAATTGCATTGTTCGTCTCATGGGTCTTCGAAATTTTAGAGTATTTACGGTCGTTGTTAAATGTCATTAAATTGGTTTCGTTATGGTTTAAAAAAGACAAATAGATTGCAGACTAGATAGTCATTTCGGGCCATCAAGGGACTACTTAGTTTTAATACTTTTTTAAGTCGCCATTTGTCAAAAAGGCAGACTTATGGCGATTAGTTGGAAGGGTGTATATGGTGATAGTGTACAGGGTGTATGTATACTGGTTTCGGCAAAGAACTGCTTTTTTCTGGAATTTACTCTTTCTCCTTGCATCGGGCCCAATGACACCAAAAAGTAGTGCAGACAGTTTTAAAAAAGGCAGCTATTTTGTTTGTAAAATGTAATACTTTGACTTATATTTTTCCTTTTGAGGATAAACACAATCTTATGAAAACTTCATAATTATATCTTGATGTCAAAAGTAAATTTGAGTAGCAAAATTAGATCGCCGAGAATTCTACAAATTTTATTGGTCAATAAACTCAATCCCAAGCACCCTTAGCAAGTGCTCTTTCGTGAATATTAATGAGTTAGAAATTATGAATATTAATGGCCTTTTCATATATTGAAAAAAGAAGTCCATTTCGCTTGGGTTCTTTTTCGACAATAACTCCGAGTTCTAATATATTATCATCATTAATATATGTTGTTTTTTTTCGTAGTAATAAAGATATACTGAAAAACTCGGTCGTTGTTCTTACGTTGAACTCGAAAATGCGCATGAATATGTGTTGAAGATGCTGACATCATAGCGTGCCATTTCCGAAGCGAGGAAGACGGAAGAACAAGCTGACAGGAAAATCACCTATCTTTGTATTGCACGTTTAATCACCAGGCGAGTAGACAAATTGTTTTGGCTTGTCCGTCTGTTTTTATTTATTCATCAATCAACGTTGAATTTGACGGAAAACTTCCATCCACATCATTGATTTAGCCTTTCAAAAACATCGTTCTAGCGATTCTCAAGCCGTAGCCGTAGGCCGCCATATTGGAAAGATTGACGCCCCAGATTTATACATGTAAACAAAAACGGTACCGCTTTGTATTTCACTTCCACACAAATATTCGTTCAATGTATTTGATGAATTAATAAGTGCTTGTGCAATTTATATAAGAAAAAAAAATCTGAAAGTGCTTGAGACGAGGGCTTCCATTGTATTGACCTATTTTTTTTTTTAAAATCGCTCTTATGATACTACGATTTTGATAAACCAGTACACCACTTTTCAATTCTACTCGATATCGGTTTACATTGAACCGGTCAAGTAAAGATATTGTTGATAAGAATTCAAGAGTGCTATTTGCGAACGGAATTAAATTCTGAACATCGATGTCAAATCAGTCAGCTAGGTTTTACTTTCGTTTTGAACTGAAGTGATAAGCTCGGGGGTTTTTTTTGCTTTTTTTCTCAAAAAATACGATTATTCAGAGGTTGGGTTTTTTGTAGTGTTTATACTTTGCATATATGTCCAATTGCTCGGACCACTAACCGCTTATATTACTATGAATTGTCTTGATCATTGAAGTTTGAAACAAAAACTAGATCTACATGCATTAATGAACATTATCAGGAACCAAAATATCATGGTATCATCCTCATGGCGACTTTCAGGACCTTCAGTCCTTTGATTTATATTTTGTTGTTTTAATGTCACAAATTATTTGTCATTTTAAACTTTCAAATGAATGTCTGTCAGTTAAAGTAATATACATTTTGGGATATCAAATAATGATATCTCGCTGGTATTTGCCTTTAAATCGCTGAGATACTAATTCCTTCTTTTGTTTAATATCAATATAAAAAATGGACGAAGCTTAAGCAAAAAAGAAAAAACTATCTTCTTAAGTACGGGGAATGCGTTAAATCTTTAATTCTTTTATTTAAACGCTTTCGTTATGACAAGAAAGGCCTTAAAATCAAAGTATGCTTTTGCAAATGATATTTAAGCAATAAGATTGCCAAAGAATTTGTTTTACGTCCAAGGTCAGAGAGAAAATCTACCAATTTCATACAGTCAGGAACATCGTGCAATTGATAAGCTGAATGATTTTAGAATGAAATCGAATGATTGTGGTGTTTCGGTTTCGAATGATTTTAAAGGAAATCGGTACTCCCTAAATTAAATCTAAGCTCTTTTCTGAGTTTGTGTCTTCACAGATAAAACAGACGTTTAAAATCAACACCAGAAGATAAAAGATAAAATCGTTCAATTATTTGATCGATTTGGCTGAAATGTTAATCAATTTGAATAATGTCGAAGCGTCTTTGAACAATTTCGGAATATTTCTTAATGATTATCATGTGTGCATGGGATGCATGATTAGAGCGCTAAGCTAGTGGTTTTGAATGGTTTTGATCGCGTGAGTGTCAATTTCACGATGTCACTTTCTCTCTCAACCTGCAGAGAACGCAAAATTGTATGACTAATAATAGAAATCTGTATATAAATATCTATCACAAGGCCACTCTCAATATATTCCCTAATGTGCTATGTAATCAGGTTCGCTGTTTATCGTCCATAAGACTTGTGATTGCATTACATTTAGAAAAATAATATCCCTGAGACACGGCCCCCACCGGAATCGATACTTCTGCTTGTCACAAAAATGTGATGTGAGGTCTTCCTTATTATGTAGACAAATTTCTTGTATACATTGGATCTGTTTTTCAATGTAAGCTGATCTAAACCGAGTCAATTTAGTAAATTTAGATTAAGTTCAACTCTTCTTTCAGTCTAAAAACATCATTTTTTATGCTTTTAAATGTTTTTACGTAATCCTAGATTCATTGAAATGCGACACAAATGTTTTGTTGATTTCGTCATTGTAGGAGTAATCCTATACACCTATAAGTTTAAGCGAATGATCAAAGGTCAATCTTGTCTATACCTGTATAGACAACATTGACCTTTGACCACTCACTCTAATTTGAGGAACTATAGTTCCATGTATTTGTAAGACAAGGATGTTTGTGGTGGCTGCCTACCGTAAATAATGCTGTAGGTCCAATTAATAACCCTTTAGAAACCTGAAAGACTTTAATTTTGTTTAAATCATTGAAAGCCTCTAAAAATGTATTTTTGTTAGAGAATCTTTAAAGTTTACTTAAAAAAAAGATCGGTCAACCTTTTCATCAATCGTAATCAATTACATCATCTGACACTCATACCTTCATTTATATAGCTCGCAAATAGATCAACATTTCTTTCAAACATTAGGTACTGTAACTTGTCTGGAAATACATGTTACAGCTAATAACATCTTGAAATTGACAAGGTGAATGATTTTGGAATGATTTCGGACTGATATTGAATGAGTGAGGGGAGCGAGTTCTTAGGTAAAATTAAAGGGAGGAATCCCCTTTAACCATTATGCATACAAGTTCTACTAATAGCTTTCTGTGCCTTTATGAACCAACAGGACGCTAACAAATCCAATTAATTCAGTGAAATAGTGGACTTTTCTAGAGATTTTTTTGGAAGTCGTTGTTTATCTTGTCATTTTAGTGATTTTTTGAGCGTTTTTGAGTGGTTTGAGTGAGTGTTTTATTTGAATGAATGGAGCGCTGAGTGTGCGATTTAGATTGGTTTTGATCTAGACCAAAACTATTCAAAATTACCCGATGATTGCTCCATTCGTTGATTCCAAAAACTCACTCAAACCATTCATAAACGCTCCAAAATCACTATAATAATAAGATCAGTAACTCCTTTCAAAATGGAAATCGATAGATAACAATCACTAATATAATTGAATTTTATTAGCGCATGATTGGTGCATGAAGACATAGTAAGCTATTCATGGAAACTGAATGCATATTTTATTAAAGGGATGTAATAAATATCGCCGATTTGTTTATCCTGAACAAAATTAGCGACACTGGATTACCTCCCTTTAATACCACTCAACATCACTCCTCGCCCCCATTCAATTTAATTCAAAAATCATTCCAAAATCATTCATCTTGTCAATTTCACGTTGTTGTTAACTGTTTATTCAAAGCTTCATACCCCAACATTAGATGAAAAATAATGGCGTCGTAGTTATCAGGAGCTCAGAGGAGCACAAATTGAAACTTTTATCTGTCCTGGTAGCTATATCAGCCTCGGAATATCGGGCCACAGTTTCCGTAAATAACGTTATCTCAAATGTAACCTGTCAATGTGATATTTAGATCTCTATCCATTTTCTTCAGACAATTCTTTATGAAATCCATTTTCCCAATTTATAGAATGCATTGCTTTAGAATTTAAACTTTCTTGGCAAATAAATGCAAAATTTCCCTTTTTGGTATAAAAAGTTTTAACGAATGCAAGAGAAGTTTCTCTGTTCAGGACTTCGAATGAAAGAAACTTTCATTCTTTGAACATTCATTTTGAAACTGGCGATATTTGTCCTTTAGAAAACCTGTGAATGTCATACAGCTAAGAACATCGTGAAATTGACAGGATAATTGATTATTAAATGAATTTGAACGAGTATGTAGAGCGAGCTTTGAGTGAAATTAGAGGGAGGTAATCAAATGTCGCTAATTTTGTTCAAGATGAACAAAATTAGCGATATTGATTACCCACCTTTAACAGAATATACCTACTTTTCTGTTTGCGTGTCTTCGTGGACCAATGAGACACTTTAAAATCCACTCCAGCCAATAAAGTCGTAGAATAATCTGATCGATTTGAATTTGATGTTGATCGTCTTGAACCATTTCGAAATGTTTTCTAAATGTTTCGGAGCGTTTTTGATCGATTTGAGCGAGTGGTTGGAATGAATGAATGGAGCGCTGAGTGATTGATTTAGAATGATTTGGATCGGAATGAGTGCCAATTTCACGATGTTGTTAACTATATCTAATATTACATATGCTTACCGGTATACCAATTTGGGATTGTTCAGTTTGAATTGATTAAATGGAGTTTTACGCCGCTTTCAACATTTTTTCAGTTATATCGCGCCGACTGGAGCACCCAACAATGGATTCCTGGTATTTCCCACACCAGTACAACCATCATATCCTTTCCTAGCCTCCAGCTTCTATCTCACATAGGTCTACGATTATCAACCCATTGATGAGAGACAAATAGTCGGCAAAAATGAGTGATGCCATCGGTGATCGAACCCGGGTCCTCTAGATATACAGTCTGACGCGCTACCAACTGCGCTATGACGGCGGCTACTGTTCAGTTTGAAAACGTATCTCGTATAAATAAAGAAGTTTGATGGATTTTGATGAATGTTAAAATCAATAGCGTCGTTAAATTGACACTATCTATAATCAAAACCATTCTAAATTGCTCGCTAAGCGCTACGTTTACAACAGTCTAACCACCCAATCGAATCGTTCAAAAATACCCCGAAATCATTCATTTGGAACACTACTGAAGCGTTCATATCGCTCGACAAGTCCGTTCAAATGGATCAAAACATTTCTCGTCTCAATTATCTGGCGTTCATTTCGAAAGAAAACACGATTCGTCTTAAAGGGAGGTAATGAATATCGATAATTTTGTTCACTTGAGCGATACTGTATAAAATCGCTTTATAGAATTTTAACTCACACATCTGCCTCATTCGATTTTATTTCAAAATCGTTTATTACTCACCTTATCAGTTTCATGATGCTATTTAATATATATAACCGCTGTCATAGCGCAGTTGGTAGCGCATATGTTTGTCGATCTAAAGCTCCCGGGTTCGATCACCGACGGCGGGAGTCATCCTTTTCTACTTTTTCTGATTTTTTAGATCACCTGAGCACATCGCAATGTGATCATTGAAGGTCCGTCGTCCGTCGTGCGTTGTGCGTCGTGTTTCGTCTGTCGTCCGTCGTCCGGTGTCAACAATTTAAGTGTTTACACTCTAGAGGCCAAAAATTTGCCCAATCTTCATGAAACTTGGTCATAATGTTGTCCAGGTCACAAGAATGAACCCAAAATGAAAAGTGGAAGATTCCTTCCTATATCATGGGAAAAGGGGCCTTATGGACAATTTTCTTGTTTATACTCTAGAGGCCACAGATATGATTCGATCTTCATGAAACTTGGTCAGGATGATGGCGAGGTCGCAAGGATGCCTATCGAAAATGGGTCGTAATGACAATTTTCTTGTTTACCTTCTAGAGGCCACAAATGTGGTCCAATCTTCATGAAACTAGGTCAGAATGTTTGCCAGGTCACAAGGATGAACCCTATTAAAAATGGGAAAGATCAATTACATATCACTTTACATCATCTAGTAAATCTATATATAATTTAACACTTTACACATCTAGTAGATGATTTAGAAAGTTGTCAAAATATTTAGGTTTTTCATATTGATAATTTCCCTGGTTTGTTTGTGAAATTATCATTTAATAATCAATTTACAATTCTAAGAATCTTTGCAAAATTATTGAAACATTTACTTATAAAATTTCAGGCCGACGCTATATAGCTGAAAGATTTTTGAAAGCGGCGTAAAACCAAATTCAAGCAAACAAATCAAAAGAACAAAACAAGCGAAAGTTCAATCAAGACTCGAACCTATTACATTTATTTCTTTAAAAATACATGCTAGACAACTTGACTACGCAGCCTCCTATATAGATTATTGAATATAAAATAAGGCCAAGCCTCTGACTGGGGTCGATACAGGTCTACACTGTTTTACAGAATGCTTCATATTTCGGTATATAATCTCAAACTGGGTATAAAGGGGCCTTAATGATAATTCTCTTTTTTACACTCTAGGAGCCACAAATATGGCCCAATCTTCATGAAACTTGGTGAGAATGTTGGCCAGGTCACATGAAACGAGTTAAGGGAAGTCCATATCATAGAAAAAGGAATATGCTTACCGGTATACTGTTCAGTTTCATTGTTCGGTATATAAACTCAAAATGGGTTTAAAGGGATCTTAATGATAATTCTCTTGTTTACACTCTAGAAGCCACAAATATGGCCCACTCTTCATGAAACTTGGTGAGAATATTGACCAGGTCACATGAAACGTGTTAAGAGAAGGCTGGAAACTTATGCAAGGATCATAGGAAAATAAAAATGTCTTTCTTTGAAAATTTATTGATCATTTAATGATCTTTAAAGTATTTAATTTTGCTAAGGGAGGAGTCACGGAGGCACGGAGGTACGCGATATAGAACCATCATTGTCCTCTTGTTGTATATTCCATCAAAAGACAGAAACCAAACTTTTTTTAAATGCACATGTACAATTTGTTCGCACTTTTCTATATGAGACATTCTATTTTGGCAGTTCAGAGACCTGGTTCACGAATCAAGTCCTATGAAAACTACGCGTACAGATGTGAGAAGCGGTACCAGATCCCCGCCAGTACTATTGCACCGTTGTCAAGTAAAGCGTCCATGGCAACCGATTTCAATAAATCTGCGACAACGAAGTCCAAAGTGTCTGAGGAACCGCTTAACGACAGTAGTATACCACAGCCAGAAGGTAATTATTTCATTGCAAATATTATATTTTCTTTTTACTCGAGGATAAAACGATAAAGGGTCGAATGAATCTTATTTTTATCGTGGTTCTTACTCCTTCCAGATCTTATCCTACACATTGAGAGTCAATGGGTTCTAACCACTGCTACCAATTTTTACAGCTGGGTGGACTGGGGCCCTGTCTGAGGGTGTCCTGTCCAAATACACTACCCGCCTCCGGTGTGATCAGGCTACGTGTTGAGCGTGCTAACCACTCGGCCAATATATAAACATGTAGGCTACTCAGCAAAAAAAGAAAGTATCCACTTTTCATTTGCTAATATCTTTTACATTTGTATGATCTGAATATCGAAAAAGGTACCAATCTGATTGTAGTGCTTTGTTGTTGTTGTTGTTTTTGGTTTTTTTTTTTTTTTTTTTTTTTTTTTTGGGGGGGGGGGGGGGGGGGTTTGTTTTTTCGTGTGTTATATTTTGTGTTATGCACTAAATGTCAAAATCATTGTTTTCTACCTCGACGTACGTCAGGTCTGCGATCTTGTGGTTCTTATCAAAGGACCGTAACATCTAAAGCTTTGTGATGAAGAAAATCACACAATAGTTGTGTTAGGTACCACACAGAGTTGAAAAGAGACAAAGAATAACTTGCGAACAGGCATAATCAAAACTCGCCAAACGTTAAGCACATTTAATGGGCTTTACTTGAAAGATTAGATACTTTTTTTAATTTTGCTCAGTATATATATATTGATTGACCATGAAATACCAAATGTATTGATCGAGTCATCTATTAACAGATAAAAACGAGATTTTGCCGTTCTGTTCTATATGACGAATTTAATAAATTCGCCATTTTATGAAAACAACCCAACAAACAGACTTATTGTACAGTTAACAACATCGTGAAATTGACAAGGTGAATGATTTTTGAATGATTTAGGAATGAAATTGAATGAGTGTTTTCAGCGAGTTTTGAGTGAATTTAGTGGGAGGTAATGCAATATCGCAAATTTTGTTCATGATGAACAAAATTAGCGACATTGATTACCTCCCTATAATAAAATATGCATACAAGTTCTATAGATAGCCTCATATTTCTTCAAGAATCTGTTAGACGTTTACAAATTGAATTATGTCAACGAAATCGCGATTTTTTTCCTACCCAAGTTTGTTTTGAATGACGTTGTTGATTCGATATTTTTCAATGGGTTTGGGCGTTTTTGAATGGTTTGAGTGAGTGTTTGGAGTGAATGAATGGAGCGCTGAGTTAGCGATTTAGAATGTTTTTGATTGAGGTGAATGTCAATTTCACGATGTAACTAACTATATTTTTTTTGATTTCCTCGAGGATAACACGATAAAGGGTCTAATGACTCTTATTTCCATCGTGGTCCTAACTCATTCCAGTTCTTATCCTACACATTGACAGAGAGGCAATAATTTCTAACCACTGCTACCCACTTTTACAGCTGGGTGGACTTTGCCCTGTCTGTAAAGTGTGGTGCCCAAATACACTACTCGTCTCCGGTGTGGCTCGAACCCGCAACCATCAGGTTACGAGTCGAGTGTGCAAAACACTCGACCAATATACATATTGATTGACCATGAAATGAATTAATCGAGTCATCTATAAACATATAAAAACGAGATTTTGCCGTCCTGTTCTCGATGAAAAGTTTAATAAATTCGCCATTTAATGACCACAACGCAACAGACCAACTTATTGTACTTATTGATTTTCATTCAAAAATCGCTCCTTCAACTCATAAGATTTCATTCAAAATCATTCACCTTGTCAATTTCACAATGTAATTTACTGTACATGTATTTAAGTATCGAAGGTGACCCGAACACTGTTAAGTATCTAAACGTATCCGACAACAATGTTTGAGCCATGTCAGGGAGATGTCCTTTGCCTAATTTCTTCACGATTTTAACCAACCCTTCGTTCAGAATGAAAAAAGGTTTACATACATTTATAAATGGCACCAGCTTTTCACACTTGTGCACGTGCAAAGCAGTGTATCACTTGTAAAAAAGGAATTCTGAACTTTTTCACCTTGAACGCCGGGCATTGCTTAGCTGCGGCTCTGAGCTAATATATGATTTTGTGACTATGCACATTGTTTACCTCTACTACCAAAGGCAAAATCAGCCCTGGGTTCAGGATGTCACAACGGTGCAAAGAGTTTATCAATTAAACCACGTTTTGCACGCAAGTGCTCATGCAAGAGGGTATAATTGCAAAACTGTTTGCACCGTTTTGTCAGCCTGAACGCAGGGATGGTTTCTTACCTAAGACATTTCAAACATTTTGAAAATGACGCACTTCCTCAAGAATAGTCCAGAATTTTAGAGGTAGAGAAATAGAGAGAAGTAAACCTTCTCTTGTCGAAATACTAGAGTTAACGACATCGTGAAATTGACAACGATATTCTAGCGTTTTTGAATGGTTTGAGTGTGTAATATGAACGGATAAATGGAGCGCTGAGTGTGTGATCTGGAATGGTTTTGATAGAGGTGAATGTCAATCCCACGATGTTACTTACTGTAGGTACTAGTACATATCATTACCATTAGTTTAATCACATGTTCTCGAAAAAACCATTACTATTTGTTTAATTACATGTTTATTGTACTACTACATACTATTACTACTTGTTCAATTACACGCTGTAGTACATATCATTACTATTAGTACTATTATGTACAACGACATACCATTACTTTTTTGGTTAATTACATGTACGAGAACATATCATCATTCATTTTGTTTCTGATTCTTTTAAGGGAGTTCCTAGATTTAGCATTCTCATGGCGGGTTTTTAAATCGAGTTTAATTTTCATGCTCGATATTAATCAAGCGACAATGGAGCTGATTTTCTCTGTATTCAAGCTAAAGAGATCCTTTCACAATGTTATTCCAAAATAAAAGTAAAATAAAAGATCATCACAAAATTCATTTGAATGTAAAAGCTGTATTAATCAATTGCAAAGAATTTACTCGGGGACCTCTGTAATGAAACCATTGTTTGCTCGATTAAAGCAGGCAATTATCGCATCGTTTTCATGACTTTAATATATGCTAGATCACGACTACCAGGCATTTGAAAGGAGAAAGAACTATTCTGAATTAATAAACAGTAAAACTAATTGGCGACGATTTTTTCGGATTGTTTGTTTGTTTGAAGAAAGGGTAATGCGTCTGTAAACAAGACATTTTCGTGTTTTTTTCACTTTCAACGCCGCATATATTCTACTGTAAAAACATCGTAAAATTGAGAAGGTTTTCGTGATTTGGGTTTGATAAGGGACTCACAATTTAACGAAATTATCGATATCTTATTACTTCCCTTTAAAGAAATATACGTAGATCTACTTTTCTTTAAATAAAAAAAGCGTGCACCCGTATACGTTTGCTTTTAAATCAAACTTGTTTTGAAAATAATGAATGGTTGGTTCAATTTGAAAGCAGTTGTGAAGGGCTGGAGCATTTTTGAATAATTTTGGAGCATTTTCTGAATATTTTTGGAGCATTTCTAAATTATTTGAGTAAGTTTTAGGAATGATATGAACGGAGCGCTGAGCGTGGGATTTTGAAATAAATGGTTTCGATAGGAGTTAATGTCAATTTTACGATGTTTCTAACTGTTTAAAGAACCATTTGTTTGTTTAAATGGAGTTTTTCGCCACTTTAAACAATCCCTTAGTTATATTGCGGCTGCTGGAGTATCTAACAATTGATTCCTGGTGTATCTCACACCAGTCCAACAATTACATCCTTTTCTAGCCTTCAGCTGCTATCCCACATAGATCTTCGATTATCAACCCATTGGTGGAAGACAAATGGTTAAAGAACAAGCATAGAATGAAATACACGGGGCAACATAACGAAATGAATTAACAGGTAAATTGAACACCTCAAAAGGAGAGAGACTGTCACCTATGAATAAGTTATAGACATTTGAAGCCCGAGACTGACATGTTTTCCGTAGGGAAATGTTCCCTGTAGGAAATAAACCCCCGAGAACGTCACGTATTTATAGAAGATATAGGTCTTATATAAATGTGACCCTTTAGGCGAAAAGGGACCATCTGGGTACATTTGTATTGCGTGAGGTGTCTAACCCTGACAGTTAGCGCGAACTCC
Source organism: Fragum whitleyi (assembly GCA_948146395.1). Classification (NCBI taxonomy): domain Eukaryota; kingdom Metazoa; phylum Mollusca; class Bivalvia; order Cardiida; family Cardiidae; genus Fragum; species Fragum whitleyi. The sequence goes on from OX411556.1 coordinate 48,004,402, forward strand.
ACTTTTATCGATAATTTTGATGATTTTCTGTTTTTTGAATGATCATTCTTTTATCCTGTATACAGTTTAAAAAAATCGTGAATTTGACAAGATGAATGATTTTGGAATGAGTTCGGAATGAAATTGAATGAGTGTGCAGAGCGAGTTTTGAGTGAAATTAAATGGAGGTAATACAATATAGCTAATTTTGTTCTAGACGAACATCCTGAACAAATTTAGATTAAATTTTGATTACCTCCGTTGCATTTCACTCAAAACTCGCTCCACACACTTGTTCAATTTCGATCCAAAATCTTTCCAAAATCATTCATCTTGTCAATTTCACGATGTTCTTGACTTGCTCATTCAATTTCATTCAGAAATCATTCAAAATTATTCGCCATTCGCCTTGTACTCGAAAACAGTCAATTTGCTCATTTAAAGCGGCCCAGTTCAATGCATTTAAAACATGCATAACTAAAATCGCCAAAAACTAGTTTCAGAATATAGCATGAAAATCATCAAAAGGAAGTAATTTAAAATATTTTATTTTTATATTGTTCAGACTCGAAGCATTTAAATTTCTCTGAACTCACCCAGTCATTTTTTTTCTGCATTAATATTGAAAATGTCTCCTCATTTCTAACTAATAGGTGTCTTAATCGCAAATATTTTTCATTATAGCTTTTTTTTCAAAATGTATTCGTAAAACTGAGGTCAATCTAGTACCTATTCGTTTATTGGTAAATTTTTGTTTTTTTCATAAGCGCTTTTTTACAGAATACCTGTGTTTTTGCAACATCAAAAACATTCTGTGACATCACATTGTTTAAAATGGAAGGAACAATAGACCAGAAAAAAATGGCATTGACGTTAAGCATTAGATTTTTACGGAGGTGAAGATGGGACATAAGGACAGTTCTTGAATTAATTCTTCAATAAAACCCTATATTGCGGATATTGTCTCGACAAGACCAGACTGATGAGTACCAACAAGATTGGGTTTGTGAAAGATTAGTTCAGATATTTTAATCTTTAATCTAAAAATACCATCATTATCTACAGCTCTGATTATTTTCTTCAGTGGGCGGTACCAAGAAGAAGGAAGACACGCCCCCTGCCAACGATCCATGGAGGCTGGTCACACTATTAAGTAGGTATTTAGCGTATTCCACCATTGCACCATGATGTTAGAAAATGGCTCCACGCTTAAGCTAATGGACTCATAATAGTTCCGCAACATTTCGCAACATGCTCTTTCACAACGTTGACCGAGGTTTCCTAATGAAAATGATTAGGAAACATTCGTTAATACGGTTAAAGTTCATAACTTCCGAAACCCTGCGAACTATTACGGTTCCACTACCTTAAGTACATCGAGAAATTAAAAGACACTTCGAGTTTTCTAATCAAAGCAATTATAACACACACTTAAATCATTCAAAAGTCCCGAAAGCGTTCAAAGCGGTCCACAACTGCATTATATGATTAAATCATTTCATCACTTTATTGGTTGGCGTAGATTTGGAAGCTTTTCATTTGTCGGGTTTTTTAATTGATTTGCACACAAATCAACTTATAGAACAGTCTGTATATTTTAGTTTATACATGGTTTATTGATTGAATGGAGTTTTACGCCACTTTCAACATTTTTTCAGTTATATCGCGGAGGCTGGAGCACCTAACAATGGATTCCTGGTATTTCTCTCACCAGTACAACCATCACATTCTTTCCTTACCTCCAGCTGCTATCTCACATAGGTCTACGATTATCAACCCATTGGTGAGAGACCAATAGTCGGAAAGAATGAGTGCCGCCGTCGGGGATCGAACCCGGGACCTCTAGATTGACAGTCCGACGCGCTATGAAGGCGGCGGTTAATAAAAAGGAGTAACATATTATTGGGTTTTTTTATTATTTTTATATACTAATTTATTTTAGTTCGATTGCGACGAAAGCTTAAGTTTGTAGAATCGTTCTCGAACACACAATCCTGATGTTTTCACGATCCCTGATAGAGAGGCAGTGGTTGAAACCCACTACTACACTACCCAATTTACAGCTGGGTGAACTGGGGCTTGCTATCAAGTGTTTTGCCCATAAACACACCCCCGGCGACAGTGGGGCTCGAACCACGGACCTCCAGGTCACGGGTCGAATGCATTTACATTGTACCACTAGGCCACCGAGGCAGTCGATTACAGATAATCGATAACAGATTATTGCTATGATATTGATCGTTCGCAGGAAGTTTGAGATATTCTATTCTTTAATGCTTTTCGGTGGTTTATCGAGAAATAACGGTAGATTATCACTTGATAATCTCACCGCAAAAGCAGTGAAATTATTAAAAACCTATACCCTGCTTTTGTGCATTTCATCCTATCTGACGTCATCTATGCGGGGCGAAATAAGTGACGTCACAATGAACATTGCATAGCAATCACGCGCAAAATGACGCGCTTTACAAAAATATGTCATAGAAATTTCGCATTTTGTCTCATTTTTCCATTAAAGAAATAGAATAATTGTGAACAACAAAAGCTCTATTTTCACTCGTGGCTCCACCACTCGTGAAAATATAGCTTTTGTTGTTCACTCAATGAAATATAAATCGATCTTATACTGAAACAAACGATTATCCTCTATATATCTTCCTTAATATCATCCAAGCCTTGATCATACCACTCATTCAATACCAGTCCAAACCATTCTAAAATGATACCTCTCGTTCAATACCAATCCAAATCCATTTCAAAATCATTCATCTTGTCAATTTCAAGATAAGTTTTTAATTCTATCAACGTATAACCTGAAATTATTGACATGATTTGACCATTATGCGATGAATAAATTAATCGATGAATATATTTACCATCGAGGAAGATCGGTGGTTACGGATAGCTTCGTCTTAACCTGGGTGACTATGCGTTCAGGATGAAGAAGTTAGCGAAACGTTTTCGAAATGATACCACGCTTTGCACGTATGTGCACGTGCAAAGTGGGATATCAACACCAAACTTTTGCAAAACATTTTTACATCCTGAAATCATGGTATGTTTACATGCCATTATAAAATCTTACCTACAGTTACTAGGTTCCGTGGTCGAGAGGTGTAGGTCGCATTTATACAATGTAGACTTTTGGCGGTTCAAATCTGCACAAAGACACATTTTTTTTCTTTTTTTTTTTTTTCTTTTTTTTTTTTTCTTTTTAACATATCTCGAAAAAGAAAAGGCGTAACTTTCTTGTGTTTTCTGACTATATATTTATTAGAAACCTTTACCTCTGTGAAATAAATTGTCTTTATTTATCTAGTTTGTCAAAATTTGAACCATCAAACTGAGATGTGTAAATCAGACTACAATTTTTAAAAGCCGCTTGTAGAACATTTTTTTGATATATTGGGGAGGAAACACGGATTCTGAGTTTGAAAGCATACAAACGATCGTATTTGTTATTGTCTGAATGATTCATATAGAGATATTTGAGTTGTAAAAGAAATTATGATTAAAAAATGAAAAAAACAGAGAATTTCTAGAAATTAAAACAAGTAATGGGTAAAACATATATTATTGTATTTAAAAAATGAAAATAAGATAGATCGAGGCTCGAACCACGGACCTTGTGTTCTGCACTTCGGCGATCTTACAACTATATCTAGAAGAATCCTCTACCCACGCTGGCGCTAAATAAACATACAAGTTATCACGGTCGACTCCCGAGATAAAACGAAAACTAACGATTATGTAAAGTTGAAATCAATAAAGCGTGTAATTATTTAGATAGAGGTCATACTCAATCATGTCAAATATTTTGAGTTATATAAGTCCGAGAGTGGCTAAATGTGTAATGCGTGTAATGTTATACATCTAATAGTCATTTTGATGTCACTGGCATCCGTGTTCGCTTGACAATTTACTATTTACAAATTGTCCCATTTTTCCGATTCTGTCTATCTCGGTATTCCTTAGCATATGCTCTCTACCGAATAATACTATAATTAACGAATACTTGCAGGTTTTTTTTCTATCTTTGCAGAAAGTCTAACAACTCTTCTGACATCAATCAAGAATAAACAACTTCTGTAATAACACCGTTCGTTTAAGTGTAAGATCGATTTATATTTCATCGAGTGATTAACAAAAGGTTATTTTCACGATTGGTTAAGCCAGAAGTGAAAATATAGAATTTTTTTCAGAAAATGAAATGTCAATCGATTTTACTTGAAAAACAAACGATTATTCTATTACTTTAAAGTAAAAACAAGACAAAATGTGAAATTTCGGGGACAATTTTTCTTAAATCTCGTCATGTTGCACGTGATTGCTAACTTTCGAAATGACGTCACTTATTAGATGACGTTAGATAGGGTGAAATCAAGAAAAGCTAGGAATACGTTTTTGATAATTCCATTGTTTATGTGGTGAGTTTATCAGTGATAATCTATCGTTATTTCTCTATAATCTACTGAAAAAGCATAAGAGAAAGTATAATCTTCACAAACGACCAATTTAATGCTCTGAACTATTCATTTTTTAAAGAAAAAAGTTAGTCGGCAAGGTCTCAAATTCGCATTTCCAGAAAACTTGTGTTTAAATCTATGAGGTATAAAGACACTGCATCGTATCCTACTTGTGTGGAACAATAAAGTATTGTTCAACAGGAGGCAAAGAAGGAATAAAATATATATTTGTCAAAGTAAAACAGGGGGAATGTAAAAATCAATGAAATGTAACAAGTTCACTTCAACAGCGTAATAATCCGCGAGAATTTACGTGGATCAGTCACGTGAGACGAGACTTTAAATTTACCTCAAATCGACGGCATAACTTGATGTATTACACAGGGCGGGCGAGAAGATTTATCTACCGGAAGCAGGCTGTTTGTTAAACTAGCACATGTCGAAATTCTCTCGAAATTTTCTCCTGTTGTCTCGAATTATTTTAAACTAAACACGGTGCATGTACAACGAAGGTTATGCCATAAAGGGTATAAAAGTCCGCTTTATTGCCTGAAGATTATTACGCGTTATTATTCCACTGTCAGGGTGTGGCCGAATCTTGAATTGATTTGGAGAACCGCCGACGTAGCGCGTAGGCATTTTTTTTAATCGTATTCCCATGTTGGGTTGTAGCTGGAGGCTAGGGAAGGATGTAATAGTAGTAGTGGTTTGAGAAATACTAGGAATCCAATGTTAGGTGGTCCAGTCGGCGCGATATGACTGAAAAATTGTTAAAATCGGCGTACAAACTCTATCAAACAGAACAAAGAAACAATTAAAGCTGAATCCTTTACTTAAAATAGTTAACATGCTTGTCACATAAAAACTTCATAGTCGAGCCATCAAATCATGCCTACTTCAGCTTTTTCAAGCTGAAGTTACAAGGTTTTGGTAACTCAACGATGATTTAAGTTAATTTTTATATTTGTCGACTTTCTATAAAACTTAGTAAAACTAGAAAAGGCTGGTTTTCTTTGACTGATTGCAACGGTCATTTTAAGACTTCGCCTTTCCCCATGTCGCTGACAGATTAGCCCAAATTGTTGATTTTAGAAACACCGCAGAGATATTAAGTAATGATTTATTAATAATTCATGAATTTATCGCAATTTGAAATTTGGATTTCTAAAAACGCCAATACAAATCGGTAGTGAAAGAGCACGATATCCAGTGGCAAAATACTTCAAGTTGGCAAGTTTTTGTTTGTTTGTTTGTATGGCTTTTTTACAGTTCGTTGACTGGGGTAGCAATGAATTACTGCATATTTACGCATCGAAGTTTTTTGTTAATATAAATTTTTCAAAAAATGTTCAACTTTTCATTCAAAAACCATGATTTTCTTTCTTTTTTCTTCTTATATTTTTCTCAAAATATTTTATACAAATAGGTGAAAGAATCAGACAAGCCCTTGCTCAAAATCCGTTATACGTTTGTATGATATTAAAGAATTACACCGACGATAATCTTTACAAGGGCCAACACGATCGTTGCATTTGCACATTTCTATTTGACACATGATTATCATTAAAATCATTTTTAATAGCGATAAATCAAAAACCGGTTAAGCGAAGTTCCTTAAAGGGCAAAAAGTATTTAATGTACTCCTACAAAAAGGAAGTGTCTTTCAAAAAAGAAAATTGAAAGAATGGAAAATCAAATATCGTTTCGTAAAATTGATGTATCTTTTTAAAGAAAAAAATCGCGATTTTTCCGAGTAACATATTTCCTGCATTGCAAAATAAAATCGACTTGACTGTAGGACATTGCTGACTTAATTTTACTCTAAACGCTCGTAACTACATATTGATTCAAGCTGTAGTAACTAAGATTTAGAATTTAATCGACGATTTATCAAATCACGTAAGTGCTCTGAATAAGCCAGAATTCTATAATTTGTTCTTACGTGATCGATTGGAAAGAATTTCATTCATTTCGTCTCCAATTTGTATGCAGGAATTTACATGCGGTATTAGAAAGTGTGGGGGAAATTGGAGTCTTTATAATTTAGAGGACATCTAGCTGAAGATATAGGCTATTTACTGGTATTAGCAATCAAGGACGTTTCTCGTACCAAGATGTATTTAGAGAATATAGTTTTTTTAGGAAATCGGGAAATCAGGTGCAAATGATTTATTTTCCAAGGATTGACATTGTTTTGCGAGTGAGATAGGTCCGTTCATATTCAATAAGCTTTAAAATATGATCTACAGTGCGGGAGTAAAATTAACTCGTTGAATACTTTTAAAATTGCACGGGTGTTATTCTACTAGTAAAATAAGTATGCAAATGAGCTAAGAACGTATAGCAACGTTATATTTTTGTTGTGAAAATGACGTCATATTGATGTGATGACGTCATAATGCAAACAGCGGTATATGTTTCGAGGGATACTTTTAATCGATAAACTTCTAGAATTTCCTCGATTTATTGTAAAATTCAAGTAATATTATGAATATAATATCAAATTCGTGATCGTAAAATACCGAATTTATAAAACTAGTCATCTAAAACGGATAAAAACTCGGCACCTCCTCGTTTTATCTGTTTTTAGATGACTCGTTTAAAAAATTTGGTATTCAATGACCACACATTCAATATTCTCTAATTATTAATCAGAAATTCTTATCGGTCGCTGGTATTCTTAATTACGGGGCGTCAAGCGAAAACGACCATTCTGGTACCCAGCTAAATACCCGTATTTGAGAAAATAGATGCGAGAAATCACATACTGAAAATAATACAATTGTTCTTCCAGATCGAATCTGGAAAACACTGTTTTAATAACTATATTGTTTTTAGCGTAGAAGACGAATTTCATATTAAAATTGTTTTTCATCTTTCAAACGATTTAAGAAATTACTCCTTTAAATGAAATCGCTTCGATTTTCACAAGATTTTAATATCTAAAAAATAATTTGATATAGACTGGGTTAAAAAAAATAATAAAAAAAAAGAATAAAAAAATACCAAAAAACAGGCAAAATTATCTTATCCTTTGAAAATTACTTCCATATTTTCGATGTATATGTATGTTCTGTATTGTGTATTCTATAAATAATTGTAAAAGTTTGACCATATTTACAAGGAACAAGAACATTTAAAAGCCCGCCGTCCTTAATAGAGTCATATTGATCTTTGATCGTTTTGAAATCGTTGGCTATAATATTGAAAGCACATGGTTTTCATTTATTTATTATTTGCCCTAGACTTACATAAGCCTAAAAGTAATCTATCATGAAATACAGTTAACAGCATCGTGAAATTGACAAGGTGAACGCTTTTGGAATGATTAAGGAATGAAATTGAATGAGTTTGTGGAGCGGGTTTGAGTGAATTTAATGGGAGGTAATCCAATGTCGCAAATTTGGTCTGGATGAACAAAATTAGCGATATTAATTACCTCCATTTAATGAAATATGCATACAAGTTCTTTAGATAACTTCATATTTTTCAAGGACCTAATAGACGCTTTTGATTTGAATAATGTCAGTGAAATCGTGAATTTTCTCTATCAAAATTTATTTTGAACGACGTTTTTGATTCTATATTTTTCAATGGGTTTGAGCGTTTTTTACTTGTTTGAGTGAGTGTTTCGAATGAATGAATGGAACGATGGGTGAGTGCGTTAGAATGGTTTTGTTTGATGCGAATGTCAATTTCACGATGTAACTAACTGTAGTATCACATTGTTATTTTTCGTCTATTTTCGTCTTTTTTCGTCTATTTTCGTCTATTTTCTAGGAGTAGTAGTGGTCAACATATTCCTTGGTCTCCTGATTATAGCTCTCATCATGGCGCTCATTTTCGTCTGTTATAGGTAAGTCAAACAGTCTTCGTCAAATTAATTTCTTGGTCCCCTAATTATAAATAAAAACTCTGTATTTCTTTCATAATCGTATTTAAGAGTTTTCGTTATCCTATTTTTTTGCGATCCCCGACGGCGGCATTCATTTCCGACTATTTGTCTCTCACCAATGGGTTGATAATCGTAGACCTATGTGAGAAAGCAGCTGGAGGCTAAGATAGGATGTGGTGGTTGTACTGGTGAGAGAAATACCAGGAAACCATTGTGAGGTGCTTCAGCCTACGCGATATAACTGAAAAAATGTTGAAAGCGGCGTAAAATTCCAATCAATCAATCAATCAATCAATCAATCAATCAATCAATCAATCAATCAATCAATCAATCAATCAATCAATCAATCAATCAATCAATCAATCAATCAATCAATCAATCAATCAATCAATCACATTTCTTTGCATTTTAATACTACTTCTCACAAAAGCGCTCATAGTCGTCTGTTATATGTAAGTAAACCTTAAGTCAATAAATGCATTGGTACACTGATAATAAATCTCATTCTGGCGCTCATATTCGTCTGTTAAAGGTAAGTCAGTCTTAAGTTAGTCTCCAGGGGCCCGTTTTACTAAACATCGTACGACCAATTTTTGCGTAAGTCAAAAATGAAGTTTCTTCTGCTTGAGTAACTATACATGGAATTATGCCATGCATCATCTCATTGGAATCGTCTCCTAAAGACGATTCCAATGAAATATGGCAAGGCAGAATCTAAGAATAAATGAAAATACCAGGTACGATTGTGATTTTGACTTACGATTAATTTTTTCATAAGAAGTTTAGAATAGGTAAGACAATCGTTAGTCAATACATTCTTTAGTCGGATAATTATAGCTCTTTTCATGGTGCTCATATTCGTTTGTTTAAGGTAAGACATTCTCAAGTCAATATATATTTTAAGAGTATAGTTATAGCTCTCATCGTGGTGCTCATATTCGTTCGTTTAAGGTAAGACAGTCGTACATATTGTAAGTCAATATATACCTTAGTCGTATGATTATAGCTTTCAACATGGCGCTCAATTCCGTCTGTAAAAGGTAGTAAAATCTTAATCAAGGGACATCGATAGTAAGGGAAGTTACTGGAATCATAGACGTTAGATCTGTTTACAAATAGTTATCTTTCGTAGTGCTCCAAACTGTGTCCACATTATCCTATCACATGTAATTGCAATTTCAACATGTGCGGTCGAGAGTCAGACTCAATTATCTAAAATCTCAAGTTATATTAGCCTGGCCAGTGTATTTTAGTAGTTGCCATTGCAAACATTGTCGATATCGTTTAAAACAAGTTCAAACTGAGTCGAAATCTGCTGTTCTTACAGCGCTCCATACATTCATTCAAAACACTCTCTCAAACCATTCAAAAACGTTCAAACCCATTGAAAAATATACAATCAACAACGTCATTCAAAATAAATTTTGATAGTGAAAAAACGGCGATTTCGTTGACATAATTCAATATGTAAGCGTCTAATAGGATCTTACAGAAATAGGAAGCTATCTATAGAACTTGTATGCATATTTTATTAAAGGGAGGTAATCAATATTGCTAATTTTGTTCATCATGAACAAAATTTGCGAAATTGGATTACCTCCGACTAAATTCACCCAAAACTCGCTTCATACACTCATTCGATTTCATTCCTAAATAATTCAAAAATCATTCACCATGTCAATTTCACGATGTTGTTAACTGTACTGTATTTAAGGTACAGAACTTATGGTCAAGAGAAAAGAAAGAGAAACATTGCCCGTAAAAGTGATACTGCTACGACCCTGGACGAAAAGGCGAGTACGGAACTGCATTTATTACCCAGCGATGATGAGAAGTCCTGTAACCCGGCTCGAGATTCTAACCATCATGGACAGTGTGACGCGGAACGGGAACCTCTACAGGATATGACGTCATTTACTAGAACCTCCCCCTACGAAACCACCATTTTTCATTATAATCGTGAATCACATGATCCTAATGAAGAGACGCTTGTTTTTGATTCGGAAACTGGGCTATCCTCATTTTTTCCGAACCTTCAGGCGCTTACTGACTCCTCAAAGAATCAAAACTCTGAATCTGCTTATTCTAGTTTGGACGCGGGTGACGAAGGCTTACAAAGTGCTGAGTGTTTAGACATCAGTGATAATTATTCTAGACCCGATTGCTCAAAAACCCCAACTTTGACTAAAGTTCCAAATAATCTATATTTACAAAGGAAACATATCCCTAGTTCAAAAGACTCAACACCTTGCGAAACGACTCCGAATCATTATGAAATAAACAATGATCATTACGCTGTTATAAAGAGATCGCCGCAACATCGAAAACAAATCCCAGCGCCACCTATTCAAATGGACGATATATCAAAGGGAGATAATCCTTGTTGTATTAGTGACGTGTACATAAATCCGAATTCATCACATATCCACCCTGTGTTAGAGGATCAGGGGGATTGCTCCTCCCCCAGTACCATGCACGTGATACCCGAACATGACTGTTTACTACATAAAATACCCCCACCCCCTCCCCCTGCCAAAATGCCCCCGGATCTACTATTGCAAGGGAACCACGCTGCCGCAGTCAAGATGACGGATATGTACGCGGGATCTCAAAGGATTTCAAACTCACCTCAACAGAAAAAATATCATTACTGAAAGATGTCGACTTGTAAAGTTAGAAACAACGTGAAAATTGGAACTAGATTTTTGTTTTTAGAATGATTTTGAAATGAAATTGAATAGTCAGATGAGAAATATTTTAATAAATTAAATGAAGGTTAAACAGAATCATTAATTTTGTCCAAAAAGACGAAATTAATCATATTAGTTTACATTCCCTAATAAAAAATCTACGAATAGATCCGCAAGAAAAATATAGATTCGAGAAACAGTTATCTCCTATCATTTTCAATGCAGAATTGATCTTTGATCACTCACTTGAAATTGTTTGTCTATTATATATATATATTATATACTCCTCTTGAAATTAACATGTATATGACTGTCTTGTCAGGCACTTCAAAATCAACACTACCCGCTTATAGTTCATGGAAAGAATTTTTGAACCCATTTTAATGCTGCTTCTATTTACAAAAAAAAGACAGTTTGCCCAGCTAAACAATATATCAAATTGAAGCTGTAGATGAGCATAAACCGCACATTATTAGGGGCCCCATCTTCTGAAAAGGGATATTTTGTTCAAAACAAACAACTTCATTACAGCTGGATAAAATCTGCATACATTTGAACAGAATATTCACAAATATACCTACAATGTACTGCTACAACCTTAGATATAAAACGCAGTCGCAGAAGGCTCTTTTGAAACATTTATTTTCCATTTATTTTGTCAACATACGTGTCAAATCGGTTTGGTCTGTTTTAAGGATAGATGTTAGATATGGTACAACATCGCACCATACTGCTATGGGCCTTTCCGAAAAAGTGGTTTACCTCCCTTTTTCCCTATAATCCGCTAGAGTGACTTCCCTTGTTCGGGTAGCAAATCTTTACAGAAAGCATTGAAATATTACAGATGAAAGTCCGTTTGCAGACGAAAATGTCGCTCATAATTGTTTAAAAGCGTTTTATTTTTGTAATTTTCGTTTTCATTGAAGTTATTTTACAGATAGTTCATTGTTTGTACATTTCTTTTATTAGATCCTTTATTTATTTAGTGAAGTATTTTTCGATGAAAATCCAATTGTAATCAAATTATCTTAAATCATACAATATGTAGCCGGCTCGGTAATAGTAAATTATTGTTCATCTATATAAATCATAGTTCGAGTCGCTACTAACGTCGTTATCGCAGTTCAAACTAACCCATTTTTGTATTTTTAGAAGTTGTCCAAACACGAAATAAAAATAACTATGATGTTTCTTTTTCTTATTAGAAAACAAAAAAAATAAATATATGCTTGAGACAGAATTAAAAAAAAATATATCACTTGGCGCTTTATCTAATTGCAACTTACAAATACGTTGAAGAAATGGTGGTTTATCGATATTGAAACGTGGAAAAAAGAGAACTCAAACCGTCGTATAGGCGATCTTTCAGTTAATGAAGCATGTTTATGGATATGTAAGCTTTTGCGATATTTTTACCATACAATTTTCATTTCTTTGTGTGCAAAGTTAATTTTCACAGCAGTGATTTGTTTAGGCACAATAAATGTTCACACCGCGTATGGAACAAAGAAAATGTCAGCGCCGTCTTTTAATTGCATAGATACGTCAGACTATGTTAAAGTTGGTTTCGCATTCTTTTCGGTATAGGGGTCATGTATGAAATATTCATTTAAAATCAAGCAGTTTTATTCGGCACGAGCCCCTTTCAGCACTGTTCAAAATTTCATTTTTCCTTTGTTGTATACTTGTTAAATCAAAGTGTGAAAAGGACAGGGTTAAGCTAAGAGCATACATTTGGCAATGAATGCAAATGACAAGCCCTGCTTATTTTAAATGATAAGACACTCATGAAATATGGTTGTTGACCGAAAATAAATAATAATTTTAGAAAAAATACGATCATATCTTTTTTGTATGTATGCGTACACGTGTTACTTTGTAGAAAGGGTTTTCGATGGGTCAAGGACCCCATCGGGATCAAAGAGCGGTAAACCACGACAGTAGCAGACATAAGGTACAACACGTGTGATAAATAAACACCGCACTGTTGACAATGAAGCGGCGCACGTGGCTTATGACATTACGTAATCGTAATTGTTTTTTTTAAAAAATTCAATTTTAACAAGGAGATAGATAAAACAAAATTTTATTTAAGGTATATTACTGCGTCTCAATAATACTAGAATTTGGATAATATCAAGGATTCGTATGAGGTTAGTGTTAAACTAAAATCTGAACAGATCAGAAAAGAATCTTTATTTAACTATTCAACTTGAATATTTATGGTTAACCCTAGAAATGCATGCATGTAATATAACAAGCATATTTATTGGCGATTTTAAAAAAATAGAAAAGTCTTTACGGAAATTGTGAGTATATTTTTACGTGTACTTAAAAGCCAATTTCGTTATAAGAACATATGTTAATTTGGATCATTAAGACATGAAATACCAACTGCATGGAATTATTTCTACATTTTTGAAATTACACCTAACTGTATTTGTCTTTTATTTCCACACTTTAAGTTTATAATTGTATAGAATTAAATTTGGCCGCCTTTCATTTTTATCGTCTGGTTTTTTGCTAATGAGCGCGTTCGTTTTGCTACAAACGATTGTGCCAGGGCTTTTATTTAAATACTGAGCATGAAAGAAATTCACACAAACAATCAAATCAAAGTTGTTTTCAAAAGACGTGTCGAATAATTTTCATGGACTGACATCGACACTTGATCAAGAAGAAAAAAAACCATATTACATTTCACCTTATAAATCAAGTCGCCTTTCTTCGTCTTTTGTTTTTAATTTCTTTATCAAATAAAAATTCAAAAAGTCAATTTTTATTACTAGGGATAATAAATTATTGGTTTAAAATATATAGTTTTGATAATCTAATCCATTAAATGTCAAAATAGACCGAATTATCAAGATATACTTAAATGAAATAAAGAACAGTAATTGTTCTTCAAAGACATTCAAAGTTTTATCTGCTAAAAATATCGTTCGCATACTCTTTGGATTTAGACTAACTTTCAAATTTTGTGGTCTGGTAATGAGTTTGTACACGGACCCTAATTATACAGCATTGAGTGTCCCTGTTTAATCCTGACCCGAATGATTTTTTTCTCAGCCATTTTAAATCAGAAATTGGCTACCCAGAAATAGAAGGACGACCGTTTCCATGTTCAAATACACTGGAGAGTAGTTAGGCCCGATTACTCTTTTTCTGTATTTTCGGAAAGTCCTATAAACTCGAGTTTTCGCGTTGATATTAAAGACGCTCCTATATCAGCCATATTATTGATCTGAAAGGATCCGCTCCGGTCTTGAATTACTTCCGAGGTCGTTGTACCCTAAAATAGTCCGGTTAGAAAAAATTGTGTGCTCCTTTTGCCACATTGTTTTAATGTTTAAATAACAGTAAAGTGCTTGAAATGAGGTTCAGCCAAGTGCCAGACCTCTGCTACATTTCATGCATAGTTTTAAATGAATCTAAGTGGGAACTATTTTCTCTGAGAGCCTGACCTTTGATGGTGGTTCCCAAGTAAGGAAACTAGTTTGTACCATGAGAATTTTTAGGGTGGTTGTGCGCCGTTAAAAATTGTGGGAAAATGAACCGCTCATGAATGCATTTTCTGGACATACATTTCAAGAACAAAATTTTTTCTTTCAGACTTGCAAACTTTTATAGCCCAAACGACTTTTTTTGAGGAGCTACGTACTGTCAAAATGTGCCAATTTACTATATAATTTAACACGGCCAAATCAGACAGAAGTGTAACCAAATTTGCTACCCGGAAATGGAGAGTTATGACCGTTCGTTGTTTCAATGCACCGGAGAGTATTCAAGTTCGATAACTCCATTTCTCTATTTTCGGAAAGGCCCATAGGCATGGCGGTCTTATGTTGCTTAAATGCTTGTGCTCATAAGTATCTTCATTTTGTTATATAATATACCTGGACAAACTGCTTTTTCTTGGTAAACGAAATGCCCTTAAAATTAGGTCTCAAACACTTACTACTATTAACTATTTGATCGATTTGAATAAAATGTTGATGGTTTTGAACGAATTCGAAACGTTTTCGAACGATTACGGATAGTTTTAGAATGATTTGAATGACTGTTTGAAATGAAGACTCGAGCGTAAAGTGAGTGATTTAGAATGATTTTGATCGTAGTGAGTGTCAATTTAACAATGCAACTAAACTAAAACTTTATATTTCATAACTATGAGACCCGTCAAGCAAAAAGGGATCATCTGGGCTGTGCGACAAATGCTGACCTATGCAGCTTGAGAAGTAATGCGCGGGCTACCTTAAGACAAAATGGTTGAGATATCTTAGTTTTTACATGCATAAATTAACTTGCATTTTGCTATACATTTAATTAATAGAAAGTTGGTGGTTTTCGACCGATTCCGGAATGAAATTACAAGAGTTAGACAAGCAAATTTGAATTGAAGTAAATGGAAATATAGCAATATCGCTAATTACGGCCGAAATATAGACAGTATTTTGTTACCTCCATGTAAAAAAGGCGAGTGTTTAATGCATCGAGTGCAGCGCTGATAGGGCGATTTTGGTTTTGATCGAGGTGAATGTTAATTTCACAATGTTAAATACTTTAAGGACGTTCAAGCCTTTGTACGTCGAAAATTGTTTTCTTTCAAAAATGCCTCATATTCGGACAATTTCAAGATCTAATATGAAGCGGTCTTATTACATGTATAGGTCTTAATTTTTCCTATTCATTAATAACAACACTCACTCCAACCATTCAAAAACTCCCCAAACTGTTTAAAAGCAAACAAAAATTATCAAACCGACCGATATTTCATTCAAATCGAACAAATAATACCACGATATTGTAGGCTGGTGTGGGCCTTAGGACGTCTAATTGGGACATGGAGACACAAACATTGAAAAGATCGGATATTTTTCAAAGGGGGTAATGAATATCGCTAATTTGGTTCTTCTTGAACAAATTGGCGATACTGGATTGCCCCCCTTTAATTTCAATCAAAAATCGTTCCACTCACTCATTTAATTTCATTCCCAAATCATACCAAAATCAATCACTCGTCAATTTTCCCATGATTTAACTGCTTCACCCGTACTATCAAACACAGCGCCATCTAGCGGCATACCGTAAAACTACTGATTTCAACGTTTACGACCAATTATTGCCTGACAGATGACGCATTCTGAATGAAAAAAATATGTATCGATTAACCACTCAATTGACAATTAACGCTCTTTAAATGTTCAAAAACGCACGTGTTTGGACAACAGGCGTTTTCTCAAGACAACCTAGGGACACCAAACCTTAAAAAAGGCCAATGTATAAGGTTTGAACGTTCATAGACCAAAAAATCGAAAAGTGACCCCATATTCCTATTGTTTCATATTATTCTCGAACTAAACGAAAATTTTAGCAAATAAAAAGTGGGGTTCTCCGCGCGAAGTATTATTAGAAAATCGCGTTGAATTTGTCAATTGAAAAAGAAAGCAAACACTCTTTGACGTACGTGGGAGCAAACGTCCTTAAAATCAATTTGTAAAAATCATCATTCTAAATACCGTGCATATGATATACATAGACTGCTTATCTTACAAAATCCAACATTTCGTTGTTTCAAACGGAGAATAGCCGAATGTTTTCCGATGAGTTTAGAATTTTGTAAATACATGTATAGCTGTTTTAACTATATGTTTTATAATAAATGAAGATTAAATTAATATAATAAATGTTTACTAATGCAGTTCACCGTGATTGTTCATGAATATTATGTATACCTATTTCCTTTTCTTTCCTCAAGTTAAGATGGGTACGAAAACTGATTCAAGAGTTATCCCCTTTAAAAGTATGGATAGCTACAGTTAACAAAATTATGGAATTTTCAAGGTGAATAATTATGGAATGATTTAGGAATGAAATTGAATGAGTGTGTGAAGCGAGTTTTGAGTGAATTAAATGGGAGGTAATCCAGTATTGCTAATTTTGTTCATGATGAACAAAATTAGCAATATTGATTACTTCCCTTTAATAAAACGCAAACAAGTTTCATAGGTAGCTCCCTATTTCTTCAAGAACCTATCAGACGCTTACAATTTCAATTAATTGAGTGAAATCCCGATTTTTTTCCCCAGCTATTTTATTTTGAACGAAGTTGTTGTTATATGTTTTTCAGTGAGTTTGGCGCGTTTTTGAATGGTTTGAGTGAGTGTTTGGAATTAATGAAAGGAACGTTGAGTGAGTGATTTAGAATGGTTTTTATTGAGTTCAATGTCAATTTCACGATGTATTTAACTGTTTTGTGATCGTAAACACAAGTGCCAAGCTTCATGTACAGGTGTTTTTTGTAAACTGAGCTCTGACGTAGGCGCCGAGTCTATTATCATAGGTAAATCGGGTATGATTAAAAAGCAAATGATAAGAATTTAACCTGACCCCTTCACTGCAGTTATGAAAGTACGCATTTGAGTGAACCTTATGTTTTAAGACAAGCATTGACGTTGGTTTTCAAGGTAAATTGCAAATTTTCTTAATGCGCTATTTAAACCTGTTTTATCTATTTCGAACAAATGGCACGAGAATCTAACAGTAAAAAGTTGATTTCACGGCTCACCGCGCAAAATCTACCTATAGATATCTTCATTAACAACAGAGATATTACCAAGGTAAAGTTTGTCACGCCAAAGTCAACACCAACTAGAACGACGCAAAGGTGTTCACAATTGAACAGACGTAACAATAAGCCCCAACACGAATTTCTTTAGGACAACACTTGGACGTACCGGTATTGTCTGGGTTTTTTTGTTTTTTTTTTCTTTTTTTATCTCAAGATAGATCTACCCAGAAATTCTTTTCAGCTGACAATATTAGGGCAAAATATCAATAATGAGACGAAAGTATATACAAATTTTGCTCAGTTCTAAAATATTTTAGTTGGTTTGTTGTTTTGTTTTTTAATTATAAAAATCATATTGAATCTAACCAAATTTGGAAATTAATACAGGAGAGTTGTTTGTTTCAGAGTAAAGCCTTATTTACATTTGGCTCACGGAGCCCGAACGGCGCCCGTAACTCGCTGTTACTCTTAAATCGTGCGGTTCTCGTCCGGCGGCATACGGTGTCATCGCAAGGCTTTATGGGTACCCCGAACCCTTTCGATTTCGTATAAATAATAGTTATACAAGTTATTTAAACATCGCAAGACCGTAGCCCTTAGACTCGCCGTAGAGGAATCGCACGATCGTCGCACTGACATCGCACGTCCATCGCTCGATATTCTGTCTATAAGTTTAAACAAATCATCCTACGGTCCCCCTGCGGGTATCGTACGATGATCGTACGGCTTCATATGGACCTCTTCTGGATTGAATCTCTTTCTCAATTATTCGTCTGACGGACCTCGCCGTTTGGTCGAACCAAATTAACCACCGGTCAGAAAGCTCACATCAAATACCATGAGTCATAGTCACGAGCCTATATGCCTCCATTAGCGAAGATATTTGATTTACATACAAAGTTACAATTTGGGCAAAGGAAAACATAAAACAATACAAGTGTGAAAAATACATTCACACACGCACATACAAACAAACAAACAATTTAACCCTTTACTGTTTAATCCCTGCTTTTTACGTACCTGTGATTTTATGATTGGGAAAACATTGAGAAAAAAGAAGAAATTGCTTCTGACAAGCAATTTCTTCTTTTTCCACACTATTTTCTACCCTACTGAATGGTTATTTTTCAAATTAAATCAACTTTAAATTATCGTCTGCAAAACCTTTGAATTTGGACAGGTCCAAAATGTTGTAAAACAGGAAAGTGTTAACCCGCAGGTTCACTTGAAATCATTCAAATACCTACAACAACACGCTTATCTCACACCTACAGACTACATGGCTGTAGAGCATGATACATTTCGCTCGTTTAAGGAACATGGTTTCGATATAATTCCAAAAACTTTGCAACTACAGTTTCAATTAAGCTGCAGTTACTAGACTTTAAGACTACAGCGACGATAATCAGGATCGAAGATTATAAAACTGTTTCTGTTCATAGCTGAGAATTTATTCATAATAATCCATAGACTGAGTGAACAACGAAAGCTATATTTTCTCGAGAGTATCGAAGAATCGAAGTATCAAGCGATCTTATTAAAAAAAAGAAAAACAAGATTTATTTTTTTAATGCAAACATTTAACAAAATGTGAAAATTTTAAGACGGATTTTGATCATTTCACTGGTTGGGCAGTGAGTTTATCAAGTGATAATCAGCCTTTATTTCTCGATAATCCAGCGCTAAACATGAAAATAAAAAATAAAAAAAACACTTTTGTGTTAAAGCTGGTACTTTTCGTACTTCAACTTCCAGACATTTTCTGAATCTTGACTAATACTCTTACCTTAGCATAGAATCATTGTTTCCAAATTCAACGTGCAACATTGGACAGAGTTTCCCAATGTTTCGTAGGTTTTATTTCTTTTTCTTGAACTTACGAGGCTCGTTTGAATGTACTCGCTCGACCAATGCTTTTTCCAACAATATTGCCCGATTGGTAAATCTAAACAACATTGTTAATCAACGCTTTAATATTTCATACGTTTTATATATGTCTTCTTCTACAATAGGGTTTGAGTAAATAAGATCTAAATTCAGATAAAAACAAATGAGAACGGTGAGATTATCACTTGATAATCTCACCGCAAAAGCAGCGAATTATCAAAAACTTGTATCATGCTTTTGTGCAGTCCATCCTATCTGACGCCATCTATTCGGGGCGAAATAAGTGACGTCACAATGAACGTTGCATAGCAATCACGTGCAAAATGACGCGCTTTACGGAAAAATGTCCTAGAAATATCACATTTTGTCTCCTTTTTTTGCATGAAAGAAATAGAATAATCGTTTGTTTTCGAGTAAGATCGATTTATATTTCACTTCGTGAACAACAAAAATCTATATTTTCACTCTTGGCTCTGCCACTCGTGAAAATAAAGCTTTTGTTGTTCACTCAATGAAATGTAAAACGATCTTACACTGAAACAAACGATTATCCTCTACATAGTAGCTATCTTGACAGTACATGTACATAGAAAGATTTACCGCTTTGATCACAAAGCTGTATAGTAATCTTGATCCCACATCTGTTACACCGGTCGATCAGAATTATTGCTACTGCTCAAATCAACAATCATATACAATTCATTATATGAAATAATCTCCACGTGGTGAAAATATGTCGTTTTTGGATAAAAAGATGTTAGAAAATGCCATTTTTACCTTGTCGTGAATGAATAAAATACCTGGATATATCATTCTCCTTTATCAAAAGTGATGTATTTTTGTTTCTCAGTTCTATTGCATCTATTAAGAATGTTTGAAGTAAAATCACCTTTGAAATTTTACAATATGTATTAAAAAGGTAGAATTTAGGTTATGATGACAACGTATTTAATTACATTATTATTGAACTGCACATATAAAACATCACAGTAAAAAAACGGCTAAAAGCGAGTTCTTTAACTAATCATACAAGGATGAGATCACGATTGATATCCACAAGTAGATTTGTGTTGGTCGTTTTGCTTTGCTGGATAGCTGCAACCTTTCTTGTGGTCTCGAAATTGGACGAGCGTATCGATTTATCCCACCATGACACATACTCACGAGTTCAAAAATCTGGACATAAAACCTTATTAAATAAGAGGTCTGTGATAAAACGCTACAAGAAACGAAGTGACGCCGTCCATGAAATGGTA
The DNA here is from genome assembly GCA_948146395.1 of Fragum whitleyi. NCBI lineage: Eukaryota > Metazoa > Mollusca > Bivalvia > Cardiida > Cardiidae > Fragum > Fragum whitleyi. The sequence continues at coordinate 48,025,146 of OX411556.1, forward strand.
GTGCTACTAGAAGACGCTGTAAATAAATCAAATACAATTCTACGTGAGGCCAATGAGACACTCGTACTTATTCTGAATAAGAATTTGGAATTGCTAAAAGAACACAATGGGGTGGACGGAAACGTAGAGGAGTTGCTAAACCGATTGCGGGTCATGATGAAAATACGGGACAATAAACAGTTCTCTAAATCGGTCAGTATGATTAACAGAGGATATTGAATAAGCTTGAATACCGAATTTATTAAAGCAGTCATCTATAAATAGATGAAAACGAGGCTACGCCGCGAAACTTATAATACCGTTTAAAACTGACGTCACAATATAAACATTATGACGTCATTTTCGCAGTCACAAAATAGCGTTGCTATTCGCCCCGAGCTCATTTGCAGAGTTATTCCACAAGTGTAATAACACCAAAGTAATATAAAAAAATATTCAATTGGGTTATTTCACTCTCGCAACGTAGGTCATATCATAATTTTATGTTCGAGTGACATTTTAATTTGTCTTTTTATTGTTCGGGGTTTAAGGGGCTCAGGTTTGGAGAATCTAAGATTCGCAAATGGGTAGCTAGGATCCTCATGGATATCTGATGTGAGTCCTGTAGACCCTTTCGAGATCAACTGCACAAAAGCAGTCAAGACATTCTTTTCTGAAGTCGAGTCCCTAAAGATCCTATATACCCGATACTTTCTTTACCATTTACCACAGAATGCTTTTTACTCAAATAAAAACAATATGTTTGCTGGTAAAAGACCTTGCATTCATGATCTTTTGAAAGTGGTGTCCGTGGTCTAGAGGTAGACCTTCGGCCTCTTGACTCAAAGGTCCTGAGTTCGATTCCCGGGAACGGCTATCGATCTTGGTTCTTTCATTGGCCCACACATGCGGCGCGAGTTTTGGTGGATTTTCCACGAAGCAGAATCGAGAGGGATTATTCTAAGTTGTAAGAACTTGTTTCCCATCGATGTAAAATAAATAGGCTTAAACCAATCTTTTGAATATAAAAAAGAAAGGGAAGGTAAAAGGCATGCCTTACTTTTGCATTCGGTATTTAAGAAACAGAGATGTTTCCTTTTTTTCATTTTAGTCTTAAGAATGAAGCCTAACTTTCTGTGTTTAGAATACGCAATTTAAATCATGGAGTGAGAGGTCCGTCAGAGATATTTTGAGAATTGTTCTAAGGGGACATATTTCGGGATATCGACCGATGATAACTCCATTCTTGATTTATTATGTGTCATTTTTTCTAAATATGTCGCAAAAATAGAAATTATAACTTCCCTCATTATGAAAACTGCAAATTGGTATCTAGACATATTATTGATAGATATAATTCACAAATGACTGACCACATCTGTTGCCAGATCAAATGCACCTGAATGTGTATCGATTGAGATTAGTTCATTTATTTTCATACACTAGTAGTCAGTGTTCGTTCAATATTACCAACCTGTGGTAGATATGTCGTATTTCTTCTATTTTCTCGACTTTCTTTACTAGCTCATTGCCGAAATAATGCACAAATGTATGATGTACAAAACTGCAGTACTACAGTTATAACGTCATAACTTAACCTCGTAAAATCTTTAATAATACTACACATTCGTTCAAAACCCTCTTGTTTGCTAGTGTGGGTTTGACTTATTATTAAATTGATGCAGTTTAATGTTTAATTAAAATTGTTTATATTTTTGAACCCAATACAACGCAGAGGTCCGTAGAAATGGGTGAGCAAAGTATTATCGAAATTCGTTCGCATTGAAATAATTTGAAAGGAGGTTCAAGAAACATCGCCCATTTGTATCATAACTATATGTTCTGATGCACCTAACAATAGCTTCCTCTATTGTCCGTATGGCTCCAACACAAATTTTCACTTGCGTTACTAGTTGATAAACAGGAACAGAAACCTATCAAAACAATTGTGTTTGACTATCTATGAATTGAAAACATTTTTTGTGGAATTTCTCTTTTGGAGCCCTGCTCAAGATACTTTTTCTCAGAGGTAAACGATTTCAATCAAGAATAAATTTCTTTTGCGTGTTCATAACACTGATTTCCTCGCTTGTCATTGCAGACAGTCAGCAAATTAAGTCAACCAGACTTACATAATAAAAGTGAGATTACAGAAACAGATAGACAAAGATCGAAGGTTACAGTCAAGTCACCTGCTAAACATAAACAGCCAAACATACCCGAAGCACGAGACATAGATCAGAAGGTTGAAGCAGAAAGGTTTGAGAGTAAACACACCGACGGTGAAAACAAAGACAAAACTAAATCATCTAAGGTTGAAGAACAAAACCTTGCTCTAAATAAGGATAATATACAACCCGGGATTCCTGATGCGGTTGATTTTCAGTCAAACAATGAAAATGGAGGTGAAAACCCTGATACCGATATAAACAAAAACAGAGATAATAATATTAAACCGACAGCGAAATATAGAAATGGAATTGAAGATCGTTCTTTGAATAAACGAGATTCAAAAGAGAATTCTGAAAATGATGGAAACCAATTAGAAAACAAAGTCCCCGACGAAAAACCAATTGTGCCTGATCCCGTGGAAAACCGTGAGAGGTAAATAAATAACATTTTAGGTAATCTAACTAATGGTAATAATAATAACCAAACTTATGACGATGTTTTTAATAATAAATAAGAACAAGGTTAGACGATCTCATTCAATCACATATATTGAGGTTAATACATGTAAACATGTGACAAAACGTCACCATCTGATGAGTAGGAAATATTCTTTTCCATAGCAAAGTTATTATAAATTACCACCAGAATTGTGTTTCGGAAGAATAAAAACAACATTCAAAATAGGAATGTTGGTTGAATCTATTTTCAATAGGTCACAGAATGGGCTATTCTATTTCCTTTCTTTTTGCATAATTTCGTTTAAAAACAAAGTTCGTCACATTACATAAAACTTGGAAGATGTGGAATATTCTAGGCAGAACAGTGCAATTTTCTTGTATCATAAGTGCTTTCGGTGTAAATAATTGATTAAAAAAGTATGGGTAACAGTGTACATGTATAAAACATCTATCAGAATGCATTTAGAAACTAAAATTAAATTGCAATCCCTTTTTGAAATTTGAAGATTCTTTTCATAACGGGTTTTTACTCGAATTATTGGGTCAATAAACGTTGATTGTATTCATAATTACAGCGAATATGTGGACGCCGATGAAACCTTCTTCCATGAAGGAAAAGACCCTATTCCTGTTTTGCCTGAAGCTGTTTATGACAGAATGGGACCTAATGCTCCGGGTTTGTAGACAAAAATGATAGCTTTTAAATTGTATAACTTGAAATCGAAATAAAAACAGAAGTAATACAGATTTTTCTTTTCCCCCAGAATCTAAAGAAGTTGTACAATCTAGTAATTCATAGTAAGAGCATATTCGAAACAAGGGATAATTTAACAACACTAAATATAAACTAAGCATAAGTAATAAACGGATCATTGAGAAGAAATGAATTTCGCTACGAGAATAAGATAAACAAAATGAAAATAACACGAGTCAGAAAGTTTTTATTTATTAATATCCGCTATTTCTTTCGTATTTCCGTTCGGTCACACTCTAGACGGTATTGTGTTTCCTATTTTATAAGGATTTCATTTTGAAGCTACGAAACTTTTATTGCAAACTAGTAAACATTCCTATGGGATTAAGATCAGTTTACATAAAATGATTGACTAAATCAAGCTGTTCTGAATAACAAAGGTGAGATGGGTATGGCTGTATCTTTGAAGTACGACGATCTGACCGCGGCAGAGAAAGCAGACTATCATCAGGGAGAAAAGGCTCATCAGTTTACGGAGTTTGTCAGCAAGAAGATATCGGTGCATAGATCACTACGAGAAGTCAGACATCCTTCGTAAGTTTCTATGACAGATTGACTTTTAAACCTTAAGTTGTCGTTTTTATGTGACAATCCATTTCTGAAAGTCAGATTTTGGAACAATTTTATTTATACCAAAGATACGTAACACGCATGAATATAAGTTATTGATTTTTAGTTTTGATCTTCAACATGTAGACTCGGTAATGCAAGATCTTAAAAAAAACAACACTAACAAAGAAGTATCATGAAAACTTGTTTTGTATGAGCACAAAGTGACTACCTGATATCAATCGTCAACTCTTTTAAAATGTCTGACTAAGAATGTTACCGTAGAAATTAGTTAGAAAACTCTATAGATGTATGTTTGAATTTTTTTTCAGTACTTTGTTGTTGACATGTTTTGCGCTTTGACACATACGATTTATACTGTATTCTGATTAAATAAAAATGATAATCTTAGAGGGAATATCCAATAACCTAAATTAACTTAGGGTTCAGTGACACTTTTAACAGTAGAACATTTGGTGATATCTCTGAAACTATTATACCTACCTACCCATGATCTTAAGTCGTTTCTCAATAAAGATAATTACAAAATTTTATCAGAGAGACCGATCGCCTTTTAAACTAAATATCACTCATCTATACATGTCAATATAGCTAATTATTGTCTTCCGAAAGTTTGTAAGAAATTGCGTTGAAATGGTAGGAGTTACTGCTAAATGGAGCTTTTGAAAAGCTTTTGCAATTCAACGATAGAGACCCCCACATCCTGTCACCACCTTGAGAGATAAATACGCCTATGACATTGTGTGCACATATTGATGGAGTCAAACTCAAACTCGCATTCCGACGGTCACGAGAAACATTGATGTGATATTTAAATAACTTTTAAATGCATTCAAAAGTTATCCGTGTGGGGTGGAGTTATCTATTGTTGGAAGTAATCAAAAAATGCCACTGCAAGAACAAACTTCCGTATGGGATGCTCGATACCTTTATTTAAGGAAATTCATTATACACCAAGTAAAAGACAAATATCAATTAATAGAAGTAACATTTGAGAAAAACGAATAAACACTTGAATGTGTAAATTGGCGTTTATTTCTGTTTGACGAAATCTTAGAATTTTAGTTTCATCGGTCCGATACGGGATCAAAAGCATCAAGGAGTTTAAAATGACCTCACTGATGCCGAGTTTTAATATCTTTATAGATGACGAGTTTAATAAACTCGGTAATTGATGAGCACAAGTTTGATATTCTATATTTGAAATATTACCCAAATTTTGGTGATAAAACGAAAAATTACGATATTTATCGATTCGTGTTATTTCGAGAAACATATAACGCCGTTTGTGAAATGACGTCTACAGATCCACCATGACGTCATTTTTCTCACAAAAAAATAACGTTGTTCTTCATTTTTAGCTCATTTGCATAATTATTCCACTAGTCTTATAACACCCGTACAATAAAAAAATATTCAACGGGGTTATTTCACTCCGGCGACGTAGGTAATATTATAATGTAATTTACAGATGTCCACGACAGTATGGCGGCGACCTGCCAGCCACCAGTGTTATCATATGTTTCCATAACGAGGCCTGGACCGTGTTACTTCGTTCTGTACACAGTGTGTTAGATCACTCTCCAGATCATTTGATAACAGAAGTAATTTTATTGGATGATTACTCAAATATGGGTAAGTACAATCATAGTAATTGCAGTTTTAATGCCACGCGCACTGTGTCAAAAGTCAAAATACCGCTAAACCAACAACATAATGGAGGTATACCTTTAATACCTTACCGATAAAAATGTGTCAAGCTCTATATTGAGGGAAAATCTATAAAAATCAAAGCACTGAAAGTATTGATGATGAACGTTTCTGGTGGCATCCTAGAGTGATATATTGAATTCGTTGAGAAAATAGAAATTATATGCATAAAAAAATGATTAAGGGAAAGGGTCTTGACAAGTTTTCGGCAATTCTCACCGTAAATTCTAATTTGTTTTGCATGACAAATTTGTTCTCAAATTCAAATTACATTGAAAAAGATAGAAAAAAATGGAAGACCGTTTGAAAGGAAACATTGTTTTGTTGATGTTGTTTTAAGCTACATTTCGGTTAATAATACACACGGAATGAGATATTTGATTTATTTGCTGAATATTTGATTTTTATTCTAAATGTTATATGCTCCGAGTGGAAGCGTTGTGCTTCTTTAATGTAACATCATTTCTTTCTTATTTCAAAAAAAGCAGTCAGAAAAGTAAATCTATTTCGACTTGTGAAACCCATATTTTGCCAGAACAAACAGTAATCTGTCTGCATTTTGACTATGAAACGTAATCCGTAAGGGCACTGGGACTTTCATGGCCTGAATTGGGTCCCCCATCCCCCTAATTAAAAGACCTCTGTTTCGTCTTCAACCAAAACGCTATAATTACAATGTTTTGTCTCTTTCGGTAATAGACAGAATTTTATGATAGAATGATTATCTGATTCCATTGTTTAAAAAAGAATAAAACAAAACTTATGTAGGTAGGTATTTTGCACAGCTAATGCATTAACCAAATATAAACGTAGTTTAAATTCTGTTGCTCGGTAATCGTAAAACCAATAGGACAGAAGGCGAATGCTAGGTAAGGATGTAGGCTAATAATAGATCTTGTGCGAGAAATACCAGAAATCCATGTGTAGGTGCTTCAGTCCACAGGCGAGTGATTCACAATCGAAATTTCGTCATCTATATTATATATTAACATGTTCGGCAAACACTCGAATCATGAAAAACGCTTCAGACCCCGCGATTAAACAGAGAAATTGTTTAAAGCAGCATTCATCACTATTCAAACAAAAAGCACAAGAGGTTGTACATTTAAAACACGTGTCGAATAATTCTTGAAACCCGCCTTAAGCATGACTGTCACATGGTGAAAAGTTATGCAAAACCCGATTGCATAAACCACAGATGTCACTAGACTGGTTACCGTTTCTAATGCTAACCACGTTTATGGATATGAACGGTATAAACAAGTTCAGGAGGTCACGACCTTAAAACACATATTTCCGACAATTACTACAAGTTGTAATAGCGAGGGCTTAGATAAAATAGATAGTATGTGTCTATACCTTGTATAGAAACGAACTTTGTTTTTGCTCTAAACTCTCTTTAAGATTACGCGGATCATCCATTCGCCAGATTAAAAATTGCAATTTCATTTTGTATTTTAAAGAAGAATTTTGCATTATCTTCACACGACACACAAACAGAAAGATACGTAATTTTTTTAAAGGGAGGTTACAAATCTTGAACAAAATTAGCGATATTGGTTTACCCCCTCTAATTTTACTCAAAACTCATTCCAAATACTTTTTAAATTGCATTCTAAAATAATTCCAAATTAATGATTATGTGAATTTCACGATGGTCTTAACTATATTAATAAAAAGAGGATATTGAATGAGTGGCCTTGAAATACCAAAATTATTAACGAGTCATCCATTACCAGATAAAATATAAGGTTCTGTCGAGTTCTTATCTGTTTCAGATGACAATTTTAATATGCATATAAGTATTATATTCTTTTTATAATATATACCATTTTATTGCGAAGAATCTATTCATGTATAACTCTTCATATTTTTCCTCGTGAAATAGAACTACGTTTGTAAAGTTTTCAAGGTAACAAACACAAACGATTCTATTTGCTACGAGCTATTTTGCATAATTATAACACTATTAAAATATCCAACGCTGTTATTCTACTTATGCGACGTAAATGTAGGTCATCCACAGTAGAAATTTGAAAATTTTTTACAAACACGAGAGCATGCACACTAAATACGTATCTCGAATACACGAATTGAGAGTAATTCAACAGTTATCTAGATTATTGTTTTGATTCGCTGAAATTTGGCATTATTTCCAAACGTAATTGACATATCATGACTCAACCTAAATACAACTGTTCAGGAGATTCTACCCTACTGATGGTCAACAAATATATTATATTAGAAGAAACGATTTATTGTGCTTCGCAAATTGTTTATATAAGATGATTGTTCAGGAATAATCAGAAATAAGGAAAAGTAGAATTCCCGTACGAGCGACTTAATCAAATCCCTAGTAACGTCGTTTTGGTCGCTCTACAACGATATGTTTTGTAATGATGTAAAAGTGTAATACATACTTAGTGTTTTGTATTAAAAAAATATCTACCGATGTTGGGAGAATTGATAATTGTCGAGGCTCTGCCGAGACAATTATCAATTCTCACAACCGAGTTAGATATTTTTTTCATACAATACACTAAGTACGTATTATATTTATCTTATAACCTCAATTTGTCATATTTTCGTCGATGTTTCGAACCAAAATGCAAGTTTTTAAAAATAACCGCATTATATAATTGTTCTAAAAATAACTATGTGATATCATAAAGAATATCATACTTGATGTTATCACATGGATATTCATTTAGTTATAAGATAAAATAAGTTATTAATATATGAAGTCATTTTATATTGTATCACTTGGATAATTCTTGCTTTGTTTTACAAAGAAAATAATAATATTTCTTCTCCGAAATCTCAAGAAGTTAGGATACTAAGGTGGGTGGTACAGTTAACAACATCGTAAAATTAACAAGGTGAATGACTTTGGAATGATTTTGGAATAAAATTGAATGAGTGAGTGGAGCGAGATTTGAGTGCAATTTAATGGTAGGTAATTCTATATAGCAAATTTTGTTCAGTATGAACAAAATTAGTGATATTGATTACCTCCCTTTAATAAAATGTGCATAAAAGTTCTATAGATAGCTTCCTATATCTTCAAGACCCCATGAGACGCTAACAATTTGAATTATGTTTGTGAAATCGCGATTTTTCTATATAAAAAAATCATTTTAAATGACGTTGTTGATTCTATATTTTTCAATGGGCTTGAGCGTTTTTGAATGGTTTGAGTGAGTGTCTGGAATGAATGAATGAAACGCTGAGTCAGCGATTAAGAAAAGTTTTCATTGAGATGAATGTCAATTTCACGATGAAACTAATTGTACATGTATCAGACAATCGATATATATTCGTGTTGTAGGTTGAAGCCAAGTCATTCCTATGTCACATATTGGAACCATTCTCAAAAAAAAACCTGTCTAAAAGGCAATAAAATTGACAATAGACTTAATCTTCGATTCTTCAAAAATGCATAATTTATTATTCATACAAACAAGGAAAATTGTTTTTTTTCCAAAAAAGATTAAGATCCTTTATAACTGTTCATGTTACCATTTTCTATTACCAAACAATTAATGCACTTACATCAATCAAGTAGCACCCATTAAGGGAAAAAGATAGAAATTGCTTATTTCAAGCAATTTCTCCCTTTTTCTCTAGGTTTGTTGTTGTTGTTGTTTTGTTATTATTGTTGTTGTTTTTTGTTTTGTTTTGTTTTATTTTGTTCTGCTTTTTTTCTTTTAATTTCAACATTTCGGCAAAAATTGCCTCATTCAAGAAAAATGAAACAAATCTTATTTCATAAATAATATAATTATTAATCATAATAAATAATATCGAAATTATGAGTGTGTTTATTTATTGTTTATTCTTTCCCTTCGGATTAATTTTGTGATATTGTTTTTTTATTTTGTTTTGTTTTGTCTAATGATGCTTTTTTCCGGCATTTAGCAGTCTACTTTCAATTCTACCCCACATTGAATAAATATCTTCAAATTCTTTGAAATTGGATGAGTCTAAAATGGTTTGTTTGAAGTATCAGCGTTAGACAACTTAACTCAACTCAAAATTACATAGTGACATGATTACGGCAGGTTTTCCCGGAGAACGTATCAATTATATATGTGACCCGTCACGTAAAAGGGACCATCTGGAAACTCCGTAAATTTTTTTTTTTGAAAAAGAGATTAGGTCAAGCATTGGTCAACCAGAGGTCGCATTTCCAAAATCCTTTCACTATAGGGATGAGTGTCTTTTTCACTGCGTTTATTGGGGTATAAAGTGCAATTGCCTTAGCACATGGCAAATAACGCCCGTAGGTCGGCTCAGAATCAGAACTGCATGCTTGTAATCGTAAATTCTTTCGAAAATATATTAATTTATAACAGTTCGAATAGCAATGTTGCGTTGTTGATCAGGATCTAGGTTAATTCGAGTTCCTATAACACAGGACTTGCAGATCGAATTTCGGGGGTTTCCCGAAAGACCTATTGCATTTTATACAGAAATAAAGTGCAATGGATTTCCCCACGTGATGCGATTTAAACCAATCAAATTACTTTATTTTATTGGATTGCAATTATTGGAAGGTAAATTGATTATCATATATCAGAAAATTAGCTCATTGCGAAAAGTTTCGACCCTAGTCAGTCTGCGCAACCGCGCAGTCTGACTAGGGTCGACAATTTACGCACTACCCATATGGTCCCTTTTTGCATGGCGGGTCATATATTGTAATGTTTTTGTACATCATCGTTTTTCAGACCATTTAAAAAGCCCATTGGAATATTATTTTAAAGACTACAAGAAAGTCCGTATAATAAGGACTCGGCGTAGAGAAGGACTTATAAGGGCTAGACTAGTCGCAGTTGCTGCAGCTAAAGGACCCGTGCTCACTTTCCTGGATTCACACATTGAGTGTTTTGATGGTAAGGAAAGTCGTTTTGCATTTTACTTTCACAAATTCTATGTCTTTGTTTCATTGCATGATAAAGGTATACAAAAGCAGCAAAGGCAATCATAGAAGTTTCAATTCTGGTATTCAAAGTAAAATTTTATTAAACAAGATATGTTTGTAAAACATTTATGCCTTCCCCCCCCCCCCCCCCCCCCCAATAAAAGCAGGTCAATAGTCTATTCTTTGTCAATCAACAAAGGGCAAAAACTCATCAAATATGATGAGTAGAGTTATTGTTTTTGTGAACTGCACTTTTCCTCGATGAGATCTATCCACCGTTGAAGTTTCATGATTTTAGCTTACATACATTTTTGAGATATACTCCGGAGAAAAAACGGTGTACGGACGGACCAAAGCAAAAGCAATATACCCCATGTTCTTCGAAGGGGGCATAATCAATTGTATACACGGAATTCAGAATTAATGATTTATTAACTTTTGGAATATATCATGGAACAAATTAAGGTATCAACTATTTTTTATTAAAATCATACTTGACTTTCGAGAACAAAAGCTTTCAAGACAAAATTGCTACAAATGCCATTTTCTTTTCTTTTTTATTTTGCTCATTTTTTGTATGATCTCTAAACGTTAGTGCCTAAATTAAATATGAGCCTGATATTGACATTTAAAAAAAGTTGCAAATGTGTACAGCGTAAAAACTCCAATGAGCCAACGCAATCGCTCAATCAGAGATTTTCTTAACCCTTTGCTGTTTAATAGCTGCTTTTTAAGTGCCTGTGATTTTATGATTGAGAAAAAATTGTGAAAAAAGAAGAAATTGCTTCTGACAAGCAATTTCTTCTCTTTCCACACTATTTTCTACCCTACTGAATAGTTATTTTTCAAATTAAATCCACTTTAAATTTTCGTCTGCAAAACCTTTAAATTTGGACAGGTCCAAAATTTTGTAAAACAGGAAAGCGTTAATCAATTTTGTGGTTATCGAGTCCTCTCTATGTCTGTCCATCAAACCTACAGTAAGTAACAACGTGATATTGACATTCGCTTCAATTAAAAACCTTCCTAAACGCTCCGATCAATCATTCTAATACTCAGTCTTACCATTCACTAACCTTGCGGTCAAAACATTTCGAAATCGTTCTAAACGATCGACATTTCATCTAAATCATGAAATATTTCCATTGTTTTATTGGCTGGTGTGGGTTTTGAAGCGTCTCATAAAGACACACAAGCCAAAAAAGACGTAGGTTTTTAGTAAAGATTGATTGATTGATTGAATGGAGTTTAACGCCGGTTACAACATTTTTTCAGTTATATCGCGGCCGCTGGAACACCTAACAATGGTCTGTTGTTGCTTTCACCAGTACAACCACCACATTCTTTCCTAGCCTCCAGCTGCTATCTCTCGTAGGTCTACGATTATCAACCCATTGGTGAGAAATACAGTCAACTCTCGTTATAACGACCACGTTTGTTCCCGACAAAAATGTCGTTATAACGAAAATGTCGGTGTATTGAAAATCAAACCTTTAAGTCGATAGTTGATGCAATTTATCTACAACATACACTGAAGAACTGTAATATATTCTTATTTTACCTTGGAATATTGATTAAAAGTCTACAAGGCTTAAAACTGAATATTGAAACTTGTTAATTATCACTTTTTGCAGAAATCTATGATACATTTCTGTTTTTGATTGTGAACATTGTTATCTGCTGGATGATAAAGTTTTCGTGCACTCCCTCGTGGTATTTGTATTCTAAATCGTCTGTTTTTTCTCAAAAGAGAGTAGGGTTCGACGACTCTTTGCTGGTGGCTCAGCCATTTTTTTAATCAAAATAGATCAACGTAAATGTACGATCAAGATGTTTGCATAACAATCAAACAAAGTAAAATAATGACTTGCCATTTTTGCCAAGAAAAAGCCGAGCAAACGATGGTCAAATTAACCTCATCGATTGCAGAGTGGTGTAACTATACCTTTTTTTGTAAATAAGTTACAACAATATCATCCTCAACTAACCAAAAATTAACTGACGAGGGTATTGCGTTCCGGGTAGTTTAATTGTCGATAATCGACGAAGCGGAAAACCTGTAATCGCACTTCAGCATAATTAAGTACACACGCGTGCATTATCAATTAACACTTTACCACGAGGTGCTAAAAATAGCCGCTAGGAATTTCCTAGGTATGTGTCGATGTATTGATTAACAACTTACTTACTTACTTACTTATAGGGATTTTGCACTTTCGTTCCCTAATATTTTGTGTCGATGTCGGAAAACGAGAATTCCGTTGTAACGGGAGAAAAATACACTGTGCAAATTCGTTCCCAGCAAATTAGTGTCGGTATACGAAAATGTCGATGTAACGGATGTCGATCAAACGGGAGTTGACTGTATATAGTCGGAAAGAATGAGTGTCGTCGTCGGGGATCGAACCCGAGACCTCTAGATTGACAGTCCGACGCGCTACCAACTGCGCTATGACGGCGGCCCCAGAAAAGATAGAGAAAAAAATGTCGCGATAATAGATCAACACCATCTAATTTCACTCAAACTCGCTCCATCTCATTCCTATAAATTATCCTGAAATCATTCACAGTGTCCATGTTACGACGTTGATAACTGTGCTTTAAACTGTTGGAAATGTCATGGACCGCCAAAAACGCTCAAAGATTATTCGAAAACACTTCCAAAATTATTCAAATGCTTCAAATACAATAGAGGATCGAGTTTTGAGTGAAATTAAAGGGGAGTAATCCAAAATTGCGAATTTTGTTCAAGGTGAACAAAATATGCGATATTTATTCTTTGTTTTTTTGAAATAAAATATACATAAAAGTTCTATTTAAAAAAAGGTTTTCTCCTACTTTAAGATTCAATCACACGCTTACAATTTCAATTGTGTCAGTGAAATCACGATTTATTTCAAGCTATATTCATTTTAAATGTAGTTGTTAATCTTATCAATTTAAGTTATTTTTGACGTTTTGGACGGTTTGATTGAGTCTTTGGAATGAATGAATGGTGCGATGAGTGAGCGATTTACAATGGCTTTGATTGAGATGAAAATCAATTTCAGGATTTCATTAACTGTACATGTATTTATGAACATCGTACCATTTCAGGTTGGCTAGAACCCTTACTAGACCGTGTAAAGACAGAAAAGAACATTATAGTGAGCCCTGTAATTAATAGTATAAATCGAGCTAGGTTCTCTGTGGACGGCGGAGGTCTGACTAGTGTCGGCAAGTTTGATATTACTAGTATGCAGTTTAATTGGATGCCTGTACAAAAATCTGAGAAAATACGTAGAAAATCGGAAGCCGATCCTGTACGGTAAGTTACGTATAATTATGAAGTTTTTCAACAGAATTTACGATGTTTTATTACTCCCCTTTTATGAAATATACACTTTGTCTATAAATAGACGCGCAAAACGAGGTTTTCAAATTTACACCAGCTTATGGACATGGAATGTTTTACTGATTTGAATGAAGTTGTTGAATGTTCTGGTAAATATATAATACGTATTGAGTTTTTTGTCTAAAAAAAATCTAAAACGAGGTTTGGGGAAATGATAATGACGATGCTCTGTCGAGACAACTATCAATTGCCACAAACAAGTGAGATTTTTTTCATACAATACACAAAGTATATTATATTATCTTATAACCTCTATTCGCCTTGTTTTGACGATGTTTCTAACAGAAATGCGCGCTTCAAAAAATAACCGCATTATGTCATTGTTTTAAAAAATATCCATATGATATCATGAAAAATACCATATGGGATGTTATCGCACGGATATTTGTATATTTTAACGATTTATTTCAGTACGTTAGGGATTTTCTAAGATGTTCTTAACTGCTTGTAACTTTATTTAAATATCTCCGCGATTCTTAACAACAAATAAACAACACAAGTTAATTCACGTGTTGCCGACGGATTTTGTATTAATTTGGCAATGATATTGCATGAGTGTGGGGTGTGAATCGTTCATGAAATTTAAGGGAGATTTGGACGAAATTAGCGATGATTTATTACCTCCCTTTAAAAGATATACACAGTTTCCTATCTTTTATGCGGAGTATTCGATTGATCCAAGTATAGGATTCGATTGCATTAAATGGAGCGCTGAGTGAGCTGTTTAGAATGCTTTTGATCGATGTGTACCGTTAAAGCATCGAGAAAATGACAAGATGAATTATTGTAGAATGAATTTGGAATGAAATTGAATGAGTGTGTGGAGCGAGTTTTGAAGAAATGAAAGGGAGGTAATCCAATATGGCTAATTTTGTTAATGAACGAAATAAGCGATATTATTTACAGTGGTCTCGCGTAATCTCGAGAGGGCGAAATCTCGAATTCATGCGAAAGCTCGAGCTCGCCTTCCGGTCCCGACGCGTCTTACTCTATTTTCTTGTTGGTTAATACTGCACTTACTCGAACGCGCGATTGCTCGATCTCTCGAGCAGCAATCTCAGTCATGTGGTCAAGTTTTACTGCATTCACTCGAGCAAAGGGGTTCGCACCTTTCTGACATCCATTGTTTTGCTTCAAAATAAACATACAGCGCGTATTTGTTATTTCGGCCAAATCGTTAAGATACCTTTAGGACTTTTTCACCAGGGTTCGACAAGTCAGACAACTTGTTTTCACACCTCTTAGTATGCCACACTTATTCAATTTAAGGGTGTAAATGACGGGGATTTAATGATCGGAAACTTTTAAACAACAATTGGGCATTTTTGAAAGTCTTTCGAAAATCATTCTCGAGAGTAATTCAGCAAATTATTCACCTTTTATAACGAAAGATATTGTCGATTGCCCATCGAAACATCATAACTAAACTTTCCCAGCTGTAGTATCAATGCTTCGGTCACCCATCGATAGTGTAGGCACAAAAACCTAGTTACAGAAAAATGCTTTGAATTTTTCATTGTCTTGATGGAAGTTAGCTCCAAAGAAAACATTGTGAGAAAAGAAGGAATTGCTTGCAACCTCGCCTATCTTCTGACTGATAAAATGTCTAAAATTTTGTCATTGAGAAACGATCTACGAAAAAATTATAAGGAAGAAAGAGTATGCATGTTATAATGCCTTTCATTTAAATTGCTAAATGTACAAAGAACAGACACCACTAACATTGACGCCGACGCCTTAATGGACTTTTTTTTTCTTTTTGTTCTATTTTAATTACTGACGATTTGACTAAATCAACAAATCGTTTTATATCATAATATCATATGTACTTCATAAAACTTTTCCTCTATTAGTATTTTACATAGGTACTGCATATTTTGAGGGCAAAATATGCAAAGGTAAGTTTAAACGCAGTGAAACGTCTTCATAGAGGATAATTCAGCGTACTGGCATTAACTCGAATCATGCGATGACTCGAGCAAATTGGTCGGTCCCGCGTGTGTTCGAGACATCGCGAGACCACTGTACCTCCCTTTAATAACATATGCATAAAAGTTCTGTAAACCGCTTCTTATTTCTTCAAGAACCAATCATACGCTTACAATTTCAATTATGTCAGTGAAATAGCAAGTTTTTCCACTTATATCTGTTTTGAATGTAGCTAATAATTGCATATCTTTTAGTCATTTTGAAGTGTCTTTGATCGTTTTGAGTGAATGTTTGGGCGAGTGAGCGATATACAGTGGTTTTGATTTCACGATGTAACTAATTGTATCCCACTTTCACGATGTTACTAACAACAACACTTTTCAGGACCCCTACAATTGCTGGTGGCTTGTTTTCTATTAGCAAGGACTACTTTTATCATATCGGAAAATACGACGAGGGGATGGAAATATGGGGATTTGAGAATGTTGAGATTTCTCTCAGGGTAGGTGGATTTAATGAAGCTTTGGTTACGCCTCTTGACGTCCGACGTGTCCATTCACTAATCTTTGGGCCATTTAAACGATATTAACTAATCGTTGACAGCTGCATTAGCTCAGTCGATAGATCTGACTTGAAGCTTAATTTCATCGATTCTATCCCACAGCGGACGCACAAACTGACTGATTTCTTTAGGACAAAACGTAAAAATGAACCATGGTGGGTCTTAGCAATAAATTCGTCATGTATCGCTACACTATCCTCAATACCAACCAACCGTCTTATTCGGGTGTCGCTCAAATGGGCATTTACATGTACTACGGTAGCATGATGAAGATAGGCTTACTTTCTTGCCTTCTCTCTATATTGACACACAAAATACTTTTTAAAGGACACTTTATTGCATGCTAGAAAAAGTCACCATTCATACGCTTCTTCACCGAAACAAAAAATCATTTAAATGCAGCTTGAAAATGAAATATTATGACATGTCGCTGTAGTTAATTCTAGAGGCTTATAACTGCAGTGCAACCTCAATATTAAATAGACATCGGTGGTTGGAGTGATTCACTGTTTTGTTGCCACTGAGATGCATATTAGAATTTTCCTATTTGGGTAAGCGAATTTAGAGAAATAGTAACTTTCTATTAAGAGTGATCAAAACAACAAAATTTCTGGCGCTCAGTTTTCACGATATTTTGAAAGATAAACAATATATCGCGATTTGTGACTTTTGAAAAGGGGTTTAGGTCTTTATTTCCGTCTCTAGTCAATTTTGTTTTAATGGGAGACTTTGGTGGGTTATCTCCCTGTCGATAAAATCAGAGGTGCTCCAAAATCGTTAGCGGTCCTTTTAGAAATTTTCCTTGGATTTTATCCATAGTTTCTTTAGGGAAGTTGCGATTTTTTTTTGTAAATACAAACTACTTGTTTATGAAATTCGTATTAATGATACAGTTTGCAATGGCAAAGAAGAAAATAAATATTTATTTTACGTCAAATGTATCTTAAAATTGCGCAATATTTGATTGAGAGCTTATCTTTAAATCTTACATTGCAAAGAAAATAGGGATCAAACCCAAGGTAACCACTGATTTGGACCCTTCTTCCTCTGGGAGTATTTCAAGGGAGATAACCAACCGATATCCCTCATTGAAATAACATGTATCCAAAGTCAAAGCATCATACATTGATTTGACATCTTGTACCTTTCAGCCCCAGTTGTAAAAAAGATAGTTAATGATAAAATATGAACCGGAAATTATTTTCGACCAATCAGGTTTGTTGTTTCAATTGTATCAATTGAAACAACAATCCCGATTGGCTCGAATTAACTTCCGTTTAGAATCAGAGTATTGATTATCCGTTTCACAATCGGGTCCAGATGGACTTTATTAATCTTCGTATAGTATATTGTATTTAGTCTTTGAAATCATACAAAATATCAATTTTCCTTTTTATTAAGTTCTGCCTAGTGTAATTTTGTATAAGTTTTAGTATCCTGTCCCTGTATAGTGTAAGAAAAGAAGCATAAGGGAGATTTTTCGAGTAATTAATAACCATATCACAAACACTGTTAGAGCCTGTGAGTGACATTTCTAACAATTTGAATTGAGCTTAAGTTTCGAGCATTGAGCAGCATACACAGCCACATAGTGTAAAAATAAAGTAACCTAATGGTCTATAGATACTTTAAGAATTTATCAAGCTACTAAATGCTTAAAGAAGACTCTGGACAGACTGTGCACACGCACAGGCTGGTCAGTGCCTTTGCTTTGCGCATATTTGGAATTGTTGGAAATCTCACTCACAGGCTCTTTTGCGTTTTCCAGGTGTGGATGTGTGGAGGGATCATGGAGATTCATCCTTGTTCTCACGTCGGCCATATTTTCAGGAGTGTTAGCCCCTATAACTGGGTTAAGAAGGTCACAGACATATTGCGGAAGAATTCAGTACGGGTGGCTGAAGTTTGGCTGGATGATTATAAAGATAGATTTTATCAGGCGATTGGTTACGAATTAGTAAGTTGAAAGAGGAGCATAGGTTAGATTTTACTATTTCTAGTGTTGCCTCATAAGAAATAGAAGAAGGGTCAAAACAAGGGCTCAGCGCTAGTCTTTATTGAGGTAGTAGATCCGTAATAGTTCCGTAACATTTCGGAACTCATGATCTTTCACAATATTGACCGAAAATCATA
This sequence comes from Fragum whitleyi, assembly GCA_948146395.1. NCBI lineage: Eukaryota > Metazoa > Mollusca > Bivalvia > Cardiida > Cardiidae > Fragum > Fragum whitleyi. Next base: position 48,043,731 of record OX411556.1, read on the forward strand.
AGGAAACCTCGGTTAACATGGTTAAAGTTCATTACTTCTGAAACGTTGTAGAGCTATTACGGTTCCACTACATTAAGTGTTTCTACATTTTATATTTTATAGACACTTAGAACAGCCTTGCGCTGAGCCCTCGAAATGTGGAAACTTGATGGTTTAAATGGCTTTCTGCGATAAAGATTGTTTTACCTTGAAAAGATATGTAGACTAACTATCAAAAATTTATGGCATTTTTTAAATTTTTATTTATTATTTATTTATTTATTTATTTATTTATTTATTTATTTATTTATTTATTTATTTATTTATTTATTTATTTATTTATTTATTTATTTATTTTGGATGGACAAAGATGTAAGCAGACAAATAGAATGACCAAACACAATATGCTCAATCTAACTTTTTCCAACAAAAAATCATTGGTGTAGTGAAGCGGTCGTCTGGAATCTTGTTCAATGTATCGTCTTCCCTCTTCCCCCCCCCCCGCCCCCGCCACACAAACACACGCCGTAAAAATTGAGAATTGATTGAAAGGAGTTTTTTCGCCGCTTTCAACATTTTTTTCGCGGCGGCTGGAGCACCTTACAATGATTTCCTGGTATTTCTTTCACCAGTACAACCACCACATCCTTTCCTAGCCCCCAGCTGTTATATCATATAGGTCTACGATTATCAACCCATTAGAGAGACACAAATAGTCCGAAAAAATGCGTGCCGCCGTCGGGGGTCGAACTCGGGACCTCTAGATTGGCATTCCGACGCGCTACCGACTGTAAAGATTGCGAAACATGGTGGTTTAGCGGATCTTTTGTAGGAAGTCAGTACTGAGTCAATGTCAGATATTCAAGTTTAATAAGTTCGGTATTTCATAAGCACAAATATGATATTCTTTTTATAATGTGACCCGAATTTTGCTAAAAATCGTCAAAATTTCCTGAAATTCAACATCTAAATTTTCCGCAAAACTTATAACGCTGTTTAAAAATGACGTCACAATATATACACTGTGACGTCATTTTTGCGGTTGCAATATAGAGTTGCTATTCGCTCTGGGCTAATTTGCATAGTCATTCGACAAGTATGATAACACCCGTGTAATATCAAAAATATTCAATGGGGTTGTTTCACTCCCGCGACGTAGGTCATATTATAACTTTAATTATAGGACTTCCTAGATGATGCTTTTTCGTATCACGGGAGATTGGTGATAAATATATAATACATACTTAATGTTTTGTATGAGAAAAAATATCTAACTCGGTTGGGATAATTGATCATAATCGAGGCTCTACCGAGACAATTATCAGTTCTCACAACCGAGTTAGATATTGTTTCCATACAATACATTAAGTATGTATTATATTTATCTTATATCATCTATTTGTCTTGTTTTCGTCGTTGTTTCTTACTGAAATGCTAGTTTCTAAAAATAACCGCATTATAATATTTTTTTAAAAAAAAATATGTGATATCATAAAAGAATATCATACGGGATGTTATCACACGCATATTTGTAAAGTTATAGGATAATAATAAATGTGTTTTTGATGGTAAAACGATATCGTAAATTGAAAATTGTATGAGTGTATGTTCATTTCAGGGTGATTATGGAGACGTATCTGACAGAAAGAGGCTACGGGAACAACTTGGCTGTAAATCTTTCCAGTGGTATATAGACAATGTCTATCCAGAGATAACAATACCGCCAAAAATGTACTTTGTAGGCGAGGTAAGTGTAAGGAAAAGTTACGTGTAAATCTTTCCAATTGTATATAGACAATGTCTATCCAGGGATAACAATACCGCCAAAAATGTACTTTGTAGGGGAGGTAAGTGTAGGGAAAACGAGTAAATCTTTCCAGTGGAATATAAACAATGTCTATCCAGAGATAACAATACCGCCAAAAGTGTACTTTGTAGGGAAGGTCAGTGCGCGTCAAATATATCATTAAGAATATGAAGGTTATTCCCCTTTGAATCGAAATAGTGAAATTTTTATTTAACATTAACGAACATGTTTTGTAAAGTGGTAACAAATCCACATGACAGCATTCAGGATTGGCAAAATATTTTTGCTATGATATCAAAGCCCACGTCTGTGTTCATGTTAATTTCCGAAACGCAAGACAAAGATCTTAAACGAACATGTACACAAAAACTAGACTTTTATTCTTAAAGGTAAGCTTGGATTTGTCATTCCAATATTCGGTTATGTAAATGATAGATGATATTAACGCGATGATCTAAATATAGGCCCAACTTGATGAAAGATTATAACCCGAAATAGTTTGGACTCCAATATGAATACAGAGCATTACCGCTCCTTCGCTTTGGCGTATTTCACGTGACCAAAATCTCATTTACATATTTTACTTTATACGGCGGATTTATGCGTTTGCCGAAAAGCCACCAATTGTTGATTGATTTGTATTTTTATTTATCTCATCTTTCATAAGACTAAATCAAGATTAATTATTCAAAGAATGATCGTGAAATGGCGATTTTTTTTACTCTAAACGCAAACGGGGGGTTATAAACGACCATGTATACAAAACTAGACTTTTATTCTCAAAGGTAAGCTTGAATTTGTCATTCCGATATTCGGTAATGTAAATGATTATTATGCGATGATCGAAATACAGGCCCAACTCCAAATCAGAATGTTACCATTAGCATGACAACGCTATAATGTGGTTTGTAATATTCTACCTTTTCAGATTAAGGTGAAGGGGCGAGCAGACGAGTGCCTTGATTCTATGGGTGGAAGGAACCCTTCTATACAGCTCTGCCATGGTCAAAGAGGTAATCAGGTATGAGCACAAAATATACCGTAATTTCTTGTGACTCAGCTATCAATTTTACATAGGCCGCAATTTTATATAGGTCGCAATTTTACATAGGTCGCAATTTTCAATCTACTATATTACATTTTATCTTATAACTATACACATATCCGTGTGAAAACTACCAATATTGTATTTATTATTATATCACATAGTTATTTTTTGAACAATGATATAATGCAGTTATTTTTAGAAACTTGCATTTCAGTTAAAACATCGACGAAAAGTAAACTAATAGAGGTTATAAGATGAATACAAACGTACTTAGTGTTTTGTATGAAAAAATAGATATCTAACTCGTATGTGAGAATTGATAATTGCCTCGGCAGAGCCTCGACAATTTTCAAAACTCCCAACCTCGTTAGATTTTTTTTCATACAATTCACAAGGTACATATCATATTATACTATATTATATCATATTATATTATATTATATATCATACAGTGGTCTCGTGATATCTCGAACACACACAGGCCTGACCAATTTGCTCGAGTCATCACATGATTCGAGTTAACGCCACTACGCAAAATTGTCCTCTGCGTTATAAAGAAGAATAATTTGCTGAATTACACACGATGATGATTTTCAATGACTTTGAAAATGATGATGAGCATTTATTCGACAGAAATGCCTATTTGTTTTATTGTTGTTTCAAAGTCTCAAAATTATTTTCTGGTCATTAAATTACCATCATTTACATCCTAAAATCAAATAAGTATGGCACACAAAGAGGTGTGAAAACTAGTTGTCTGACTTGTCGAAAAGTCCTAAAGGTATTCTTGACGATGGGCCGAAATAAAAAATACGCGCTGTAAGTTAATTTTGATGCAAAACTATGGATGTCTGAAAGGTGCAAACCCCTTTGCTCGAGTGAATGCAGTAAAATTTGACCACGGGACCGAGATTTCAGCTCGAGCAATCGAGCAATCGCGCGTTCGAGTTAGTGCAGTAATAACCAACAAGAAAATAGAGTAAGACGCGTCGGGACCGGAAAGCGGGCTCGAGATTTCGTGTAAATTCGACTTTTCGCCCTCTCGAGATAACGCGAGACCACTGTATTATATCATATTATATTATACATTGAAGTAGCTATACTACGTTGCAAAATGGCTGGTTGTAAAATTTTCCCTATACATATGTCGTATTAGGAATCAAGTGGATACTATAACGTATCCCTATTTCTGATAACCTCATGACGAGTCTGGTCTTATCTTATATTAATGTTTTTTTTCAATTTACATTTAACATTGAATTTAAAATGAAATATAAATGTGCTTTCAACGATCTAGGTTTGATCTTTTGTTCTAAAGTAAACTCTTGTCATAAACTCAACTTTATCATGCATTTTGATGAAAATGTATAAAATATTCTACTGACAAAGATGCGATCTTTTTTCCAGATGTGGTCTCTCAGTGAGGCTAACCACCTTGGAGTGAGAGACCGCTGTCTCATCGTCAAGACGTCCCGTACTCAAAAATTTGCGTTCGCATCATGTACCTCCAAGTTGGAAGATATGAAATGGAATAAACTTAAAGTAAGTAGCATTATCTTATGACTAGTCAAATATCCGTGTGATAACATTCCGTATTATTTTTTTCTGATATCGCATGGATATTCTTCGAACAATGACATAATACGGTTATTTTTTTAGAAACGTGTCTGTTAGAAACATCGGCGAAAACAAGCCAAATAGAGGTTATAAGAAAGATATAATACGTACTTAGTGAATTGTATGAAAAAATATATCTAACTTGGTTGTAGGAATTGATCATTGTCTAAGCAGAAGCTCGTCAATTATAAATTCCCAAAAACTCATATGATATTTTTTTCATACAAAACGTATTAGTGCGTAGTACGTATTACATATTCATCGATAGTAAGCTTTCAAAATGTCGGATCTGCAACTTCAACAAAGCTGTAAATACGACTTTTTATAGTCTCCGCTAAAAATATGTGAAATCGACCAGATATTACATTTCGAAACAAAAAATAAACAAAAATGGGGAAGAAAGACTTCTTTTCCCCTGATTTGGTCCCTTTTCCTTGCGGTTGACATTCATGTACGGACAGTTAACAACATCGTGAAATTTACAAGGTGGATGATTTAGGAATTATTTAGGAATGAAATTGAACGAGTGTGTGGAGCGAGTTTTGAGTGAATTCAATGGGGGGTAATCCAATTTCGCAAATTTTGCTCATGATGAACAAAATTAGCAATATTGATTACCTCCCTTTAATAAAATAAGCATTTAAGCTCTATAGATAGCTTCCTATTTCTTCATGAACCTATTAGACGCTTACAAGTTGAATTATGTCAGTGGAGTCGCGATTTTTCTCTATCAAAATGTATTTTGAATGCCATTGTTGATTGTATATTTTTCAATGGTTTTGATCATTTTGAATGGTTTGAGTGATGGTTTGGAATGATTGAATGGAGCGCTGAGCGAGCGATTAAGAATGGTTTTGATTGAGGTGAACGTCAATTTTACTATGTAACCAATTACATTATCATTTTATTTAGGATTACATAAAATCAAATGCATGATGGTTGTGGCCTAAAGGTATAGCGTCGGCTTCGAGATCAACAGGTCTCAATTATATTCTCGGAATCGACCAGCGATCTTAATTCTCTTAAATCATGAACCAACACAATCGAAGCTTGGCCTTATTTCACAATTTATGGAAAATACACACGATTTAAACAAATCGAACAAATATGTAGCATTAACATATTTTAGAATTGTTTTTAATTGGTGTTACACATGAAAGTAATTTCAGTGTTCTCTTGTTTTTATTCAACAGGACGGCCGTATATTGCACGTATCAACTGGATTATGTTTACAGCGTATCAACACGAACGATACCAGCAAAACACTAGCGTTAGCTAATTGTTCAGTAGACGACTCTCAGTTCTGGACATTTGTGCCTCCCAGATAGTGTCATACAGTTTAACTACTCATCATAGGCGTAACTAGAATTTTGAAATTTGTACGCACTCGGAAAGAAACCGACATAGAATATATAGTAGGACAAAGGCGATATGTGGACTGAGACAAAAGATGAATGTCCTCCGTCCGATCCCCTTTTCTATGATTTAGCAATGGTGAATGATCAAAACATCGAAACTACATATTGAAAAAGGTGTAGTTTCAATGTTTGATCATTCATTAACGACATATTTCGAAAAGGATTTATTTCTATAAACCACTTGCATAATGTGCGTAATGCTAGTTACGCCCTTGCTCATGTCTTTTATCTTCAATAATCAGGTCCTCCCTTACAAGCACAATTTTAACACCCCCCACACCCACCCCCCATCCCCCGGAAAAAAAACATATACGTCATTGTTTAAAGCCCACCAGAGCTTGTCTTACTTGTAGTACTCCCGACTTTTGTAAATGAGTAAATGAATTTTACTTGATATTGGGTTGAATTGAAGACCGTGAAAAATGAAGAAATTTCATTTCAAGTTTCTTCATTTTAAACAACTTTCCACCAAGAAAGAATATAAGAATAAAAAAAAAAACGTGATATTCTCGACTGCAGTAACTTCCAATTTGGACTTGCATAAAATGTTATCGTCTTGTATTAAGGTAGTGGACTCGTTATTGTTCCGCAACATTTCAGAACTTATGTGTCTCTCACAATGTTGACCGAGGTTTCCTAAAGGAAATCACTTGGAAACCTCGGTCAACACTGTTAAAGTTCATTACTTTCAAAACGTTGCGGAACTATTAGCGGTCCACTACCTTAAGTCAAATAATGAACAATTAAAGGACATCGATTTATTTCAAAATAAATACAAGAACTTTTAAATCCAAGGATTTTCGTTGTTTTCTGATGCATATAGCGAATGAACGAAATAAGCGATTTTGTTTACCTCCCATTAAAATCACTTACATCTCGCTCCTTCTATTCATTCCATTTCTTTCCGAGACCGTTCCAAAATCATTCATTATGAAGGCTGTGACAACAGACAATTGCCATCCATACGCTCCCTTTTTACGATTTGAGCGTAGGTGAATAATCAAAACATCGTAACTACAGCTTGATTAAGCTATAGTTTCGATGTTTTGATTATTCATCAACGATTTCTTTCATCAGAAGGTAATTTATTTTACGCTTTTGCGTAAATTGCGTTATCGGAGTTACGCTCTCGATATAACTGTAGCTGCACACATATTTATGGTTATTCCTCTGATCAGACATAAATAACACTCTATTTTCACTGTTTTCAATGAAGTCATAACCGTCACTAGGGAAGACTTTCAAAAGTCCATAGCTGAGCAACATTTGACAAACATTTCGCTAATTGTAAAGTTGGTTGTTCTGCCTGGGTGTATGTCCGTTGTAAACAAAGTCCCGTAGAGTTGTGTGTCATGTGATTATCCTATAAAATAAAGGAATATACCAAACTATGAATGTCTAAATCTCCGCTAACTGATTCTGAGACAAGTATGGTGTACCTTAAGGGTCTAAATTCTATATAGAGAATATAAAACGAATTTCAAAAGTAAATAACATGGATAAAAATGAACCTGTAATTGTTTGGCATGCTAGTTTAATATTATGGACGTGCATTCCTTGACTTTGCTGATAAACGTCCAAAATATTGACGTGAGCCTCTAATTGTTTAGTCAATCTTATTTCTCTTTTCGTGTGTGATGCATAAACCTAGAGAATGTAATTTACAGATCCCTGTCAAAATGATTAAGAGTAAGATTTAAATAGAGGATATAGAATCAGTGGTCATTGAATACCGAATTTATTAATTTAAAATTTGGGTTTTACGTCGCTTTCAACAATCTCTCAGTTATATCGCGACGACTGGAGCACCTAACGATGGATTCCTGGTATTTCTCACACCAGTACTACCACCACATCCCTTTCCTAGCCTCCAGTTGCTATTCCACATAGGTTTACGATTATCTACCCATTGGTGGAAGACAAATGTCGGAAAGGATAAGTGCCGCGGCCGGGGATCGAACCCGTGCGAATATAGACCCCTGGATTAGAAGTCCGGCGCGCTACCAACTGCGCTATTGCCGCGGCTAATCCGAATTTATTAAACGAGACATATATAAACAGATAAAAACGAGGCCGTGTCGAGTTTTTATCTTTTTTAAATGACGAGTTTAATATATTCAGTATTTTATTAGCACAAATTTGATATTCTATTTATAATTTGACCCGATTTTTTGAGAAAAATCATCCAAATTCTTTATTTTCAACATTTCAATTTTCCGCGAAACTTATAACACTGTTTAAAAATGACGTCACAATATATACATTATGACGTCATTTTCGCGATCACAAAATAGCTTTGCTATTCACTCTGAGCTCATGTTCATAGCGAGCGCAGCTCGCGAACGACCGAAGGCCGTGAGCGCGAAGCGAGCGTTTATGGTAACGTGTGTTATTCTATTCTATTCTATTCTACTGTCAAACGAAAAAAACTTGTCATTTTCCACCCGGAGTGAATTCACTTGCAGGACCGAAAAAAGTTTAAAATTTTTATTGAAAAAAAAATCCTCAACGAATCATTTGTAAAGGAAAGATTAAGAAATTGAAAATTAATTTTAGCTATCCCGAAAAAACGACGTTTCTAAAAAAATTTTATTGTCTACCGGAACCAACATAAACAAAGCCAAAATCGAGGCCGTCCGAAGCAATTCGCCCGGAAATTCCTACAAAATGTAAATAGTTTTCGCTATAAAGAATGACAAGACTAATTTCAACATCCTTTCCTTTAGTCCTTACACATATACGGCCTGGACAACATTTAAAACCTCAGATTTACATGATGCATGCACGTTTAGATGAAAATGCAACAAATTTTTGTGACGTCATCAAAGATGGCTAACGACGTCACGAATACTATAGTCTGGAACTTTAAACATTTCAATCATAGACTAGTGAATTAGTAAATGCATGCAACACTGTTCTTGCGATTTTCAACGAGTTTAAAACAGAAAATGGCGACCCTAGTTGTCTTGTGACATCCAAAACAAGAAATGTGATTAGTTGATTTTTAAGGTCAAGAGAAAACATTGTGGGAAAGAAGGAAATGATTGTTTGTTATTTTTGTGTTATTGTGTGTGGTGGATTTTGTTGTTGTGTATCCCTACAAGGTCCCGTCGACAAAAGCCTTTATTTCTTAAAGATGCTAATTTAATTCCAGATATGTCAAAAAGGTTTATACAGTCTTATTGGCTGAAAAATTTGTTCCATCAGAAAATTTGAGGACTGTGTATCAGTAAACATTGTCAGTAACCAAATCAAAAAAAGTTCCAAGTGCTTTGAGACAACATATGCAAAAACAGTCCAATACAAACAATCCTTCTTCGTGAGAACAATAACAGAATGGAACAAATTCCCAGAAGATGCAGTTTGCGCCAATTCAGTGGTGGCATTCAAATTAGCCATTGACAATTTGATCCATAAAATTTAATCGCGCACTCCACCCCCCCCCCCCCCCCCCCCCCGCTCGCGTTTAAACCAGAAGTGGGAACTGCGACGTAAATCTACAGATACAGCGTACAGCGGAAAGTAGCAAATCTTGAATTCATAACCCAATGACTATATTTATGTTCATGCGTGCAGAAAATGCACATTCTATTGTATAGTTCAAGCAGTTGCTTAGAAATATTTTGATATTTATCAAGACGAGTTCTTATCGTGTGATTGTATTCAAAAGCTGTAAGTTTATCAGCTTATTTTAAAGGATCAAAATTTCCCATTAATGTTTGTGTCTGCTAAAGCTATGATGTAAAATTCGAGAACTTTGGATAATGTTCTGTAGGTAATATACAATCGGTACACAAAAAATTAATATTAAGTCTTACTATTGGAATTAAGGCTCATTAAATGTAATGTTTAATTATTTTTTCTTTTTTTATTTTTATTGTTTTGTTTTTATAATTTGGGAAATCTCGTCCAGCAAAAATTGATTTCGTTTGTCTGCTGTAGGACACATTTAGACGTAGTCGTTTTCGGTCTAGAATCTGTGGTGACTTCAGTTGTTGTTGTTTTTTTTACAGCAGAGAAATTACAAAATTGAATAAAAGGTATGGTGACAGTTGATTTGCACAAATCTACCGTCACTTAATTTCTTTCAGTAGACATAACAGAAAATGAAATGTGCAATAATCAAAAATTAATTTGATTCTGAAGATCGTGGGATTTCGCACTAAGCTAAAAGTACATATGTCCCCTCCCTCCCACTCTCTCTCTCTCTCTCTCTCGCTCGGTCCCTCTCTCTCTCCTTCTTTCTTTCTCTCTCTCTGTCTCTCTCTCTCTCATCTCTCTCTCTCTCTCTCTCCCCCTCTCTCTCTCTCTCTCTCATTCTCTCTCTCTCTCTCTCTCTCTCTCTCTCTCTCTCTCTCTCTCTCTCTCTCTCTCTCTCTCTCTCTCTCTCTCTCTCTCTCTCTCTCTCTCTCTCTCTCTCTCTCTCTCTCTCTTTCTCTCTCTCTCTCTCATAACAAACTCAGATATCATTTAAAAGCTGCGATCGCTTTTAAGGCCTTGCCTTATTTCATATTAGTTATTCCACTAGTGTAATAACACCCTTGTAATATCAAAATTTTCAACCGGGTTATTCCACTCCCGAGACGTAGGTCATATTACAAAAAAGGTTTTCGACTTATGTAGTGCATCAAAGAACCGAATTATTAAAAGATCATTGTCGAAAAATAGTTTAAGAGCGAGCACATCGCTGCTGTCAGTTAAAATTCAATAAACCAATCAAGATACTCGTTTAAAACCGGATGACTGATGAACTCTTATATCTTTTGTTCCATTTTTTTCATGGACCAGCAACTGAAACGTAGTAACTACAGCTTAAACAAGTTGCACCCTAACGATTTGATCTTTGTTTGGTGTCCACAAACACATTTTATAAATGAATAGCGTCTAAAGAGGGGTGTGTCTTGAGGTCAAGGGACGGAGGCACTGATCCATCTATCAATTACAGTTAATTACATCGTAAAATTGACATTCATCTCAATCAAAACCATTCTAAATCGCTCATTCAGCGCTCCGTTCATTCATTCCAAACACTCACTCTAACCATTCATAAACGCTCCAAAATCGCATAAAAGATAAAATTTACAACTACATTCAAAATAAATAAATGTATAGTAAAATCGCGACTTCACTGACACAATTGAAATTTAAAGCGCCTGGTTGGTCCTAAAAGAGGTAGGGAACTATTCATAGAACATGTATGAATATTTCATTTAAGAGAGGTAACACATATCACTAATTTTGTTCATCTTAAACAGAATTAGCGTTAATGGATAACCTCCCTTTAATTTCACTCAAAAGTCGCCCCACATACTCAATCCATTTTATTCCAAAATCATTCCAACATCATTCAACTTGTCAATTTCATAATATACTTAACTGTACATGTTTGGCGTTATTCTTATATTCTAATTGTGGTAAATGACATAGACGGAAAAGTGAAGATACAACATATTAACAAACTAGGAAAACAATTTTGATTGAGAAATATAACCATTAGATACGAACCTGTGTCTGAGATTTCCAACAATTTCAAATATGCGCAATGCAAAGACTCTGACCAGCCTGTGCATCTGCACAGTCTGACCAGAGTCTTTACTGTGCGTTTAGTAGATAGATAAGGTCTCAAAGTATCTATTGACCATCAGGTAACTTTATATTTACAGTATGTGGCAGTCCACGCTACTAAATCTTTGCACCTCACGAACGTTTCAATAATAATAATAATAATAATAATAATAATAATAATAATAATTTCTTTATTTAGAGAAGGTAGCTCATTAAGTTAACATCATACACAAATAAATGAATGAAAAAAAACTTATTTACAATGAGGCCTTCTGTGAAAAAAGAAAGTAGTATGACAATGCTAATGAAACCGTAATTGGTTCGATGATTAAAGAAAACAATGAAATGAAATGAATGTATGTCAGCAGAATGTAAAACAATATTGATACTATTAATCCCGAACGGGATTTTTAACGCAATAAGAAGTACAAAATATGAAAAATTTAAACTAGAGATATGACTAGACATACACAGCAAAATACCTTGATAAATAAGGCTTATGATTGTCAATAACATGTACAAGTCGACCATATTGAAATTACCCGTTGAAAGACATTAAGTGTTTTTTCAAACAAATTTTAAAATTTGTTATATTATTAATTTTCCTTATGTGTAATGGGATACCATTCCAATATTCCATGCCAGTAAATGTAAAAGATTTTTTCAAAAATTCTGTTTTAGGAGTGCATTTGTGGGATATTTGATTGTTATAAGTCGATCTTAAGTTATAGAATGAATTATTACTTACTTCTACCAAATCAGACATATAAGATGGAACTAGACCATGAATAGTTTTATAAACCATAAGAATCGTATAATATTTACACCGATTTTTAAATGTCAACCAATTCAAGGATATGAAATTTTCTTTAGTGCTAGATCTTTTTGGTTTGCATAGAATTATTCTTGCTGCTCTTTTTTGGATTTTATTGATTCTTTGAGTTAATGAAGACTTGCAATGGCTCCATATAATGCAACCATAATCAAAATATGGGGTAATGTAAGCATTGTAAAACATTTGCTTCATATCAACAGTTAGAAATTTATTAATCCTCTTGAGAAGGTAAAGCTGTGAAGACAATTTTGAACACACTTTTTCAATATGAGTTTGCCAACACAATTTATTGTCAAGGTGCACCCCTAAAAGCTTTTGTGAAGTAACATTTTCGACACGTTCGTGATGTATTTGTATATCTAAATCTGGTGAATGTCTTAGCTTATGATTGGAACCTATAAGCATACATTTAGATTTGGTAGGATTCAAAATCATGTTGTTAAGTTTACACCACTCTTCAACTCTTATAAGGTCTTTTTTCAAAGCTTTGTTGATGTCTATAACTGAAGAGCCGGACTTGTGGAGAGTAGCATCATCAGCGAACATATCAAGGTTTGATGACAAACAGAGTGGAAGGTCATTAACATAGATTAGAAACAAGATTGGTCCAAGTATAGATCCTTGGGGTACTCCTGATATAACAGGCTTCATACCTGACAGGGTGTTACCGTATTTTACTGCCTGTTGTCTTCTGCTTAAATATGACTGAAACAGCTTACATGTGTTAGGAGTAAAATGGAGTAGTTTTAGTTTCAAAAGGAAAATTTTGTGATCAACAAGATCAAATGCCTTTCTGAAGTCAAGGAACACAGTTCCAATTAAATTACCCTGATCTAGATCAGATAACCAAGAATCAACCAATCGAATTAGAGCTGTTTGACAGGAATGATTGTCCCTAAAACCAGATTGGTTTGTAAATAAAATATTCGTCTTTTTTAAATATGTCTTAAGCTGCAATGCAATATGTTTTTCAAAAACTTTTGACAGTGTTGGCAATATTGAAATTGGTCGATAGTTGTTAGGATCGGTTTTATTACCACCCTTGAATAATGGTGTAACGCTAGCTTTTTTAAACTCATGTGGGAAAATACCTCTGGAAATACATTTGTTTATCATGCTCGCTACTGGTTGTGAAATAAAATCTTTGCATATTTTCAATATCTTTGGTCCTATTCCATCAAGTCCAGTTGATTTACTCTCATCTAAATTTTCTATGATTTGTTTTACTTCAAGAGCCGATATTAATTTTATATCAAAATAATGATTCGATAGATTATTATCAAGATGATTTTTCAAATGTTTGAAGTATTCCATATCTAACGGAAGCTTGTCAATAATATAAGATATGTTTACAAAATGTTTGTTCAATGCTTCGACTATATTGCTGATGCCTTCGACTTCAAAAGAATTAACACATAACTTAGAAGGCAAATGATTTTCATTTATATCAGTTTCTGTTAAAGTCCTAATATTTTGCCATATAACTTTTGGGTTTGATTTATCTTTTATTGCACTGTTGAAAAAGTCTTTTTTGCTTTTTCTAATAATTGATGTAACTTTATTTCTCCAAATCTTATATGAACTTAAGTCGCCTGATTGTTTTAGTTTATTTCTCATTAACATTGCATTCTTTATATCTTCGTTGAACCACTTTGGTTGTAATTGCCTCTTTACACGTTTTTCTTTGTAAGGTATATGCTTTGAAAGAATATCTTGAATGGCAGAGTAGAAATAATTCAGTGCATCGTCTGGATCGTATATTGTATCTATGATGTTAAAATCAACATAGGATAAATCGTACAGAAGTGAATCAATATCTAATTTGGAAAAGGAGCGGTAGGAAATCGTTTGGTGTTTATTAGCTTTTTGAGATCTTACTTGATTTTTATACGTTAAAGCAACGGGATAATGATCGCTTATTGCGAGTTTAGGAACTAATACTTCTGAAATAAGTTGTTCACGCGTAGTATAGATATGATCTATTATACTAGATGAATGTTTTGTTACTCTTGTAGGTTCATTAACAAGCTGATAGAGACCTAAATCCTGTAATAACTTTGCCCATTTCGTATTATTGTATGAAGAGGTTAGGGAGAAGTGTATATTATAATCGCCCAGTAAAATATATTCTAGGCTTGTTGCATCGGCAAAATTCAATTGTTTCTCGTATTCGTCAATCCAACTTTGGTTACTATTTGGTGGCCTATATGCAAAGTTTAATAGTATAGGTTTACTTCTAGGAATCCTTACTTCTAACCAAATGCTTTCAATGTTCCCAATTTCTATGTCATTTCTTCTCTCATAGTCGACACTTTCGGATATATATATGATAAGTCCACCACCTAATCTGTTTATTCGGTCTTTTCTTTCAAAAACGAAGCCGTTTACGTAAACACAGCGATCGTTTGTGTTTTCGGACAGAAACGTTTCAGATAAGCCAAAAATATCAGGCGCATTGTTTGTATTAAGAAGTATTCGAATTTCTTCTAATTTAGGGAGTAAATGTTGTATATTTAATGATGCTATATGCAATCCATTTTCTTTGAATTTGAAATATATTAGATTATCGATACAAGATTTACTTATTCTAGTTGTATTACCTTGACTAAGTAGCCTTTCCGATTTTGAAAAGTTTTTGGCATTTATTTCGCTGTCTTTGCTAGTTATTTCTGTGTCCGAAATATAATTATTTTGAAAGTACTCAGTGTTACATAAACAAGAACGCGTATATTGAAAACATGTATTGCATAAACTAGATAGAATATTATATCTGTTTTTACATTCAATTGAGCTGTGTATGTCCGTCATATCCTACAAATGCATCGATCTACATTCAGATTCAACATGATTTGTTAAACCACAATTATAACAATAGCTGTAATGGTCATAAGGGTAAGAAACGCCCTGAATTGTTCTACCATTTAGGTAGGAATTGTTTGTAAACTTTCGGTAATATCCATTATCATTTGTCTGCATTTGATGTTTCCGTACTTCTTCATCCCTATTCCTGAGTTCGTTACTACTATAGGTTCTCTTTTTTATTATTGGAACTTTCTCATTCATAACATTGACTAAGATACTTGAACCTGTAGCGTTCAAATGAATTAAGTCCCGATTGTAAAGATGGCGCGCTGTTTTCCCATTGGCATAGATAAACGCCTGATAACACTCTACATTTTCCGCATTTGTATCTTCGCATACCTGTTTTAATACATCGTTGACTGGTACAACATCCACGTCCCGTCTCGGGCATAGAGAACATAAGTAAACCTGGCATGGCAAAGCTTGAATAGTCGATTTCAGTGTGTTATAGATAGATCTCAATCGTCCTTCGGCAGCGTCATTCCCTCCAACATAGATGATAATGTTTTCGTACTGATGAAGATCCATTTCATTTAGTTTGGACTGAATATCTTGTGACTTCCTTCCGGGTAAACATATTAAATCTATGGTAGATTCAAGCCCCCGCTTATGAATTCCTTTGATTACAGAATCACCAATTATTAATGTTCGATTTCTTTTGTATTCTGTTGAATTATCCAGTTTATGACTTGATTTATTCAATTCGTTTGTCGAATGAGACTTTGCTATGTTATCTGTGTTATTCTTTTTTGGTGATTTATCTCTCATTCGGGGTGTGTTCTCTTGATTTGCAATCAAATGTTCAGAACTAAGAGTGTCAGTACTTTGAGCATTTGATTTCACATTGTTATTCACTGGTTTATCTTTCTTTGGTTGCGTTTCGATTACCCTGGTCACATGTTTTGAGGACGAAACATTTTTTATTGTGTCCTGGATGGATTGTAACTGTTTTTGTAATTTATCATTTGTCTGGGTTGTCACTGTTTGAATTCGCAAACTAGCTTCAGTAAGATTATCTACCCTTTCATTTGACACTTGGTTAGTCAGCGAAATTTGCTTCTTCATACTAGTAATTTCATCTTTTATTTGACCGAATTGCATCTCAGTATTCGTAGAGAGGGCACTGACTTCAAGTTTCAAGTCTCGCAATGAGTCGCGAACAGCCTTAATTTCATTCAAGATGTTTGTTTCTAAGGTCTCGGTCTGGCTTGGCTCATCACGGGTTGATGTTTTTGTATTTTCATCGCTAACGACTGTCTGCGGCATCTTGATTTTTTCTTGGATTTCGTTCACCGGTGAAATCTCGGTTATAGTCCCGGAATTATTTATTTCATTCGAATTTGACGGATTGTTCGCGCTATGTTGTCCTGCGCACAATTTCCTTTGAGATGCCAAGTTCATATCACTTTCATACGCATCGTTTTCATCATTTTTAACTTGCTGGCCTACATCATTCAGAAATTTAAGTGCTAGAAATTTAACACATCTATTCAGATCTCCAGACGAGCTATTATTCTCGATCAACCAGTTTTGCATTACCCCGACGATATCCGGTAAATCAGATCGAAGAAACAGATATTCAAACTTTCCATTAATAAGACAGGAACATCTGGTATGATACAGATTGATAGTATATAAGCTAGATTTTTTCTTGTTTATTTTCATTTGCGTTTCAACTAAATGTCCATTTTTGTCGGTGATACGTTTTCGAGATACGTTGTATTTCTCTTGATTATAGAATTCATCTACTGTATTTCTAAAAAGTTCGTACATTGTTGGATTTGTCACACACAGGCTCATATGTTAGATATTTACCCCAAGTTTGTTCCATATAAACGATTTCCGAAAACGGCTTACGGATTGACATCGTTCAAATATCAGAATATCAGAAACGTCATGATCAACGCCGTAACAAAAAGTCTGACTTGATAAAATCGTCGCATCATATTGGAGCCATATCTGCTTAAAATGGCAAAAATGACAAAAAATCAATCATGTATACCATGAAAAATACTTAAAGCCATAAATAGAGAATGAGTTGAAGATTTCGAAAGTAACCCGAATACACGAATCTTGAAGAGTGTAATTAAACGCTGAGTACATGAAGCATTTTGGAATTTTTTTCTTTACTATGATGAAAAAAGGAAGGCTAGTCGAATCAAGCATTCGGATCGCATCTAAATAAAACATTGACGTATTTCATAAGATATATCTTAATCATTTCTGATGCAGGCCAAATTAAGAGGCGTTGCTCTAAATCTATTAAATCGATATTTATGGAACACACAAATCAACTACGGTTAAAATCATTATTTAGGGAGAATGGCTTTGCAGTGATTTTGAAATAAAAATGGGTGGATAGGCTAATCGAGTTTTTGAATGATTTTAAAGGGAGCGTATGTTATATTTAATCGCACACGTCGCCAAAAAATGACTTAAAAGCGATGTTTTATATACCATTTTAATTAAGTTTGCAATGTTTTCTAATCTATAAATATACTTGAGCCTGTGCGTGAGATTTCTAACAAATGTTAATTTGCGCAAAGCAAAGACTCTGACCAGCCTGTGCATCCGCACAGTCTGACCAGAGTCTTCACTATGTGCTTAGTGGATAGTTAAGGTCTCAAAATATCGTTGACCATCAGCTAACTTTATATTTACAGTATGTGGCCGTCTACGCCTCTCAATGTTTGCACCTCACGAACATTTCAAATTGTTAAAAATGGCAAGCACAGGCTCATTTTTCTTTGCTTGATAGACCAAAATGCAAGCAAGCTTATAAAATCGTGGATGCATCTGTAGAGCGTTTTTGACCGATTTCGGAGCGTTTTGAATAATTGAACTTGTTGTTTTAAATGTATTTAATGAATCGCATGTAATTAATGGTTGATTGCATCAGGATAATTATATTCATAATGTTTTAAAATGTACAGTTAACAAAATCGTGAAACTTACAAGGTGAATGTTTGTGGAATGATTTAGAAATGAAATTGAATTAGTGTGTGGAGCGAGTTTTGAGTAATTTGATGGGAGAAAATCCATTGTCGCAAATTTTGTGCAGAATGAACAAAATTAGCTATATTGATTACCTCCCTTTAATAAAAAAATCATGCAAGTTCTTAAGATAAGTTCATATTTCTTCAAGAACCTAATAGACGCATTCAATTTTAATAAAGTCAGTGAAATCGCGATTTTTTTCTATCAAAAACAATTTTGAATGACGTTTTGATTCTGTATTTTTCAATTGTTTTGAGCATTTTTGAGTGGTTTGGGTGAGTGTTTGGAATGAATGAATAGAGCGATGAGTGAGCGATTTAGAATGCTTTTGATTGGGATGAATGTCAATTTCACAATGTAACTAACTGTACCTCTTGCTTTGTAACCAGTCCTGCGTTCAGGAAGACAAAATGATGCAAATAATGCTACGCTTATCACGTACAGTTATTTACATCATGAAATTGACATTCATCTTAATCAAAACAATTCTAAATCACTCACTCAACGCTCAATTTATTCATTCCTATCACTCACTCAAACCATTCAAAAACGATCCAAAGTCACTTAAAAGATAAGATCAACAACTACATTCAAAATGAATAAAGCTATTGTAAAATCGCAATTTTACTGACAAATTGAAATTTGAAGCGTCTGATTTTTCCTTGAAAAGATGGGAAACTATAGAACCTGTACGAATATGTTATTAAAGGAGGTAATTAATATCGCTAATTTTGTTCATCTTGAACAAAATTAGCAATATTGGATTACCTCCCTTTAATTTCACTCAAAACACGTTCCACACACTCATTTAATTTCTTTTTAAAATAATTCCAAAATCACTCGCCTTGGCAATTTCACGATGCTCTTAACATAAAAATTTGAAAACATTTTGCACCGTTTTGTCATCCTGAACGCAGGGCTAGTTCATATCACACATACATGCATGTGTGTCCTTTTCGTGAATGTCAGGCATATACAATAGAAAAGTAAAAAGTTGTATAGAAAAAGACCGTACCTGACTTCCAACTGTACCATCGCACGTATTCATCACTGGGATTCTCTGTCCGTCCTGTGAGTCAAGACATAGACTAGGCTGATCTCTTGCTTTGATCTAAAACAATGAATACAGGATTAACCGCTTATCATTGAGTGACCCAACAAAGTATTTATTTTCACGCAATTGCAAAGCCACGAGCGAATTTAAAGCTTTTGCACCTTTCTAAGTGAAAGATTTATCGATCGAACAGGGAAAGAAATAATTTATTTTTTTTTCTTTTGTCTTGAAGCCTTTTATTTGGCACGTCATTTCAGTATAAAGCGATGAGATCATCGATAAATCTGCTCCGTTAAGATGACGTCCAATAGTTTGAAATGAACGAAAGGATGGTAAAGTCTTTTGATAATTTTAATTCTTAAGTTGTTTATAATCAAATAATTATTAACTGAGATACCCCGAGACAAGGGAGGATGGCTTAAACGTCGTAACTTCAAATTGAATTAGGTTGATTCACTGTTTGCTTCATGATCGTTACCATATATTTTGCAATAGTATAGCGGATTGCCTTTTGATTCAGTGTATGGTCGATTTATATTTCATTGAATCAGACGGTAATCCTCTTTAATACAATGCAATGGGTTAACAGTAAAGAAAGATAAGCCTACTACAATATAGGGATGAGTGTCTTTTTCACTGCGTTCATTGGAATATAATGTGCAATTGCCTTAGCATATGGCAAATAACGCCCGTAGGGCGTTATGTTTTAGCCATGTGGTAAGGCAATGCACTTTATACTCTAATGAACGAAGTGATAAAGACACTCGACCCTTTTAATTGCAATCCTCTAGATCGAAGAAACTTGTAAAATTCTCGGTCAAACATTAAAGCTTCAAGTCTACTTTCTGCGCGTATAGACTACACAATCTATTTTTAGATCGTGTTTTTTTCAACTCGCTATGGAAGTTGTATGGCATAAAATCAAACAAATGACACACAAATAAATGACAATTTTGAAATTCGTAAAGGTACCTTTGACCAAAAACTTATTTCTGCCAAGTAAGTCTGTAATTTTAAACGAAACCAGCGTGGTTGGTCCTAGTTGAGAGGGTTGGTAAATGGTCTTGGTCGACTCGCTGTTTGTTAACGTCGGTTCTGAATCAGAACTGTGTGTTTGTAATCGTAAATGCTTCCGAAAATATCTCAATTTCTAATAGATTAAATAGCAATGTTGCGATGTGGATCGGTAACGAGGGTAATTCGAGTTCCTACTACACAGGACTTGCAGATCGAAGGTTGGGGGATTCCCGAAAGACCTATTGCATTTTATACAGAAATAAAATGCAATGGATTTCCCCACGTGATGCGATTTAAACTAATCAGAATTCTTTATTTTATTCGATTGCAGTTATAAGAATGTAAAAGAACAAGATGTGTTTGTGAAACACGAATGCCTCTGAAAAGGTAGGGTTTTTCTTTAACCTTGGCAGATGACCCTGACCTTTTCACATGACCTTGACCTTGGTACCAGCAGATGCGTATGATTGAGATTCATCATCATACTTACTATGATCATTGTATCTTGGTAGCCTTGAAAATATTGGCAATGTTAAGATTTTTGGTAAATTTTTGCAGACAGATATACGGACGGACAAACGAACGAAAAAATAGAAATGAAAGTGTAACCTCCTTCGATAGAAAGTTATGAATGGATCATATATGAAGTTAAGTCTGCTTTGATAGAAAATAATGGAGAATGAAACCGTAATACATGTAAAAATAAAGCCTTCTTCGACAGTAACGATTATTATAGTATTGAATGTGTAGTCTGGTTCAATAGAATCAAATGGAGGAATAGAAAGGAAAGTGTAGCCAATCTTGATAATAACTAGAAAGCCATGAATGGCTTGAGTCGCTCCACAGGCTTGAAATTATTGAAATAGCAAATCTAAGTTTTGACTAGATTTTAAGATATTTTGGGTTCTACTGATGTTGAAATGATTTTCAAAGTCTCCAACATTATGAAATATAGAGAAATGACTTCCGCCCATAAAAGACATATTTTTCATCTGATCACAATAATTTTTGGCTGACAAATAAAGCTTCACTCAAGAATCATTCCAATGAAATTTGGTTTATATCCATCAATTACATTGTGAGAAATTGATTTTCAAAGTTTCCACTATGTAACATATAGAGAAATGACCTCCGCCCATAAAATGCATATTTTTCATCCGATCACAATAATTTTTGGTAGACTGATAAAGGGTCACCAAAGGATCATTCTAGTGAAATTTGGTTTATATCCATCAATTACATTGTGAGAAAATGATTTTCAAAGTTTCCACTATATAACATATAGAGAAATGACCTCCGCCCATAAAATGCATATTTTTCATCCGATCACAATTATTTTTGGTAGACTGATAAAGGGTCACCAAAGGATCATTCCAGTGAAATTTGGTTTATATCCATCAATTACATTGTGAGAAAATGATTTTCAAAGTTTCCACTATATAACATATAGAGAAATGACCTCCGCCCATAAAATGCATATTTTTCATCCGATCACAATAATTTTTGGTAGACTGATAAAGGGTCACGCAAGGATCATTCATGTAAAATTTAATTGGTATCTATCAATTAGAATCTGAGAAAAGTCACTTTTTACCATATTTGGAAATTAGCCATGCCCATTAAATCCATGTTTTTCATTGGATCAAAATTTCTTGAACAACTTTGAAAGAGGGTCACCCAAGGATCATTCCTGTGAAGTTTGGTTGAAATTCATCCAGTAGTTTCTGAGGAGAAGATTTTTAAAGAAAAAGTTTACGACCGGACGCACGGACGGACGGACGGACGGACGGACGCACGACGGACACAACGCCATTACAATAGCCCCAGTGGCTTTCAGCCAGTGGAGCTAAAAAGTAATGAAGGAAAAGTTATGACACTGCAGTCTACTTCGGCAGAATGTCATGAAGCAATGGTAAGAAAAATGAGGTCAAATGGAGACAAAATGACGAAAATGTTGTCTGATACTAAAATGTTTTTTTTTTTTTTTGGTGAAATTCAAGTGATCCGAAATTAGAATAAGACTTTTTTTAAAAAAATAAAAAAATGTTTTCTACCTTTCCCACAAACGTTATCCTTCCCTCAACATTGATTCCTGGTAAAACATTGTCTAAATACCACTGGAATGATCGACATCTAAGCCGTTGTCGTAACTCCTTACGATCCGATACGTCACCATAGTCATCCTGAAATGTACAGTAAAGAACATTGTGAAATTGACAAGATGAATGATATTGGAATGATTATGGAATGAAATTGAATGAGTGTGAGGAGCAAGTTTTGAGTGAAATTCAATGGAGGTAAACAATATCGCTATTTTTGTTCAAGATGAACAAAATTAGCTAAATTTGTTACATCCGTTTTTTAAAATATTCGTAATTTTCTATCTGCGTGTCTTCATAGAACAATCAGACACTTATAAATCCACACCAGCAAATAAAATCGTAGTATAACATTATCTATTAGAATTAAAACTTGGTCGTCTAAGCCGCTTTCGAAATGTTTGCGTAAAGTATTGGAGCGTTTTTGATCGATTTGAGTGAGTGTTTGGAATGAATGAATGCAGCGCTGCGTGAGTGATTTAGAATGATTTAGATCGATATGTATTCAACGATGTTTTAATTGTACTTGTATGACTGTTTGTTTAATCGTTATAATCTTCTTTTTTTGTTAGAGGGTTTAACTGCCCTGTTTTTATAAACAATTGGTTCTCTATTTATCTTGAACGAAGTAAGCGATCCTATTACAAGTACCTTCCCTCAAAATTTATCCACCCTACTCAATCAGTTTCCAGATGTTTACTCAAAACTTTCGGCTTATCAGTTTCACGTAATTCTGCACGAAATTGGTGTAACACTGCGCCCAAGTCATCGGTTTACAATTTCTCATCCGAAAGACAATTTGTTTATTACACGCCAGCAACGGGAATTGGGCCAATGAACTTGGAGTTTGGACTAGGCTAAAATGTTTTCATGATAATACATTGTCTTAGGGAGCAAATGCAAAATCTGTCATGATACTTTGTTTTCGACAAGCCGTTTTCAACAGAGTTTAGAATTGAAATCAACAAAGTAACGCTATGCGATCATAGACGAACTTAAGATCAGTTTTTCTCAAACAAAATCTAGTAACATATTTCTTGAATAAACACCATGTTTGTACGTTAAGACCTAGTTTTTGCAGAGATCCTGTTATCACGTGCGTTTGATAGCTTCATGGTGACGTCATTTCGTTGGCTCAGTGCAAAACGGTTGTAACTCCCTAAAACATATAGGGAGTTACAACTGTTTCGCGCTGAGCCATCGATTTGAAGAGTGGACCTAAGAATGCGTAAGACAAGGGTATAATATCTCATGGTTGTTCGTAATAGTAGACAAGCTTTGTGAGAAAAAATAACGTATACGCACCATTGGATATCCAGTGTGCTGGTAAAATACGTGTTTGTAATCGTCTAACCAAACCTCTGCCAACCTTGCAGAATTCTTTCTCGCCACGTGATTGATGTCAGCGTCACTGACCCAACTTTGTGGAAATGCCTGACGATATATATGGCCAACCCTGGAACATGGGTGTATCTCTAGTTTACCGCCACACATCCAGACCTGCTGGGTATTCGGTCGGATATATAAATTAGAAGAAATTCTAGGGTAACAAGTACATTTAAGTACATCGTGAAATTTACATTCATCTTAATCAAAAGCAATTTAAATCACTCACTCAGCGCTCCATTCATTCATTCCAAACACTCACCCAAACCATTTAAAACTGCTCCAAATATAGAGCATGAATGTAAACTTTTAAAGGGAGGTAATTAATATCGCTAAATTTGTTCATTTTGAACAAAATTTGCGATACCTTATTACCTCCCTTTAAATTACTCAAAACTCGCTCTTCATACTCATTCAATTTCATTCCAAAACCATTCCAAAATTATTGACCTTGTCAATTTCACAATGTTAACATGTAGTTCATCATACTAAGGGCGTTAATATTTGCAGGTACCCGTACGCCAGATTACGAAACTTAATAAGTAGAAAGTATTTTACGTATTTACGAAAAATTTGTCGTAATTTTGGATCATTATTACGTTTTTAAGAAAAAAAATAACAGTAATTCCTTGTTTGGATAAAAAAAGTTTGTTTTTTTTCTTAATTTGAAACAACTAAATTAATTCATTAAATTAATTAATACTGGAAGTATAATTTTGACCATCTTCACGAGTCAAGGGGTATCGAATCGATAGCTTCTTCTCGATAAGTAAAACGTTCGTAACCCTTAGTTCGACAAGATGAATTTTGACTGACATTCGCCAACACAACCGGGATTCCCCGGTGATTCTACGGAATAGAACTCGGTTTACGGAAAAGCCGGAGTTTTGTTCCGATTGTCGTCTACATCAAATGGTTCATTCTGCAACTCTCTGGCAAAATTCTAAGTATCCGCGTTAGGGAATAGGCCCAGTTGGGACATATGCAACTAGTGATCCGTAAATTACCTACCCTTAACGAAATTTCGATGTTCTCGTATCCCCATATATCCATGCCTTTATCGTATTGTCCGATGTAGTAAAAATATTCTTTGCTGATTGAAAATAGTCCGCCAGCAATAACCGGTGTTCTGAAGGTAAAATATTTAGTAGAAATATAATATACAAGTAAGCTAGTCCACTGTATTGAAACACGGTATATTCAAAATGGCGGATAGGCGTTCGTGAAAAAGTAAGTGTTCTTTATTTTTGTTCGATATTACTATAATCTGTCATTCTGTAAAATAATGACAACATGTACGCAATCAGCTTTGAATACACTATCCATCGTTATTAATGATTAAACGTCCTATAGCACCGTCTATGTGTAATACAGCTTCAAACATTGTGTTTTGATGACATTTAAAATTGAAGCTCAAAACGAAAGTAGAAATGGCCGTATTTTCTCTAAAATGACCGCACCAGCAAAATCAAATGTGGCGGTGGATGGGGACAAGGTATCTCCCTAAATATGACCCAAAATGTATTGGATCTAGCCCCTTGTCTAGGAAATATAGACACTTGAAAAAATCGATGGCGTACGCTTCAGTTAAAACCGAAACTAAATCGCTGTACAGTGCGGTATGAGGATATATTTGTACTCACCGGTTTAAATTTCGAATGAAAATCTGTACGCAACGGTTTATATAAATTATGTGAAAATCTTTCAATGGATGGAATAGCACGAAAAGGTGACAGGTGACTTTGATACTATCTAATCTTTGTTAATACTGCAGAAAGACGATATGTTCTTTTTCTTATTTTATTTTGTGCTGCCTTGAAATGAAAAAAACGTCGAAAGAGTATCATTAAACACAGTTAAAAATCTAGTTTAATGTTTTTACTTGATTATTCTGTCCTTCCTCAATAATTTTGTAAGACCCTGTACAAATCGTTAAGACTAAAGCGCTAAACAAAGGCATAAAACTTATCAATATTTCAGACAGTCTTCTCGGTGATGTAATAAGACTGAAAAATGTCAAAAGCGGCCTTAAACCTTTTTTAAATAAAAAGAAAATGAAATATGAAGCAAATCGCTTATTGTTGGGCTATATAAACTTTTGTTTGGCTTAGTGGTTAGGGTGAAAGCTGCTTGTTTTAAAATTTCATATTCTTATGGGCGATTTTAGGAGCTATCTTTTGCTTCAACGGGGGGTGCTTTTAACGATGTCACGTGACAGTCAATAGCGCGGGTAAGCATGTGAAATCGAAATTGTTAATTGTGCTTTTGAACTACATTATGAAAGAAATAGTTGCGCTTTTAACTGTATTAATTCAATTCGAAAAAAAAGCCGATGCACAACAATTTGACAAAATACTATTCTCCCCTATGTGTGCGATAAATCAATTGTTCAAATTACATAAATCAATTCCCTTTTCTAATAGAACACTTTTTTTTTAAAAAAAAACGTCCGTTGTGTTTAACAATAGCGGTTAAAGGAATTCGAGAAAAAATTATTTTCAAACCCAAAGCATCTTTTCAATAACTATGTTTCTGGAACGGTGAAAATGTATACTAGATTCCGTAGAAGGAGTTTATCAAGGAATTAAAGGCAAGGGCAAGGACTATCTAGCAATAACTTTGGAAGATTGGAAGGACGGAAAGACACGCAGCTTAGCAACTATATGCTTCCATGAATTTTCTCTTAACATTTAAAATTTCTTTTTAATTAAAAAAATGTTGTGGAAGGAAATTACAAGATATTTTTCTTAAAGAGATAATTAAAGAAATAAAACTATTTTCTTATGTGTTTCAGAACTATTGGGTATTAAATCATTTATTTTGATAAGATTTCTTCTAACTGTAAGCTTCTAAAGCTGAAAGTTAAAAGAACGAAAGCATAACGTATGATATCAGAAACAACAATCTAGATTCAAACTTATAAAATTGTTTTGATTACTAAACTGAAACTTTCTAAGACATAGAATTAAGTAGATACATAACATTAGATTTGAAATGGTGTTTAATGATACTCTCTCAATTATTTTTCTTCATTTCAATGCAAATCAAACAAAAAACAGCAACAACAACAACAAAAAATCATAAATTAATATTACATCATCGAGAAGAATGTCTGGAATATACTCCGACATTTTTTTAAGTTTTATGCCTTTGTTAAGTCTTAACGATTTGTACAGGGTCTTACAAAATTATTGAGGAAGGACAGAAGAATTAAGTAGACACATTAAATTAGATTTAAAACTGTTTGATGATACTCTTTCGACGTTTTTTTTTTTTTTTTTTTTTTTTCATTTCAAGGCAAAACAAATAAAAATAAGAAAAAGAATACATTCGTCTTTCTGCAGTATTAAGCAAGATTAAATAGTATCTAAGTCACCTTTCACCTTTTCGTGCTATTCAATCAGCTGAAAAATTTCGGACTCGGCTAGGAAAGATCGTAATGGTAGAATCTGTTAGATAAATATATAATACGTACTTAGTGTTTTGTATGGAAAAAAATATCTAACGAGGTTGGGAGAATTGATCATTGTCGAGGCTCTGCCGAGACAATTGTCAATTCTCACAACCGAGTTTGATATTTTTTTCATACAATACACTAAGAATGTATTATATTTATCTTATAACCTCTTTTTGTCTTGTTTTCGTCGATGTTTCTTACTGAAATGCAAGTTTCTAAAAATAACTGTATGATATTATTGTTCTAAAAATAACTATGTGATATCATAAAAAATATCATACGGGTTGTTATCACACAGATATTTGTATAGTTATAAGATAAAATCTATTCAACAAACATTAAGAAATCCTGAATTAAACTAAAGCATTCAAAGCAGGAGTAGAAAACAAGATAAATGCGGTATTATTTTTTATGTTCTTCAATATTTTGCATAACTGTAACAAACTTTTTCTGTATTGTATAGCCGATTTATTTAAATGATTTTATGATACATTTCTTTTTTACAACAAACATAAAGCGCTAGAAATAACAAAATTACACTTTTAAACATTAAACTAGTGTTTAATGATACTCTTTCGACGTTTTTTTTTTTTTTTTTTCATTTAAAGGCAGCACAAAATAAAATAAAAAGAATACATTCGTCTTTCTGCAGTATTAAGCAAGATTAAATAGTATCCAAGTCACCTTTCACCTTTTCGTGCTATTCAATCCGCTGAAAGATTTTCACATAATAATTTAAATAAACCGTTGCGTACAGATTTTTCATTCGAAATTCAAACCGGTGAGTACAAAAATATCCACATACCGCACTGTTCAGTGATTTAGTTTCGGTTTTAACTGTAGCGTACACCATCGATTTTTCAAGTGTCAATATTTCCTAGACAAGGGGCTAGATCCAATACATTTTGGGTCATATTTAGGGGGATATCTTGTCCCCATCTACCGCCACATTTGATTTTGCTGGTGCGGTCATTTTAGGGAAAATATGGCCATTTCTACTTTCGTTTTGCGCTTCAATTTTGAATGTCATCAAAACACAATGTTTGAAGCTGTATTACACACAGACGGTGCTAAAGGACGTTTAATCATCAATAACGATGGATAATGTATTCAAAGCTGATAGCGTACATTTTGTCATTATTTTTCAGGATGACAGATTATAGTAATATCGAACAAAAATAAAGAACACTTACTTTTTCACGAACGCCTATCCGCCATTTTGAATATACCGTTGCAAACTACCGTACAGTGTTTCCATATAGTGTAGTCGGATTATCTCAGGCGGTAGTTTATATCGTCGGTTTGTATCCAAGCTGGCACAGTGAAAAAGTCTTTGCTAATCGGGTGAGACGTAAAACCGAAGCCCAGTTTAGAGGTGCTTTACACCGTTCAAAGACAAGGCAGATATCAACAGTTAGTCTTGTATTGTTTCCCGTAACAACTACCCGGTGCGGTGAATATTTGTTACGGTGTATGCGACGATAAATAAACGGAAATACACACAACACACCGGTAACTATTTGACTTGAGTGCCTTCAACACTTGATTGTTATTGAGAAATACAGTTAATTACATCGTGAAATTGACATTTAACTCAATCAAAACCATTCTAAATCGCTCACTCAGCGCTCCATTGATTCATTCCAAACACTCAATCAAACCATTCAAAAACGCTCCAAACTCACTGAAAAACATATAACAACAATTTCGTTCAAAATGATAATAGCTAGGAAAAAAATTGGGATTTCACTTATTTTATTGAAATTGTAAGCGTCTGATAGGTTCTACAAGAAATAGTGAGCTATCTAATGAACTTGTATGCATATTTTATTAAAGGGAGGTAATCAATATTGCAAATTTTGTTCACCTTGAACAAAATTTGCAATACTGGATTACCTCCCATAAAATTCACTCAAAAGTCGCTCCACACACTCATTCAATTTCATTCCTAAATCATTCCAATATCATTCACCTTGTCAATTTCACGATGTTTTTAACTGTATGACCTGCCACACAAACAAAAACAATATTAGAATAACGATACAGTTAAGTACAAGATGACTGATTTCGGAATGAACTTGGAATGAAATTGATTGAGTATGTGGAGCGACTTTAGCGTGAAATCAAAGGGAGGTAATCCATTATCGCTAAATTTGTTCAAGATGAACAAAATTAGTTATTTGTGTTACCCTCTTTAATGATTTATACATACATGTTCTTTGAGTAGCTGTCTATGTTTTCATGAACGCATAATACGCTTACATTTTATTTTGTATGTGGCTGTTGATCTTAGTGAATTTGGAGCGTTTTTGAATGGTTTTAGTGAGTGTTTGGAATGAATGGATCGTTGATTGAAGCGATTAAGAACGGTTTTGATTGGAATGACAGTCAATTTCACGATGTTTTAACTGTATGTACTGACTGTGCAGTCTGGTATGTGTCGGTACTTTCCAATTTTTGTCTTTTCGAAACCTGACCTCTAATCGAGAACTGCTTCATTAAGTATCATTTTCACATATTATCTTACAGTGTCCCAAAATGAATCGCAGTTGCGGTTATTGAGCATTTAAAAAAGTTCAATATGAATAATCCAGGGCACTGCAAATACATGCCATGTTCAACTCTATTTACTTTGTAGAAAAGGAATCTAGGTAGAAAATGGAAAATAATTCTTGAAAAAATGCACAAAAAAATAATTTCGATAATTGTTCATCTTTAAAGCAAGGTAGATGTATGTCAGAATAAAATTATCATGATTACAGATAGAGACATCGTGAAATTGACATGATGAATGATTTTCTAATGATCTGACAATGAAATTAATATGGTGTGATGAGGGAGTTCTGAATTATTCCCAAAGGGAGGTAAAATAATAGTTGATAGATATGTTTTACCTCTCTGTAATAAAATCTTCGGTCTTTTTTTAATTTTGTGTCATCACGGACAAATCAGGCCTTTAAATTTCAACATCAGCTAAAACAAACATGCGTTAATTGATCGATTTGATTGAAATGTCTATTTCGGAGCACTTTTAGAACAATCTTGGGGCGTTTTAGAGTGATTAGAGTGAGTGTTTGGAATGAATCGTTGAAGCGCTGATCAGTGAATATGATCGAGGTGAGTGACAACTCCACGATGTTGTTAACTTTAAAAGGATTTAAGAAAGAACCTCGGTTAATTTGGTGTGACGGGGCAAAGCCTAAATCGTTTCGTCTATGATGGATATAATGCTGCCTTTTTAATATTTACTAATTTTTATAGATAGAAGGCATATATACTCTGAAAAATTAAATCGTCGGTTGGTTACCGAGTCATTGAAACTTAAGGTAGTAGAACAGTGATAGTTCCGCAACATTTCGGACCATATGTTCTTTCACAATGTTAACAGAGGTTTCCTAATGAAAATCATTAGGAAACCTAGGTTTACACTGTTAAAGTTCATTACTCCGGAAACGTTGCAGAACTACTACGGGTCTACTACCTAAAGCTATTTTTCTTAACCCAACGATGACATTGCTAAGCAAGTTAATCCATCTGGGCGGCATTTACATTTAAATTCATAAATGAACAATAATTACAAATCGACTTTGGCAGAATTATAAATTGAAATGTAAACTTGCCAAATAACATCAAGAATAAGCATCGCCATGAAAGGTCAATAATACAGTCAGTAACACTGTGAAATCAACACTCACGCTGCTCAAAACCATTCATTCCAAATACTCAATCAAACCATTCTAAAACGCCCCAATATTACCAAAAGAATCTCATCAACGTCATTTAGATTGCTGGAATTCCAATCACATTCTTATATTTAAAAGGGTGAAGACATAGATAGCAATTTATTAAACCTCTACTCTCAATTAATTAAAGGGGGATAATGAATATAGCTTATTCAAAATTATCGAAACTGTA
Organism: Fragum whitleyi; assembly: GCA_948146395.1. Taxonomy (NCBI): domain Eukaryota; kingdom Metazoa; phylum Mollusca; class Bivalvia; order Cardiida; family Cardiidae; genus Fragum; species Fragum whitleyi. The sequence continues at coordinate 48,074,787 of OX411556.1, forward strand.
TTTCTTCCCTTTAATTTCATCCAAAACTAGCTTATCCAACTCATTTAATTCCGTTCCGAAATCATTTCAATATTATTCACCGTGTCAATTTCACGATATTCTTAGAAACGTAGAAAACACCTACCGTACCGGATCAGTTTCAGTTCTATTCTCATTGGGGTGCACATAGCGCCAACTAAACTGTAAATCACGAAGGCCGAATATTCCAATTAGGCTCGGGGCCCCTCGAGCTACACTGAAGTCGAAATACCGTATGGAATGTATAACTGGTGATACTATGATGTTTCGCTCTGTCATTACTCGGTCAAGTAATGGTTCTAGCCAACCTGGTACAATAATGAGCCGGGTTGATAATCGTAGAACTATATGAGATAGCAGCTAGATACAAGGAAATGATGTGAAACTAGTACAGTTGAGAGAAACACCAGGAACCCATTGTTAAGTGCTCCAGCGGCCGCGATACAACTAAAAAGATTTAAAGCGTCGTAAAACCCACTAAAAAACAACAATGAGCCGGTGAGAGACATTTCCAACAATTTCAAATTTACGCCAAGCATGCGCATAGTCTGACCAGAGTCTTTTAAATACTATGCGCTCTTGTAGAAAGATCATGTCTCGCCGTTATATAGAAAGGACGGCAAGCTAATTATTGCAATTTTGGGCTGTCATAGCTGCTCTATAAATGCATTTCTTGCAACATAAAATTGTTGGAAATGTTACGCACAGGCTCAAAATACATCGTAAAATTCACGCCAATCTTTCTCTAAAGTATCAGAATCGCTCGCTAAGTGCTGCATTTTCAGCCATTCAATCACTCATCTGAATGTCAGAAAACCCAAATCACTCAAAACGCTTAAGGATTTCATGATTTTCCATGATTTCATTTGAAAGCGTTACATTGGAAGCGTCTGATTGGCCAGTGAAGACAAAAAATCGATTAAATTCGAATATTTTATTTCAAGTAAAGTAATAGCATATCGAATATTTATTTCTAATTCGTTCTCTCTTTCAGCGATTTACAAAAAAACTCTCATTCCATGTTTATGTAACAATAATTCAAAACTGGTCCCTTTGCAAAATTTCTCTCGTCTAAAACAAATAAACCCGTGATAAACATTTCTATCAGTTATGCACATGCGTGAACAGTAGACATATCGTATCATGGACCGTCATTAAAAGCTGTTCATCTAGAAAGTGTTTTAACCTTACCCCGCTTTAAATTTTACATCAAACAAATTGCCAACCTTATGAACTTTATTCAAACAAATGTGACCCAAGTTTTCACGACAATAATTAAGTAAATAAACAGACTGTCTATGCTAGGATTTGACTAAAAGTCCTGGGAGGCTGATCTTGGTGTATACTGCCTGCCGAAGCTTTGTGGCCTGCAGGAGTATATCGTAAATAGCGTGGAAATAGTTAAGCCAGAAGCTACAGTTAACATCGTCGTGAAATTGACAAGGTGAATGATTTTGGAATGATGTCTGAATGAAATTGATTAAGTGTTGGAGCGAGTTCTAGGTGAAATTAAAGGGAGGTAATCCAATATAGCTAATTTTGTTCAAGATTTGGTAAAATTTATCAAGATTTGATAAATATGCATGTAAGTTCTATAGATAGATTCCCATTTCATTAAGAACCTACTTGACGCTAACAATTTGACAAGGTGAATGATTTCTGAATGAAATGGATTGAGTGTATAGAGCGAGATTTGAGTGAAATTAAAGGGAGGTAATACAATATTGCTAGTTTTGTTCAAAATTTAGTAAAATATGCATATAAGTTCTATATAGATAGATTCCCATTTCTTTAAGAACCTATTAGATGCTAACAATTTGAATTATGTCAGTGAAATCGCGACTTTTCTCTATCAAATTTATTTTGAATGACGTTGTTGATTCTATATTTTTGAATGGGTTTGAGCGTTTTTGAATTATTTGAGTGGGTGTTTGAAACGAATGATTGGAGTGCCCAGTGAGCGATTTAGAATGGTTTTAATTGAAATAAATGTCAATTTCACGATGTAACTAACTGCATCTATATCGCGTAAGCTGAATAATCTTATCAGTTTACGTAAGTTCACAGTCTGATCTGAGTGTTGGCCTGTCGCACACGAAGAAATGTTACGCACTGTCAATACATGTGAGTCTATGCGTGAATTTTCCAATAATTTGAAATGCGCGTGCGGTTCAAACATCGAGCAGTGTAGAAAGCAACATACTGTAAATATAGAGTTTCCTGATGGTCTACAGATACTTTGAGACCTGATATGTCTAAAAAGGAGAAAGGGAATACTCTGGTCAGACTGTGCGGATGCTTTGCGCATATTTGAAAATGTTGAAAATCTCACACACCGTCAATAGATATGTAGTCATCCAGGCATTAATGAGTGATTTGATAGACAAATCAATCTTTTGACTGACAGCATGCGAACCGTTCATTGATACATGTGCTATTTTTTATTCTATATCATATTCTTTATTTCCAACTTCAATGATTGCAGATAGGATAAACTTGAAATCAGTAGAATGTGGATTTACCTATAAAACATTCAGTATGTGAATCTAAAAAAGTCAGTATAGGCCCTCTTGCCGCAGCAGCTCCAATCATTCTAGCTCGAATTAGTCCTTCGCGCCGGCGGGTTCTGAGGATGCGAACCTTCTTATTGTCTTTAAAATAGTATTCTAGAGGTTTTTGTAAGTTATCTGAAATGATGTTTTTGCAGTTGAAATGAGGTTTTGTATTGTCAATTAATCGTGTCTTTTTCTAAATTATGACAGATAATTCGCAAAAGAAAAATCTAGCGAAGTAATTCATTTCACGAAGAAAATACATGTATATGTAAAAGTTTTCTTAATAAGAGACGTGAAAAAAAGAATGCTACTTTCAACTTTGTTTCGTCAAAACTAAAAGCACAACATTGACAAGCTCATGTCATATTTTATTTATCAAGAATTCCGGCTTTGCACGGCGTGTACATGCCATGCAGGTAATCATTTTTCAAAAGATTCGCAAACGTTTTCATCTTTAGCACAGGAAAGTCTCAGTATTATAGGGTTAATTCACGTTTTTGAGGATGTAAACATTTGCAGAGACCCAAAAAATGGTTTAACGCCCGAGTACGCTATTATTACATGAAAACAAAGACTATAGTATTAATTCAAACGGAGGTTGCAAGATAATTCATAGGAACGCTTTAAAACCAGCTCCAAACCATTGAATGTGCCAAAGAATTACGTTATGCATTGCATCGTCACTTTTGTTTATACTGACAATGCCTGGTAAATTATGACGTCACAAAATTTAACGTGGAAATGGGGTCAACGTCTTAATTCTCTATATTAATGTAAAAGAAAGAAACTGATAAAGTATATAGGCCCTGACTGAGGATATTCAAGTGAAAAAATAATGGGCGTTAACGGCACGTGAATTTACTTTTTAATCAACGTTTTCTCTAGTAAACGCCTGGGTTTTGTCCGTTAACGTATGTCTACAACGACCCAAAACGCAAATTCTATGCAATAATATAATTTTTCTCACCTTGATTTTTGAATTCATATCTAGGATGATCTATCTTCCGTTATCAAATATTTAATTGAGAAATTTTTAACACTGTATGAAAAAGAAGATACACAGGCCAACTTTAAAAATAAAAACGTTTATATAAAAGTATCTCACCCGTAGTCGAAAAGTCATCAAGTAAGATTACTTCAGCGATCAAATGTTCTGGGGAGCGCTCTAAAACACTGTGTACAGAACGAAGTAGCACACTCCAGGCTTCGTTATGGAAACATATGATAACACTTGTAGCTGGGAGGTCGCCATACTGTCGAGAACAACTATTAAAAAGTTTCGCTTTAGGAAGAATATAAGAAGAAAATTACTGTGAATTAATTTGAGAATAAGACACTTTATACCATCCAAGATGTTGATTTTTGACATTAAACAGTCCCCAATACTACTGATATAATACACCAACGCAAACAAGGAAAAAACAAGTATAATGAAAATCTGGAACTTCATTTAACAAAAAATGTTTGGTAACCAAATATTCCGGTGAGCGATCTTAAATACTGTGTGCAGAACTTAAAATATATAATGACAATGTTGGTCGAGAGTTCGCTGCATTTTCGTGCACATCAATTTATGTACTAGAGTATTTATGCTTTTATACATTGCATTACTTCGATTTTTCCTGTGTTTTATCGAAATTTCTCGGTTCATTACTACTTGGTAGCGTTTACACCAAAAACAGTATAATTACCATTTTAATTAACATTAAAATATTTTTTTTTTCAATCGATGATGACATTGTTTTATCATTGATCCATTAAATATGTTTATATGTATAAAAAATTGCATGAGATTACTAAAAACTTTGGACAACACAAAAGAAAATATCACTCGTCTTCAACCTCCTTTGAAAAGGCTGCATAATGGACCATTATTTTTGTCTTATGAATATTGCTTACATCATGTTCAACACTTACGAAGGATTGCGGTCGTCGAACAACGATCGGTGTATCGATATCTTTTTACTTGCGAATTCTTCAAACATATGAGCCACGAATCCATTCTCTTTTTCAGTCTTTTCTTTCTCGTTTAAATTATCTTTGTCTATTTGTAGACCAGTACCATTCTCGCCTAAAAAACATAACATGAGCGTAAATAGCCATGCGTTCGGGATGCACAACCGTTGCAAACGTTTGATAATCGCATCCCGCTTTGCACGTAAGAATACGTGCAAAGTGGAATACCATTGCTTTAACGTTTCATACCGTTTTCATCATAAGATTAAGGTAGTCCTATAAAATGAAAATGTTTTGGAAACTTCTTATGAAATCAAGCAATTTCACTTTCCAGGGAAGAACTTTTTAGCCCTTGTATTTTTATGGCCTGAAAAGGGACGTTTTATTTAAATAAGACGAGCATGTGAGAATATATCAAAGAGGCGATTGCGCAAAGGAAAATCGCTGTAAAAGCGGAAGAACGGGAGCTGCCCATATATACTTAAGCACAAATGCAACGTCGCGCTAGAAAAACATTGTCTATACAGTAATATGTTCGTGAAAGGGCCTTTTTATAATTTTCAATGAACAATCATTTTCAAAACTCGATAAAAACGATAGCAGAAATTGAGATAACGGCGATACTCAAATTTGGCAGAGGTTGACGATAGTGTCCCTGAATTAATGCGTGTGTGTAAAAACAGGGTTTTCAGTGGGTTTTTTTTGTTTTTTTTCTTCGAAAATTATTTCAAATATTTTCGCGAACAATCAAATTTTCTCGAAAATACGTATGTTCCTTTTCTTTGTTACCAATACGAGCGAATTGTGTCATTTAAATGTTCTCGTGGCTATAAGTAATTTACTGATATTCGTAACAAAAAACGTGATTGATTCCGGTGCATATATTCTTTGAACGTATTTTTTCTCTAAATTGGAAATTAATCTCGGATGCTTTCGGAGGAAAAGAGGTACAGATAATCAACATTCCTTAGGTTGTTTTAACACCAGTACCTATACTAGAAAATAAGAAACTTTTGTATTGCGCAAAATTCCACTGAAAACTTCTACTCACCCAATACAGAGAGTACCAACCTTAGGTACGGTTAAGAACATTGTGAAATTGACAAGATGAACGATTTTAGAATGATTTCTGAATGAAATTGAATGTGTTTGCGGAGCGAGTTTTGAGTGAAATTCAAGCGAGGTAAACCAGCATTCAACAAAATTAGCTATATCTGATACCCCCTTTAATAAATAATATGCATATAGGTAGTATAATTAGCTTTAATTTCTTTAAAAAAAATCTTACTCTAAAATACTTCAATAAAGTCAGTGAGATCGCGTATTTCTTTTAGCGATTTTTATTTTGAATTCAGTTTTTTATCTTATCATTTTTAGCTAGATTGTAGCGTTTGTGAATGGTTTGAGTGAGTGCTTGGAATTGATGAATTGAGCGCTGTGTGAGCGATTTAGAATGGTTTTGATCGAAATGATTGCAATTTCACTATGTTTGTAACTGTACAATCCATTTAAACGGCTTATCAAAGATATGACCAAAGGGGTATTTTATCTTTAAATGTAGGTATATTTTTTTTCAATGGAACACTTATGAAACGACCGCTTAATAAAAGGGTTTTAGTGAATAAAATAGCTACGGCTTTAAATGTAGGTCAAGTTGAATTCATTTTCACCAAAAGCATTATCTCTTATTTTCTTGTATTTTCCAGATTCTGATAACAATCCACCAACATTCTCTATTAATAAAATATAGCATCCTATTACTACTCATATGTACGAGTATATATATTTTTTTCAAAGGAACACTTGGGAAACGACCGCTTAATAAAACGGTTTTAGTGAATAAAATAGCCATACGATCAGGATAACGAGACGTATGAGAACAACTGATGTTAGATTGTATTGGTTTGATTGATTTGAATTGGATCTCACGTCACTTTTAACATTATATCAGTCATATCGCGATTGCTGGAGCATCTAACAATAGATTCCTGGTATTTCCCTCGACAGTACTACCTTTACATCATTTCCTAGCCTCCAGCTATTATCCCACATAGGTCTACGGTTATCATCCAATTGGTGAGAGACAAATAGTCGGAAAGGATGAACAACCCATGTAAGAAGTACGCATTGTATCACTAGATAATACAGGATACACTTTCTGAACAGGTAAAATATGAAGCACTAGAGAATGCCACAGGTTTGCAAAGCGTATTACAGGTAAAATCATAGAGAAATTGACACTCATTCCGATCAAAACCATTCAAAATAGCCCTCTCAGTACTCTATTCATTCATTCCAAAAGCGCACTCAAATTGAACAAAAACGCTCCAAGTTCTTTGGAAAACATGTCGAAATCGGCCAAGACGATCAAGATTTAATTCAAACCGATATTTGAAACACACAGACAATAGACAAACAGAAAATATCATTACAGGGGTGTAATTAATATAGCTAATTCTGTTCATCCTGAACAAAATTAGCGATATTGCATTACCTCCCTTGAGTCGCACTCAAAACTTGCTCTATACACTTAATTACTTTCATTCCAGAACCGTTCCTTTATCATTAAATTTGTCAATTTCACGATGTTGTTTACTGTACAAACTCTTCATTGTGTAATACAGAGTACCAATTCTGTGACGATCGTCTATGCTGCAAACCTGCGTTCAGGATCACCTAACGGTGAAAACAGTTTTTCAATTGTATCCCGCTTTGCACGTGTACATGCGTGCAAAGCGGGGTAAAATTGGAAAACTGTTTGCACCCTTTGGTGATCCTGAACGCAGGGCTGATTTCTAGCAAGATAGGAGATACCTGGAGCGCCGGGTTCCAATCTGTCATAAACTGCTTCCGGTAATACTGGTATAGGGTCCGTACCCTCTTGAAAGAAGGCTTCGTCAGCATCCACAAATGTTGTCATACCACCGTAAAAATGTCTAAAAAATAAAACAAAATTTGGCAAACTTATTTCTGGCCCACTTTCGGGTCGGGCGTAGACTTGTCTCTCTATCACGATCAGAATTGAATATTCTAGATTAATAGTCCAGTCTAGAGGACCAGTCTAGAGCTGGTAGCCTGCTGTCTGCGAGATACTCCGATACAGCAGGCAACAATACCCGGCCAGGGTCAGAAATAAGTTGGCCCGTTTTAATTACAGTGAAAATCATCTTCGCGAGCCAAGGGTTATAACTCCTCTATTCCTTACGAACGTAAGAAGCATAGTGGAGATAGATCCCTTGGCTTGCAAAAATGACTGAAAAGTATACAGCTTTATATTTTAGTCATTTCTATAACATTAATTATGTTATTCCGCGAAACATATAACCCCGTTTGCAAGATGACGTCTTCAAATCAAGTATGACGTCATTTTACAACGAAAATATAACGTTGTCATACAGTCCTCAATGGAAGTATTTTTCCTTTAAAGCTGCTCTTTAACAGATCGTGAGAATGTGATCTTTGAAAATTTTCGTAAAATCAATGATTGGAAGTATCGACCTCATCATGTTGAAGCCATAAAGATAACAAGATTCAATCTGGCAATGTATTGTAATAAAGACTGATATTCCTATTCCTTTAGCGAAAATCATTCTGAAAAATAAAGCAACTACTAACGCCTTTGAGATTGATCTTCAGTTTTGAGCCAACTATTTAAGCATGTGAAATCCGCATGTTTGTCTTATTTAATCAAAGAAAAATGTAAAAGTATTTGACAGCTGCAAACTTCATTTCATAACAAGCAAAAATGAAAGATTATTCGCGGAAAATAACGATTTTTTTAATTTATAGACAAGAAATAAATAGACTGGATCCATTATTTGTTCTTGCCGCTTCGAAAAAATATGTTACAAAATTATTGAAATATGTTGTTTTTAGTGACAATGCTCTTAGGCCATTCTTAATTGTCCAAATATATACACATTCCCAAATCTAAGAATAAGTTTTGTACATTTTCTAAGAAAAACTGTGAAAGAGCAGCTTTAATATCCAGGACTACTAATATATTCTTCACAGTAAAATAAATGCATTTCTACTATTATGCTTTTTTTATAGTCTCAATATAAATTTGTGACATAATGAAGAATATTTTGACATGAAAAAAAAGTTTGGATCACAGTCTTACTTAATTAGATATTTTGACTCATTTCTTAAAATAAAGGTAGGTAATTCACAAAAAAATAGATAAATTTCAAAATACATTTTGAATATTGAAAATTACAAATTTGTTTGTATTTTTATCCAGGGATATGAGGTAGGAGTTCTTTTTACCACATTCATAAGTTTAACTTGCTTTCTATTCGAAAAAATAGGCAAGGAGAAACGTGCTTGTCGTTTTCTTTGAATACTCTAAAATCTATGCTTTGGCCTTTACGAGATTTTTGTTTCCTCTCTTAAAACGTCTAAAAAGGGTCTTTATGATGTTAAGGTTTATACTTGAATAAAGCATAAACTGAGAAGTTCCTATTCGTAAGTTTGATAGTTCTTGAAAGCTTTTCGTGGCGTTTTTAACTACAAATCATTTTGATTACCGTACAGACTGCTCAAATCAAGACACCCGTTTAAAAGATTGGATAATATTTCTATAAATTGAAATTTAAAAGAAATAGAAAAAAATGAATATCCACATTTTTAAAACATTGAAGGAAAACGAGACATTTCTTAAACAAGTTCAAACCTCTCATATTTTATTGCGTTCTTTTCAAACCTTTTTTGGTGATTTCCCTCCTTTGTTAGTATTCGCATATGTTCCTGGAATACATTTGAATCCGTTTTCTTCTCGTCTTTGTAGGATTTTTGTAACATAGCCTGTAACGAATGAGACTATTTGTGACATTTAAACAATTTACAGTTAAAAACATCGCGAAATCGACACTCATTCTGATCAAAATCATTCTTAATCATTCACTGAGCGCTCCATTCATTCATTCCAAACACTCCCTTAAATCGATCAAGTACGCTCCGAAATCATTAGGAAACATTTAAAAATCGTTCGAGACTTTCAGCAATAAATTCAAATCTATCTATTATTTCAACAGTTTTATAAGCTTGTGTGGACTTTCAAGTGTCTAATTGGTCAACGAAGACGTACAAACAGAAGAGTACATATATTCTTTTAAAGGGAGGTAATATATATCGCTAATTATGTTCATCTTGAACAAAATTAGCGATATTGGATTACCTCCCTTTAATTTCACTAAAAACTCGCTCCACACACTCATTCAATTTCATTCTGAAATCATTCCAAAATCATTCACCTTGTTTATTTCACAATGTTCTTAACTGTAACATCTGGTTGACACAGAGCGTACAGGACAGTATAAAATCTCGCGTAGAATATATACGGTATATACATTTAGTTACATCGTGAAATTGACATTCATTTCATTCAAAACCATTCTAAATCGTTCATTCAGCGCTCCTTTCACTCATTCCAAACATTCACTCAAACTCATATCAAATACGCCCCAAATGACTAAAAAATATACAATCAACAGCTACATTCAAAATAAATATACATGTAAATGGAAAAAATCGGGATTTCTCAACCAATTTACAGAACATTTATGCATAATTTATTAAAAGAAGGTAATGCATATCGCTAATTTTGTTCATCTTGAACAAAATTAGCGATATTGGATTACCTCCCTTTAATTTCACTCAATCTCGCTCCATCGACTCTTTCAACTTCATTCCAAATTCATTCAAAACCATTCATCTTGTCAATTTCACGATGTTTTTAACTAGCTGAAATTAGATTGGTCTATCAGAACACTCACGAAGACAAGATGCATGTTGTTCTCCGTCTTGTGTAGACGAGCAAAAACGTCACAACTTCAGAGTATGGCTTTAAGGTAGTGGAACCGTAATAGTTCTGCAACATTTCGGACCACATAATCTTTCACAATGTTGACCGAGATTTCCAATTGTAAATCATGAGAAAGCTTCGGTTAACACTGTTAAAATTCATTACTTCCAATACGTTGCGGAACTCTTAAACTTAAACTTGGTAATTTGATTAAACGCCTATTTCTTCGTTAAAAACATATTCAATGGCGTTGTACATAAAAGTGTATAAACAAATAATTGATGTAAGACAATATCAAATTATGAAAGGTATAAGAAATAAGTCTTAAAACTACCTCATAGATGTTTAAAAAATAAATTTCAATTTAGAAAGGTCGAAAAAGTCTTTAAAATAGAAGGATTTGAGTTTTCGTTTAAATATATCTATGGTTTCTGATTTCCTGATGTAAACTTGTAATTCGTTCCATAATTTTGGGCCCATCGTACTGAAACTCCTGTCAGAAAATGATTTCCTCTTATTAAAAGGAACATTGAAGATTCCGTCAGACTATTCGGCAGATCTCAAAGCTCGTTTTTGCACTCTGTAGGATAGGAGTTCTGTTAAGTAAGCGGGTGCTTTTCCTACAGAGCAATTGTACATGTATGTGAGGATCTTAAAGCTAATTCGTGCTTTGATCGGAGGCCAATGCAGGTCATGTAGAGCCTTTTTTGCGCTGTCATACTTGGAACGACTAAGCACGAGTTTAGCACACATATTCTGTATACGTTGAAGCTTTGATAATTCTGTTTTTGAAATGTCATAGAGAATGATGTTACAATAGTCTAAATGGTATACAACTAAAGATAAAACCAGAGTTTCAGCAGCTGCCTTCGACAAATATTTTCGAATGCTCTTAATTTTGAAGTAATTCAACATAGCGGTTTTACACTTTTTGTTCACGTGATCCTTCAAGCTAAGTGATTCATCTAAAAAGGCACCGAGATATCTGATGCATTTTTGAGGTTTGACAATATCGCCACATATATTACTTTGTATTGTCCTACATTTCGTGAGCTGTTGACGACTTCCAAAAAGAATGAACTCTGTTTTTGAATTATTCATCTTAAGTTTATTGCTGTTCATCGTTTATAAGGACAGCGCATTCTTCCATTTCTTGGATAGCAATAGCTTCCTCAGTTGGTGATGGTTTAAAACGTCTATTCGCCGTGTGGTCATCAGCGAATCCGTACACTGAAATGGATGGAGGCACTATGTCAAATATAATTCCTGTGCTGAGATCAAGGGCAATGAGAGCTGTTACTTCCTGGTGTTCCATTCCTTCAAGTATATCATTTACGAGCCTTAGAAGAGCAGATTCACATGAATGATATTGTCTGTAAGCTGACTGATTCTTTAGTAAAATATCAAACTCATTTACATGGTCATTTATACGGTAGAGAGCGGCTTTTTCAATAAGTTTGGACAAGAAAGACAGGTTGCTGACTGGTCTGTAATTGGAATATATGAGCTCAAGACCAGACTTTTTTAGAAGAGGTTTAATAATTGCTTCTTTCCATTTGGATGGAAAGACACCCTGTGTCAATGATAGGTTTACAAGGTGTGTAACAGATGGTAAAAGATCTCCAAGGTAGGATTTTAATATCTTGGTTGGTAGAACATCTAACTCACAAGATTTATTTTGTAATTGATTTATAAGCTTTTCAACCTCGCCCTCACTTAAACATGTAAAAGATTCGAGTGGTTCAATACTTTTTGCGAGTGGTTTGTAGGTTTCAAAGTCCTTCAGAGATTCGCGGATTTTCTTGATCTTGTCCATGAAATAGTCAGCAAACTCATCAGCTACGTTGCTTTCATTTTGTACTTGAGGCATAGGATTTTCAGACTTGCTACCGGTCATTTCTTTCACAAACTGATACAGTTTTTTAAATCACCTTTTGAGTCGATTACCTTTTTGCTTAAAGTATTTTGCTTTTCAGTTCTTAGTTCAGTATGATAATCTGGAAGTGCCAATTTATATGCTTCGTAGTCAAGGGGTTGTTTATATTTTCGCCAAAGTCTTTCAGCTCGGCGCATCACTCGTTTTAATGACATAATTTCATTACTGAACCATGGTTTTGGTGTTCTGTATATTTGAATTTTCTCTTTGATTAGAGCATGTTTGTTAAGAAAATTTTCAATTTCATTTTAAAAGGAATCGACCATTTCATTTACAGATTTTGAAGACAATTCCAGTCTTTAGTAAAGTAATCTTTATTCATATCTTTGAAGTTTCTATAAGAAATAGGCTTACTGGTAATGTTTTCTTTTCTTAATTTAGTGATGGTTTTCACTACACAATGATCTGACAAAAAAGGGCCCGGTTCACATGAATGCACATCAACTCCATTGTCAATTTCTGTGATCATCAGATCAAGCGTATGACCGTGTATGTGAGTTGGAAAATCAACGTGCTGTCGTAGACCTATGGCAGACAGAGAATTGTTGAAATCATCAACAACATTACTACTTTCATCAACATGTAGATTAAAATCGCCAAATTATGGGTCCACTACCTTAAGGACGCACACTAACTTCGGTTTTTTTTGTTTTTTTTTTTTTTTTTTTTGTGTGTGTGTGTGTGTTTTTTACTCGCATCCAAACCCGTACAAATAAGAGTCAAATGGCGTTTTTAAAATCTGAGTCGGTCAGAACCATTCCTGCGTTCAGGATCGTCAAACGGTGCAATCAGTTTTCCAATTGTACCCCGCTTTGCACGCAAGTGCACGTGCAAAGCGGGGTAAAATTGGAAAACTGATTTCACCGTTTGGTGATCCTAAACGCAGGGCATGCCAGCAAATTAGTGAGTCGATGGCGCCGACTCTTGAGTCCCATTAAGTATGCACGCTTCAGATATTGAAAGGTTATTTGTCAGAAGAAATGTATAATCGTGGAAATGAAAAGATCGTTAGTCGTATCTACATGCCTTTCATTGAATAGAGTCGACCAACCACGAAAATGTGTTTCTTATGGATGAAATGACTGGGAAAGTCGGAGGTCAACAGTCACCCTTTGAAATCACGTGGTTTGGTTAGTCAATCGATTTTAGAGCAGTGATCTGTTAATTGAGGATTACAGAGAAAGATCTGTAGCAAATTTTTTGACAGTAGAATACGTAGTTCGATTAAGATAGTGGAACCGTAATAGTTCAACAACATAATCTTTCACAAAGTTGACCGAGGATTCTTAATGAAAATCATAAGGAAACCTAAACACGGTTAAAATTCATTACTTCTGAAACTTTGCCGAACTATTACGGTTCCACTACCTTAACTACCCATGGTATACATGTACCATTCTTTGATTTCGAGGCCGGTTTTACAGGTAGCTTAACTTTATTTAGTTGTGTTCATAGAAAAAATACATATCAAGAGGGACATGGTCATACATCGCTCACCTGAGTATGTGATTTTCAAGTTTAATTTTTTTTTCCAATTTTTCTATGGCATTTATATGACCCGTCGCGCGAACGGTAACCATCTGGGAATTTCGAAGGTGTTGACTCTAAACAGAATGCGCTATCTATGCAGGCTGAACATGTCTACATTTTTTATAACTACAATTATTCACATCGTGAAATTGACACCCATCTCAATCAAAACCATTCTAAATCACTCACTCAACACTCCATTCATTCAATCAAAACACTCACTTAAATCGGTCAAAAAAGCTCCAAATTACTAAAAAAGATACAATTTACTGCTTCGTTCGAAATAGATATGAATAGAAAAAAATGCTATTTAACTGACATAATTGAAATTGTAAGCGTGTGATAGCTTCTTGAAGAAATTGGAGCCTATTTGTAGAACTTTTTTGCATGTTTTTTTAAAGGGGGTAATGAATGTAGCAAATTTTGTTCATCTTGAACAAAATTAGCTATTTGATTACCTCCCTCAAAACGTTGCGAAACTATTACGGTTCCACTACTTAAGGAGTTCCCTTTTTTTGCGTTACGGGTCATACTTGTTATCAAACAACATAGGGCAATAACTTCAATTTAGGATGACAGTTATTCTGGGATGTTCTAGATCTATGAGAAACATTACCGGTACTACAAATTTTGAAAATTGTTTGGCTAAAAGTTTGAATGATTCTTTTATAGGTTTTCCCTCAACTGGTATTTAATAAATGTGGCCCCCACAACATAGGACATATTTTAATCTCATATATATAATTTCAATTACTATTGCAGAAAACATACGTTCTTCCTAAAGCTGAGAATGAGAGGGCCTGTAACTGTTGAAAAAGTTGTATTTTTCTAAGACTTCTTTCTTGATCTAAAGGTCGATATACTGGTAATAATCCGAACAACAAAGGCCTAATTTTGATCTGAAAGCAATTTATAGTTTTTGGTGTTGTTTGTGTGTGTGTGTGGGGGGGGGGGGGATGTTGACAATAACACAGGCAAAATATATAAGATTCAAGCCATGTTGTTTCGACAGAGAATATTTTTAAAGTTACATTAACGCTCATTTTTTGTCAATTGTTTCTTTTTTTATTATAAACCAAGAAAATATAGCCTTCCTTTTGCCATCTGGTAAAATCAAAGCCTCGACTGTTCTACGATCGCGCCGATTACGGCGGATATAAAATGCACTTTTTATTTTTTGTTGGATGCTTTTTATTCATGCATCATTTTCCGGTAATTACCGATAAATTCCGAACTATCTCCGTAAGTGCACGGGATCGTAAACCCCGCCTATCACGTGATGTTTACGATTTACATCATAAATATTGATGAGCTAAGTAAAATGTCTTTATTGTTTGTAAATCCTGAACCCTACAATAATAATTGTGCCCCGCCACGCGAAAAAATCAAAGTACTGAAAGTACTGATAAGTTGGAATGCGTTCGAGAGGCGGTGACCTCAAGCTACTAACGAAGCTGACGCCTCGCGCCCACCACAGGTGATCACATAAAACGTCTCGTTTTTGGACGGGCGTATATAAATCAATGTATTTCAACAACGAGAGACGATTAAACCACTGAATCGCTATACAGGCCTGAATCTGATGGAAGAAAAATTATACCAAGAGACACAGAATGGCCCTTAACCGCTCACCTGAATGCGATTGGTCCAGCGGATCTTATCCAAGAAACAATTATAAGCAGTCATAATAGATCCTGCCAACCCATTAATTACAGAGGAGACTCAAAATTAGCCCTACCCTGCCACGCCCATATTTATGGGCTTATGAAAATTTTGCCAACAACATTTGGAGAAGGTCATCAAAGGAACATTCTTGCAAAGTTTCATTGAAATCTGCCCAGTGGTTCAGGAGGAGATGTCGTTCAAAGATTTTGGGCTCAAAATAAACCCCGCCCTGCCATACCCATATTTATTGGCCAATTAGAATATAGCGACACTTTTGAAAAGGGTCACCCAGGGAACATTCTGGCAAAATTTCATTGAAATTTGCCCAGCGGTTTAGGAGAAGAAGTTTTAAGAAGGGTGATAACTCACGACGGACGCCGGAGTCAGGGTGATCCTAAAGCTCCCCTTGAGCACGCTGTGGTAAGGTGAGCTAAAAAGGAAGAAAATGATACGGACCATATAGCCGACTAATGGACACACATGCGGCCTTAAACACTCAAAGCAGTTTTTATATTATTTTTCAATAAATTCTGCTCCATTTGAGTTATCAATTACATTTTTAATAAGAAGAGTCGCAAATGATTTTTCCATAATGAAAAGCTATTTTCGCAGGGAAGTCATTTACTTCATGAGTTGGAATCTCAAGACAATTTTTGGACGAAGTTCAATTGTGATTTCGACCTATGTGACTCCAATATTGGGCACTTTCTCAGGTTATTGACAACATTTTTGTCAAGTTCTATAATTTGGGTCAATTGGTTGTTCAGTTAGAGTGGAAACTGTTAACAGTTAAAATTTACTGATGCCCGTGACATCTATGACCCCGAAACCATAGCGCATTTCTTTGGGTCATGGGCAATATTTGTGTAAAGTTTCGTTATTGTAGGTCAATTGCTTCTCCATTTATCTAGCGAAAAGCAAAAGATCAATGGACTGAGAGACAGACATGATGAAATCAATATAATTATGCTCCTCTTCTTCTGATTTGGGGGTACAAATAATAACATCGTGAAATTGAAAGGTGTACGATTTTTGAATGATTTAAGCATGATGTTGAATGAGTGAGCGGAGCGAGTTTTGAGTGAAATTTAAGGGAGGGAATCCAATGTCGCTTATTTTGTTTAGGATGAACAAAATTAGCGATATATAAAACCTATATAAAATATGCATAAAATTTCAATCAATAGCTTTCTATTTCGCCAAGAACCAATCAGACGCTTTAAATTTCATTAATGTCAGTGAAATCGCGATTTGGTTCTTGCTTTATTCATTTTGAATGTACATGTTGATCTTATTTTTCTAATAACTTTGAGTGTTTTTTGAATGGTTAGAGTGAGTGTTTGGAATGAATGAATGGAGCGCTGAGTGAGCGATAAAGAATGTTTTCTATTGAGATAAATGTCAATTTCAGGATGTAACTAACTTTATGATGGTGCTCTTAAACATGTTGATGTGTAAGAATGTGAAGAAAGCAAGTTGAACTAGATGGTTTGTTTCAAACAGCAAATTGTCTTGGGGTTGGAATTCAATTGGGAAAAGATATTCATAATTCAATTAAAGATGTGGTGGCAAGGGTTTTATTGGATGAGTATTGGGTTTTTACAATAAAACATTCATGTAGATAACTGCAATATGACGGAAAACAAACGACAATATGTTGCAAAAATATATATGAACTTTAAAAGTGTATCATCACTTTAAAAAAAATATTTATTTCGTAGCTTAGACAGAAATTTACAATATAACACCTTGTCAAAAGTTAAATGTGTAATAAGGTCGTTCAGAAAGAGAAACTATACCTTTAAAAGAAGCTATAACATAATTCTACGAAAAACAGGTCGCGACCTTACTGAATAAGCAGATCACGTGATTGGTCTGTGCGATTGCCACAATACTGAGAAAACAGATCGCGACATTACGAAATAAGAAGATCACGTGATTGGCTAGTGCTAATTGTCATTTGCTGACCTAATTGGACTTGACTTATCACGTGATTTCCAAATAAAGTAATGCAAACATTTGACACTAATGTATTCGTATGCAACTTTCAATAAATGTCGTTTAAAATATAAATTAGCGTGTTAATAATAAACACGAAGTGATAGTTGTGTAATTGTACAGCATTATTACTTTTTAATGAAATAAACTGTATGTCTTTGTCAAGTTGAGATATACAAAATAGGACGAAGTGTATTCATATCCTGTTCACGTGATATGTGTTCTCAAGAAACCCGAAATGAAATTATCTTGTGTTCATTTTGCGGTTTTGTTAAATCTAAGTTGGAATTGCTCCGCATTCCAACTTAAAAACCATCCGGGAATTCTGTAGGATGAATTATTGAAAAAGAGATTTGATCCAGCATAGGTCAACCAGAAGTCGCATTTCAAAAATTCTTTCACTGGAAGGTAGAACGATCATTCTAGATTCAGAAAATATGCACGGTGCCAAAAGTTTCGACCCCAGTCAGTCTTAAGAGTCCGCGCAGTCTGACTAGGGTCGACACTTTACGCACTAACCAGATGGTCCCTTTTCGCGTGACGGGTCACAATTATATTGTTATGATTATGTTTTCTGTCAAAATGCTAAATGGTTAGCGAGAGTTCCCTTTTTTCAATAAATTTGATGTTTTTAGGAAAGAGTTTAAGACCAATATGTCGTGCCAAATATCACAGGTTGGCGTTTTGGTTTGGGAGCAAAAGATTTTAATTTCATTTCTGTTAGGTTTGTCGTAGTCCGATAAAAAGCTTGGGAGTAAACATTTTTTTTAAATCATTGTGAATGGACGGACGGACGGACTCCGGACGTTGATCGATCCCAATTGCTAAACTTGAGTACTTTGTGTTCAGGTAAAAGCCAACAATATTTCTCTTGGTAAAAGCGTTTCTATGAAATATTGAAATCATGTATGCCTAATGTTTGAACTTTTGTGGAACAATTTGGTGTAATTATGTTTACCGATCGCCCTATTTTTTCCTCCAATGAAAGGCCGCTATTTCGTTTGAAATTCAAAAAATATATCCCATAACCTGACGATCTGATCGAATAAGTTTAGATGCGGGACTTGAGGTCATAAGGGGCGGGGACTACATTAAAAACCAGACAGTGACGTCATAAACTTGTCTGATAAAATATACCAAAAGACCCTTAACCTGTTATCAAGTATTTTGAAAAATGTTTTGTAAATGCTCTTTTGAAGATATGCTTATGCACAATTATTCATTAAAAGAAGGAGAACATTCTTGAATAAATTGTTTACATATCAAGAGAAGAATTAACTGATATATTTCACTGATTCTAATTAAAAATATTAATCTACAGTTTTACGGCAATACGAAAGACATCGGCGCTTGATTGAAAGGAGTTTTACGCCGCTTCCAACATTTTTTTTCAGTTATATCGCGGCGGCTGGAGCACCTAACAATGGATTCCTGGTATTTCTCTCACCAGAACACCATCACATCCTTTCCTAGCCTCTAGCTGCTATCTCAAAGAGGTCTACGATTATCAACCCATTTGTGAGAGACAAATAGTCGGAGAGAATGAGGCCGCCGTCGGGGAATGACATCGACGAGTTTGCTCGAATCAAGCTTCACTGTACTACACAGTTTCACATTGTCATAAAAAGAAAAGACGACAGGGTTGAAACGATATAAGATATAAGAAATCAAATCCCTTTTGGAAATGAATACTTTGGATCTTTAGAACGACATTTTAATAAAGTAGTTCTGCAAGGTCCCAATCTTAACAAAATGCTATCGAATGTTCCTATGAACAATATAAAATGCCTACTTAAATGATTCTTGGAATACAAATATGTTCAAAAAGAATGTGATTCGAAGCATGTTAGGCCAGTGATAGCTGTCGAATATCGAAAGCAAACGTGACCCGTTTATGACGTATCGGTTGGGAACCAAAACTTTGTAACTACAACTTTTCAATGCACTATGAATGTCTTTTCCACTAACGTCTTGTTGCAAAGTTTATATAATTGATAATTCATATGTCTTGGTTTTGTTGGTTTGTATGGGGTTTTCCGTCGCTTTCAACAACTTTTCAGTTATAGCGCGGCTCGAGTACCTAACAATGAATTCCTGGTCCAGTATTACCATTCCTTTCGCAGCCTCAAGCAGCTATCCCACATAGGTTTACGATTATCAGAACTGTCGGGGATCGAACTCGGCACCATTCAAAGGATAGTCCAACGCACTTCACTGCGCGACTGAATAAACCGTGGTAGATAACTGTTTTGTTTTTTTTATTTTAAAATTCAAAATCCCTTAACGGCGGCAATGAGCCCAACCCTTACTCCCAAAAAACCTAACTAAAAGGAATACAAAATTCACAAGCAGCAACCACGAGGGCTTTGATCGCCGAACCTTCCAAACTGATTTTGTCTCGCTAAATGAAAAAAAAAAATGCAGAACCCCGATGGTGATTAAATTCGCTCCTCCCACTTTTTTGTTTACCTCGATTTGATTGAAGAATGTATGACGCAACAAAATTGAATGACATTGATTGACGCGCAACTCATTTGACCTAGTGTTATTTGATGTAAAAATAAGTCGATCGGTAAAACAGTTATAGTTCATATTCTGACAACTTACGCGTATAACCTTGCGCTCCGCTAACGCTTCGCTAAGGTTATATCGCGTAAATTGTCAGAAATGAACTATAACTATTACTTACTTATATAATCAATAATTGGTCTTACTTCAACGATCCCCTTCTTCCGCCAAAGCATTTCAAGATTATGGTCCAATATAAAAACTCTGAGAAATGTCACTGTCAGACAGCAAAGTAACGTAACAGCGACAAGTCTGGTTTTAAATTTCATTGTTTTATGTCGATTCTATTGTCAGATTATTGTTTATTTTTGTTTTTTCGTGTTGTTGTAACTATACAATAAATGCACAAGTTTGAGCGAGTGATCAAAAGTCAATTTTGTCTATATAGATATAGAAAAAATTTACATTTGACCACTCTCTTAAATTTTGTGCATCTATAAGCACTATATCTCCAGCGTAAATGCACGTATCTAGAAGTCAATTGTAAAAGAACGTCCTTTTTTAAGTTATATCCAAATAAATCATAGCCTACGAATGATATCTTAATCTATATATGTACATGATTAAAGAATATGGTGTTAATCTTTTCGAGTAATCATTTCTTAACTGCCCCTACTGAGAAAATACAAACCTCCCGATAAAAGACAAACATCTAAAGAACTAGATCGTTTGAATTCGTATTCTATGCTGTAGGTACCAATCTAAGCCGTCTTATCGAGACGACTCAAATGAGTACCTACAACATTTAATGAAGCATCACAATAAAGGTCTAGACGGAGAAACAGTATTGTACATTTTCAACACCATTTCTTATATCTGAAGCCAAAGAAGTATGCATGTCCATATTTGTTCAATAATTAGTGAATGAGAGTCCATTCATTAAAAGGAGTCTAATTAACAATCGCAACAGCTGTTAAACTAATATTTTACAACATTTCGTCCGAAGAATCCTTGGCGAATGTGGAAAGGGCAAAAATACCAGCCCTGCATTCAGTATCACCAAACGGTGCAAACAGTTTTTAAATTGTACCCCGCTTTGCACGCAGGTGCACGTGCACAGCGGGGTACAATTGGAAAACTATTTGCACCGTTTGGTGATACTGAACGCAGGACAGCTCTAGTCTGCGAAGTCTGGCCATAGTGAAATTGACACTCATTCGGGTCAAAGTCATTTTCAATCATTCGCCCAGTGCTCCATTCATTCATTCATTCATTCATTCCAAACACTCACCCAAACCATTCCAATAGATCTGAAATAACTAAAACGATATGGTAATCAACTACATTAAAAAAAATAAAAAAAGATATGTAGAAAAAATCCACGATTTCATTGACATAATTGAATTCTGTAAGCCTTGATTGGCGCATGAAGACATAGAAAGCTAGTCATCGAACTTGTATGCATGTTTCATTAAAGGGAGGTAATATATATATCGTTAATTTTGTTCATCTTGAACTAAATTAGCGATAGTGGATTACTTTCCTTTAATCTTACACAAAAGTCGTTCCACACACAAATTCAATTTCATTCCAAAACCATTTAAATATCATTCCGCTTGTTAATTTCGCGATGTTGTTAAGTGTTTCATAGTTTAGCTTCTTTCCAAAATTGATGTCAATTTTATGACTGGATCATTGAATTTAACAATTAAAATACGTTTTAATATCATTCAATTAGGAGGGGTCACTATAAAATAATGAAAACTTTTCCTATTTGCACGGAAAGCTATGCTGATTTTTTTATTAAATAAAGGAAAGATATGGTTTTCAGACATATCGGAAAACAAGAGAAATTTCATTGGGTTATTTCTTTTTTTAAAAAAATATAGGTTTTTACGGCATTTTCCCCGCTTAGAATTACAAAAATTGGTATATTTGGAAGGCACATTATGCAAATGCAATACATCAAAGAATAATTTCCTTGACACCAGCCATTGTATACATGTAAAAGGTCTATCAATATATACGTGTTTTATAGCTATCGGCAGGTACTGAGTTTATACAAGACCTAAAACGAATATAAACGTTTTACTGAAAAATGACCAGTACCACGCAAGGGCAGATAACTCTAGTATGAAAACGAGCATGGAAAGGTACCTTCAAAATTCCATATAATGACTATACAATGTTAATCTACAACATATGTGAACAAGAAAAAAATTCATTGAGTGGAAAAAAAGGACGCCGTGTGTCCATTGCTACCTTAATCAGAAATGGTAAGGAAATCTACTAAAATGAATATAATTCTAATAAATTTTCACCAGGATACTGGTAAAATGGGCAAAGATCTACTTCAGTTGCTCATTTAACCTAAGATTTCTAGACTTAAAAGGGTCAAAATTCTATTTCGGTGGCAATGGACAGCGGCCTCTGAACACTATAAACCGGAAGTGGGTTTTCGCTTATTTCACGGTTCTTTTTGCGCGTTGTTTAAAAGACCGGTTTTCAAAAGATTTTGCTTATGGAAATAACGTAGGAAAATGGTGGTAAAATTTCATTACTTTCTTCTTTTCAACATTTGATTTCAATTGAATAAATGGGTCATTGAATTTAACAATAAAAAATACGTTATAAGCATCATTCAATTAGGAAAAATCACTATAAAATCACAAAAAAAATCTATTTGCATGAAAAGGCATGCATTTTTTTTTACCAAATAAAGGAAAAATATGGGTTTAAAACATATCGGAAAATAAAAAGAAATCATTGTGTAATTTCTTTAAAAGATAGGTTTTTGTGGCATTTCCCGACCTTAAAATTACAAAAAAAAAAAAATACTGCATTTTAACTTTTGAAGGCACATAATGCAAATGCAATCGATCAAAGAGAAATTTTCTTTGCAAAAGCTATAGTGTACATGTATAAGGTCTATCAACATGCATGCTTATTATAGCTATCAGCTGGTACCGAGTCTACATTAGACCTAAAACGAATACATGTATATAGAGGATAATCGTTTGTTTCAGTGTAAGATCGATTTATATTTCATTGAGTGAACAACAAAAGCTATATTCACGAGTGAAAATATAGCTTTTGTTGTTCACGAAATGAAATATTAATCGATCTTACACGGAAAACAAACGATTATTCTATATCTTTAATGCAAAAATGAGACAAAATGTGAAATTTCTAGGACATACTTTCGTAAAGCGCGTCATTTTGCGTGTGATTGCTATGCAACGTTCATTGTGACGTCACTTATTTCGCCCCGCATAGATGACGTCAGATAGGGTGAAATGCACAAAAGCAGGGTGTAAGTTTTTGATTATTTCACTGCTTTTGCGATGAGATTATCAAGGGATAATCTACCGTTATTTCTCGATAAACCACCGAAAAGCATTAAAGAAAAAGGTTTTACTGAAAAATTGCCATTACCACTAAGGAGCAGATAACTCTAGCATAGAAACGAGCATGAAAATGTGCTTTCAAATTTTGATATAATGACTATACAATATTAATCTACAACATATCTAAACAAGAAAAAAAATTCATTGGGCGGAAATAATAACGCATTGTGTGTCCATTGCTAACCTAACCTACTGTCATATTAACGAGTCTTTTTTTTTTTTTTTTAGTTACTACATGATATCACAGTAACAGAACCATGTGCAACATTTTAAAGCTTTAGAATTAAATTGATCAAAATATTAGGTCATTAACTTCCGCTAGCTATCTAAAGGGAAAACACAGCACCCCAGGAGACACCAGTCGTCCAAATTTCAATTATTTTTTTTTGTGAACTACCTTACTAATGCTTTCCGACAATTTGCCTCCCACCAATGAGTTAATAATCGTAGACGTATATGGAGTAGCAGCTGGAGGCCAAGGGTGTAATGATAATGTAATGTAAATAACAATTGTTTGAAAAATGCCAGGAATACATTGTTAGGTGCTCCAGCCTCCGTGATATAACGGGAAAATGTTCAAAGCGTCATAAACCCATTCAAACTAGAAAACGAACCTAACAAACTTTAATTTATAAGCAATTGATTGTAATGTAGAGTTATCTAAAATGTCCCAAACACAAATTGGTCTCTCTCTCTCTCTCTCTCCCTTTCTCTCTCCCCCTCTCTCTCTCCCCCCCCCCTTTCTCTCTCTCTCCCACTCTCTCTCCCCCCTCTCTCTCTCTTTCCTCTCTCTCTCTCCCTCGCTCCCCCTCTCTCTCGCTCCGTTCCAATCTCTCTTCTTCTCCTCTCTCTCCCCTTCTTTCTCTCTCCCTCTATCTATGTCCCCTTCTGC